>OY997264.1:238651818-239851818 GCA_963921465.1 Triticum timopheevii | reverse complement strand
TCAGACTCAAGAAGCCGAACTTATTCAGGCAACGAGTTTGAAGAGCTGGTGCCAGCAGTAGTAGCCAGTAACTCGAACACTACATCAAGACAGGACTTTGGGGTTGTCTCAGTGTCTTCAATATAGTTTTTATCAGCTTTCTTGGAGACCAACAGGGATGTCTCACTATCTTGAACCTTATCTGCATTACTTCCTTTACCATTGCATAACGGGGTACTCTTCTCCAATATTTTATCCGCGTTCTAAAAGAGAAACAAACAAACCCATCACATGTTTACAATGTAGTATATGAAACTCATTTTGGTAAACTAGTTCAGTAGTAAGGTGGACAGGATTACAGCATGAAACAAACATATATCTATGTAGTATGGTCACTGTATGGTCTATATCATTCTAGTTTATGTTGCCAAATCAAGATAGATACAGTTCGAATCATATCTATTGAAGACAAAGCATCATAGACAGAATATAAGTGTGGGAAACTACACAACAATAACAACAGTTCTAATGTGCATGGCATGAGAACATAACTGTTTATTCAATTGAAACTGAAATCAACATAGATCAAGTTACAACAGCAAACAGCCAAACACTTTAAAGAAACAGGTTTAAAACATACCTGTTGCGTCATTGGAGTTTCAATTGCATCCTTCAAATTTGAAATTAGTTGGTATGAGTAAATACAGAGATGCAAGAGCAAAGTAGTATGGACCATAGCTAGGGAACCTGGCCTGAGAACAATTCTTCTTCTGCTTTAAGCGTTGACTTGGGGTTCGGAGTGGTGGTCCTCGTGCTTTGGGCACTGCAGTTGCCTTACTAACTGCTCGTGTTTGGGTGCTCTATGGTGGAGACAGTGCTGTGTCAACGGGAACTGGGTTACTATCTGCTGGGGTTGGGGTTAGAAGGGGTGTAGCTGGTTCTCTGTCCAACTGGGTAGGGGTACAATCTGCATGAGTGTGGGTTATGTGTGGTGGGGCTGGTACTTGGGCAAGTACACCCGTGGTCTATCTGCATCGACAGGTAGCACGATCTTTTCTGAAGACCGTGTTTTTACTCCCACAGATACTGCCATCACTCCCTCCAATTGAATGGCTGATAAACAAGAAAAGTAATTGAATGTACAGATATTGTAAGATAGACACGTGATATGGATAGTAGGGAAGAAAAAAGGGCATGAAATAATTGACATTTATGTTGTCTAACCAAACAGAATAGCAGGACATAATTTCACATATATGATGGCTAATTAAATAGGATAGCATGACACAATTTCACATGTATGATGGCTAACTAAACAGGATAGAATGACATACTTCAAAATATGATGACTATGTAAACAGGATGACATGATATAACTATACGATGTGTCTATTAAAGTGGTTGGCATGCCATAAATCACAAACATGCCGTCGATGGAAACATGATGGCATGATATAACTCACGGATATAATGACATAATTTAAAATATGATGACTATGTAAACAGGATGAGTTGATATAACTATATTATGCCTTTATAAAATGGGTTGGCATGCCATAATTCAGATACATGCTGTCTATGTAAACATCATGGCATGATATAAGTCAAATATATGTTTTATGAACTAAGGAAGTGAGCAGAGAGCAATCGCATATATGATGTGTCAATTAAGGAGATGGCATTCAATATTTTGTATATGATGTAAAAACTAAGCATTGCAATACAACATATGCATGATATGAGTAATATAACCCTGCAAAGTTTGAGCATACACCTCAGGGGGATAATAGGACTGGTCATCTGCCTCTGAATCCTCCTGTGAAGAGCTATCTGTAACCGGCAAGATATCTGCTTTAGCAGGTAGCATTGTCTGCTCTGAAGACCTTGGTTTCACTCCAGATTGCTCCATCACCAATTCAAATGGCTGATGCACATGAAGAGCAGTTGAATATACAAACAATGTCGACAAAAGCAATGAGAAATACAAAAAAAGGACGACATGATATAATTGACATATATGATGCTTTCCTAAACAGCATGTCATTGCATAATTCACATACATAATGCCTTGCAACAAGATAACATTGCATAATTCACATATATAATGTCTTGCAATAAGATGGCATTGCATAATTCACATATATGGTAATTAGACACTAAACAAGTGGCATTCACACAAAGCATGTCTAAACTAAGCAAATGACATAGCAATGCAAGATGCCATACACACGATATGAGCAACATAACCCTGCCAAGTTAGAGCATGCACCTCAGGGGGAAATATGACCGGTCATCTGTCTCTGAATCCTCCTCTAAGGAGCTATCGGTAACCAGCAAGACATGCACTTCGTCAGATAGCATTGTCTGCTATAAAGACCTTGTTTCCACTCCAGATTTTTCCATGACCGTGCCAAATGGCTGATGCACAGGAAGAGTAATTGAATGTACTAAAATTGCTGACAAATTTAACACGTAATAAAAAAATGATGGCATGATATCATTCACATATAAGATGACTAGCTAACCAGGGTGGCATTGCAAAATTCACATATATGATGCCTGGCAAAGCAAGATGGCATTGCATGATTCACATATATGATAAAGAAACTAAATAGATGGCATTGACACAAAGCATGTCTAAACTAAGCAGATGACATCTTTAATGTAAATAGTAAGCAATGCAAGGCACCATATGCATGATATTACCAACATCAGCATGCCAAGTTAGAGCGAAGACCTCATGGGGTAAATAGGAGTGGTCTTCTTTTGAATCCCCCTCAGAACAGTTATCTTCCTCTTGATTACGATCCGAAATGGGTGGAGGGGGGCTGCCTTTGCGCCCACCATGGAGCGACGTCTCCATGAAATTTTATTGCCACGCAAGGCTCGTCTCTTTTGCTCTACATGTAAGGAGTGCATGCACAAATCTAGAGTGATGGTAGCAAACTGTGGATAGACCCAAAACCAATGATAGCAGGCAGATAATAGCTTTAGTTAAAAAATACAGATAATGGCTCCTTTCATGTTTGTTTGCACCCAACATGAAACTCATAGTAGACACCCAAGATTAACTAGATAGTAGACAGATAGTACTGATTGTTGAACTAATATGTACCCCACAACCATTTAAAAACTCAAGTTTCACCATTAGTTTGGACCTGACTCGGAGTCTAATAGGTGAACACGACAATAATGTAGCATGTAATCATATTAAGCGACACATAACGTAAGCAGACACGGAAGAGTGTGTCCTCTCTTGCGGACCCGTGTAGTCCTCAAGGTCATCTACTCAGTTGATGATGGTAATGCAGTTGTCGTGGCTGCCGGCGGGGGGGGGGGGGGGGAGAAGATCTGAGGTAGCGAAAGTCAGTCTGGAGAGTGGATCCCTGTTGTGGTGAACCCTTCCATCGTTGGAGCAGCTGAGCTGGGGTGGAACACAGCGCCGCAGGAGTAGGACAAACCACACAAGGTTTTCTTTGACACATATCTGTAACAGAAGTAATAGAGTAAGGGCTTGTTTGAATTTGAGGATTATAACAATGCAGGGATAGGAAATAGATAGGAATAGGTTAGGAATGCACGTGCAAAATAGAGAATTTAGAAACACAGGATTTCTGCCAATCTGGGTGTTTGATTCACATCAATTGGAAGATCACAGGATGCAAAAAAGCATGGTGATATTAAGTCAAACCACACGAAAATGTACGGTTATAATGCTATTATGCAACTATCTCTTAGTCTTGTGCTTGATGAGTAGTTATATGAAAAGGAGGACAAGTGGAAATTACAATTCCTACGGTTTTTCTTTCAAGGAGACACTAAAGGAACAAATCCTACAGTTTTCCTTTGCTCCATTCCCTTGCACCAAATTCATGAAAAGTAGTACCATAGGAAACTTTCCAATTCCTATGTTTTTCATTCACTTTTCCTTTCAAGCACTGGCGATTCTAGTAGGCAGGCTTGAGCAAGGAAAATCCTACACTAAAAAATGTTTTGTGTTACTTCTATTACTTTGGACCCAGGCCACTGCCATACCAGCTTAAATCCCAGGCCCATCGACAAATGCACAGCTCAAACGCGCAGAGATAAATAATAATGGCGTTCAAGAGAGTCCATCACGGATAGCTAAGTTGCCTGGTACCTCACTGCTTGTCATATAGTAGGATAAAATAATCGTATTTCCCGTTACTACGAGTGTTCAGTGGACAATATATATAACATGTAGAGTAAAAAGAGATGCAACAAGTGTACAACCTCTTTGGAGAAGCCATGTCGATCTCAGTGTGATTGGGTTGGCTGGTGAGGATGCTCCGGCTGACTTGGCTTTCGGAGGAGGGGAAGAAGATCTTAGGCGTCTAGAGATGGAGCCCAAGGTACTGCTCCGATGTGATGGAGGGTTTCGTCGTTGGAGCAGCTCCAGTGAGTTGTACGATGCCGAGGGTGAAGCGGGACAAGAGAGACAACGTTAACCTGAGTGGAATTCTAATAGCATCTCCAATACATGACGTAAAATACATAACCACAAACTGCTAGATGTAAAATACATCAGCCGCTCCTCTCTGAACTTAACTGTCGAAACTGAACTTAACTGTTGAAACTGAACTTAACTGTCGAAACTGAATTTTGCTATCGAAACTAAACACACTAGCAAGGTGAGGCTACACATCGGTCGACTGACTTTTTCATCTCTGGTCAGTCGATTTTGCAGCCATTGGATATGATATCAGGGGCCTTCAGTTCATCTTCAACCTCCACCCCAGAGCCGCCAGCCACCACCGGCCAAACAGCAGCCCCCCGCCGCCCGCGGCCGGCGGTGCGCCACCCTGCCCACCCCGAAAACACTTCCCACCGCCGGTCCGCCGCCGCCCCGTCCATCCCTCTAGCCCCCCCCCCCCCCCCCCCGTGCTGAGCTTTTTCTCCGGCGATCCCCACGCCAACGCCCCGCCACCGCCGACGACCACCGCCCCCACCCTAAACCCTAAGATAGATAGTGGGGTAACTCTCTGGCAAGCCCCCCTCCCCGCTGTGGCTAGTTCTTCCTTCTCCCCGGCGAGCCCCCCCCCCCCCCCCACCCCCTGAAAATTGACTGACCCAAAAGTCGATTCAGTCGACTGAAGTGTAGCTAAATTGGAGCAGCATCGCAAGCTAGAGCAAGAGCGAGAGCAGCAGCGTGAACAAGAGCAATAGCAAGAGAAGACCAGGCAGGGGACCGAGAGCTAGAGTAGAGCAACAGCGCGAGCGAGAGCTAAAGCAACAGCAGCTCCTACTGATGTGGACGTCGCTGCCGAGGGAGCGGCATCGTGGAGGAAGTGGCCGGCGATGCCGCCGTGGATGGAGCCGCGCCGTGTCGGCTCGGGATCGAGCGTCGGCAGCACCATGAGATCAAATCAAGAAGAAAATGCGGCGATTAGTGTACAACCTCTTTGGTGGCGCCGTTTGGCCGCAGCTTCATCTATCGGTGGTGTAGGTGAAGACGGCGGTGTTGGAATGGAGGTGGCGCGAAAGACGAGGGGAACGTCGTGGCAGCTCCTTGGAGGTGGAGGACGGGGTGGCTGAACCGGTGGGATGACGAGATTGACGATGGATCCTCATCCGGTACTGTGGATGAGGGACGTCGAGGTGTTGTTGTGGACGACGTCATCGGGAAAGAGGCTCCGGCTCGGTGGCGGACGGAGCAGGGTGTGGGGCTTGGTCGCGGGTTTTCGCGGCCTCTGTGTACGAATGGGTGGGCGGATGGGATGGCAGTGGGGAACCATGGCTTAGGGAAGCGCTTGTCCGAAATGTGGTGTAAGTTATGAAAGTACCCCCACCGATTTGAGGTGGTTCTTTCGGTTCATGGGTACCACGGGCAATTTGCATGTCGGGATTTCACAAGAGGTGGGAGTTTTCGTGCGCGTTGTAATTTCAGAATAGCAAGGCGTGGGTTGAGATGGAGGGAGTTGTTGGAGCAAAACGAGACAAAGATATATCTTAAATATTTAGGGCTAACAAGGCGCGGGTTGAAGAGGCGGGAGTTTTGCAGCATGATAGACAGGGACGCTAGCTTGAATTTTCGGCATAACAAGGTGCGGCTTGAAGTTTCGGGAGAACAAGCTTAACGTGTACCAAAAAAAAGACAATTTGCACCTCAACACGCACAACACACACACACAAACGCCATTTAGACTAGAGTAAGGTACATGTCCATTGCACGCATGAGATTTGGCAACCAAATTATGAATAAATACCACATTATAGCATGTAAGCTTTGAGTCATATATGCATGATGTAGATGTTCGTTTAATTCTTATAGTTCATTTCATTCAAAATCATCTATTTTTTATAAGAAAGCTAATCTATTTTAAGATTCATGGAATTGTGTGTTGTAAGACATAAAGTAAAAACAAATAATGGCAAATCATGTAGAAAAACATTTGGGCAATTATGATACGGAAGATTCTAGAACAAAGAAGAAGTGCTTGTGTTTTGATGTTTGTGCATTATGCTTAAGTTCAACCATGGAGTCTTCTAGATTATACATGTGGCGAAATCGGGTGGAATCTAGATGATATCCAACGGCCAGTAGTGCTAAAATTTGCCATCTTTGGACCATCGGATTTGCCTCATCCAACGACCATCTTTCAAAGTTAAAGTTACCCGCACACAATTTAAAAAAATATAATCTAATATATATAGGGGTATGGATATAGATATGTGATGCAAAAGCCACCCATCATCTCCAATTAGAATAGTGTGTCCATGCACGGATGCAATGTGGCCAAATGATGTCTTCCATCAGTATCTCAAATTCAAATCAGTCTGACCTTGTTCAATGTGTATACAGCACAACATGCTTGTTTCCAAACCACACCACGTAGATCTCCATTATATTCATGCATGGATGGGTATCAAACATCAGGATCTCTTATTCAAATATTTGAATTCAACTTTACATTGATTATGACCTCACCTAGTCTTTTACACCCACACAGTCGTATTCTCTTTATATTGTACCACTAACTTTCTCTCGTGCATGCATGCACACACACTACCAGTCGGCATTATCCATCGCACACATGCAATCTTTTTTTCAGGTCGGTCTCCCATGAAGGCACAAACCCACACACATTCCCCTCTCCATCATATCAGGCATTCTTTATCTCTCACGCGTGCATGCGCAACGATTGATGTTCCTCTATGTATGTGTGTATATAGCTAGGTCTTTCATAGTTTTCCACACAAACCGATCAATCGATACATCCAGTGAGGTCTCACCCTCTTTCCCACATCCACATCGATCAATCTATACCTCTCTATATAGGGTTATCGTATATAGCTAATACACCCACATTAATTATATATCCAACGTCCCCCTCTCATCATCCATGCCTTCCGCTTCATCTCTCAGACGCGCGCACAATGGCGAAGACAGGGGCAGTAAGGGCCCCCCCTAACATCACTATATATTGAGGCTAATATGAATGTGATCATTAGAAAATTGCTGCTAAAAATGGTTTAAGTTCATGAATTGACCCTCCTCATAAAGGATTAGCAATGCTTGGCCCCCTACCTAATTTATTTTTCATGGCTCCACCACTGCGCACAACAGTGCACGTTCTCGCCCCCTCTCTCTAAATATCGATCTCTCACTTGTGCATTCCTTCATAGTCTCCCTCCACTCGGCCCCTCGCACCATCTTCTAGCCCCCCACCGGATTTTGCCACATGTACAATCCAGCAGACTCCATTGTTGAACTTAAGCATAATGCACAAACCTCAAAACAATAGTGGTTCTCTTTTGTTCTAGAATCTTCCGTATCATAACAACCCAAACTTTTTTTCTAGTTGAATTGCCATTATTTGTTTTTAGTTCATGCTTTACAACGCACAATTCCATGAATCATAAAATAGATTAAGGGCTTCTTTGATTCAAAGGATTCTCAAAGGAATTTTGGAGGATTCTAATCCTTAGGAATTTTTCCTATCTTGGTTGTTTGATTCGTAGGATTGTAAACCATAGGAATTTTTCCAAAGTCAAACCTCTTTGAAAGAATTCTGCGTTTTTTCTATGCACAATCAAACACTCGTACAATCCTGTAGGATTCAAGACGACATTCCGCTATAAGCCCATGTTTTTCCTATTCCCGCCTTTTGGAAATCCTACAAATCCAAGAGGCCCTAGCTTTTTTATAAATACTAATTGATTTTGAATGAGATTAACTATAAGAATTAAACTTAGGTCTACATCAAGCATATATGACTCAAAGCTTACATGCTATAGTGTGGTATTTATTCATAATTTGGTTGCAAATCTGATGCGTGCAATGCACGTGTACCTTACTAGTACTTCGAGTATGTGCAAAACACGTAAATTAGAATTCCAATGGCACGCTACATTCATGAAGCCACGTGGCACATGTGGAGGCTTTGTCACGACTTCATTGTGTGGATTGATCACAGTGATGTGCTGCTGGTTCCAGAAGAATGTACTCGTCCTCCCTGAGCCATACTGTCGGTACATGCACGAAGCGAAGATGTGCACGCACGCCACGCACGCACTCATTCCCTCGCACGCACACGTGGGTACATGGGCGGATGCAATTTTGTACCAAGATCCACCCCATGTGATAATTTGACGCGTGTAAAGTCGTTCACTTCATTGATGGTCAATTAATACAGCGCATGCAAATTGAGTGGACGTGAGGGCGGAAGAAAGACATTACTACTCCACTGCGCGCATGCGAGTAGTTAAATCAAGGGTTGCTAGTCGTACTTCCATTGGTCTCCTTTGTATTTTGTGCCAATTTTTGACAGTAACATAATATTTACGCGTTTGAACAGTGTAGTCTACTTGAAATTTATGTTCCACTAAACTCATTGGGCGCCGTTTCGGGCCTCAAAACCAAAACCATCAATTAATCTTTACCTTATTCCCATCCCATTGGAAAGCCTACTCACACCTACTAGTACGTACCAAACCTGAACGTGTTCCCACTATGTAGGTATTATTACTAGTGCTAGTACTTAGGTTATAAAAAGGGGAACTACCTAACCGAAAATTACTCTACCTTTCCTCCTCATAAGTGCATGTTCTTCATCCGCCCTTGTCATGGCCGGTGAGCAGAGCTCTAGGTCGAGAACTACTCGTAACAAGGGAGCGGCAACCAAGGCTATGGAAAAAAAGAGATGGCTCCCCGCCATGCAGAGACCTCGAAAGATCTCTCACGAGAAGGCGATGGCTCCTAGGAGAGCCCTAGCCGCGGAGGCGAACATGCCGAGCCAGCGGCGCTGGAGTCGTTATCCCTCGATGGCATGCCCAGTTAGCTCAATACGCACCTTAATAAGCAGAAGGAGTTCATCCAAGGCTTGGTGGAGTTGCTAAAGGAGAGCCTCGATGACATGCCCGCTGAGCTCAATAAGCAGGGGGAGTTGACCGCCGGCTTGGTGATGCTGCTGAAGAAGAGCATTGCCTCGGAGAAGAAGGCGACCGGCGAAATCCTGCGACTTCAGGAGGACAAGGCGAAGCTCTGCCACGAGCTCGACCTGTTGAAGGATAAGAATGCCGGCTGGAAGAAGCTGCATGAGAATAGTAGTTCCTCGATGGAACAGAAGGAGGAGTTGGCGAAGCTCCGCATCGAGCACCAGGCTGCTATCAAGGTATGTAATGCGTCCGTGGAACAGATGATGAAGGCTCGCGTCGAGAAATCCCATGTCATGGACAGAATGAAGAAGATGGCGGAGGAGACGCGCAAGGAGATGGAGGTCGTGGAGGCGATGAAGAAGCAGTTACGACTTCGCGGCGAATTAGATCATTTGGGGTGATAATCTTCCTTCTTCTTTTGCTCCTATGTTTCATCTTTTGCTTCGGGTGTTTTGCTGCACGTCTCACGTTCTCTGCGAGGCATGAATAGAACAATGCTTTTTTTAGGGAATGAATAGAACAATGCTAACAATGAGATGACTACCAAATTAGATCATTTTTTATTGCCATATGGCATTGGGCTGTCGTGTTTTGTGCTCGTCCATCATAGTACTACTCTAGTGGAAAACTTGAGTATACTGCATGGTTCTTTGCTCCTCCTCAGGTCGTCGATGCATTTATACGAGTAGTCAAATCACAAGGCCCCGCCTTCCAGCAGTAATGAGCCGTCAAATCACAAAGGCCCTCGCCTCTTGTGAAACCGACCAAGCTAGACTGACCCGCCCTCTAGCCTTTTAAAAAATGTATACTTTTGTATAGTAGTAGTATCGATGCATTGTGCCATGGAGCAAAACTTGAAATTAAAAAAAAGGTGGTACATATAGAGAGCGCTCGTCGCCAAATTATGCATATAGAACTACTACCTCCATCCTGGTTTACAGGTCCCCTTTGTAGTTTGTGCCAAATTTTTACTAAAGATTTAACTAACAAAATGTTAATGCATGTCAAGAAAAATTATCTCATTGGATTAGTATTTGAACATAGTTTTCAAAAATATAATGCTTGGTGACATGCGTGAACATTTTGTTAGTTTAATTTATGGTCAAAATTTGGCACGAAATACAATGGGGACCAATAAACCCGGACGGAGGTGGTATTAAAAAGGCTAGTCACAATAATGGTGTCCAGTACAACCCACCCATCAAATAAAACTAAGCATCCTGGAATTCTTTGATAAAACTAAGCACCCTGAAATTCTTTGACAACTAAACTGCTGGCTATATGATGTTGGCCATATATAGTGTACGTATATAATGTGAAGAAATGAGTGGTAGTACTATACCAACTAAAAGATGAAATGTAAGAATTACTAGTATGTACGTACTGAAGAGTTAAAGTAACGAGAAGAAACATAACATAGTTCTGCTGGGGGCTCAGCACAAAACAACCCTCAAATTAAATTAAGCACACCTGAAATTAAACTTTGCAACTATTTCGGTAGACACTGCATTAGAACCACCATGAGCAACGACACTGCCACCTTACTCGGAGTCCTCATCCACGTCCTCGACTTCGTCCTTGTACCTCTTCCTCTTGGCCGATACTTCTTTGCTTGAACCGCACACTTGGCTCTTGCTCTTCATCCAACCCTTGTAGATAGTGAAACAAAGGTAGCCAACCATTGCAGCTTAGTGGATGTGGTCTATATCTAGTACATTCCGCTGCCATGCATAACGATGAAACATGTATGGAGGTTTCTCCAGTTTACGGTACGAAGGATGAACCATGGCTCTTGCTAGGGTCAGCATTGAAGGCTGGCCACCGGAGGGCAGCAACTGATTCTTCTGGAGGTCGAAGGGGTTGCCTACAATAGGCCTATCTGACCCAGGACTTCTTTGTCGTTCGTAAAGTCTACAGTAATGAATTTGACTAGGTTGCTCTCGAGGAAGTTCTTAAAATCCAGGCATTCAACGTCAGCATGGCATATGTGGTAGACCAAGCATAAGTCATGCACGCAAACCTGGATCATGGCGGGCTTCTTCCTCTCTTCATCCTTTAGATCCTTCTCTCGTCCCAGGACTATGGTGTACTCAACATCTAGCCCAATGACCCACTCATCATGTGAGTTTTCGGACATGCGTCTGAAGCGAGAAAGGCATCCTTTCACCATCGCGGAAGAACGGGTGTAGATGAAGTCGAACTCATCACCGGAGATGGTTCTAACCTTGTACTCACAACCAATTGTGGAGATTTGGGATTCCACGGATTTGGGAGGAGGGTTATGATTAGTGGAACTGCTGTAATGTGAAAGGACGGGACGACTAGGAGTGAACCGCCGTAGTATTAAAGGACATGCGGGGACGAGTAGGAGCGAACTGCCAACGTGCGAATGGCAGGGTAGTGGCTTTCCATTCTCCCATGATACGGGCTTCCGAGAGCCCTTGGATCTGAGATCGAACGGTTGCATGGCGTGATTCTAGACCTATGGGTGAATATCCTATCCTGGAGTGTTATTCTACAAATTTTCAGCAACTTAGCATGCGACCGTTTGATCTCAGATCCAAGGGCTGCCAGCAGCCCGTATCATGGTCGCGCCTACCACGACCGTCGCGTCGCTCGTGTGGTCCCGCCCTTGGAGATTTAACATGGTGCGTTAGGCTATCTGATGTTGGCATGACATACAAAGTCATCACTTAGTCACTCATACTACAACAAGGTTAGCTATAAGGTTGGCTATAAGTGTATTTTTTTTACTTCTCTCTATCTCTTTCTTCGTACTCCCTCCGTCCCATAATATAAGAACGTGTTTGAAACTAGTGTAGTGCCAAAAACGTTCTTATATTATGGGACACAGGGAGTACTATTTATTGCATTTGCCAAGGAGTGACCTCTTCCAATGAAATGGTGTGCTTATTAGTTTTTTGTTGCTAAGTTTGCTTCATTTAATTAGCTATAGACTCAAAATTGTCTTTTCACCTAGGTACACGCGCTTAGCACCGTTTCTTCCTTGGGTAACCGAACTAGTCTCTCTCTTCTTGATTAACTTGCCACATCAGACTTTATGCCTATGTGTCGAGCTTATCACCTATATGAGCAAGTAAGTACAATAGTGTGCTTTACATGACATTTTTGCATATGTGGAGGAAAGAGAAGCAAGGAAAAAGTGGAGAAGTGGGATCTCATGCAAGAGCCAGCCTCTACTACACGGTGGAGCATTGGGAGAGGTACCTGTATGGAGGTGGTCAGGAATCGGGAGACTCACGTCAGTCGTAGAGCCGCAGTTAAAATCATAATGGCAAGTCAAATCATGGGGCCCACCTGTCCAACAGTAACTCGCTGTCAAATAACACAGCCCTACGTTTGCAGCAGCCTACTCCCTCATCTTCTCGCATCTCTACCGAACCGACTAGGCGGAACTGCCCCGCGTACCGCGCAGGAAAAGCCCCGCCCTCGACTTTTAAATAGTACATTATAGTAATTTTGTATCCATGGATTGCGCCATGGAACAAAGCCTCTAGAAAACGGTGGTACACATGTACGGAGTATACAGCACGCCCGTCGCGTTCGCGTCGCGGCCCAGACGATCGGTCCGTCTGGCACGCTGCTCTCCGAATGGAACGCACGTCATATTGCGTTTGCACACACATGTGGGACCGCAATTGAGAACCGACCATAGGCACACTCCACGGCCCCGCAAGTCGGGTGACTTAATAGAAGAGGGAGACGAGCAATAGTACTAGAGAAGTGTTGTACTACGTTGGTGCCTGGACGATCCTTGCAAGACACGGAAGATCAGTTCATCCATGCATGTGACCAGACTCCAGCAGACATGCCTGGATTGGCTATCGTCTACATATCGTGCAGGCTGTGTTGTACATGGCTATATTTGTGGTGAGAAATCTAAAAAAAGGTTTATTGTCATCTCGCAAAATTAGGTGTCATGTGCTTCGGATCACTGCGAGGGTTAAACAGCGACAACTATCAATGGACCCCTTCCCTACGAGTCATTGGGGGAACATGCACAAAGACTACTCGGCTGCCATCTAGGTCAAGCCGGCGATGTTAATTAGGATATCTATCAACGGACCCCTTTTCTACGAGTTTAACATTAATTTGAGCTTTGTTCCTCGTCTAGTTTGTCTGTCGGGATTCATGTTGTCTCCTTTGGGCAGTAAGGTTATGATTTCTTGTCATGTGGCATTTTTTCTTGTTATATGTTATAATCCGGCGCTTCAGATCAAAATGACGACAACTGCGCCTCCGGGCCACGTGCATGAAGACTTCTCGACCGTCATTGACGAGGTCAAGCCGACTCCGATAGACAAAAAGAAAACTAGTACTACTCTACTATATAGGAAGGAGCCTCCGCGCATGCTTGCTAGTGTTGCTCTCTTCATATTGTCTTGTCCTCTCCAGATCTAAACACGACAACAGTGGCCACACACTCTCTCTCTCTGCTCACCGCTGGTCACAGATCCAACCGGATCCTCTCCGCCGGGGAAGGTGAGAAGGTGCAACATTCACGCGGTCGTCCTCGGCGATGGCTCTTACCCATTGTTGGCGCGTCCCGATTAGCCTGCCTTGCCGTTCTCTCCCAAGCACCACTGGCGAGGGAGGGCCTCCGACCCCTTCTTCCTCGCTACCGTAGTGTGGGCAGATCCGGCCTCCCGCCGCCCACCTAGCGACATCCCAGCGACCATCAGGTATAACTTCCTTCGAAACCGGCCTTGCTCTACTTCCCGAGCTCCTGACGTCGCTGCATTTGTTACCTTTCAGATAGGATCGATCGGCTGTTCGAAAACCACCTATTTTTTACGTTTAAGAGGTAAAACTAGTTCATGCACTCGAATCTAGTACTACTTAGTTCAAACAAGGAAGAAAGGGAGTGGGGGGTGGGGGAGGATTTGTTACCTGAATCTAGGACTTGGTCGAAAGAGGAAATAATGGGGGCAAACAGTAGTACAGACTGGCTATCCAACTGGTCTCTAGGTCTAATAGGGAAATAAAGGGAAACGCAGTACAAACTCAATATAAACCCGATCTATTGGTTGAAAAAGGAAAGAAACTGGGGAATGGAGGACAAGTCAATAGAGTAAGTCCAACACTAGATTTGCTAGCCTCACACAGTATAAGGTGGCTATACCGAACAAAAATGGGACCAACCCAGATATCCTGTTCTGATGTTTGTTTCCCCAAGCCACTCTTATGTAATTCCACTGGTAAAATGTAGCAGTCGCACTGTTAAAAGTAAGGAAACGTCAAAACCAATGTTGTTTTCAATGTAATGCCTCCAGTAATATGAATCAATGGCACTTTTTTACATGTCCTGCTAAATTTCCCATTAAGATAAGTTGGTTCTTTTCGTTAGAAATGCAACTGTCCTGGTCTGCCTACTCTCCCGTGCCCAAAGTAATGTCGTATTTAATGGTTGTCTGCTACCTCTTGAGCACTATGTTGTATTTCCCCGAAGAGGAGAGGATGATGCAGTAAAGTAGCGTAAGTATGTCCCTCAGTTTTTGACAACCAAGGTATCAATCCAGTAGGAGACCACGCACAAGTCCCTCGTACCTACACAAAACGATAGCTCCTGGCAACCAACGCGATTAGGGGTTGTCAATCCCTTCACGGTCACTTACGAGAGTGAGATCTGATAGAGATGATAAATAATATTTTTGGTATTTTTGATATAGAGATGCAAAGTGAAAAGTAAAAGGAAAAGTAAAAACAAAGCAAGTAAATAAGGTAATGGAGATTGATATGATGAGAATAGACCCGGGGGCCATAGGTTTCACTCGTGGCTTCTCTCAAGAGCATAGATATTCTACTGTGGGAGAACAAATTACTGCTTAGCGACTCACATAATTGAGCATAGTTATGAGTATATCTAGGTATGATCATGTATATAGGCATCACATCTGAGACAAGTAGATCGAAATGATTCTGCATCTACTACTATTACTCCACTCATCGACCGCTATCCAGCATGCATCTAGAGTATTAAGTTAAAAACAGAGTAACGCCTTAAGCAAGATGACATGATGTAGAGGGATAAATTCATGCAATATGATAAAAAAAACCATCTTGTTATCCTCGATGGCAACAATACAATATGTGCCTTGCTGCTCCTTCTGTCACTGGGAAAGGACAACGCAAGATTGAACCCAAAGCTAAGCACTTCTCCCATTGCAAGAACTACCGATCTAGTTGGCCAAACGAAAAGGATAATTCGAAGAGACTTGCAAAGATAACTCAATCTTACATAAAAGAATTCAGAGAAGATTCAAATATTGTTCATAGATAAACTGGATCATAAACCCACAATTCATTGGTCTCAACAAACACACCGCAAAAAGAAGATTACATCAAATAGATCTCCACGAGAGAGGGGGAGAACATTGTATTGAGATCCAAAAAGAGAGCAGAAGCCATCTAGCTACTAGCTATGGACCCGAAGGTCTAAAGTAAACTACTCACACTTCATCGGAGGGGCTATGGTGTTGATGTAGAAGCCCTCCATGGTGGATGCCCCTCCGGCGGAGCTCTGGAACAGGCCCCAAGATGGGATCTCGTGGACATAGAAGGTTGCGGCGGTGGAATTAGGTTTTTGGATCCTGTTCTGATCGTTTGGGGATACGTAGGTATATATAGGAGGAAGGAGTACGTCGGTGGAGCAACAGGGGGGCCACGAGGCAGGGGGCGCACCCTAGGGGGGGCGCCCCCACCCTCGTGACCGCCTCTGTTACGTCTTGGAGTAGGGCCCAAGTCTCCTGGATCATGTTCGGTGAGAAAATCACGTTCGGAAGGTTTCATTCCGTTTGGACTCCGTTTGATATTCCGTTTCTTCGAAACACTGAAATAGGCAAAAAACAACAATTCTGGGCTGGGCCTCCGGTTAATAGGTTAGTCCCAAAAGTAATATAAAAGTGAAAAAATAAAGCCCAATATAGTCCAAAACAGTAGATAAAGTAGCATGGAGCAATCAAAAATTATAGATACGTTGGAGAAGTATTATTGTCATAGTTAATCCTAATGCCCACACTAATATCTAGCAATGCCATTGCTTTAGAAATTGCTATTGTCCTTGTAGGATTGCCATTCAGATAAGGAACATGCTTCTTTTCATTTGATGCATGTTTCATCACTTGTCCTTGTAGGATATACATTTCACGCTCGATCTTAGTTGAACTGCACAAATGATATCCAAATTATAGTTGAACATTCCAGGAGCTTCACAACCAAACTTGATGTTGCTCAATTTTATTGCAACTAATGAAGAAGAAGCTCTATGGGTTTCGTTTTCTGATGGAAATGGAACCGGGGATGGAGCCCTTTTCTTAAAAAATTGAAGAAGCTGCTAGCTCATGGGACATTGCTTCATTTTAGGTGAAATGCACCAAAAGGTTCCATGAATTGAATCAGCCATGTTGGTGACTGAAAGAGCCAGCTTCAGCATCCCAGTCTAAGCATCCCCGACCTCCATCCTTGCGACGCACAGTACACCTCGTTTGCCACCTGCTCGACCCTAGTGTCACTAATAAAATGAAATAATAATATAGTTAAAATAGAGCGAGTGTCCTATCTAACATTTCATTTCCAATGTAGATAAAGAAAGTGCTTCTCTTTGTTAATGTATGTTTCATCAACTAGTCCCACTGTTAATGTTTAAGCGTTTCTGCAAACTAGGGTGCTTAATTTTAGTTGTTTTGTACAAAAATAGAGATTTGAATATCTCGAGGCGCCTCCTTGTACTACCACCGTACACTGATGTTACACTGATGTTCATCACTGGCAGAAGGTGTATCTGGGAGACATGGGACGATTTCTAGTATGAGGCGTACCGTATGAGGCATCACAGGGCCCATCTCGCCCTCGTAGCATGGCATACTATGATACTATCGCAATATTTTCTTCTATTTTTTTTGTGTGTTTCATCAACTAGTGCCACTATAATGTAATCACACTTTTTCATTATATGTGCAAACAGGGTTATTCAGCTGCATTTTGGTGGTACTGCACAAATGTACGTATGGAACCGGCATATATGCAGAGTGCGAGGTGTGCTAAGTAAAAATTACTGACACCAACCATGCTGCATGCACGCATTGGCATCCACCACCAAAAGTGGGATGTGTGGCGCTCTCTGTGGACGGATCTTTCTCGGCAGCAAATCCCCTAACCAAATACTATTAGCTTATATTGGCAGTTTTCTAGGGAGTACTCTTTTCTGAAAGAAGCACCAACCTATTTTTCTTTATTTGTACACTGTGTCACAACTTTGACCCAAAGGTCCAGAGCTATTTTAGGGTGATTGGCGTAGTACTCGGAGACTGATTGTAAGCATGATTTTCATTAGTTGTCACACTGATTGTAATCATGAGCAGGTGGAAGATTAGGTTAGTGCGAAGCTTACCTTTGCCTGGTCATCACCGGAGATCTGCCTGATTCGCTGCTACATCCTCTCCAAAGTTGTCCTTCTGAGTGGTCCGGTACTAGCTTTGGAAGATGGGAGGAGAGACGGTAATCTTGAAATAGAGAAGAGGGAGAGGCGAGATGGTGGTTTTGGAATGGAGATGACGGAGAAGAGAGGAGGTGGTTTTGCAATGGAGAAGATCAGAAGAGGGAGAAGCGAGACGGTGGTTTTGGAATGGAGATGATGGAGAGGAGAGGAGGTGGTTTTGCAATGGAGAAGAGGGAGAGGAGCGTGCGGCAGTGATTTAGCATTGGACGAGAGGGCCGGCGCACTGTGAATGGATCAAAATCAAAATCAATTTACCATTCAAATAAGAAAGCGACCCCACATTAACTAGTCTCCCTTTTATTCTGGGTCAACATTGACCATGATTTTCGCACATAAAATATATGTTATACATTGCAAAAATAATATAATTTGAAAGTACATTCAGATACGAACCAAATGATACAATTTTTGGTGACATGCATTCACATTTTGCTTGTCAAATACAGTATGTGGTCAAACTTTGACGCAAAATACGCAAAACAACAAAAAAATACTTCCAAGACCAGCGCCGCTCTTCTGCTCTTCTCCTCTTAATCCACCACCACTCCTCCCCTGTTCCAATCTAAATCCAGTGCCGCTCCTCTCCTCTTCCATTTCAAAACCACCGCCCCTCCTGTCCTCTTCCAGTCCAAAACCAGCGTTGCACCTCTCATGTTCTAATCCAAAACCAGCGCTGCTGCTCTCCTCTTCCATTTAGAAACCACCGCCGGTGAGTGAAGGTGTTGTAGAGAAATAGATCGATGGAGGAGTACAACCGATACATGAGGATCGCAGATGGTGACCCTGTGAAGCTAGCTAGGATGTTGTAGATACAATCTTGGTTTGACAACAAGGACCAACTAGCAGCGATGGCGACATCCATGGCCAAATATCTGCAACAGAGTGAAAAGGCGGCGATACTCCCAGAGGGAGTCGCGCGGGAGTACATAGAGGTGCTCCTCTGGGCCATGGAGCAAATAGATTCACCGAATCCGATCGTGAGGGAGCGCTGGTGGGAGTATCGATCCCAGATGGAGATGCTCTATGTAGCGTTGTCATTCTGGTCGCGAACGTGTATGTACATACTGGTTGATGTAGAGGCTCACACGTGTCTTAGTACAGGAACGCACGTGTCATAGTAGAGGCGCGCACGTAGCATGTACACGTACGTACAATGGCCAGGGTGCAAGAAAGTAAATACGGCCAGGCACGTACATACGGGGTGGGGGGGTCTCGAACGCCTACTCGCGCGTACGTATGGCTAGGGCTCGTGTACATGCCTGGGTCGGAATGGAGGAACTGCATCGGCTTCGTGTTCATGTTGAGGCAACAGAATGCGTCGTGTTAATCGGGAGGTAACGGAAGGCGTCGTGTTCATCGGGAGGCAACAGAATGCGTGGGAGCCAACCGGCTTGGATGGAACAGGCGATGGAAACGTGGCCTGGCGTACCGCAGAACAAAGGAAACGGACTTGTGTTTGACCTGCCACGTTTGAAACGGGATCATGTTCATCGGGAGGGGTCTGGTGTACCGCAAAACGGAGGAAATGGACCTCCTACGGTCGAAATGGGGGTCCTGCTGATCGGGAACGGTGTGGCGTACTGCAAAACGGAGGAAACAGACTGGTGTTGGAGCGATACGGTTGAAACGGGGGTCCTGTTCATCGGGAGGGCTGTGGCGTACCGCAAAACGGGACTCCACAGGATACTGTTCATCTCCACCTTCGACCTCCTCCAGCCTCCACAGCCTACTGTTCATCTACCGTCGACCTCCTCCAGCCTCCACCTGCGACTGTTCATCCACGGGCTCCTGTTCATCCAGCCTCCACCGCGCGCTACTCCACCGGCTACTGTTCAACCACACCTCTCCACGGGCTCCTATTCAACCACCCCTCCACGGGCTACTGTTCATCCACCCATCCACCATCTATTGTTCATCCAGCCCTCCACAGGGTCGTCCTGTTCATCCAGCCCTCCACGGGGTCTTGTTCATCTAGCCCCAACCGGCTTGATCGATCGGGGTCCTGTTCATCCAGAGGCAACGCCATGGGGGCCTGTTCATCCACCCCCACCGCTCACTGTTCATCCACCCCCCCCCCCTCGCCGCAACGCTCACTGTTCATCCAGAGGCAGCATCGATCAGCTTCAGTTAGTAGCAGTAGCGAAGGAATCACTCAATCGGGTTCAGTTAACAGCCATCGATCGATCCCTCAAGTTGAGTAACACGTAGCTTGCAGTGCAATCGCTTGGGTTCAGTTAGAGCTCAACGCCTCGCTCGGGTTCAGTTAGAGCCAACGCCTCACACACACGCGCGTACGTGTACGAGAGAAACGCGCATCGCTCTGCCCCCGACCACCCACCGTAACCGGGAACTCGCTGAAATTTTCCACGCCCTCACTTCTACTAAGGTTTTTTCTGTCATGGACGACCCAAACAATGTCATGCAGCTGCGTCTCCGGCCCGCCCAGGACGAAAAGCCCATTTTCTATCATGATTTTTTGTCGTAGAAGTAGGAACCCACCACATTTATGATGATACCGGGTTTTGTCACAATTATCGTCATAGAAGTGTCATATGTATGATAGAAAAAAATTTCGTTCGGCCCAAAATGTCACGGATGTGTCTGTTTCTTTGTAGTGCAGGGCTGACTTGAAGTGTTCCTAGCATATAGCTTGGCGTGTTTTCGGTGTGGAGGGGATCCAAGAGTGAACATAGATCCTGTGTCGGGGTTGTACCTAGATCTGATGTAGCTTCAGTAGTGGGGTTTGGATCTACATCTGAAAGCACAAGTGCTCCCTGGGTCATTTTGGTAATTACTGTCAACATATCTCTTGTTGGACTAATACTTTCATCTAGTATATTTTAGATGAGTTCAACATTGGAGTGGCAGGACAAGAGGATGTGGAACCCCTTCAAGATGCTAAGGACAAACTTTGGCAAAAGCTCAAGACTCTTCATTTCTATTTTAGTGATCCAAGATCACATTGAGTCCATAGGAAAGCCAATACTATTAAAAGGGGATGAGGTGTTGCTTAATGGCTTGCTTGCCCAAAGTGCTTAGTGATATGCTCCAAAGCCCTCAACCACTTTCTCATTTCCACATATGTCCTCAACCTAAAGTCAAACTCGGCCCCACCGGTTTGATCTATCCGGCGCCACCGAGTTCACTTGACATAGCCACTGCCAGAAACCCTAATCAGTTCGATCTCACCAATAGGGATCTCGGTCTCACCGAGATAGGATTGCAAACTCTTTGTTTCCCTTTGTAATGTTTCGGTCTTACCGAGATGAGCGATCGGTCCCACCGATTTCACAACGCAAACTCTCTGTTTCCATTTCATAACGTTTCGGTCTCACCAAAATGAGCGATCGGTCCCATCGAGTTTGCCTAACCAATTCTCTGTTTGCTTATTACTGAAATCAGTCTAACAGAGTTCATATGATCGGTCTCACTGAGATGAGGTTTCGCCCTAACCCTAGCGCATTGGTCCCTCCGAGTTGATATTGTCGGCCCCACTGAAAAGCCTAACGTTCACATTTTGAACCAGGTCGGTCCGACCGAGTTTCACTATTCGGTCCCACCAAGTTTGGTAAATTGTGTGTAACGGTTATATTTTGTGTGGAGGCTATATATACCCCTCCACCCTCCTCTCTATTCGAGAGAGAGCCATCAGATCATGCCTACACTTCCACTACTCATTTTCTAAGAGAGAACCACCTACTCATGTGTTTGAGACCAAGACATTCCAATCCTACCACAATAATCTTGATCTCTACCCTTCCCCAAGTTGCTTTCCACTCAAATCATCTTTCCACCATATCCAAATCTGTGAGAAAGACTTGAGTGTTGGGGAGACTATCATTTGAAGCACAAGAGCAAGGAGTTCATTATCATGACACCATCTATTACCTTTTGGAGAGTGTTGTCTCCTAGATTGGTTAGGTGTAACTTGGGAGCCTCCGTCAAGATTGTGGAGTTGAACCAAGGAGTTTTTAAGGGCAAGGAGATCTCCTACTTCGTGAAGATCTACCCAAGGGAGGTAAGTCCTTCATGGGCGATGGCCATGGTGGGATAGACAAGGTTTCTTCTTCATGGACCCTTCATGGGTGGAGCCCTCCGTGGAATCGCGTAACCGCTACCCTTCGTGGG
Organism: Triticum timopheevii; assembly: GCA_963921465.1. Taxonomy (NCBI): domain Eukaryota; kingdom Viridiplantae; phylum Streptophyta; class Magnoliopsida; order Poales; family Poaceae; genus Triticum; species Triticum timopheevii. The sequence goes on along the minus strand of OY997264.1, from coordinate 239,829,794 downwards.
TTGAAGTCTGCACCAACGTGGATGTACGATAGCACCACCTATCGGAACCACGCCAAAAATCTACGTGTCTCCAATTGCCTTTGCACACTCAAATCCCATCCCTTTACTTTCTTGCAAATTGCATGCTTTACTTTCCGCTTCTCATATACTCTTGCCATGCTTGCTCGAAATGTATTGTGAATGTTTAAAATTGTGCTAATCTCCAACCTCAACTTGAAAAACTTAAAAACGGCTACCTTTACTTATTGAGGGTCTAATCACCCCCCTCTAGACACCTCTTCTCGATCCTTTCGATTGGTATCAGAGCATTGGTCTCCATTGCTTTGGTTTAATCACCATTGGAGGAAGACAGATGAGTCTACGATTGGGAGTATTAGATGTAGAGTGCCTATTCTTGATGGAGAGTTCTATAATTCTTGGAAAAATGAGATGCTTGAGATTTTCAATGAATATCAATTGAACAAGTATATTACTACCCCTTGTGCGCCCCTTGTTGACCCATTGCATCCTACCCCCGATGAGTCTCTTGATATGATTTGCAATCTTAGAACTATCAATCTTATCACTAGAGGATTGCCTAGAAATTTGAATACTTGCTTGCGAACTCTTGAATGTTCTTACACTCTATGGAGATTTCTTGAGGAACGATTTCCAGACTATTCCTAGAAAAACTTAGATGAGTCATAATGATCCTAAGTTTGGCGGTTGTCTATTTGAGCTCCGTGATCTTATGCGTGCCAAAGGAGATGTGGGAATCATTAGTAACATCATCTCTGAAGTAATTAGAATTCATAGAGATGCACATTGTCATGATCATAAATCTAATGAATTACTCTCCCTAGGTAATGATCAATCACAAGATGATGTTGAACATGGATACTATGATGAGGATGATGATAGTGACTATGATCTCGATGAGTCTATGAAACACTTTGGTCTTATGGCTAACCTTCGCGGCTACATGGCTGGAGGAAAGGAATAGGTTCTTGATAGTGGATGTACCAATCACATGACCGGAGACAAGTATATGTTTCGTGAGCTTGCTGAAAACGACGACCCTCAAAAGTATGTCACTTCTCGTGATAACTCAATTGGTAAGGTGGTAAAAACTGGAAATCCAAAAAGATTCCCACATGCATGCATGTGATGACATGGTGCAATGTGTGTGTTATAGGGCATGTGGGCGGGTGTTGCTCCCACCACACATGTGGGTGTTATCAGCATCCTAGATTTATTGATGTTGTTGGGACAGACCCGAGCACAGGCATCGTGCCAATAGCCCCCGGTCATTGAACGGTCAAGAGTAAAGTGTTGGGGAACGTAGTAATTCAAACAAATTCCTACGATCACGCAAGATCTATAAAGGATATGCATAGAAACGAGACGGGAGAGTGTGTCCACATACCCATGTAGACCAAAAGCGGAAGCATTTAGTAACGCGGATGATGTAGTCGAACCTCTTTATGATCCAACCAATCAAAGTACCGAGCGTATGGCACCTCCCTATTTAGCACACGTTCAGCACGATGACATCCCTCATGCTCTTGATCCAGTTGAGGACGAGGGAGATTTCCATCAGCACGACGGCGTGGCGACGATGATGATAATGTTTTTGGCGCAGGGCTTTGCCTAGGCACTACACACGGCTAATAGATTGTCTGTTGTGCTTTGAGGTGCCCCTTTCCCCCCTATATAAATGAGGGGAGGAGGAGGCCGGCAGTCTAGGAGGGGCGCGCCGTAGGTGTAGTCCAACTAGGATTCCCAATCCTAGTTGGAGTCCCCTTCCTCTTTCCAAGAGGGGGTGAGAGAGGAGTGAGAAAGGGAGAAGGAAAGAGGGGGGCGCTGCCCCCTCCCTAGTCCAATTCGGACTTGCCATGGGGGGCGCGTGCTCCCTTGCAGGCCTCCTCTCCTTTCCACTAAAGCCCATGAAGGCCCACTACTTCCCCAGGGGGGTTCCGGTAACCTCCCTGTACTCCGAAAAATGTCCGAACCTTTTCGAAACCTTTCCGGTGTCCGAACATGACCTTCCAATATGTCAATCTTTATTTCTCTACCATTTAAAGACTCCTCGTCATGTTCGTGATCTCATCCGAGACTCCAAACAAACTTTGGTCATAAAATATTCATAACTCTTAATGCAAATCATCATCAAACATTAAGCGTGCGGACCCTACGGGTTCGAGAACTATGTAGACATGACCGAGACACATCTCCGACCAATAACCAATAGCGGAACCTGTATGCTCATATTGGCTCCTACATATTCTACGAAGATCTTTATCGATCAAACCGCACAACAACATACTTTGTTCCCTTTGTCATTGGTATGTTACTTGCCCGAGATTCGATTGTAGGTATCATCACACCTAGTTCAATCTCGTTACTGGCAAGTCTCTTTACTCATTTCGTATTGCTTCATCCCGCAACTAACTCATTAGTGACATTGCTTGCAAGGCTTATAGTGATGATCATTACTGAGAGGGCCTAGAGCTACCTCTCCGATACACGGAGTGACAAATCCTAATCTCGATCTATGCCAACCCAACAAACACCTTCGGAGACACCTGTAGAGAATCTTTATAATCACCCAGTTACGTTGTGACGTTTGATAGCACACAAGGTGTTCCTCCAGTATTCGTGAGTTGTATAATCTCATAGTCAGAGGAACATGTATAAGTCATGAAGAAACCGGTAGCAATAAAACTATAGCGATGATAATGCTAAGCTACGGAGGGGTCTTGTCCATCACATCATTCTCCTAATGATGTGATCCTGTTCGTCAAATGACAACACATGTCTATGGTTAGGAAACATAACCATCTTTGATTAACGAGCTAGTCTAGTAGTGGCATACTAGGGACACTGTGTATTGTCTATGTATTCACACATGTACTAAGTTTCTGGTTAATACAATTCTAGCATGAATAATAAACATTTATCATGAAATAAAGAAATATAAATAACAACTTTATTATTGCCTCTAGGGCATATTTCCTTCAGTCTCCCACTTGCACTTGAGTCAATAATCTAGATTACAAAGTAATGATTCTTACACCCATGGAGTGTTGGTGCTGATCATGTTTTGCTCATGGAAGAGGCTTAGTCAATGGGTCTGCAACATTCAGATCCGTATGTATATTGCAAATCTCTATGTCTCCCTCTGCAACTTGATGATGAATGGAATTGAAGCGTCTCTTGATGTGTTTGGTTCTCTTGTGAAATCTGGATTCCTTTGCCGAGCCAATTGCACCAGTTTTGTCACAAAAGATTTTCATTGGACCCGATGCACTAGGTATAACACCTAGATCAGATATGAACTCCTTCATCCAAACTCCTTAATTTGCTGCTTCCGAAGCAGCTATGTACTCATCTTCACACATAGATCCCGCCACGATGCTCTACTTGGAACTGCACCAACTAACAGCTCCACCATTCAATATAAATACGTATCCAGATTGTGACTTAGAGTCATCCGGATCAGTGTCAAAGCTTGCATCGATGTAACCATTTACAACAAGCTTTTTTTCACCTCCATAAACGAGAAACATATCCTTAGTCCTTTTCAGGTATTTTAGGATGTTCTTGACCGCTGTCCAGTGCTCTACACCTGGATTACTTTGGTACCTCCCTGCTATAATCATAGCAAGGCACACATATGGTATGGTACACAACATTGCATCCATGATAGAACCTATGGCTGAGGCATAGGGAATGACTTTCATTTCTCTCTATCTTCTATAGTGGACGGGCATTGAGTCTAACTCAACTTCACACCTTGTAACACAGGCAAGAACCCTTTCTTTGACTGGTCCATTTTGAACTTCTTCAAAACATTATCAAGGTATGTGCTTTGTGAAAGTCCAATTAAGCGTCTTGATATATCTCTATAGATCTTGATGTCCAATATGTAAGCAGCTTCACCGAGGTCTTTCATTGAAAAATTCAATCCTTTTATGCTATCTAGCAATTATGTATCATTCCCAATCAATAATAGGTCATCCACATATCATATTAGAAATGCTACAGAGCTCCCACTCACTTTCTTGTAAATGTAGGCTTCTCCATAGTCTGTATAAAACCATATGCTTTGATCACACTATCAAAGCGTATATTCCAACTCCGAGAGGCTTGCACCAGTCCATAAATGGATCGCTGGAGCTTGCACACTTTGTTAGCGCCCTTTGGATCGAGAAAACCTTATGGTTGCATCATATACAATTCTTCCTTAAGAAATCCAATAAGGAATGCAGTTTTGACATCCATTTGCCAAATTTCATAATCATAAAATGCGGCAATTGCTAACATGATTCGGACAGACTTAAGCATCACTACTGGTGAGAAGGTCTGATTGTAGTCAACTCCTGGAACTTGTCAAAAACCTTTTTCAACAAGTCAAGCTTTTTAGACAGTAACATTATCGTCAGCGTCAGTTTTCTTCTTGAAGATCCATTTATTTTCTATGGCTTGCCGATCATCGGGCAAGTCCACCGAAGTCCACACTTTGTTCTCATATATGGAGTACATCTCAGATTTCATGGCCTCAAGCCATGGAATCAGGCCTCATCATTGATTCCTCATAGTACGTAGGTTCATCATGGTCTAGTAACATAACTTCCAGAATACGATTTCCGTACCACTCTGATGTAGACCGTACTCTGGATGACCTACGAGGTTCGGTAGTAACTTGATCTAAAGTTTCATGATCATCATCATTAGCTTCCTCACTAATTGGTGCAGGAATCACTAGAACTGATTTCTGTGATGAACTACTTTCCAATTCGGGAGAAGGTATAGTTACCTCATAAAGTTCTACTTTCCTCCCACTAACTTCTTTCGAGGATCCATTATTATCAACGAATATCGTGCCTTCGGATCTGTGATAGAAGGTCTACCCAACAGTTTCCTTTGGGTATCCTATGAAGACGCACTTCCCCTATTTCGGTTCATGCTTATCAAGTTGAAGCTTTTTCACATAAGCATCCCAGCCCCAAACTTTAAGAAATGACAACTCGGTTTTCTTGCCAAACCACAGTTCATATGGTGTCGTCTCAACGGATTTCGATGGTGCCCTATTTAATGTCAATGCAGTCGTCTCTAAAGCATAACCCCAAAATAATAGAGGTTAATCAGTAAGAGACATCATAGATCGCACCATATCCAATAAAGTACGGTTACGACGTTCAGACACACCATTACACGGTGGTGTTCTAGGTGGCGTGAGTTGCGAAACTATTCCACATTGTTTCAAATAAAGACCAAACTCGTAACTCAAGTATTTGCTTCCACGATCAAACTGTAGAAACTTTATTTTGTTTTTACGATGATTTTCCTCTTCACTGTGAAATTCTTTTAACTTCTCAAATTTTTTAGACTTATGTTTCATTAAGTAGATAAAACCATATATCCTCAAATCATCTGTGAAGGTCAGAAAATAATGATACCCACCACGAGCCTCAACACTCATTGGACCGCATACGTCAGTATTTATTATTTCCAATAAGTCAGTCGCTCATTCCATTGTTCTGCAGAACGGAGTTTTAGTCATCTTTCCCATGAGGCATGGTTCGCAAGCACAAGGTGATTCATAATCAAGTGATTTCAAATGCCCATCGTCATGGAGTTTATTCATGCGCTTTACACCAGTATAACCTAAACGATAGTGCCACAAATAAGTTGCACTATCATTATCAACTTGGCATCTTTTGGCTTCAATATTATGAACATGTGTATCACCATGATCGAGATTCAACAAAAATACACCACTCAACAAGGGTGCATGACCATAAAAGATATTACTCATATAAATAGGACAACCATTATTCTCTGATTTAAATGAATAACCGTCTCGCATCAAACAAGATCCAGATATAATGTTCATGCTCAATGCTGGCACCAAATAACAATTATTCAGGTCTTAAACTAATACCGAAGGTAGATGTAGAGGTAGCGTCCAGATGACCATCACATTAACCTTGGAACCATTTCCGACGCACATCATCACCTCGTCCTTAGCCAGTCTTCATTTAATCCATAGCCCCTATTTCGAGTTGCAAATATGAGCAAGAACTAGTATCAAATACCCAGGCGCTACAACGAGCATTAGTAATGTACACATCAATAGCATGTATACCAAATATACCTTTCACTTTGACATCCTTCTTATCCGCCAAATACTTGGGGCAGTTCCGCTTCCAGTGACCAGTCCCTTTGTAGTTGAAGCACTCAGTTTCAAGCTTATGTCTAGACTTGGGCTTCTTCCCGGGTGTAGCAACTTGCTTGCTATTCTTCTTGAAGTTCCCCTTCTTCCATTTGCCCTTTTTCTTGAAACTAGTGGTCTTGTTCACCATCAACACTTGATGCTCCTTCTTGATTTCTACCTCCGCAGCCTTTAGCATTGCGAAGAGCTCGGGAATCATTTTCGTCATCCCTTGCATATTATAGTTCATAACGAAGCCTTTATAGCTTGATGGCAGTGATTGAAGGACTGTGTCAATGACACTACCATCAGGAAGATTAACTCCCATCTGAGTCAAGTGGTTATGGTACCCAGACATTATGAGTATGTGTTCACTGACAGAACTATTCTCCTCCATTTTGGAGCTATAGAACTTGTTGGAGACTTCATATTTCTCAACTCGGGCATTTGCTTGAAATGCTAACATCAACTCTTAGAACATCTCATATGCTCCATGACGTTCAAAACATCTTTGAAGTCGCGATTCTAAGTCGTAAAGCATGGCACACTGAACTATCGAGTAGTCATCAGCTTTGCTCTGCCAGACGTTCATAACATCCATAGTTGCTCCTGCAGCAGGCCTTGCACCTAGCGGTGCTTCTAGGACTATTGGCGTTCTGGGAACGGGGGTCCCCAGACTAGCCTGCCTGCGGCCTACTGCGTGGCTCAACCAATGGCCCAGTATGGCCCATCTTCATCAGCCAAGCACTCAAGACCCTCACGAGGGGCCAAGCCTCGCGGGAGGGATGGCGCAACGCCTCCTCAGGGGCGGCCTCACCAAGCAAGATCGCGAGGAGGCAGAGAGATCAAGGCAAAGGGTACCTCGCGAGGTGCTCATGACGCATGCCATGATGATCAAGACTAGGCTGCATAGTGTCCTTGTTTTCTCTTTGGTGCAAAGGGGGCAAACGCAGGGGTGGAGTACCGAGGCATCAGGCAAAGATTTCCATATCGGTGCAACGAGACCAAGACTAGCAGAACGACAGGACGGAGGTCGCCTTGGAGCCCAAGACGGCGTCATCACCAGCACCTTTGGCAGTCGAAGACCACCTTTAGTCAGGATAGCTTGTACTAGTTGTCCCATTTAAAAATGGCCGTTGTTGGATCCCTTCCCGCTCAGTATTTGGGAAGAGGACCAGGGCCTCTATAAATAGAGATAGCCATCAAAGTAGAGGGTATCTGATCCGAACCCAACCCATCAACACACCACCAAGCACAAGAACACCTCTCCTCGCGAGGCTGTTCTTCATCTGTACTGTTCATCATCAGCACAAGAGGCAATTCACCACACCACACACTGGATTAGGGTATTACACCATAATGGTGGCCCGAACCAGTATAAACCTCATGTCTCTTGTGTTGTTCAGCGATCTAGCTTAGCAATCGCAGCGAGGCTGAGGGCGTGTTTCGATAGGGAGAAGATCTTCATGTGCACCCCAGAGTTCGAACCTTAAGGGTCTTGCCGAAACCCGGTATCCGACATTTGGCGCGCCAGGTAGGGGTGCGCCAGAGCTCTTTCTTCTATCGACCCGCTCTCCACCAACACCGCGCTTCGCACTCATGGTGGGCATCGTGCCTCCGGCCCTGGTGGCTGGCGCCAGCACAGGGCCCAAGGGGCTCCGAGCCTTGGCCCCCGCCTTGCGGCAGGTGCAGTGGCCGCACCAGTTCAAGCGAGAGATGCTGCCGCGCTACGACGGTGCGGTGGACCCGCTGGCTTTCCTGCTGGCGTACGAGGAGGCCGGCCTCAAGGCTGGAGGCGACAACAAGGTCATGGCCAACTAGTTTCCCATGGCCCTCACCGGCGTCCCTCGCGTTTGGCTGCTCGACTTGCCGACATCTTCTGTGGCCTCATGGGAGGAACTGTGCGACCTCTTCCTCACCCACTACGCTGCGCCGATGCTCCCGGTCGTCGCAGCTCTCCTGGGCAGCTCGCAGGAGCCACCCTTGGACCACCACGCCAAGCCGTTCTTTTGCCAGATCGGGGCCGCCCTCACGCGGCAAGGAGCTCCTCCGGGCTAGGTGGCACCCAAGGCCGACCTGACCTTCAACTCGGACGATCACCCCGTCAACACCGCCTGCTCGGGCGCGCTCCCGATGCTCTACACGCCCACCATCTGCCGGGTGGCCATCACCAAAACCCTCATCAACGGCGGCACCAGCCTCAACGTGCTCACGGTGGAGGCCTTCAGCATCCTCCATGTACCACTGGAACGACTCCGACCCAGCAAGCCCTTCTCAGGCGTCGGGGGCGGTTCCTCCAACTCCCTGGGGCAGATCCTCCTTCCTGTGACCTACGACACCCACGACGCACCGAGCTCATCGACTTCGACATCACCCACATTGGCCTCCTGTACAACACCATCCTCAGATACCCCGCCTTGGCTCAGTTCATGGAAGCGACCCATCCGGCCTACAACCTCATGAAGATGCACGGGAGCAGCGGCGTCCTCACCATAGCTAGAGATACCAAGGAGGCTCTGCTGGCACTCAAGCTCGCCCTCAAGGCCACCGCAGCGGTGGCGCTCGTTGGCCCAGACGCCTCCAAAGTCAAGGGGGCTACTCCAACCAAGAAGAAGTAGTTGTTCACTCAGGACAAGGTGGAAACCAAGCAGCTGCCTGTTGAGGAAGGCGGGTCCTCGAGAGCTACCTTCTCCATAGGTGCCAACCTTGACCCCGACCAGGAGGAGGCGCTGGTGAAGATTTTGCATTTGAACAAGGAGGTGTTCGCATGGGAACCCAAGAAGCTAGCGGGGGTCCCAAGGGAAGTGATTGAGCATCACCTGAATGTGTGCCCCAATGTACGCCCCGTGAAGCAGAAGGCACGGCGGCAGTCCACCGAGAAGCAAGCCTTCATCTTCCAAGAAACCCGCAAGCTGGAGGAGGCAGGTGTCATTCGCGAGGTCCGCTACCGTGAATGGCTAGCAAACCCCGTTGTGGTGCCAAAGAAGGGAGGAAAGGAGCGCACGTGCGTCGACTTCACCAACATCAACAAGGCCTGCCCTCAAGATCCGTTCCCGCTCCTCCGCATCGATCAGATTGTTGACTCCACCACTGAGTGTGACCTGCTGTGTTTCCTGGATGCGTTTTCGGGGTATCACCAAATCAAGATGGCGGTGGAAGACGTGGAGAAGACAATCTTCCTGACCCCATGTGGGGTGTACTGCTACACTTGCATGCCATTCGGGTTGCACAACGCAGGCACATCCATCCGGCGGCTGATGCATATCACCTTGGGCTGGCAGTTCGGGAGAAACGCCGAGGCCTACATCGACGATATTGTGGTGAAATCTCGGGAGGCAAGGAGCTTGATCCAGGATTTGGAGGAGACCTTCGCGAGCCTCTGCCAGGTGGACCTGTGACTCAACCCGGAGAAGTGTGTGTTCGGCGTCCCTTCAGGCAAGCTGCTGGGCTTCCTGGTGTCCCACAGAGGGATCGAGGCCAACCCAGAGAAGGTCAAGGCAGTCAAAGACATGAGTCCACCACAAACCCTCAGGGAAATGCAGAAGCTCACCGGTCGCGTGACTGCGTTAGGATGCTTCATCTCCAAGTTGGGTAAGTGTGCCCTGCTATTCTTCATGTTGATGAAGAAGAAGGGCCCATTTGAGTCGACACCGGAGGCCGACCAAGCATTTCGAGACCTCAAGAAATATCTGACCAGCCCTCCCATGATGGTGGCACCGCACCCTCTCGAGTCCTTGCTACTCTACCTCGCCACCACTCCCTACTCCCCTAGCGCAGCCCTGGTGGCAGTTCGGGAGGAACGCCAGGCCAAGGCCACATCGCGCCCAACCACAACTTCAGCCGTAGCGGCACAAGACCAAGAAGGCCTCACGAGGACCACGACCTCGGTAGCCGGAGACAAGCCTCAACAGGAAGACGCCACCAGGGCTGAAGAGGCTGCACCAGGCAACCAGGCGCTGGGGCTCCATCGCCTCAGGAAGCGTCTCAACCTCCGGAGGACACCAGCCTCGTCAGCACACCTACCCTCATCGAGCATCCGGTGTACTTCGTCAGCATGGTTTTGTGGGGCGCAAGGGCACGATACCCCATGCCTCAGAAACTCTTACTCGTGCTCTTGGTGGCCTCATGTAAGCTGTGACACTATTTTCAATGTGACCCCATTATGGTCGTCTTGGCCTACCCAGTGGAAAGGGTACTCAGGAGCCCCAACTCCGCTGGAAGGGTCGCCGAATGGAACATAGAGTTGCAAGCATTTCAGTTGGAGTTCAGCACAACCACGGTCGTCAAGGGAGCCGCACTTGCAGATTTTGTGGCAGAATGGACAGAGGCGCCAGGGCTTAAGACGGGCAAATATCGGTCTCTCTCCCCAGGAAGTGAAGCACCTGATGGCTGGGTCATGTACTTTGATGGAGCATTCTCACGGTACGACGCGGTGGCTGGTGCAGTGCTTATATCCCCCACTCAGGACAAGCTCTATTACGCTATACAGCTCTGTTTCCAGCAGGGCGAGAAGGTATCCAACAACATAGCTGAATTTGAGGGCCTCATAGCAGGCCTTAAAGCTGCAACAACACTGGGAGTGAAGCGCCTCATCATCAAGGGCGATTCACAGCTCCTCGTCAACTTTTCCAACAAGGTGTACGAGTCAACGGATGAGCACATGGAGGCGTATCTTGCGGAAGTACGCAAGATGGAGAAGCAGTTTTGGGGACTAGAGTTGCAGCATGTGCCCCGCGGCACCAACCAAGAGGCTAATGATATCGCCAAAAGGGCGTCCAGGCGGCTGCCTCAGGAGCCTGGCATTTTCGTGGAGCTGCTCTTCAAGCCGTCGGCGGCACCGTCACTTTCGAGCACAACACAGCCTCGGGAAGAACTCCCTCAGCCACCTGCCACAGGAGCCCTGGCCTGTAGCCCGAGCTCAGGAGCATGCTTACTCTTGGCGCTGGAGCCTCAGGAGGGATGCTGGACCACGGAATTCAAGGACTACCTGATGCAAGGGACGCTACCTGAGAAAGAGGAGGACGCGGAACGCGTGGCCCAGCAGGCCACGGCCTACTGCATCCAAGACGGTGAGCTATACCGGAAGTGGCCAAATGATGTTTCCTTACGTTGCATCTCCAGGGAACAGGGGAAGGAATTGTTGGCTGACATACATGGAGGAGATTGCGGACACCACTCATCATCACGGACCCTCGTTGGCAAGGCGTTTCGCAGCGGGTTCTACTGGCCTACGGCACTCAACGACGCGATCGAGCTGGTGAAGTCATGTGTAGCCTGCCAATTCCATGCCAAGCAGATCCATCGGCAAGCTCAGGGCCTGCAGACCATCCCGCTCTCGTGGCCGTTCGCGGTCTTGGGGCTAGATATCTTCGGCCCGTTTCCTCGAGCTCCTGGGGCTACCGCTACCTCTATGTTGCCATAGACAAGTTCACCAAATGGGCAGAGGTGGAAGCCGTCCGCACCATCCAAGCCGGTTCCGCAGTCAAGTTCACCAAGGGCCTTGTAAGCCAGTTTGGGGTCCCTAATCGCATCATCAACGACAACAATTTGCAGTTCACCAGCAATCTCTTCAAACGTATTGTGCTAACCTTGGAACGCAGATATGCTACGCTTCGGTGGCGCACCCCCGGAGTAACAGCCAGGCCGAACGCGCCAACACGGAGGTCCTGAGGGGCCTCAAGACCAGGACATTCAAGAAGAAGCTGGAGGCCTCCCGCAGGGGCTGGTACGACGAGCTCCAGTCCATGCAGTGGTCCATCCTCGCTACCGCCACCAAGCCAACTGGCGAGACCCCATTCTTCCTTGTCTACGGAGCAGAGGCGGTCCTCCATCATGAGGTCAAACGTTGCTCCGCGCGGGTCCTAGCATTTGATGAGGTGCAACAGGACACAACGCGGGGGATGGACCTCATCCTGGGGGAGGAGGGCTGTCGTGAAGCCACACTGCGAGCAGCAAGATACCAGCAGGCGCTGCAGCAGTATCACTGCCGCAACATCCGCACCAGGACTCTCGAGGTAGGTGACCCCGTACTCAGGCGGGTGCTCTCCAGGGAAGGGCTGCATAAGCTCTCGCCCATGTGGGAGGGCCCGTTCAAGGTTGTTCTTGTTTCCAAGCCTAGCGCCGCGCGCCTAGAGACTTGGGAGGGGGTACCCATCCCAAACGCCTGGAACATGCAGCATCTCCGGAAGTTTTACCCCTGAAGAAACGCCCAGTGCCTGTGAAGAAGGCCCGATGCGTGTGAAGCTTGCCACCCGAAGAAAGGCCCGGTGCCTGTGAAGAAGGCCCAGTGCCTGCGAAGCTCGCCGCCCGTGACACTCTCACGTAATAACGAGTTGGGGCTATACACGCCCCGTAGTCTCCAGAGAGCCGCCCTCGGGCCTCCGGGGCTCCCACCCATGCCTAGTGGCAGCACTTAGCTTCGCACTAGTGAGAAGACGTCGAAGACTAGACTAGGTGTCGGACGCGGCTTTTCATTTGCTTTCCGCAGTTGGTTTGTTCTCCCTTGTTTGAACCTTTATGGAAGTTGCTTCTAGTGTTATTTGCCGTCTTCTGCCCCTGTTCTCTGTTTTCGGGTTTTTTCTGACTCGTTCTCTCTCTCGCAAACCTCGCGAGGGGGCTGCGCGAGTGCCCTCGTGAGCCCTTCCTCTCTAATTTTCGTGAGGCTCTCTCGTTCGAGTTAGTAGCGGGAGCACCCCTCCCAGTCCATGCCCCTCGGGCATCGCGACACAAAGCACTAGGCCATGGCCGGCAACCCTCACGACCAAGGTTTGGAAATGATTCCCCCAACTGCTTTTTTGCAGCTCTTAAGGCGCTCGGCGAGGCCTCAGGCAGGCACCTCACAAGGCGGAAACTACTGCAAATGTCCCGAGCTAAATTGTTCCTACGCGCAGACACAAAACAACGACACCATAACACAACACGGGAACAATAGATGCAGTACGATAATTAGGGGATCATAGTCTGTTGCACGCCCCCATGGGGCCCCATACCTCTCTCTCGGTGCAGGAAAAGGAGAAAAACAAAATAAAAGCGGCGCGTGCCTTGCAATGGCTCGCGAGGAAGGATCTGTGCCATCTCCCCGAGCTCAATCAGACTCCTCCACGTGCTTCACTGGAGCGCGGCGACGGGACGACCCACTACCGCCCTCGAAGCGGGCGCGACGGCATGGTGGCTGATCGCGGCCACCGCTATAGGAGCTGTCTTCGGAGGAGGAGCCGCTGAAGCTCAACGAGCTGCAGTCGCCGCCGGGAGCGGGTTGGCCTTCGCCCTCATCACGGCTGTCGCCAAGTCCGAGCACCTCGTCGCCATCATCGTCTTCAGGGCAGCACCCAACACGACGGCCATCTTCTCCGAACACCCTCACATAGAGGGTCATGTCGCCGTCGTACTTGAAGTGGAGGGTGCACCGCCTGCCCAGGCCATGCGCGCGGGCAAACGTATGCCAGCCCCGGGTCAGGGCTACATTGCCGGCGAAGGAGATCTCCACTGCGACACAGGAGGCCCTGCTACAGCAGCCGTCCGCCTGCAACTAGAGCCCGCCGGGGCCCGCAGCCAATAGTTCACCGGCGAAGAAGCGAGGAAGCTGGAGCCAGTTGCCGGCCGGGTTGTCCGACCACACAATGAACTCCGGCAGCACCTCTACCGAATGGAAGCGGTCGGGGAGGCCGCGCCGCCACGACACGCCTTCCTCCTCCAACAGGGCTGCCTTGACATGGGCGGCCACCACCGCATGAAGGGCCACCCCCGCGGCCACGGGAAGCCACGGCAGGGGTCGCGGGATGCTTGCGAGGAAGACCGCGTCTACGCTTTGGCGTAGGAGAGCTAGGCCCTTCCTGGCGAGCCTTCCCTTCTCCACGGCCGAGAACCTCTTCACGGGCGCCATGAGGGGTGCAGCAAGCAGAAGGAGCGAGGAAGGAGAAGTGAGCAAGCGGAGCAAGAAGAGATGGACAAACGGGGGCTCTCGCCCTTCCACATTTATAACCCAAGGGAGGCCAACCGTCGGCCTCCACGATCACAGGTAATGATGACTCTTTTTGCATGTAGCGGGGACTCGTCAAATTGAGCTATTGACGAGGCAGCGTGGGGAAACAGAGACGCCCACGTCCCATTAGTCACCACGCGTCGTCCAAGGTCGCCGGCTGTGAGGGCCCGCGGCGCTCCGCACTTGCCCTTTGGCTTCGCTGCTAAGTCAAGTCCGAGCGCGCCTTGGGCCCGGGTGCTACTGTTGGTGTTCTGGGAACGGGGGTCCCTAGACTTGCCTACATGCGGCCTGCTGCGTGACTCAACCAATGGCCCAGTATGGCCCGTCTTCATCAGCCAAGCACTCAAGACCCTTGTGAGGCGCCAAGCCTCATGGGGCGAACGGCACAAGGCCTCCTCAGCGGCGGCCTCACTAGGCAGGCTCGCGAGGAGGCGGAGAGATCAAGGCAAGGGGTACCTCGCGAGGTGCTCATGACGGATGCCATGACGATCAAGACCAGGTGGGCGCCAGGCAGGCGCCAGGCAGGCGCCAGCCTGCGCAGTGTCCTCATTTCCTCTTTGGTGCAAAGGGGGCAAGCGCAGGCGCGAATTACCAAGGCATCAAACAAAGTTTTCCATATCGGTGCAACGAGACCAAGACCAGCAGAACGGCGGGACGGAGGTCACCGTGGAGCCCAACACGGCGTCATCACCAGCACCTTTGGCAGTCGAAGACCACCTTTAGTCAGGATAGCTTGTACTAGTTGTCCCCTTTCAAAATGGTCGTTATTGGATCCCTTCCCGCTCAATATTTGGGAAGAGGACCAGGGCCTCTATAAATAGAGATAGCCATCACAGTAGAGGGTATCTGAGCCGAACCCAACCCATCAACACACCACCAAGCAGAAGAACACCTCTCCTCGTGAGGCTGTGTTCCTCTGTACTGTTCATCATCAGCCCAAGAGGCAATCCACCACACCACACACTGGACTAGGGTATTACAGCACAACGATGGCCCGAACTAGTATAAACCTCGTGTCTCTTGTGTTGTTCATCGATCTAGCTTAGCAATTGCGGCAAGGCTAAGGGCGTGTTTCGGTAGGGAGAAGATCTCCGTGCACACCCTAGAGTTTGAACATTAAGTGTTTTGTCGGAACCCGATATCCATCAAGCACGTAATTCTTTTGTGCAGCAATGAGGATAATCCTCAAGTTACGGACCCAGTCCGTTGCTACCATCATCTTTCAACTTAGCTTTCTCTAGGAACACATTAAAATTCAAGGGAACAGTAGCACGGGCAATTGATCTACAACAACATTGACATGCAAAAACTATGAGGACTAAGTTCATGGTAAATTAAAGTTTAATTAATCATATTACTTAAGAACTCCCATTTAAATAGACATCCCTCTAGTCATCTAAATGATCAAATGATCTAAATCAACTAAACCATGTCCGATCATCACATGAGATGGAGTAGTTTTCAATTGTGAGCATCACTATCTTGATCATATCTACTATATGATTCACGTTTGACCTTTCAGTATCAGAGTTCCAAGGCCATATCTGCATATGTTAGGCTCGTCAAGTTTAACCCAAGCATTCTGCACATGCAATACTGGCTTGCACCCATTGTATGTGAACGTAAAGCTTATCACACCCGATCATCACATGGTTCCTCGGTACGACGAACTATAGCAACGGTGCATACTCAGGGAGAACACTTATACCTTGAAATTTAGTAAGGGATCATATTATAATGCTACCGTCGTACTAAGCAAAATAAGATGCATAAAATATAAACATCACGTGCAATCAAAAAATGTGACATGATATGTCCATCATCATCTTGTGCCTTTGATCTCCATCATCGAAGCACCGTCATGATCTCCATCGTCACCGGCTTGACACCTTGATAACCATCATAGCATCATTGTCGTCTCTCCAACTATTTCTTCTACGACTATCGCTACCGCTTAGTGATAAAG
This sequence comes from Triticum timopheevii, assembly GCA_963921465.1. Lineage (NCBI taxonomy): Eukaryota > Viridiplantae > Streptophyta > Magnoliopsida > Poales > Poaceae > Triticum > Triticum timopheevii. The sequence continues at coordinate 239,813,651 of OY997264.1, read as the reverse complement.
TAAAGCAATTACATGGCGATTGCATTTCATACGGTAAAGCGACAACCATATGGCTCCTGCCAGTAGCCGATAACTCTGTTACAAAACATGATCATATCATACAACAATTTATATCACATCATGTCTTGACCATATCACATCACAACAAGCCCTGCAAAAACAAGCTAGATGTTCTCTACTTTGTTGTTGCAAGTTCTACGTGGCTGCTACGGGCTTCTAGCAAGAACCGTTCTTACCTACGCATCAAAGACACAACGATTTTTCGTCATGTGTGATGTTTTAACCTTCAACAAGGACCAACCATAGTCAAATCGATTCAACTAAAGTTGGAGAAACAGACACCCGCCAGCCACCTATGTGCAAAGCACGTCGGTAGGACCAGTCTCATGAATGCGGTCATGTAATGTCTGTCTAGGCCGCTTCATCCAACAATACCGCCGAATCAGAGATGCAAGTGGGCAGCCCTTAGCAAGAAAGTGTTGAAGATATCACAGAGGATGGCGCTCGCACCCACCCACCCACCCCTAAACCGTAGTGCTCCGGCGATCTCCACCACCTTCCACTAGATCGGTGTTTGGCTCCGATCGTCCTTTCCGGCGTCCTCAGATCTACTCCCCAATACCCTTTTCCATGGGTCGTTCCCCCTCTGGATCTACCCTTGGCTTGGATTTCTCCAAGGGTATAGTTTTTGCGGATGAGATCTATACTGCTTCTGGTCTTCTGGTACATCCTATGGAAAATAGGGGCTCTTTCACCCTGGTGGTTTATTTTAGTAGGCATGATTTCCTTCTCACTGAGGATTCAGTGGCTATTGCTCTTGAATCAGCTCTTGGGGGTTCTGTCATTGAGTTCCTCGTCTCCTCTATAAGTGACAAGGTTTTCACTTTTAATGTTTTGTGCAAAGAGGTTGGTTTTCATATTGTTGATGTTAGATCGTTCTCTTGCCCACAATTCAAATGTTACTTTCATCTTTTGGGCAATGGTGGTCCAAATTGGGGCCGTGCTTTCAAGATTTGGCAGAAAGAATGTGATGCTGAGTGGATCTTGGTTAGTCCGTCTGTCAGCGTTCTGGGAATATGGGTCACCAGACTTGCCTGCCTGCGGCCCACGGCGTGGCTCAACCAGTGGCCCAGTACGTCCCGTTTTCATCAAACCAACACTCAAGACCCTTGTGAAGGGCCAAGCCTCGTGAGGCGCACGACACAAGGCCTCCTTAGGAGCGGCCTCACCAGGAAGGCTCGCGAGGGGGCGGAGAGATCAAGGCAATGGGTACCTCGTGAGGTTCTCGTGACGCAAGCCATGACGACCAAGGCCAGGTGGTCACCAGCATGCGCAGTGTCCACGCTTCCCCTTGGGTGCTAAGGGGGGCAAGCGCAGGCGCAAAGTACCGAGGCATCATGCAAAGGTTTCCATATCGGTGCAACAAGACCAAGACCAGCAGGATGGAGGTCATCGTGGAGCCGAAAATGGTGTCACCACCAGCGCCTTTGACAAGCAAAGACCACCTTTAGTGAGGATAGCTTTTACTATTTGTCCCCTTTCAAATTGGTCGTTGTTGGATTCTTTTCCGCTCAATATTTGGGGAGAGGACTAGGGCCTCTATAAATAGGACTAGCCACCATAGTAGGAGAGACAGATCGAGAACTGAAACCCCAAAACCAGAACAAGTAGAACACCGCACCAGCTTAAGAACTCCTGACCTCCTGAGGTTGTTCTTCTCTTGTACTGTTCATCACCAGCCCAAGAGGAAATCCACCACCACTACACTAGAGTAGAGTATTACACCACAACAGTGTCCCGAACCAGTATAAATCTTGTTTATCTTGTGTTGTGAGTTCATCAAGCTAAGCTTAGAGATCATGCAAGGCTGAGAGCGAGATTCGGTAGGGGGACATCTTCGTGCGCACCCTAGTGTTCGAACCTCAAGGGTTTTGCCGGAACCCTAAATCTGACATTTGGCGCGCTAGGTAGGGGTGCGCTGAAATCTTCCTTCTGCTGATCCACGTTCCATCGCTTCGCCAGGTAGGGGTGCGCTAAAGTCTCACGAGGGCGCCTGGAGGGATCAGCCTCGTGAGGACCACGCCCAGGCTAACGTAGGCCTTCCTCCGCTACTGCCGCCGCTAAGAAGGAATGACGACAATCATCAGGACGAGGGGGCTGGGGGCTTCCAGGAGCCACGTGTTATCGCTTGCATCTTGGGCGGAGCTCAGGCCCCAGCCTCTCAGCGTATCTTCAAGCAGTTTGCTCGCAAGGTGAACGCAGCCCTCCCCAGGCTCGAGGCCACGTGCCCGCTCAGGTGGTCCAAGTGCGCCATCACCTTCAGCTCGGCAGATCAACTCAAGTGCACGGCTACTGCTGGTGTTCTCCCGATGCTCTGTTCACCAGTCATCAGCAACGTGCAAGTCACCAAGACCCTCATCGATGGCGGTGCAGGGCTTAACGTCCTGTCCGTTGAGATGTTCGACAACCTTCAAATGCCATACGATCAGCTCCAACCTACCAAGCCCTTCTCAGGAGGTACCGACGGTTCCACCACCCCGATAGGGCAGGTCCGCCTCCCTGTCACCTTCGGACAGCGCAACAACTACCACACCGAGCTCATCGACTTCAACGTCGCCCACATCCACCTGCCGTACAATGCCATCCTCGAGTATCCAGCCCTGGCCAAGTTCATGGCAGTGACCCACCACGGCTACAACGTCCTCAAGATGCCAGGAAACGGCGGGATCATCATAGTACCTTGCAAAGAGAGAGATGTGGTGTGCTCCCTCGAGCGTGCCTTCCAAGCGACAACAATCGAGGACCCGGACAGCAAGGGCGAGAACCCTCCTGAGGCCATCCCCAAGAAGAAGAAGCAACCGCTCTGAGCAAGGCCTCAGGAGGTCGGCATTTCGGGTGGTGCCACATCAGGATCAGCGCCCATGCCTGGAGCGCCTCCTTCCATCGCATAGGAAGGCGCGCCCAGTGCCCTCCTCGGGCAGGGCTCGAGGGCTCTCTTCTAGAGGGCCTCAGACCTCGCCAACATCACGAGGGAAGCGCTCGGGCACCACTTGGAGGCGTGCTTCGCGGCACGTTTCCCTCGGGAAGGCACATGGCATGGAAAACCCAACGTTCTGGAGTTCATTGCCAAGACAACTCAGGAGCTTCAGGAAGCGAGGGCTGTGCGTGGCGATCGCCGCTCGCCTGGCGTGGCTCCCCATCTAGGCGAGGATGGTGGATTGCGCGTCTGCATCGACGTCCCAGTGCTCAACCGAGCCGCATCTCAGGAGCGCTTTTGGCCTTCGCGTATGGGACACTGCGAGGGTCCGCCGCACATCTACGTCTGCATGCCTTTCGGCCTGCCAAACGCAGCTGCCACCTACCAGCGTCGCCTATGGAGCATCCTGTCGGCTTAGGAGGCTAGACACCATGTGATCCTAGCAGAGATGGAAACGGTCCTGAAGAAACCACCTGGACCCCCAGAGAGTCCTCAGGCTCAGGGCCCCTGTGGCTCGTGAGGGTCGGCCCCTTCACCGTGCATCTTCAGCTACCCCAACACCCCCTCTACAATGGAACCAGGTGACATCTCCCAAGTTCATTTCAGCTGGGAGCGCCCTCAGGCCTGCATCATTCCCAGGCAGCGTGGGTCCGTCCCTTTGGCATGTATCTCTTTTTATGTCTTTGCCTTATCTGCTGGGGGCGCCCCTTGGGCTACATCATCCCCAAGCCGCTTGGGGCTGACCCAGTGGCATGTATCCATTCTGCATTTGCCTAAGCTGATTTGCCTTTCATGCCTAATCTACTGTGATTATCACCTGCTCGATTGCCACCTACCATGGGAGCCGGTCACGCTGGCACGGCGCTTGCGCACGGGTCCGTCCCTGCAACGCCGACAAATCTGAGCGATCGAGCTCTGCACCGTGGCATGCCCCGCACGCGTCACCTCACCAGGCCCTCAGTGCCCTCACCCTTCTCTCGGAGCAACCAATGGCCGGCCGACAATCATAATGGCAACCCGTGCCTTTCTCGTGCTGATTTGTAGGAACCTCCTAAGGTCAACAGCGGGCTGCACCACGAGCTCCCTCTCTTTCCCGTGTGATCCGCTTGCACGTTAAAAGGGGGCTCCTGAGCATCGCGACTCAGGAGCTCTTACTAGCTCTCCAGCCCTCACCCCATGGCCTTGGCCACGACATCGGGACCTGGTATACCAGCGGTGGCTGAGCTCGCTCGAGGGCCAGGACCTTAGGACGTAGAGCACGAAGGACAGTGCGGGGAAGAAGGGGGAGGCTCGCACGGGCCTAACCAAGCTGCGCCACGGCTGCCGACGCACAAGTCCGGCGCAACACAAGGGAACGACTCCAGATTACCGAGATAAGTTTCGCGCTAGGAACAACTATTCGTTACAGCATGAAATTCTCACTTGATGCGGCCCTATGGCAGCGATGTTGCCTTCCTTTCTCACTTCTCAGCGGCTGCTTGCACGCAAAAGGGGACCTGCTAAGCATCGCGCCTCAGGGGCTCCTACTGGACCTCGGGCCACTCACCTCCTGGCCTTGACCACGGCATCGCAACCTGGCATACTAACAACGGCTGCAGCCTGCCTGGGGACCGGGACCTGTCAGCGTAGAGCACCAAGTCATCGCGAGGTTAGAAAGGGGGAACCAAGCCGGGATAGGACAAGCACTCGCACGATTTCATAATAATGATAAGTTCAACAAAAGACGTCGCTGACCTTTACACGCCCCTGTGGGGTATTTCTTGATTCCCCGTAGGGAGTCATCAAGTCGGGCAGTTGCCGAGGCAGCGTGGGGAAGCGGAGACACCCACATCGAATCAGTCGCCACGCGTCGACCAAGGACGCCGGCTGTTGGGGCTCGTGGCGCTCCACACTTGCCTGTTGGCTTCGCCGCTAAGCCATGTCCGAGCGCGCCTTGGCCCGGGGGCTACTGTCAGCGTTCTAGGAACGGGGGTCGCTAGACTTGCCTGCCTGCGGCCCATCGCACGGCTCAACTAGTGGCCCAGTACGACCCGTCTTCGTCAAACCAACACACAAGACCCTCGCGAGGGGCCAAGCCTCGCGAGGCGGACGACACAAGGCCTCCTCAGGAGCAGCCTCACTAGGCAGGCTCGTGAGGGTGATGAAAGCCATGACAACCAAGGCCAGGCGGGCGCCAAGCGGGCGCCAGTGCATGCAGTGTCCTCGTTTCCACTTTGGTGCTAAGGGGGGAAAGCGCAGGCGCGGAGTACCGAGGCATCAGGCAAAGGTTTCCATATCAGTGCAACAAGACCAAGACCAGCAGGACGGCAGGACAGAGGCCATTGTGGAGCCCAAGACGGCGTCACCACCAGCGCTTTTGATAGGCGAAGACCACCTTTAGTCAGGATAGCTTGTACTAGCTGTCCCCTTTCAAATTGGTTGTTGTTGGATTCCTTCCCGCTCAATATTTGGGGAGAGGACCAGTGCCTCTATAAATAGGACTAGCCACCACATTAGGAGAGACAGATCAAGAACTGAAACCCCAAAACCAGAACAAGTAGAACACCACACCAGCTCAAGAACTCCTCACCTCCTGAGGCTGTTCTTCCCTTGTACTATTCATCACCAGCCCAAAAGGCAATCCACCACCACCACACTGGAGTAGGGTATTACACCACAACGGTGGCCCGAACTAGTATAAATCTTGAGTCTCTTATGTTGTGAGTTCATTGAGCTAAGCTTAGAGATCGTGGCGAGGCTGAGAGCGAGATTCGGTAGGGGGAAGTCTTTGCGCGCACACCAGTGTTTGAACCTCAAGGGTTTTGCCGGAACCCTAAATCTGACACCGTCCAAACACCGGGCATCTTTGGCTTTCTTGGCCATGCATCGTCCGCCGGTGAAGTCTTCTTTCATGTCTACTATTGTGGTTCGTAAGAAATTATCTTTTGCTACATTGCAAAATTATGATGTGTGCAAAGGTTATAGGTATCCTGCTATGGAGGAGTGTATTGCTGCTACTGAAGACGCCTAGTACATTATTCTGGCAAATGAGAGGGTGATTATTCATCCCCCTACCAAGGTTGATTTGTAGGGGACGGTGGCTTCGCCGCCGATCATCTTTGGCACGGTGAGTACTCCGGTGGTTCGCGATCGCCTTATTCTCACCAGGGTATGCAATCTTCGCCCCGATCGTTGCATGCTTGTGTTTCTCCGGCTGGGCCTAGTAGCCATGTTGGGCCAATGGTTGTGGGCAGCCCAACCCCCACCCCATGCCATGTTGGGCTTGTGGATGAGGGTGGCCCACGCTCTCCTCCTTTGGAAGTCCCCTCCTCGCAAGATGCTAATTGCACTTTTGCTGCTCTAACTGATAACATGGTGGATGAAATTATCACTTGTCCAAAATGTCATTTATCCGGTCACTTTGAAAGGAATTGCCCATCGAATCTGGTTTGTTTCGCATGCTCACGTCAGGGCCATAAAAGAAGAGATTGTAACAAGTTTGCTATTGAGAAGGGTTTGTTTTGGAAACCGAAATATCCCTCGGCTTCTCAGCTTCCCAATACTACTACCGAGACGGCCGCCACCCCTGGCCCCTCCCACGTTATTGGCTCATCTTATTCCTCTGACGAGCTACCATTGCCTAGTCTCGTCAGCTCTACACCAAAAAGCCCCTTTGGTAGCCCTCCGGTTATGCCTCCGCTGCCATCATCTCCGCCGTCTGTGAGCCCGGATAGCATGGCTGTCTTTGCCATTGATCCGCTCCGGTATGTGCTGGTTGGCTACCACATTATTGATGGTGGTGCCAACCGTGTGCCCAGGACTCGTCACCCTGCCGGCGCCTATCGTTCGGCACCATGAAGATTTTATGGTTGCTGAGGTGATGCCACTACTGCCGCTAGATCAGATTGGACCGGCAAGAGAAGCTGTTGTGGATTTCTTTGAAGCTCGCGGTGTTCAGGTTCGTTCTGCACAGCCATGGGTTTGTAGCATCGGTCTGTTCCGTGTGAGGGATGCTGCAATTCATTTTTTGTTGCTACAACTTCCTCCGCAGCCCCTGGGTAATGATACCTTTGTTTGTTTCCTCAAGCAAGATGAAGGGGTTGGTTTTAGGGGCACCCAAGGGTTTAGAGATGGTTGTATTATGTTCCTTGGTATACCTTTGGATTTGCGGACTACGGAGAACATCCGGGCTGCTTTTAACACTTTTGGCAAGTTCCAGTATTGGGTTGAAGACAATCCGTATTTGGTCAGATCAATTTTTTTTGCTTCCTTCTCGGAGGACATCTTGGTCCCCCATGATGTGGTTTTTACAGACTATGCTACCTATGGGGGGGGTAAAGGTTTCCTGGACTGCTCCTTGCTATATTGTTGGAGCAAATTTTGCAGATCAGATGGTTGGAGATGAAGATCCTATGTCCTTGGATGGTAACCCCCACCCTCTGCCAGGTGCCCCATGGCCTGATTTCTATAATTTTGTTCTACCGCCGTACCCTGCGATTGGTTGGAATGACTTACCTCCAGTTCCACCTCCCATGGATGATCGTGCTGGCAATGACAACTAGGGTAATGCTGTTTGGGGGGAAGAAGACAAAGTTTAGAAGAAGTCAGAGCCCGTGGCCCAGGATCAAGAATCTGTTGTCATCGACTTTTCTCTCTAGTCTGATTCTGTAGTTCTGATACCAAATGTTCAGGATGCAGTAATTGGGCCCCAGCAGCCGCCGTTGTTGTTCAACCCCAATGACCTGGCAATTGTTCCTTATCTCCCACCATTGATTCAGTATGACCGCATTGTGGTGGGAGTAATCAAAGTGGTTTATGGCCCAGTGCTTCCTCCAAAGATGGCCTAGCGTCGATCTTTTGAGGCTTTGTTCAAGCTCAACCCCTCTACTGAAGTTCCTCTGCAGATGCCGATGCTGCAACTCTAGCCTATTGTTTTGTCTAAGCGCTCCTGGAGCATTGCTTTCGATGATGTGCAAGTCCTTTCTACTTTGCAATGGACGGAAACTCAGATTCACTCTCCGGCCGGGCCACAGCCAGTTGCTCGAGCTTTGTTCAATGAGCTCTCTTCCTGTGATTTATCTGTGGAATCTTCGGGAAACACCGACTTTGTGCTCTCTCAGCCTGGGACTGATGCTTCCTTTAGTTTTGAAGCACAATGTGACAAGAAGAAGACCAGGCGCCGCAAGACCTTAGCTCCAACTCCTGTTGTGGAGACATCCTTTTCATCGTTGCACTCGGGGGTCTATAAAACATGATTGTTTTAAGCCAGTTTTCTAGTAACTGCAGCACCAACACAAGAAGAAGAAGCCATGCTGCATGCCTTTGGAGCATGCCCAGCCTACTGGAAATACTAATGGAGCTAGTGATGTTCCAACCCCCACGCTTGTCAAAGATCTCCAAGAAGTGGGCCTGCACGTAGGCATTCCCGCTGAGAAGTTGACTGTGGAAAGGCTTATGGCCAATCCTGATGATACTAATGACAAGATGTCTGATGATTGATCTCTCTATGTTATATTGGGTTTGGCAAGCCATTAAGTTGGCTGTTTATTTTGGGTGTTATGTCTGCGAATCTTATGCTTTGAACTTGTTGGGGCCTGTAATAATTTTGTGACAATGCTCAGCTACCTGTTAAGTTTGGACCTATTAAGACACTATTTTGTAGTGTGCTTTTGCTGTTTTTTATCCCAGTGTGCTAATGAATAGAAACAACTTTAGGAGCAGGTCTGTTCTATGTTGGAATGTTAGGGGGCTGAACTCTCTTGATAGGAAACGTGCTGTTAGGTAGAAAATTATTGAAAGCCAATGTGTGGTGGCTTGTTTTCTGGAGACTAAGTGCATGAGTTTTGATGTTAGAGAGATAAAATCCTTTTACCCCAAACAATTTGACACTTTTGCCTTTGCACCTTCTGTGGGTCCATCTGGTGGGATTTTAGTTGTTTGGAATTCTGCTCTTCTTTATGGTATGCTGGTGGATTTCCAACCTTTTGCTGTCACCATTAATTTTACTTCTAGGCAGAATAATGAGCAATGGAACCTTGTGTCTGTTTATGGTCCTTGCCAAGGTGAATCCAGAGATAATTTTTTGAATTGGCTCTATAACATTGATATTCCTGTGGATGAGAATTGGATGATCATTGGTGATTTCAATTTTATAAGATCTTTGGATAATAGAAACCTTCCAGGGGGGACATTAATGATATTTTCATTTTTAATGAAATTATTGGGCATTTAGGTCTTTTGGAGCGTCCTCTCAAAGGGAGATCTTTTACTTGCTCTAACATGCAAGACTCCCCTCTGTTTGAACAATTGGACTGGTTCTTCACTTCTTCCAATTGGATTTCTAGCTACCCCATGACTGAAGTTTTACGTTTAGCTAGGACAGCCTCTGATCATGTCCCATGTATGGTTGTGAATAAGACCAACATGCCAAAGTGTAAAATCTTCAGGTTTGAAAGCTTTTGGGTGAATATGGATGGGTTTTTTGATTGTGTGCAAAAATCTTGGGCTAAACCCTCACATAAGTCTCACAGCACTGCAGTAATTGCTGATAAGTTAAAAACTCTAAGACAGGATCTGAGTAAGTGGAATCTGGTTATTTCCAAGTTGAAGCTGCTTATTGCCAAATGCAACAATATAATATCTTCCTTGACAAACTGGAGGAATTAAGGCCCTTGTTCAGGCAGGAGTTTAACTTTAGTAAGATTGTCAAGTTGCATGTGGAGTATCTATTACATCTGCAATTCTTATATTGGAAGAAAAGGTGCACCATCATGCACATTAAAGTTGGTGAGGAGAACACAAAGTTCTTTCATGCAATGGCAACTGAGAGATTCAAAAGAAATCTTATTGCTAGTCTGAAACTACCTGATGGCACTGTTACTTCTGATCATTCCAAAATGGAGGGAGTCATTTTGGCTGCTTTTAAAGGAAGAATGGGCACCTCTATGGGGTATTACTATGGGTTTTGATCTAAGATCTTTGTTGCAGCTTGTGCCAGGTCTGGAGACTCTAACTAAGCCATTCACTGTGGAGGAAATGGATAATGTGGTCAAGCATATGCCTATGGATAAAGCTCCTGGACCTGATGGATTCAATGGTTTGTTTTTCAAGAAATGCTGGCACATTATTTGTAAGGAGTTCTATGCTCTGGCTCAGGATTTTTATGATGGTAGGGCCAAGCTTGAAAATATCAACGGTTCATACATCACTTTGGTTCCTAAAAAATCATCTCCTAAGATAGTTGGTGATTTTAGGCCCATTTCTCTCACATGTATGTGAGTTAAGTTCTTGTCCAAAATGGCTACTAATAGATTCCAGGAGTTAATCATGCTTTGCATTCACAAGAACCAGTATGGCTACATCAAATCTAGGACACTCTAGGATGCATTGGTTGGACATTGGAATATCTGCATCAGTGTCACCAGTCTAAGAGGCCAATATTAATTTTGAAACTTGATTTTGAAAAAGCTTTTAATTAAATTGAGCATGAGGCCATTGTTCAGATTATGAAGCACAAAGGTTTTAATGCCAAATGGATTGACTGTGTCATGCAGCTTCTCTCTATTGGTACTTCTTCTGATCTTTTGAATGGGGTGCCTGGTAAGAAAATTCAATGCAAAAAAGGAGTCAGGCAAGGTGATCCTGTGTCCCCCCTTCTTTTTTTCCTTGGCGCAGATCTTCTTCAGTCTGTAGTGAATGCCATGTTGCATAGAGTTGAATTACAGTTGCCCATTCCTTTCCATGACAAGGATTTTCCTATTGTCCAATATGCAGATGATACTCTGCTCATTGTTCCTACTAATGAGGCACAGTTGTTGGCCCTAAAGAAAATGCTCCTAGTCTTCTCCCAATCCACTCGACTTGATGTGAATTATCACAAATCCTTTATGATTCCCATTAATGTCAGTCAGGAGGAAACTACTAGGCTGGCTGCTGTGTTTGGCTGTCAGGTGGGCACCCTGCTCTTCACCTATTTGGGCCTCCTTGTTGGAACAACCAAACCTAAGATGTTTGATCTTATGCCCCTTGTTGATTGTATGGAAAGAAGAATGTCTGCCAGCTCTTCCTTCCTTGCTCAAGGTGGTAGGTTGCAATATTTAAACTTTGCTCTATCCTCTTTTCCTATTTTCTTCCTCTGTAGTCTTCTAATCAACCTAGGCATTCTAAAGCAATTGCAAAGAATTCAGAGGCAATGTCTTTGTAGGAAAAACTGGCAGGAACCTGCTCCCTTCCTTGTTGTTTGGGACCTTATCTGTAGGCCAAAGAACAAAGGAGGCCTGGGCATTTTAAACACGGGTATTCAAAATGCTGCCCTTCTGATGAAGCACCTGCATAAGTTTCTCAATAGAGCTAATATTCTCTGGGTTAATCTTATTTGGAGCTCTTACTATCATGGCCTAGTGCCCAAGGAACTACCACTTGTGGCTCCTTTTGGTGGAAGGATATTCTAAAGTTGCTTGATCAATTCAGATAGTTTTCCTGGGTCCAGGTTAACCAAGGTGATACTGCTCTGTTATAGTTTGATAAATGGAAAATTGGTGATTCAGTGCTGCCTCTTCAGAACAGATTCCCAAGGCTTTTTTCATATGTCAAGGACCCTATGGTCTCTTTTCAAGATGGCCTTCTATGCTCTGAACTCATTGTCTGGTTTAACTTCCCTCTGTCTGAGCAGGATTTCTAGGAGTTCAACTCCTTGCAGTCCCTCATTGTTTCACATGAGGGAAACGCCAACTCCAAGGATGTCTGGTTTTGCAATGTCTCTAACAAGCCTTATACTCCAAAGCTCTTTTACACTGCCATGCACTCTAAACCCTCCTTCAACCATTTACTGTTGTGCGTGTGGAAGAGTTGCTGCATGATGAAGATTAAGGTGTTTGCTTGGATGCTTATCATGGATAGATTAAACATAAAGGATATGGTGGAGAGAAGGCATTGGCATATTGATGATGGGATACAATGTGTGCTTTGCACAACTCAGTCTCGGGAGGATAGAGACCATCTTTTCTTCACATGTAATTTCAGTCAGCGTATATGGACCTACCTGCAGATTGATTGGGGCTTGGGTACTACTATGTCTAAAATTGTTGTTCATGCTAGGAGGGATTTTGCCAAACCTTTCTTTGTAGAGTTGGTCTTCACTAGTAATGCATATATTTGGAAATTCAGCTAAACAAAATGGAATTATCAGCAGACTGCAATGAAAATTGGAAATAGCCCGTCCGAATACAAAAGAAATACTGGATGGAATGTCAGTATAAAGTTTGCATTTAGCATGCACTCATCACCACAAAATGATTAAATCAGCAAGAAGATAAATTGTGTGCAAGCTTGACCGAATATTATCAAAGGTATGGCTCAGATACAAGTTTAATTTTTCATTGAGGATGATTTTGGAACTCGATGTACCTGGAAGCAAGCAAAAATATGGCATATACTCAGAAAGGAGGATAGTCCAGTAAAACACTGTTTCATACAAGAAATCAACATCAGAAATATTAAGATGGTATGTATATGTTGAAATCAGTCCGCATATCACAATAAGAAGTTTTTGGTGTAAGCAGCCCACAATCTTCCCTCGCAAAAAACCAGAGAAGCTTACAAGGCAAGATTCATCTATCTTCCTCCGTACGATACATGGATGACTTCTCGCGCAAGGTACTCTGTCTTCTTCAGTAAGCAACCATGAAGACTTTCGGCAGAAGGTACTGAGTCTTTCCCCAGCAAAGTCTTTAAGGGGGTAAGCTTCTGAAGCACGATACCCAGTCTTGTTCAGCAAGCTGCCCGATGAAAGTTTCGAGGACAAGCCAGCAAATATTCCTCCATAAGACATTGGTACAAGGTAGTACACTATGAATTGACAGCATATGGCAGTGAATCCCAAGAATCAGATCCGCAACATTTTGGTCAGAATCAAGAATCAGTTAGAATACACGTATGTCTCGGGATCAGGTCCTCATATATACGCAAGGAGCATACCACCAAGATCTTACAAGTCACTCGGATGAGGATCTGACAACCATGTGAGGATGGTTAATAGAAGAAAGCCATTATACACCAGAGTGTGACAAAGGATTATGAGGATTGATGACATCAATGAGCTCAATACAAGTACCCGTGAACCTGGAAAATGATCCTGATGAGCCCTTGTCCCCTTTTTCTCCAATGACGGCACCACGCCTTTGATCTGAGTTGTTTCTAGCTATCCGGGGTGGATGCCAATTTTTGTTTCTCTCTTCAACGACTGTACTAGTCTGAGCTGCTTTTCGGCCGTCTCGTACAGCTGCTGAGTTTCTTTTTGTGATAGTATCCCTATAGCTGCTTTTTGGCTATTTTTAGGGAGCTGCCACCTTCTTCTTATCGACCCGGTCTGATGCTCTGAGGTGTTTTTCGGCCGTCCTGAGCCGTGGTTGAGTTATTTCAGTAATGTCCTAGATCTGAGTTGTAAAGACCGTTCTGGTGGCTACTGAGTTCGCCGATTTCTTGCAAGGGTTTCGGATGATCATTTCCCAACAGTCAGAATTTGAGAGGTGTTGAACCTGCCATTTAATCGGTTACCTTATCAGAAAAATAAGGATAAACTGCAATTGCCGAAAAAATTACACCGACAGTACCTATGGTCATACAAAGAAACAATGTGGCCCAGCTCTTTCAGCCAATGATCCAGACTAAGAAAATAATAATGAAGGAGCAAGACCAGTGAGGCAGGTATGAAAATTGTACACGACCCCATTGGTGCAGATCCCTCGGACAGTCTAAGTCAGTATTGATCCACATGGATATGCCTACAACATGAGTAATCGGCATGAGGAATAACATCCTAGAAGCCTGAGTCCTCACTGATATGAATCATCATGGATAGCCAGTCGTGAAAAAAAAAATTCCATCAGAACCACCGTCAGTCAAGTCTGCAGATATTATCATACAGGGCAAACCCTTTATGCTGGCCGCGTCAGGAGACAATCAAATATTTGGTATGGATCCGATACTCATGATAGTTGAACCAGTTAAGATGATTGAGAAACTTCTGCGATGAGTCAGAATCTGTCAGGAAACGGTTATGTTTTAACTTACTGTTTGGAACCCAAAGACCTGCATTTAGTGGAGAAACCCAATGCAATGAGTCAGAGCTTGAGTTTTCATTAGAAAATTCTGATCAATACATGAAAGGTTGTCAGTGCCGGGTGGCACACCCAGCGGAAATCACTTTTTGATTTGTGAGGCGGACATATGTTTCAGTCGTGATAATTAAATCACACTCAGCTAGTCAGCAGATCTAAAAAGAAATTGGAGCCTATATAAGCATTAGCAAGCCCGGTAAGATCTTTCAGAATGTCGATACAGTACAGCAAACCACCCCAGGGCCAGTCAGATAAAAAAATTAATGGGAACAAAAATAAAGGAAAAAGGATACCCGAGTTGGAAACGGTTTCCTTAAGTCAGAATATTCATACTAGTTCCCTAAGCAACCAAATCTCGAGGACGAGATTTCTTTAAGGGGGTAAGGTTTGTGATAGCCTGATTTTTGGCCCTTTCTTTTTCTTTTGTTTTTCCGAGGATTTTGCCTGAGTTTTTCTTTTTCGTGGCTTTGTGGTCTGGAAACAGAAGAAGATGCCCTCTTCTTTGCTTCCAGAGTGGCTTGTCATTCCCAAATCCTTCCCTAGACCCTGTCATTTTCATCCTAGACCAAATCCCAATATTCTTTTTTTGGGAATATTCCTTTTCTATTAAAGGAATAACTCAAATTGCCCTAGGTTGTGAAGCAACCTATATTTCCATCACTCCGAAAATTCCCAAATAATTCTCATCAATTGTTTGGGTCATATCTTGATCAAATATGGCAAAACCTTTCATTGCCATGTTCAAAAATAATTCCCCAATATTCCTTTTTCTATTTTGCCCTGAATGGCACTTTGTGACGGAAGTGTCATTTATATTTTCCCTAGTGGCTCCCAACCTTGTTGGGCATGTTTATATGTCCAAATAATTGACTCATGCACAAGTTCAACTTTATTTGCCTAGCCAATCTTCCTTAGTGATTTTTCAAAGTTTCTGCCAAATAGAAAGCTTTGTGAAGGAAGTACTAGCTAGGAGTACCCAAATGAGTTGAACTTTTGCACACTCCTTAATGTGCTCATATTAATCCCCTCCACCCATTTTAGCTCCATCCAATCATCTATGTGAGCACAGGAGCAAATCTTTGATTCTGGCAATATTTTCAGGTTGTGAAGCAAGTGCATTTTATATTGCTTCCAAAATCCTGATAAATTACCAGATCATTCTTATACTCATGAAACATCTCTCCACCCAATTTGGCATCATTTCATTGATCCATTTGATCACCAATATTATTCCAAGTTTCTGTCTAGAGGAGATGTTTGTGAAGCAAGTACAAGTTTGGCTTTGCCAAATGGTATGAGACTTTTTGGGCATCTTCATATGACCAAATGACTCTGCCTTGCCCAATCTGAGCTCAAGTTGACACTCCATGTGAGTGCACCATCATGATCTAGTTTCTGGACCATTTTGGTTAGTTGTGAAGCAACTGGAGTAAATCTTGATCAATTTACCCTCAAAACCTCTAGGATGAAAGTCCTTCGATAGATAAACCTCCCAGACAAGTTATTTACTGAGTTACCTAGCTGGTGTCCCCACTACACAGCACAGACACTTGGTTGTTGATTTACTTTGGAGCTAAGTGCAAATCTCTTCTTTGCCCCTGGAACGATTTATTTCCTCAATTATACTTAGGTCACTAGGGTCAATCTACTAGACATGGTCGGCCCGGCCAGAACACTCCGTTTGCACCAGAGCCCTTGGTGATCACGCTGGCGTCGCGCATAGTGCAAGCTCTGGATCGTCCGGCCACTGTGCTCGTCCCCTCCCTCCTCGTCTCGACGTCCAACCATGTCCTAGAGCTCCCCGTGATGCCCTACATCGCCCTGCGTCGATGGCTCGTCGAGGTTTGCCATAAATGAGCCGCTAGATCCATGCCCGTGCCGTGCCCCGCCTCTGTCCTCCATTGGAGCACTGCTTAAGCTCGCTTGTGAAGCTCCAGAGCCTTCCCCTCTACCTATATAAGGACCCCTAGACTCTCACGCAGCTACCAGGCCCCTCCTCATCCCTCCTTGCCCACCAGAGCAACGACATCTCGCCGGAGTTCGCATCTGTTCGCCTCGGCCGCCGCGGTTCCTCCTTGGTTCTGGCGAGCTCGAGCATCCTATCCTCCCCTGGTGTTGTCCACGAGCTCCCCCACCTCCTCGCAGTTCGCCCAAACCCCTTGCCCCTCGCCAGAGAGTCCCGTGGTCGCGTCACCCAAGTCTGGCCGTCGTCTCCGTCGTTCGGCCACTGCATCCTTGGGCCGTCCGAGCCTACTCGTGCCTCCCCGACCTCACCACGACCTCCCCCTCGTCCCCGCGAGCCGCCCCAACTCCTCAGCCCTCGCCGGTGCGCCCTACTCCGACGAACACCACCACCACCGAACCGCCTCCATCTCCTCATGGCGCCGCCCACCGCCGCCATCCCAGGGCTCCCCGGCGATCCCTTCCCCTCTTAATGGGTGCGGCACAGCTCCGCGGTCCCGCCGGTGCCCTTGGACGGGCCGGGGATCGTCGGAGCTGGCCGGCCCCTTGGCCGCTTCCCTCCTCTGCTTCCGTTTTGTTCCGCTCGAGAACAAACATGAGCGAGGGGAGGAGGAAGACAACACCTTGCCAGTTGGCCAGGCGGGCCCCATCCCCTGCGCGTGGGACCCCCTGGTCAGTCCCTCAGGCATTGACCTGCCCTGCCCACGTGGATAAGTGACGGGCCCCACCCCGTGGGACCCGGACGCGTCCGGCCACGCCACTAATCAAATGGATAAGGTGAAAGCATATTTTCCCTCATGACGCTTTCACTTTTTTTGTCCAGGCCCCTGTTTGAAAATCTTTTCATTGTAGATAGGTCCCTGGTAGAAAAACATCCATATCTTTTTAATTGTAACTCCAAACAAGGTGAATCAAAGCCCACTTCATTGTTTCGTCGAGACCGTTCTGTTGGTCATGCTTTCACTATGGTTTGACAGTGTGAAAATGACCATTTTGCCCCTGCCCCAATTCAGCCCTCTCCGAGAGAGTACGCTTTCCGGCGATTCATTCCGCGAGTTTCTCGCACTTTCTCCCAGTGATTTCTTCCACCCAAGCAAGCCACAATACCCACTTGCATGATAGTCATGCAGTAGCCATGGTTTTCAACTTGAATCTTTATTAAATGTTTGCTTGTTGAAAAGATGGTTATCGTTGTTCCGGTAATGTTTAGATTTGCATGTTCAGTTTTTGTGCTATGTTGTTTTGTACTCTGTGGTCATGTTATACCTGCTAGTATTACCTTTCATATGTTTATGATTGCTAGTTGTACATGTTGATGTTGGTGATGGTCATTCTAGTCAGTATGCCAAGCTCAGTGGATATGATTTATTTTTGATATGGTGGATAGTTATGCGATACTCTAATGATTATGTTGATATCATGTTCATGCATTTTATCATGGCTCAGCATATTTGCACTCAAGTTAACCGGATTAAATTGAACTTGAACAACTGTTGGCTGATTCATTGTGCTGCTGAATCGATGCTGACCAGTGCAACCATGCCTACCGGTATGGGATGGTCCTAATGCAGTCTATTGTCGTGCCTCTCGCCGGTGCCTCCAACGAGGGAAGGTTATGGGCGCGCGCTACCCTGATCAGGTAGGCGAACATAAGCCTTGTGTGCCCATTGTTGAGTTAAGTTTTTGGGTCCCAGAGTGGATCGTTGCCACGACGGTGGTTTGAGGTGCCTTGACGTAGGCACGGGGCCACCCATGACTTAGCCCAGAGGGGAGTGAGTTGGAGTGGCTGGGAGAGTGTCATGGCAGTAGATCGGTTTTGTCGGAACGCCGTTGGTCCACCCGAATGGGAGTGCAAAGCCATGGGTTTCATAGTGTGGGTTCAGTGTACTAACCTCGGCAGAGTGTATATTAAATCTATCGATAGCCGTGCCTGCGGATAAGGGCCCAGGTCGAAAGTAGGGTACACCATGAGTCAACACTAATAAGACTAATGTGCTTAATAACAAGGAGATAAGTTGGTTGTGATCGCCGTAAGGATCACGGGCCAAGTGTTGGTCATGGCCGTGATCGCTGTAAGGATCACAGTTTGAGACCAAGTGTTGGTCGTGGTTGTGATCGCCGTAAGGATCACCGTGGTATCGAGGATACCGAGTTGTTGCATATTCGTGATGTTGTGCAAGAGTCATGAGTAAAGATCAAGCTCCTTGTGGTCATTTAATGATCACTACGGTATGTTGGGGAACGTAGTAGAAATTCAAAAAAATTCCTACGTATCACCAAGATCTATCTATGGAGAGACCAGCAACGAGTAGAAAGGAGAGTGCATCTACATACCCTTGTAGATCGCTAAGCGGAAGCGTTCAAGTGAACGGGGTTGATGGAGTCGTACTCGTCGTGATTCAAATCACCGATGATCAAGTGCCGAACGCACGGCACCTCCGCGTTCAACACACGTACAGCCCGGTGACGTCTCCCATGCCTTGATCCAGCAAGGAGAGAGGGAGAGGTTGAGGAAGACTCCATCCAGCAGCAGCACAACGGCGTGGTGGTGGTGGAGGAGCGTGACAATCCTGCAGGGCTTCGCCAAGCACCGCGAGAGAGGAGGAGCACTTGGGAGAGAGAGGGCTGCGCCAGGGGCAAGGGTGAAGCTCCCATGCGCCTCCCCACTATATATAGGGGTGGAGGGGGCTGGTTTCTTGCCCTCCAAGTCCATTGGGGCGTTGGCAAAGGTGGGAGGAAAGAAATCCCATCATTTCCTTCCCCACCGATTGCTATCCCCCCTTTTTAGGGATCTTGATCTTATCGCTTTGGGATATGATCTTATTCCTTCTAAGGGGGGGATCTTGGTGCGCCTTGACTAGGGGTGTGGGGCCTTGCCCCCACTACCCACGTTCATGTGGGCCCCCCCATGCAGGTGGGCCCCACTCCGGAACCTTCTAGAACCTTCCCGGTACAATACCGAAAAATCCAGAACATTTTCCGGTGGCCAAAATAGGACTTCCCATATATAAATCTTTACCTCCGGACCATTCCGGAACTCCTCGTGACGTCCGGGATCTCATCCGGGACTCCGAACAACATTCGGTAACCACATACAAACTTCCTTTATAACCCTAGCGTCATCAAACCTTAAGTGTGTAGACCCTATGGGCTCAGGAGACATGTAGACATGACCGAGACGTTCTCTGGTCAATAACCAACAGCGGGATCTGGATACCCATGTTGGCTCCCACATGTTCCACGATGATCTCATCGGATGAACCACAATGTCAAGGACTCAATCGATCCCGTATACAATTCCCTTTGTCTAGCGGTATTGTACTTGCCCGAGATTCGATCGTCGGTATCCTTATACCTTGTTCAATCTCGTTACCGGCAAGTCTCTTTACTCGTTTCGTAACACATCATCCCGTGATCAACTCCTTGGTCACATTGCGCATATGATGATGTCCTACCGAGTGGGCCCAGAGATACCTCTCCGCTTACACGGAGTGACAAATCCCAGTCTCGATTCGTGCCAACCCAACAGACACTTTCGGAGATACCTGTAATGCACCTTTATAGCCACCCAGTTACGTTGTGACGTTTGGTACACCCAAAGCACTCCTACGGTATCCGGGAGTTGCACAATCTCATGGTCTAAGGAAAAGATACTTGACATTAGAAAAGCTCTAGCAAACGAACTACACGATCTTTTGTGCTAGGCTTAGGATTGGGTCTTATCCATCACATCATTCTCCTAATGATGTGATCCCGTTATCAACGACATCCAATGTCCATAGCCAGGAAACCATGACTATCTGTTGATCACAACGAGCTAGTCAACTAGAGGCTCACTAGGGACATATTGTGGTCTATGTATTCACACGTGTATTACGATTTCCGGATATACAGTTATAGCATGAATAAAAGACAATTATCATGAACAAGGAAATATAATAATACTTTTATTATTGCCTCTAGGGCATATTTCCAACAGTCTCCCACTTGCACTAGAGTCAATAATCTAGTTCACATCGATATGTGATTAACACTCAAGGTCACATCCCCATGTGACTTACACCC
This sequence comes from Triticum timopheevii, assembly GCA_963921465.1. NCBI lineage: Eukaryota > Viridiplantae > Streptophyta > Magnoliopsida > Poales > Poaceae > Triticum > Triticum timopheevii. The sequence goes on along the minus strand of OY997264.1, from coordinate 239,793,551 downwards.
AAAGAGTTTACTAGAGTCAATAATCTAGTTCACATTTACCATGTGATTAACACTCGATGAGTTCTGGGTTTGATCATGTTATGCTTGTGAGAGAGGTTATAGTCAACGGGTCTGAACCTTTTAGATCTGTGTGTGCTTTACAAATCTCTATGTCATCTCCTAGATGTAGCTACCACGCTCTATTTGGAGCTATTCCAAATAACTGTTCTACTTGGAGCTATACTAAAAGTTTCTCCACTATACGTATCCGGTATTTCTACTCAGAGCTATCCGGATAGGTGTTAAGCTTGCATCGACATAACTCTTTACGTCGAACTCTTTATCACCTCCATAATCGAGAAAATTCCTTAGTCCACTAGTTACTAAGGATAACTTTGACCGCTATCCTGTGATCCATTCTTGGATCATTCTTGTACCCCTTGACTGACTCATGGCAAGGCACACTACAGGTGCGGTACACAGCATAGCATACTGTAGAGAGCCTATGATAAAAGCATAGGGGACGACCTTCGTCCTTTCTCTCTATTCTGCCGTGGTCGAGATTTTAAGTCTTAACTTCATACCTTACATCTCAGGCAAGAATTCCTTCTTTGACTGATCCATCTTGAACACCTTCAAGATCATGTCAAGGTACGTGCTCATTTGAAAGTACTATTAAGCATTTTGATCTATCTTATAGATCTTGATGCTTATTGTTCAAGTAGCCTAATCCAGGTTTTCCATTGAAAAAGAGTTTTCAAATAACCCTATATGCTTTCTAGAAATTCTACATCATTTCTGATCATCAATATGTCAACAACATATACTCATCAGAAATTCTATAGTGCTCCCACTCACTTCTTTGGAAATACAAGTTTCTCATAAACTTTGTATAAACCCAAAATCTGTGATCATCTTATCAAAGCGCACATTCCAACTTCGAGATGCTTACTCCAGTCCATGGAAGGATCGTTGGAGCTAGCATACCTTTTAGCATCCTTAGGATCGACAAAAACTTTCTGATTTGTATCACATACAACCTTTCCATACAAAGACTGGTAAGGAAACTCGTTTTGTCATCCATCTGCCAGATTTCATAAATGCAGCTAATGCTAACATGAATCCGACGGACTTAAGCATCGCTACGGATGAGAAAATCTCATCGCAGTCAACTCCTTGAACTTGTGAAAAACTCTTCGCCACAAGTCGAGCTTCATAGATGGTGACATTACCATCCACGTCCGTCTTCTTCTTAAAGATCCATTTATCTCAATGGCTTGCCGATCTTTGGGAAAGTCCACCAAAGTCCATGCTTTGTTCTGATACATGGATCCTATCTCGGATTTCATGGCTTCTAACCATTTGTCGGAATTTGGGCCCACCATCACTTCTCCATAGCTCATAGGTTCATTGTTGTCTAGCAACATGACCTTCAAGACAGGATTACTGTACCACTCTGAAGTAGTACGTATCCTTGTCACCCTACGAGGTACGGCGGTGACTTGATCCGAAACTTCATGATAACTATCATAAGCTTCTACTTCAATTGGTGTAGCTGCCACGGGAACAACTTCCTGTGCCCTGATACACACTGGTTGAAGTGATGGTTCAATAACCATATCAAGTCTCCACCATCCTCCCACTCAACTTTTCGATACAAACCTTTTCTCGAGAAAGGACCCGATTCAAGAAACAATCCATATTGCTTTCGGATCTGAATTAGGAGGTATACCCAACTGTTTTGGGTGTCCTATGAAGATGCATTTTATCCGCTTTGGGTTCGAGCTTATCAATCCTGAAACTTTTTCACATAAGCATCGCAGCCCCAAACCTTTAAGAAACGACAACTTAGGTTTCTCTAAACCATAATTCATACGGTGTCATCTCAACGGAATTACGTGGTGCCCTATTTAAAGTGAATGTGGTTGTCTCTAATGCCTAACCCATGAACGATAGTGGTAACTCGATAAGAGACATCATGGTATGCATCATATCCAATATGGTGCAGTTATGATGTTCGGACACACCATCAAACTATGGTGTTCCAGGCGGTATTAATTGTGAAACAATTTCCACAATGTCATAATTGTGTGCCAAAGCTTGTAACTCAGATACTCATCTCTATGATCATATCATAGACATTTCATCCTCTTGTCACGATGATCTTCTACTTCACTCTGAAATTACTTGAACCATTCAATAAATCAGACTTGTGTTTCATCAAGTAAATATTCTCAACATCTACTCGAATCATCTGTGAAGTAAGAACATAACGATATTCACTTCATTCCTCAGCACTCATTGGACTGCACACATCAAAATGTGTTACTTCCAACAAGTTTCTATCTTGTTCCATTTTATTGAAACCGAGGATTTCAGTCATCTTGCCCATGTGGTATGATTTGCATGTCTCAAGTGATTCAAGATCAAGTGAGTTCAAACGGTCCATCTGCATGGAGTTTCTTCATGCATATACACCAATAGACATGGTTCGCATGTCTCAAACTTTTCAAAAACGAGTGAGCCCAAAGATCCATCAACATGGAGCTTCTTCATGCGTTTTATACCGATATGACTTACGTGGCAGTGCCACAAGTAGGTGGTACTATCATTACTATCTTTTGGCATGAACATGTGTATCACTACGATCGAGATTCAATAAACCATTCATTTTAGGTGCAAGACCATTCAAGGTATTATTCAAATAAACAGAGTAACCATTATTCTCCTTAAATGAATAACCGTATTGCGATAGACATAATCCAATCATGTCTATGCTCAACGCAAACACCAATCTCGATGGTAGAGGGAGCATGCGATGCTTGATCATATCAACATTGGAAACACTTCCAACACATATCGTCAGCTCACCTTTAGCTAGTCTCCGTTTATTCCGTAGCCTTTATTTCGAGTTACTAACACTTAGCAACCGAACCGGTATCTAATACCCTGGTGCTACTAGGAATACTAGTAAAGTACACATTAACATAATGTATATCCAATATACTTCTATCGACTTTGCCAGCCTTCTCATCTACCAAGTATCTAGGGTAATTCCGCTCCAGTGGTTCTCCCCTTATTACAGAAGCACTTAGTCTCGGGTTTGGGTTCAACCTTGGGTTTCTTCACTAGAGCAGCAGCTGATTTGCCGTTTCATGAAGTATCCCTTCTTGCCCTTGCCTTTCTTGAAACTAGTGGTTTCACCAACCATCAACAATTGATGCTCCTTCTTGATTTCTACTTTCGCGGTGTCAAACGTCGTGAATACTTCAAGGATCATCATATCTATCCCTGATATGTTATAGTTCATCACAAAGCTCTAGCAGCTTGGTGGCAATGACTTTGGAGAAACATCACTATCCATCTGGAAGATCAACTCCCACTCGATTCAAGTGATTGTTGCACTCAGACAATCTGAGCACAAGCTCAACGATTGAGCTTTTCTCCGTTAGTTTGCAGGTTAAGAAAATCGTCGGAGGTCTTATACCTCTTGACGTGGGCACAAGCCTAAAATCCCAATTTCAGCCCTCGAAACATCTCATATGTTCCGTGACGTTTCGAAAACATCTTTGGTGCCTCAACTCTAAACCGTTTAACTGAACTATCACGTAGTTATCAAAACGTGTATGTCTGATGTTCGCAACATCCACAAACGATGTTTGGGGTTCAGCACACTGAGCAGTGCATTAAGGACATAAGCTATCTATTGTCCGCATAATCGCTACTGTCAACTTTCAACTATATTTTCTCTAGGAACATATCTAAACAGTAGAACTAAAGCGTGAGCTTACGACATAATTTGCAAAAGGTCTTTTTGACTATGTTCAGGATAATTAAGTTCATCTTATGAACTCCCACTCAGATAGACATCCCTCTGGTCATCTAAGTGATTACATGATCCGAGTCAACTAGGCCGTGTCCGATCATCACGTGAGACGGACTAGTCATCATCGGTGAACATCTTCATGTTGATCGTATCTACTATACGACTCATGCTCGACCTTTCGGTCTCCGTGTTCCGAGGCCATGTCTGTACATGCTAGGCTCGTCAAGTTAACCCTAAGTGTATTGCTGTGTAAATCTGTCTTACACCCGTTGTATGTGAACGTAAGAATCCATCACACCCGATCATCACGTGGTGCTTAGAAGCGACGAACTGTAGCAACGGTGCACAGTTAGGGGAGAACACTTCTTGAAATTTTTGTAAGGGATCACCTTATTTACTACCGTCGTCCTAAGTAAACAAGATGCATAAACATGATAAACATCACATGCAATCAGATAGTGACATGATATGGCCAATATCATTTTGCTCCTTTTGATCTCCATCTTCGGGGCTCCATGATCATCATCGTCACCGGCATGACACCATGATCTCCATCATCATGATCTCCATCATCGTGTCTCCATGAAGTCATCTCGCCAACTTATTACTTCTACTACTATGGCTACCGGTTAGCAATAAAGTAAAGTAATTACATGGCGTTGTTCAATGACACGCAGGTCATACAATAAATTAAGACAACTCCTATGGCTCCTGCCGGTTGTCATACTCATCGACATGCAAGTCGTGAATCCTATTACAAGAACATGATCAATCTCATACAACACATATCATTCATCACATTCTTGTTGGCCATATCACATCACAAAGCATACCCTGCAAAAACAAGTTAGACGTCCTCTAATTGTTGTTGCATGTTTTACGTGGCTGCTATGGGTTTCTAGCAAGAACGTTTCTTACCTACGCAAAACCACAACGTGATATGTCAATTTCTATTTACCCTTCATAAGGACCCTTTTCATCGAATCCGTTTCGACTAAAGTGGGAGAGACTGGCACCCGCTAGCCACCTTATGCACCAAGTGCATGTCAATCGGTGGAACCTGTCTCACGTAAGAGTACGTGTAAGGTCGGTCCGGGCCGCTTCATCCCACAATACCGTCGAAACAAGATTGGACTAGTAACGGTAAGCATATTGAACAACATCAACGCCCACAACTACTTTGTGTTCTACTCGTACAAAGAATCTACGCAATAGACCTAGCTCTTGATGCCACTGTTGGGGAACGTAGCAGAAATTCAAAAATTTTCCTACGTATCACCAAGATCTATCTATGGAGAGACCAGCAACGAGTAGAAAGGAGAGTGCATTTACATACCCTTGTAGATCGCTAAGCGGAAGCGTTCAAGTGAACGGGGTTGATGGAGTCGTACTCGTCGTGATTCAAATCACCAATGATCAAGTGCCGAACGCACGGCACCTCCGCGTTCAACACACGTACAGCCCGGTGACGTCTCCCACGCCTTGATCCAGCAAGGAGAGAGGGAGAGGTTGAGGAAGACTCCATCCAGCAGCAGCACAACGGCGTGGTGGTGGTGGAGGAGCGTGGCAATCCTGCAGGGCTTCGCCAAGCACCGCGAGAGAGGAGGAGCACTTGGGAGAGGGAGGGCTGCGCCAGGGGCAAGGGTGAAGCTCCCATGCGCCTCCCCACTATATATAGGGGTGGAGGGGGCTGGTTTCTTGCCCTCCAAGTCCATTGGGGCGTTGGCAAAGGTGGGAGGAAAGAAATCCCATCATTTCCTTCCCCACCGATTGCTATCCCCCCTTTTTAGGGATATTGATCTTATCCCTTTGGGATATGATCTTATTCCTTCTAAGGGGGGATCTTGGTGCGCCTTGACCAGGGGTGTGGGGCCTTGCCCCCACTACCCACGTTCATGTGGGCCCCCCCATGCAGGTGGGCCCCACTCCGGAACCTTCTAGAACCTTCCCGGTACAATACCGAAAAATCCCGAACATTTTCCGGTGGCCAAAATAGGACTTCCCATATATAAATCTTTACCTCCGGACCATTCCGGAACTCCTCGTGACGTCTGGGATCTCATCCGGGACTCCGAACAACATTCGGTAACCACATACAAACTTCCTTTATAACCCTAGCGTCATCGAACCTTAAGTGTGTAGACCCTACGGGTTCGGGAGACATGTAGACATGACCGAGACGTTCTCTGGTCAATAATCAACAGCGGGATCTGGATACCCATGTTGGCTCCCACATGTTCCACGATGATCTCATCGGATGAACCACGATGTCAAGGACTCAATCGATCCCGTATACAATTCCCTTTGTCTAGCGGTATTGTACTTGCCCGAGATTCGATCGTCGGTATCCTTATACCTTGTTCAATCTCGTTACCGGCAAGTCTCTTTACTCGTTCCGTAACACATCATCCCGTGATCAACTCCTTGGTCACATTGCGCATATGATGATGTCCTACCGAGTGGGCCCAGAGATACCTCTCCGCTTACACGGAGTGACAAATCCCAGTCTCGATTCGTGCCAACCCAACAGACACTTTCGAAGATACCTGTAATGCACCTTTATAGCCACCCAGTTACGTTGTGACGTTTGGTACACCCAAAGCACTCCTACGGTATCCGGGAGTTGCACAATCTCATGGTCTAAGGAAAAGATACTTGACATTAGAAAAGCTCTAGCAAACGAACTACACGATCTTTTGTGCTAGGCTTAGGGTTGGGTCTTATCCATCACATCATTCTCCTAATGATGTGATCCCGTTATCAACGACATCCAATGTCCATAGCCAGGAAACCATGACTATCTGTTGATCACAACGAGCTAGTCAACTAGAGGCTCACTAGGGACATATTGTGGTCTATGTATTCACACGTGTATTACGATTTCCGGATAATACAGTTATAGCATGAATAAAAGACAATTATCATGAACAAGGAAATATAATAGTACTTTTATTATTGCCTCTAGGGCATATTTCCAACACGGTATTGTTCATACCAAGCTTGATTTGATCCTGAGATGATCGTGTGATGTCCGAGGTTGGTAAGTAATGCATGTGTTGGTTATGAGGTAACCCGAGCAGGATAAGTGGTGCATATAGTGTCATCATGTCGCATGCTAGTATTGTTGGATTAATATGTTCATGCTGTGCTAGCTGTATCATGTTTATGTTGGTCATGCCATGTTATTCTGATGATCACATGATAATTCCCGTTTAACCTGTAATTGCCATGCTGTTGTCTGTCTTGAATGCTTCTGGTTGTTGTGAGCTTGCAAGTACATTCAATGTACTCACCTGGCATGTCATGCCAGCTTGCAGGTCATGCCGGATTTGATTGCTTGCTTGTCGTTGTTTCCGTTCGTGCAAGCTAGGATAAGCGTTCCAGCCACAGTCCATGCGGAATGGAATTCACCACCGTCGTCGTTGTTCTGCTGCTAGAGTTATTCCGCTGCTTTAAGTTGTTCTACTGCTTGCATAGAGCAACTGAGGATGGCGTAGTGTCGTCGTATTAATGTTATTCTTGTAATATCGGAGACCTTGTATTCATATTCGTGTAATAATAGAAGGCTGGACTGTTCTATGCTAAGCAGTGCCGTATTCCAGAAGACTTCATCTCGATCTCTGGGCTGGAATACGGGGCGTTCTGGTTTTCTCTGAGCTGGGGTGCCATAGTGGCAGTCATCAGTATTGTGGGTGCGCTTGTTGTGGCAGACACAAAACAGGCAGTTGTCCTTGACAGGCTCATCACAATCGCGACCACGCTTCTGCTCGGGCTCCACCGCCAGCATGGCGGGGCCCTTATGCTTGACCACCTTGGTCTTGGTTGTGCCTTTGTCGAGCGCCGCATTGGGATCATTGTGGATGAAGAGGTGGCCTTCCTCGGCGTTGGCGCATCTGTGGGTGATGTTGAATAGCTCATGTGCTAAGCTCAGGTCGTCATATGGCGAGGTTCTCAAGCATCCTCATGTCTGAGACGCCATTGGAGAATGCCAGGATGCTAGCTTCGTCTGAGGCATGTGGAATCTGGTGGCGAACCTGACTGAAGCGCTGAATGTACGTGCGGAGGGTCTCTCCCGGGTGCTGGTTCAAGCATTGTAGGTCGTTGGTAGTACAGGCGCGATCATGGCGCCCTTGAAGTTGGCGATGAACTGCTCACAAAGCACGCCCCATGAGGAGATCGACTCCTCGAGAAGGTTCATGAGCTAGGAGTGTGCGCCATCCTTGAGGGCCATGGGGAACCAGTTTGTTATGACCTTGTCGTCGCCGTTCACCGCCTTGATGCTCAATGCGTAGAGCTGCAGGAACTCCGTGGCGTTGGGGATGCCACTGTGGCGCGGGGGCAACTCAGGCTTGAACTTGACGGGCCAAACCACTCGAGCTGCTCTTTAGTGGAGGCTCGGCAGCCCACGCTGCTCGAGGGAATGCCACCTACAAGGGTTGCTTGGTTCTGGTGCCCATCCGCCATGACCTCCTAGACGATCCGGTCCTAGTTTCAGCGCTGCTTCTCGAGGAGCACACATGCATCGGGTGGCGCGTGGTGAATGATTGTAACAACCCCAATTTGGGCCGAATATTGGCAGGAGTAAGTTGTGGGCCTGGCGCAAACTGTGAAGGCCCCAATTATTCGGGCCCAAGAAAGATGCAGGCTGGCCCAATTGTGGCCCACTAAAAACCAGGCCCGTTAGAGGAGAATGTTTCGGCCTGGTCGACTACATCATATTTTTTCCAGATAGCGAATGATGGTAGTAACTAGTAGGAATTAGGAAGAAACCTACTCTATACAATAAAGAAATTACGGCGTAGTAACTAAGAATAAACCTACACTATACAATAAAGGATTTATGGTAATATTACATCCACTCGGCATCGAAGTTCACCACAAGTGATCATAAAGCGCAATCAAGAAGCAGATTACAAAAACTGGTCACCATTGCAGCATAATAAAATAATACTGAACCGATACCACTTCCACGACAGTTCAAGAAAGGTTAGCCTTGCGCGGGAACTACTGCGCAAGCTACCGAGCAAGGCTGTGAGACCGGCCTAGCATGTCGGTCATAGCTTCCACGTGTAGTTGTTTAGCAATGAGGTTCTCATTGGTGTTCTCCGCAATCTTTCTTAGAGATAGGACTTCAAGTCTAAGTTGAGTTGGATAATGCCTTTTTGCTAGAACTTGGGACTAAAGAAGTCAAACTGATTCAGACAGCAAATTGTGTGAGCTTGTCTGACTACTAGTCTCAAGTAACTTGGACGCTGCATCAAGACAAGACTTGGGGGTTGTCTTTGCTATCTTCAAGATGTTTTGCCTTGTTTGCTGCAACATATATTGGGTTTGTCTCACAGCCTTCAGCAGACTTGTGCATGCCATCAGGCATATCACCCTGAAAGAAGAAGAGAGATGACAGTTTTTGCATGTGTATAAACAAAGATGATAAATGTGCTATCAATTACATCCAATTTCAAATAAGAAAATAAAGAGTAAGTTCAAAATATCAATAGCATAATTTGGCATTGTTCATAATGCGGGGAGCTTCACCACACTACATGATTACCATGTCAACATACAAGCATAGATGAAGGGCAAAGACAATCACTGTATCTATTTTGGTTAATGTGCATGGCATGTTGTTCCTATCATGAGCCACATCAGTAAGATAAAACAGGAGATGACAAGGTGAAAACGTGGGCTGCTTCACCACACACTGGATTATAGATCCACAAAAACAAGCATACATATAGGGATTACTGAGCAATGTCCATGGTATGAATAAGGAATTTGGTTTTACAAGTAAAACTTAGAACTTACGGTTATTGCGAAGATGCATTTTGATAGAAACAACAAACTAAACAGTAGTAAACGATAGGGAGTATGGGCAAATTAAATAGTAGTTCAGGATAAAGGCTTTAGAAGGACTGACTTACATTAACAGTTAACACCGGCTTTATAATGCCCTTCTCCATTTCAAGGGAAGGATAACTCAAGAATTTCAGCATAGAATCTTCTTCATAAGCATTGCATGTACTCTACATTTTGTAGAGAGTAATTATAGATATGATAATACTAGAAGGGATAGAGGATAATGAAGATAAGATGCAGATATATGCTACATAATCAATTACCAATCCCTGGAAGTACAAGCGTTAGAGGAAAAAATGTACTAACAAGAGCAATGGGCTACACTTCTGCACTGGCATTGTCTGTGTATTCTACTGTTTGGTAAGATTAAATATAGATCTGATCATTTTAGAAAATGGTGGGGGAGGGAGATAAGATGCAGAATGATACACAATGAACCAATCCCTCTTCCCATAATACAAGAGTGTTTTGAACACTGGTGTACTATACAAAATGTTCTTATATTATGGGACGGAGGGAGTAGCTGTTAATGTAAGTACAGTGATAGCCGACGTTCATTCCTTACAAGAGGATTGCAGAGCTAAGCCTCTTCAAAAGCATTAGGTTGATTCTGAATTTATGTAAGAGTCCATACGGATCTTATAATGTCCACCAAATGGACGATAACGAGGCTAACATGTGAAGTGATGCTACATAATCAAACAGCTATGAAAGTAAGTATGGTCATACATGACAAGAGGTACTCACAAGAGCAATGCAGTGTGTAGTATAGTTGCGAGATTATGTGGTCCCTTGAGAATGAATGTTCTTCTGCTAACAGTTTTCGTACAAGTGAGACGTTAAGGCAAATGCAGAAATGTAGTTCAAATTGTGATGTGATATCATAGACAGTACATTACGCTGCAGAAGAGACCAATGTGTAACAAGATTATGGCAGTCACTGTTGGATAAATGTAGCACCAGAGACTATAGAAATTTCATTTAGAGGCTTGCCATCAAAGTGCGCTTGCCTCAGGTACGAACGATACTTCATCAACGAGTGCTTGAAAAGCGCAACCAACCCTTGCTCGTCTTGACAGTCCAATTTGCTCCCGCCTATTTGAAAGAATGTAATCCTGTGTCTTCTGTCAGGACAAACATATGCGGTAATTACCATGAATAACATTAGTACATTACTTACGCATAAGTTGCAGAGGAAGACAGGAAATTGTTCTGTGTCTGCGGTATAATTTTTCCATGAAGGAAAGATGCGCACAAAGTTCCTGACAACAATATAAGCTTCGTCTTCTAAACTGGGAAGAAATGGAACAGGGGTCCTATTTGCTGCAATTGGGCTCTCTCTGGTTCGGAAAGGGATTTGGCAACTGGAGTTGGTGTACTCTTTGATGGAATGGGGTTTTTGCGTCGTAGAGCTGGTTCTATGTCAACTGGCATCATCATACTGTTTGCTGCAGTTGGGCTCTGCTGAGTTGGGGCATCTGAAATGACAAGCGTAGTAGGGCTAGAGTCTGCTAGAGTTGGGGTGTTTTGTGGATCAGGTGATATTGCAACTACACCTAATGGACTATTTGATTTATCAGGTGTCACTACCTTTTCCAAATACTTTGCTTGTGCTCCTCCGCGATTAGCAATCGCCCTCTTGCTTTTGAACGTCTGATACAAAAGAACAATATTTGAATGGATAAATATGGTATGATGACAGATGGGATATGTAATGAAAATGGATAGGCAGGGTGTAATCACATACACGATGTGTAAACTAAGCTAATGGCAGTGCAACAAAGTTGAAGCAATGCAAAGCATCAGTTGCAAGATATATGCGACCAATATAACCTTGGAAAATTAGAGCAAGCACCTTGATGGGTGAACAAGATAGGGCATCTGCCTCTGACTCCTCCACTAGGGAGCTACATTGACTTAGGTCTCCCTCTAGCTCAGAATCACTGTTAGGATCATACTCTGAGCATGAATTTGTAGGTGGAGAGCGTTTGCATTGCATTACATCCAGACTTGATTTCAGTCCCTTAATGCCAAGTTTGACAGCCATGGCATTGTTCTGCTTTATTCTTTTCGCGCGCGCAAGCTCATTATCATTATGATATTGTTTAGAATTTGAGATTCATGAAAACATAAAAAGTAGTCAGATTATCTATGGAATGCATTGCGGATTCAACTCGAAGAGTGTCTCCCTATAAATCCCTGCATATGCAAAGTTCACCCCCCCAACCGTGCTGACCAGACCACACACAGAAATACAAACCCCCTATGTCTCTATAACAGGCAGACACACATTTCAAAACTGAAGTAGGAACATTAGAATCATATTAAATTCATATTTGAACAAATAAACTAAGGAATTATGAGTGGAATAATGTTTAGCTCCAACGGTGGAGTGTTGCTAGTGCGACACAAAGCAAGTAGGTAGATTGTATTCCATGTAAAAGAACGAAGCCTATGTAAAAGCTGGAAATAACACTTTCTTAATATAGAATGGAGTGTTCGTTGCCCGCACACGATGGAAGAGATCACACAGAGAAATACTATTCACGCATGTCTACGGTTCCAGTATTTTGAAATAGGTTGGTCCACCATAAAAGAATATTGACAACAAATATGACAAGGCAAGCATAGATGTAGTGAATCAATCATTTACTTGTGATCTTACTTGGACAAAGTATGCAGAATTGTAACTGCTGTAAGAGATCGTCCAAAATCTGAATCAAGAAGTTTGTCTAGCACTTATTGCTTGCAACTAATCAACATGAATAATTGGTTATTATATTGAATGAGTAAGAAAGACAAGTAAAATTGTCAACAAACCTGGCTTGCAGTAGTAATCTGGGTCAATGTCACTACGACCAACAATCCAAAATGACTAGTGTCTATTCCTACGGCCGTAATTTTAAAACCCTGTGAACTTAACAGGTACTAAAGATTACTTGTCGGTGTACGAAAATAGGGGCTCTCTTTTGTACCCCTTTACTTGTGCACGGGCAGTCAGATCCAAGCCCGCGGCCATACTTAGCAGGGCAGAGGAGGGAAGCCAAGGCCACAAGACAATCAAGGAAACGCCACGACCGAAAACGCAAAGAGTAAGAGGGCGAGAAAGAGCAAGAGCGCGCGGTGGGCTCCCCTGGCAAGATCCTTGCCGGGGCAGCCTCCGCAGCCCCGGCAAGAGCCTTGCCGGGGCGAGTTGCCGAATGCCAGCAGAGCGCGCCACCCTTGAGCCCAAGGGTTTCAAAGCCACCAACCACATTGGAACCAAGGCTTGGGTGGCACCTCCATGGTGGCATGCAGATCTTCGTAAAGATCATAAGCATGCAAGATCAGATGATGACTAGAAGACGACGATCCTCGGCAAGATCCTTGCCGTGGAAATCCACGAGACCTCCGGCAAGAGCCTTGCCGGGGACGACCGCGATGCCACGGAAAGACCCTCGCCGGGGCCCCGGCAAGACCCTTGCCGCGGACGGCAGCGGGGCCGCGGCCAGGCCCGCACCTACCAAGACCCCACCGCTGTTCCCATGCAGCTGCCAGCCCAACCAGCTAGGCGAGCACCTACATGGTGATGTGCGGCCTCCAGACCAACTCAACAAGCACCTGTGTGGTGGCATGCATGTCTTTTTTATGACCCTGCCACCGCACTAGCTCAGCAGCCTACCAGCCTACATGGCACTACACGCCGCGCTGGCCTGGACGCATGTCAAAGCAAGACGAAGCGGTGACAGCAAGAAGGGCACGTCGGCAGCGCATTAAATGTGTTTGTCCGATGGTGCCAGAGGATAGACTCAGCCACCGTATGCACTTTCCACCTCCTATGTGCCACTGTGGCGTCCCCTTTTCCTATAAAAGGAGGCCCGAGGCATGCGGGAGAAGGATTCGGCTTTCTGGATTACACACACACCGTAGCTAGTTCAAGAACACAAGAACATTCAGATATACACCAAAGCAGGACTAGGGTATTACGTTTCCTCGTGGCCCGAACCTGGGTCAACGATCCTTGTGCTGGCTCCTAGACCCGCTCTTTCCACAACCTCGCGCCCGCCGACCGTAGTAGGGATTCCAGGGATCCCATAGGTGTCGTTTCCACCGACATTACTGAAATACATCTGAACCATTAAGTGTAGGTAGCACTCAGCACACAACAAACCCTAATGACAGTCCTGTCTAATGAGTAATGAACCAATTAGAAAATGGTGATGAGGAGTGGCTGCTGAGTGTTGAGGACGTATCTCAGGATATATTGGGTTGTCTTAGTGTGTGTTGCACGCCTGAGCCCTAAGCAGACTGGGAAGGTAGGCACGGCGGCGTGCCCGGGCAACGGCGACGCTGTTGGGCGAGTGCCTCCTAACCAGTTGTTAGTCCGGCGTCTCCTCCTAGTGTCATGCCGTTCGGGGACATCAAGTTGCCGGCGAGGCATGTGGCTGGGGGCGAGTAGAGATCCGAAGCGCACATCAGATCGGAGGGGAATCGGGCCTGGGACAACCCAAAATCCCAGGGTGGGCCATGGCCCACCGTTGGCACCCTATAGAGATACACACCCGAGCAGCGGACATGCATGTTCAAAACTAAATTAGGAACATTTAGCTGGCCAATTAAATGATTTTGTTTTAATAATATCAGATTCATATTTGAACAACTAAGCTTGTTTAGCTTGATGGGTGGAACAGTGCTATTATGACACGAAGCACGTATCTTGATCGTATGGTGATCATAAAAGGGGGAAACCCATGCATGTTTTTTTAGCAAAAGAGGGTTTCCCCTCCGATTTCTATTAAAGAAACCACCACAGAACCAACATGACCAGTTAAACCCTTAGCATGATCAATTAAACCATATTATGACTATGCCATGGCAGATTTGAAGCTGCAAACCAGAGAAATGATATTTAGCATCCATTGCTTGCTTCGAACTAAGAACTAAATTCTAAGAGCCGAAAAGAAAGTAGAGTAACCAAGTTACGATCTATTTTCTGGTTGAGATCAAATGGTTGAGGAGATATGAAGTACCACCTCACATGCGGCGGCATGTAGGCATCGGGGGTGCGATGGCTGTCGGTGGCATTGAAGTAGATCTGCGATAGTAGACGGGTTCATCGGGGGATAAGTCCCATTGAATTGGAAGAGAAGGTCATGTGAGCGGCTCCGACAAAGAGGACGACAGCGCCGATGAAGCGAGAGGACGCGCTGCAAGGCTCTTGGTCCGTCGCCGTGGATGAGAAATGTCCATCTCTAGCAGTGGACGACGCGGTCTTGGTAGGCGCTCCGGCATGGTGGAGGACCGTGGCGATGGACGGGGTGGAGGACGGCGGCGATGCATAGGGTGGTGGACGGAGGAGGCTGGTGTGGGGATGGTGTTCTAGCGCGGACGGTGTATGAATGGGAAAATGGAGGGAGAGGTATGGGGAGCTAGTGCAAGCATTTTGCAAGCTCCCATTGAAGGATTTTGTGTCTAATGATGATCTGCTATGTTGAGATAGACATAGAGATTTGCAGGCATTGATGACAAGCAAATTATAGTAGATTTTCATGGCTTGTGGAAACGTCGAGGCCATCTACCAGAAAGTCCCCATATCATGACAACGTAGCATAAATACTTTTCTAATATGTTGTTTGAAACTATTGGCATACTTGTGCAGGATAGATATATTGATATGCAATTTGCGCACTGGTTATAGGTGCAATTACACTTCGATATTTTCAGCTAGGGAACGAATAATTCAAGCAGGTACAGACCATGTTTGTAGTCCTTGTACACCATGTTGCATTTTGTCTTTTTTGGTTCTTGCATCATTTAGTGTTTTATAATCTGAACTACTTTGGATCATTACCTTGTAGTGCATGTAGCTTCACATTTCTGAAGTTATGTTGATTTTCGGAGTGCAAGTGCCTTCGTGTTTTTTAAGTTAAATGTTCGCCCCTCGTAACTTGAATTCATGGATCTGCCACTACACAGAAATCATACACGCATGCTAGTACGAATTAAATGAAATGCAGGGACTTACGCTAGCTCGTTGTACAGGCTCACTACAGCTCTGCTTGCGCTTGGGATGTTCCATGTACAAGTACATGTTACCACTTGCTTGGATGTGCAGGCCTTGTGCTTCTTGCATCCCGCTCTGCATTTTTGACACGGCGAATGGTTGATCAAATAAGAGGAATCGACCTTGCTGTTGTACCAGAGGACAAATACTTAAAAGGTTATACGGGTGTGCAAGATGTTTATCAGATCCCGTGGCGCCGTCATGCTTCGCTAAAAAATGGTTTTGCTTGTTTCAGATGATATCTCCAGAAGAAATGAGAGTTAAAGTCAGAATTGCATAGGCGTGTAAGCCAAGAGAACAGTGAAAGGATATCCAAACATCGTCGGAACAGTGCACAAGGGAGTGATGTGTGGATACCTAGTTCGGGCCGGCGTTTGGCCATGCTCTCCAAGCTAGAGTGTGGGTCACTTCCGAGCCGTTGAGGGTGATGCGCTGGCATTGGCTGGCCGTGCACGAATGCAGATCTTGAGTGGCAGCGGAGCACTATGATGTGGTGG
The DNA here is from genome assembly GCA_963921465.1 of Triticum timopheevii. NCBI lineage: Eukaryota > Viridiplantae > Streptophyta > Magnoliopsida > Poales > Poaceae > Triticum > Triticum timopheevii. Next base: position 239,777,350 of record OY997264.1, on the reverse strand, counting down.
ACGAGACTGTTTGTGAAGCCCCAACGTCCTCGGGGGGCGGAGGTGCGATGTTGTGCTCGGTGAAGTAGCCCCAGTGAGGTGGGATACGGCGTCGGTGAAGCGCAGCTGATGTGGTGGAAGTCGGTGTCTGTGAGGTGCATGGGTTGCGGCGGCCGACGTTGTCGGTGGACCACTCGGTGCGGTGGATGAGGGTGTAGATGAGGTAGCTCCGGTGCGGTGGTGAAGTGCGACCGTCGTCTTCATCGTCGTCGTCCGACACAGAGGTGGGGAAAGAGACGAGACGAGGGGCGATTCGAACTTTTCTTGGGTTGGCGACGAATTTGGGATTTAAGCAATCTGGGCACGGAAGGGGACAGTGGAGAAGGGAGATTTTGCAGCGCTGGAATTGGGGCCGCCAGATATTTCAATCCAAAACATGGAAGAGCAAACTTATTTTGTCGTTATCCTTTTTTTGAGGGGGAGGGGGAGGGAGGGAGGGGGTGGGTGGCTGGGAGCTATGCATCCGCCTGACACACGCGACCACCAAGACACGACCCTGGTCTGCCTGGTGCGCCCACATTTGAGAATGCAAACGAATGCAAACGAATGTGTATGTATTACCATGCCCATGTTTTCCTTGCAAATAAATAGTCATTGGAAACGAGATACTATAAATTAGTTAATGAGGAGTTATTTGGAAAAAAATCAAAACGGTATCGATGCTAACGTGGATTAGAGTGTGTGTCACATAATTAGTTATTGGAATTAGAGTGTGTGTGTGTCACATCGCGATCTCCAATTCTAACGTAGATTTCGCATTTCATTGTATCCATGCTACTTTTTTAATACAAATTCATATGTATTTGATGAACACCATGGTAGTGAGAAAACTTCTAGGTGGGTTCAAACATATGACCTACAAAATAGCACAACAATCAAGTCAATGTTAACTTTTCCAAACCTAGTATGGCACGATTTCGAAATAATTAGCCATATGCATGGTCCTCGGTTCAAATATTACAATGTACACCGAATTGAAACATCGATATTAAGTCTCGTACTATATACATTCAGATGTTGTTTTTAGCCGCCCTCCCCGGCGCACACGCTACATACTTCCTGTATCGGTCAATCTTCCTCCCCTAACCACCTTAGGAAGCTATTGGTTTCCGACACACGTTCATTCTCTCCATGCTTCGATCCCTAACTCTGTCAACTACACAACCCCCCTTTTCCACTCTTTTACCAAATGTATTTACCTCGCACACCCGCCATTGCACCCCATGTCGAGCTCTCTCTCTCTTTCCCCCTCCCACCCTCTCACGCTAGATACATGCATTGGCTATCTAGCCCCCCAACCTCTCGTGCGCACGCACACACATTGTCTATCTTGGTCACTCCCTCGAGACTGTCTCACTCTTTCTCCCGCACGTTGGGACACACTCATCTCGCTCTCTTTATCTGAGTCTCGATTAACCTCATTTTCTTTGACACACAAATGATATATCTCCTTGTTCAGACCTCGATCGACACACTCTATACTCTCTCACGCAGATTGTCTATTTAGGTCAGTCCATCCAAGCCGCCCCCACTCGTTTGACCTCATGGCAGGCCACACTCGCTCAATCTCTCTCTCTCTTTCTCTCTGTTGGTGTACAAAAGTATGGGTACTTATGTACCCCTTACTTGTGCTCGGACGGTCACAGCCACGCCTACACTAGGGCTTGGCGAAGCAAAGGAGGATGGTAGGAGGCAGGACAGATACAAGGGATATCAAAATAGATGCTCAAAGTGACAAGCAGCAGAATGCTGGCAGGGCCACGCCCGACAACAAGCCTTGCCGAGTCGACCTGCGAGGCCCCTGGCAAGCTCCTTGCCGGGGCAGCTTGTGAAGAGACCAGCAGGGCTACTACCCTTGGGGTTGAGAGCTTTGACACCATCGACAACGTTGAGATCAAGATCTCGAGAGCACATGCCTGATAGCATGCAGCCCCTCATGAATATTGGCGACCCACGAATCCACGTGAGATCAGAAGACGAAGACCTCCGGCAAGACCCTTGGCGAGGACGACTCCAAGGCCCCCTGCAAGCTTTGCCGGGGACGATCGCTGGGCCACAGCCAGACCCGTGCCCGACAAGGTGTCACCACCTCACCATCACTCCAGTGAGACGATAGGCATGCCAGCTAAGCAGGCGCCTATGTGGCGGCATGCAGATCTTCATGGAAGCCTACCATTTGACCAACGCAGCAGCTGGTTGGCCAGCATGGCACTGCATGCCTCGTCGGCCCGGACGCGTGGTGAGGCGAGGAGTTGTGGCGAAGGATGAGATGGCCTCTGTTGCCGTCCCCAATAAAGGGAGATGACACGTAGGCAACGCATTAAATGCGCTTGTCCTATGTTGATTGAGCGATAAGCTCGTACCACTTAAGCTTGCCACCTCCTGTGTGCCACTGTGGCAACCCCTTTGTGTATAAAATGAGGCCCAAGGCGCACAGAGAGATGATTCAGACTTTTGAACAAAGCGCGCACCATGGCTAGTTCAAAAGCTCAAGAACACACATATAATCAGACAAAGCAGGACTAGGGTATTACACATATTTTTGGCCTGAACCTGGATAAAAAATCCTTTGTCTGCTAACGGCTCGACCTGCTCTTCGTGCAACTAACACCCTGCTGAACGTAGATGGTATCATTGTGACCCCATAGGTGATTGGTTTCCCCGACATCTTTGGCGCCCCAGGTAGGGGGCATTAGATGTGGGAATCTGGTCTGTTAGTTAGTACAACAGTTTCTTCGTCGCCATGCCGCCGAAGAAGAAGACGACTGCGGCGATCAGACCATCTGGGGCCGCTCCGCCCGTACCCGCACGAGTGGGCGATGGGGCGGGCACCAGTGGTGGAGGAGATTGAGATTGCTCACACCATCTAAATACAAGAAGCCAGGCCGCCGGTGTCCTCCGTAGCGGCGACAGATGTCAGCACGCCGTCGTGCCCAGGGATGGCACTATGCCACCTGCAGGTGGTGTGGGGACCTCCAAGAGCAGAAGATCGACCTAGCCAACACACGTGCCGTGGTCCTCTCAGCTCTTGCACGACGAACCGTGCCGCGAAGTTGAGGACCCCGGACGTCGCCACGGCAAGAGCCCTCAGCGTCACTCTCAAGACACGCAGGGCCAAGATGCATGCCATGATGCAGGTGAAAAGAGCACGCAGCTGCGTACTCGTGATGGGACTCCTTCTAACATCGTTAGAAGTCCAAGTTCCTCCCATTCCTCACGCCCGTTGATGCCACCGACGCGACCGAAAGCGCTGTCGCAAGCGCAGTTGCTCCTCAACTTTCCTCCTACCTTGGAGAAGCAAGAAGAGTGGATGGCTGCTATCCAAAGCCTTATTGACCATGCCAATGGGGATGGACACCGGGGAGCAAGCCCCTCGCAGCGCCGAAATGACGAGCCTACGCATGCAGGTAGTGGAAGGGTCGAGGGCGATGCAACCATGGTGGACTCCCCTCCGCCACGGTCGGCCCGTCGGGGTGACACCCGGGACAACGTGTCCATGGTGTCATCAGACCCACGGACGTGCCGTGACCAACGTTGTCACATACCCAGTTCTGGTAATTCTTAGTGCTTGCATTAGAGTGTTGCATCATGATTACTTTTCTAGAAAACTTGAAATGGGGATGACAGAACCCCCAGCACCCCCTGGAAACAACTAGGGTTTATTAAAATTATTTTCAATGAACCTGAAATGCCCTTCTAAAAAGTCTACCCTTTTTGTTTTGGGTTAGTACCTCTGACAAAATGGGTTCACCTTTTTCCAGGACACATAAGGTCATTGGATTAAATCATTACTATTTGCATTTGGGCATATAAATGCTATAAAATATTCTAAATTCCCAAATAATTCTGAAAATAAGTGTGGGCTGTTGGAAATAATCTAGACAGAGCCCCTGATTATTTTCAGGATTTTTAAAGATGCCTAAGTATTTTTAATAAAGCCACACAGTTACAGAAAATTAGAAAAACAATTAAAGTGACAAGAGAGAGAGAGAGAGAGAGAGAGAGAGAGAGAGAATGGACAGTGGCCACTTACCTGCACTGGGCCGGCCCACCTGGCCGTGCCAGTCACCACCCACCTCTGCCAGTAGGCAGAGGAGGGACACCGCGACATGCCCGAGCTCGCCACGCAGCTCCCTGGCCGCCTGCCTCGCTTGGACAGCGCGGCGATGCCTCGAAGCCACTCCTCGGCGCCGCCCCGACCCCGCCGACACCCCATTCTTCCCCCTTGCTCTCTCCCTCACTCCCTGGACGCCATGGCCGACGCAGCCGCGCCCACACCGTTGTAAAGCCCGCAGCCACGGCCGTCCACTCGTCGCCTCTCCGTGCCCAGAAGCTTCACCGTCATCCGCTGCTTTGCCTCGACCGAGCCCCGAGCGCTCGCTCACCCCGGAGTCGCAGCACCGAGCCGTCCCAATCCGCCATCGCCGGAGATCCCCCTCGCCGCCGTGACCACTCCAGCTCTTCCCCGACCTCCCTGACCCGCCCGTCGAGACCACTGTGAGCTGCTACCCATCCTCCCCCTCTCCGTTCTCTCTCTCGTGCACCGTACGCACCACACCGAGCTCACCGCACCCGCCGCCGCCTGTGCTCACCACCGGCGTGACTCCGGCCACACAATGGCTCAGCCGTCACATCCATCTTGCTCACCGCGCCGCTTAGAGCACGTAGGTGCCCCATACGAGCTTCCCCGACTGCTTTAGCATCGATCCCGAGCTCACACGAGCTCCGGAGACCGCCAAGGTCAATGCCGGCGACGACTCCAGCCACCCCAGGCCCAACCACTGCAACTATCCGACGCGGACGAGTGCCCACGTCACGTAGATACCCTCTGACGGCCATTTGGTTGCCGGAGGAGGTATTCCGAGCCCCTCCGCCGTCTTTGGCCCTGCCGGCGACGAGCCCCGGGTCAACTCTGGCGAATTGACCCGGGTTTGACCCCTGTTTGACCCTCCGCTGGGTCATTGACATGTGGGGCCTGCCCCTGCTAATTACCAAGGTTTTCGATTAGTTTAGCGTTAACAAACTCTGTTAATTAGACTAGACATTGACACGCAGGACCCACTGGTCAGTTTGACCTGGACCGTCCCGTTGACCTGCTGACGTCACAGTGACGTAGTGCTGACGCAGTTAATCATTTACTGGATTTATTCTTATTCAGGAAATTCCAGAAAATAGTGCTAACTTCTCAAATTCATAGAAATTCAACCGTAACTCAGAATGAAATAATTTATATATGAAAAATGATCAGAAAAATCCAATCTATCCATCTGTACTGTTTTCATGCATGTTTGAGCAAGCTAACCTCAGTGTTTAGGATGAAACATGATTAGGACAAATTTGATAATAGTTTTGGAGTTGGAATTTGATGTAGCTTTGAATTCAACATCAATCAAAATGACTTTCTGTTGCATTAGCTCAAACCACAGCATATTGCCATGTCATGATCATGCATCATATTGTGCATTGCATTGATTGTGTTCCTTCTCTATTGCCGGTAATTGTCCCCTTTCGGTAGACGTGTTCCGACGATGTGATCGATGACACCGATGAAGAGCTATACTATCTTCAGAAGTGCCAGGCAAGCAAAACCCCCTTGCTCATTCCGATACAATCCCACTCTCTCGCTCCTGCTCTATTTTACTGCATTAGGACAACAACGATACAACTGTTACTTGCTGCGGTAGTTGAACCCCTTTATCCTCTGCATGACCTGTCATTGCCACAGTAAATACATGAAACCCACTACCATGATAGGAGTTGTTTGAGCCCTGATGTGCCTACTCATTCATGCTTGTTTGTCATGCCTGCTATTGCTTAGAGTTGTGTCGGGTCTGATTCATTGGGGATGAATTGGAGGTATGTGAACATGTCGTACTGTTGAGAGCTAAGTGTGTGAACACGATTTGGTAAAGGTAGCAGTGACAGGCCATGTAGGAGTACATGGTGGGTTGTCTCATTGAAGCCGTCCTTAGGAACTGAGTTCTGTGTTTGTGATCCATGAACAGTTACTACCACACATTGGGCTGCGGGCGCTCCAAGCTCTCTCGACTTATTCAACTCGATCCCTGTCCAAGAGTTGCAACTAGTTCCTGGTGTTTGTAGCTAATGTTAGTAGTCTACCAAGTGGCACCCGATACAGGTGGGCTTGGGACAGACTAGGCACAGTGGACCGGTGTACCAAGTGGCACCCGGATGGTGGACTTGGGAACCCTGCACACATCGTTTGGGCCGTGAGCGACACCCCGACCGGATCTCGTTGCGGATGGAACCCGAATAGGCGATAAACCTGGACGAGAGACTTGTGTGGTTAGTCAGGTCGTGGCCAACTCCCTCGCCAGGCTTCCGCTTAAAGGTAGCCAAGATACACGAGGTGTACATGGCGGTAAGTGGCGAGAGCGTGTGTGAAGAAGTACACCCCTGCAGGGTTAATATGATCTATTCGAATAGCCGTGTCCGCGGAAAAGGACTTCTGGGTTGCCTGTACAGTTCATAGACAAATGAAATTGGATACTCTAAAATGTGCAAGATAAGCGTGAGTGCTATGGATGGTATTCTCGTAGGTAGACGGGAGCGGATCCATAGTGGTGTATTGATATGGTGAATATGTGGAATCGTGTGCGCCACCTCAAAAGAGTTACTTGCAGTCGTAGCTCAGGATAGCCACCGAGTCAAAGCTGGCTTGCTGCAGTCAAATTGTTGATAATGATGCATATGTAGTTAGTTCTGATGTAAGTCTTGCTGGGTACATTTGTACTCACATTTGCCTATTTTATGTTTTTGCAGAGAGACTTCGGTCTCGCTAGTAGTTCCGCATGGACTTCGACGTTTAGCTTGTTACCTCAGCTACGATCTTGTGCCCTCGGCAGGATCTGGTAGACAGTCAGGCTTCTCAGCCTTTTTCATTTGTAGATGTCTGTACTCAGACATGATAAGCTTCCGCTTGTGCTTGACTTGTATGCTTTGAATGTTGGGTTGTGAGACCCATGTTTGTAATATCTCGCTCCTTGGAGCCTAATGAATAAATACTTGAGTCATAGAGTCATGTTGTGATGCCATGTTGTATTTGCACATATCGAGCATATTGTGTGTATGTTATTGAAATGCTTGGTATGTGTGGGATCTGACTATCTAGTTGTTCATCCTTAGTAGCCTCTCTTACCGGGAAATGTCTCCTACTGTTTCCACCGAGCCATGGTAGCTTGCTGCTGCTCTGGAACACTTAGGCTGGCCGGCATGTGTCCTTCTTTGTTCCTGTGTTTGTCCCCTCGGGGAAATGTCACGTGATGAATACCGGAGTCCTATTAGCCCGCTATAGCCCAGTTCACCGGAGTCCTGCTAGCCCAGTGCTACAGCCTGGATTCACTCGTTGATGACCGACACGTTCGATGCTGGGTCATGGATGCCTGTCCCTGTAAGTTTGTGCCACTTTGGGTTTACGACTAGCCAGGTCAGCCTGGGTTCCTTATCATATGGATGCTAGCGACACTATCATATACGTGTGCCAAAAGACGCAAACGGTCCCGGGCAAAGGTAAGGCGACACCCGTGGGGATATCGTGCGTGAGGCCGCAAAGTGATATGAGGTGTTACATGCTAGATCGATGTGGCATTGAGTCGGGGTCCTGACAGCTTTGGTATCAGAGCTTGATTGCCTGTAGGATTACCAAGCCTAACTGGTCGAAGTTGAGTCTAGAAATTCTTTAGTTATATAAGGGAATTGATTATGGGATGGAACGTAAGCCTCTTTTTACTCCTTTACCTCATGCCCTTCTGATCTGAGTCATCTTACCTTCCTACGGGGTTAAGAAACTAGGCTTTCTCTTCTTTCTACCAGGATCACGTGTTACTAATCCGTAGACTTATAGGATGGATGGATTTAAGTCTCTATTTAGTTCCTACTACTTCTGTATGTTGACAGTTGGTCTAGAAACCTTGATATCGTGCTTCCGAGTGGCTATGTCACCATTTTTGTAGCATGTCTCAAATTCTTTTAAGCTTCTACAGCTGTTATGCTGTCCGAGTCATCCTATGTTTCTAAATAGTCTAAAGCATTTGCAAAATTCCTTCCTCCTGTTTTGATGTTCCTTTGGGCCAGATTAACCACACTAATCGGTGAGTTGAGGTACTCCGTTGCCTCGGCGTATATGTTGAAGCCATTATTATGACCCTAGGCATCCTAGAGAACCACCCACTAATCTAGCCATGTTTTTATGTTCCCAGTGTGATGATTCTGGTCATTATTCCCGAAAGCATCCCGTGATGCAATTTAGCTAGCAGATATTCTACTCCTGGGTTTTGAACCCGAGATTCACCCTACTTATTTCATGTTGATAGTGTTTGCTAGTTCCTTTAGGATATTAGTAACCTTTGCGATAGTCCTCGAGGTCCATGGTATTTCCTTCTTCCAAATACCATGAACTGCTTATGGCGGAAGTTCTTTGAACCAAAAGACACAACCAGAGTGCTCTTGATGAGTTCTCCATTCTATATTGTGACTCTGCCAGCTCTACCTTTCTGCATGGGTTATCTGGAAGAAATATGTTGAACTTGTTCGACATACTAACCTATGCATCCACAACTCAGAAAGATATATCCTCTTTTGAGTTGTCCCATCTTAGTTGTCTTCCGACCCTCCTCTATCAATTGATAGTCAAGAGTATGCGTGCATTCGTTCGTTGATGCCTATTACTCTTGTGGTCCGTCAAGCCATTCTATTCTGGAATGACCAGGAGAATCAAACTCCATTATCTCATCCATTTCTAGGATTGGATCAAAGAAGTTGTACTTCGCAGATCAAAATGCCAATCCAGCTTTTGTTCTGTTCTACCTTGGAGTATCACCCTCTTTCATAACAAGAGTATCGTGAGAATTGCACACCCTCTTATGAACTCTCGATATAGTGATACTTCTCGCCATCATTTTTCATTTCTCGGTTCCCGTGTTGTTGCAACCAGAACACCGATAGGTGAACTATGATGTGTGAAATCAATAATCCTAGCAACCATGTTGCTTGGTAGTAAATGGACAATAATCTCATTTTTAGCATGTTGGTTATTGAATTATCATTCTAAGAGTGATTGTGCTACCTAGTCCATATTTCTGGTGCACTCTTTGATCAATGAGTTAGGAATGTGTCAATCCTTGCTTATTTGATCATATCGCCTTGCCCTGAAAAGCAAGATTGATCTGGAGCTTAGAAACATACCGGTGGTTCGTGATTTTCCTGATATCTTCTCGAAAGTGTTACCAGGTTATCCCCTGACTGTTATGTTGAGCTCGTGATCAAGTTGGTTTTCTTATAAACCACCCCTTCTCCAAGAATCTGTGTTGGATACCCCTGAGCTAGTTGGTTAAGCTGAACAGCAACTCGGAGAGTTGGAAGATAAAAGCTTGCCTAACTTAGTTCATTTCCAAAGGGATATCTTGTGTTTGTGTGTTTGTTGTAGAAAGATGATTTCTTCATCGATTGGTCCTCGTGATCAGTTGTTGAACCTATCGTCTTGCCCAAACCTTGATTTGAGAGTGGGCCATCGTCAAATCAAGTTAGAACCAACGATATTCGTAATGTTGTCTTAGTCATGGTTGATTCCTCGAGCATACACCATTACATCTTTTGGTCTGCCCAATACTATCACATTGTTCACATAATGGTGGAAGTCCAGTGATATGGAAATTTTGATGAGTTGCTGTTGAGCCCATCAACGACATTTTGTCTCCACCATGATTCATGTTGAACATCCAGCTGGTGTTGGAAACTTCTATAAGCATTATCTTCATGTTCCGTTCATGAAGCATATGTTGGATGGAAGAAGTGACTTCCTCGAATTCATGTGCATTTGGTGCAAGTTGCCACCATGAGTTCGAGAAAGATTGTTTTGTTTCCTTTGGTACCATCCCAAGTCAGTCATGCATGTGCAAGGTATACTATGGTTTGGTAGATTAATTACCTCCACTCCACATGTATCCCGTAGCACACCAAGCCACTGATTGATTTGTTCAAGGAGAAGAAGCTCCTTCTTAAGAATCATGACTTATGTTAGGACTTTGTTATCCTCGATGATGGTTCCCAACCTGAACTCGGTAGTATTTTATTATAAGACTCATGTGTGGGCATTCTTGTCTTGGACAACGTGTTCACATGTTGTAGCAGAACCAGCTCATATTTTGGAGCTTGCTATCGTAGTTCATCCCCTGATAATCTCGCAACGCCATCTCGTCGACTTGTGTTGTAAACCTTCACTTTCCTTTCTAGATTTGATGAGTCTGGAATATCCTGACACCAACCAGGTCTGAATCTCAGGCAGATATGATGGTTGGAACATTTTCCAAGAACTATAATATTGGTCTCCTTGTAACCCGGTAAAGTGGATGTCGTGGCCAACACACCCAGCCGGAAGACCTATTATTGTAGTGTCTTGATTAAGGAAGTTGGCCACCTCCCTTTAAGGATCTCTTTGGGTTTACCCAAGTAGTTGTTCCTTATGGATTCCTGTGCTCCCAAATGTCCGACCCTTTACTTGATGTTCTAGATATTATACCATATCTATAAACGGGTTATGCTACTATATCAAGGAGAACATTAGAAGCGGAGTGCTAAATGTCTCTCGGTCGATTGTCTAGATTTTGTTCCCTTGGCCTCACTAAGGTGAAATCTAAGAAGGTATTATCTTCCATTGCATCTGCATCGTCCATCACTGTTCATCATGGTAGCATGTTGTGTTTGCCAGGATCCTTGGCACGGATGCTGGTAAGACCTTGATGAATATGGAAATGCTCAAGTTCTTGAGAGCACGCTCAGTCGCTGGGTTATATTCTCGGTATCAATTGGGATGTGCCTTCCGTTTGCCGAGTTGTTCTATAACCATAGTTTGCATTCCGATCTGAGTATGCCATTCCTTCGAACTCTGTCAAACGATTGTTGGTGAATTTCCTTAGGCTGGTATAAAGAGTTTCAATGATCTTTGTATCAAAGTAATTCTTTTTGCCACTTCAAGGATAAATCTACGAGTCAACTCCCCCAAGGTGCCCCGTTATTGAATCATGGCAAGTATTTCCTCGCCACCTTGACACCATCCACCATTTCTCAAAGCGTGGAATTGTTGCCACCAAATCAAACCTCGTTGTTTGTTCTTCCATTCCTCTTGATGTGTTTTGTGCCTCAACTCGAGATGTTTCAACATCTCATCCCACGAGTTGATCTTGAGTGCTAGATCTTCGAGGAGGTCGTTTCCTGTAGACATTCTTTTTGTCGTCATTGTGTTGGATGAAGATCTTGAAAGCAAAGACGTCAAGATCAATACGAAGCAATGAATCAACATCTTCGAGAAGGGAAGGTGGATCATGATATTGTGTTAGCTTTGTGTCCCCTCTTTCTACTTACCTCACGTCTTGAATCTCGGGACGAGATTCTTGTTTAGTGGGGTGAGTTGTCACATCCCTAGTTCAGGTAATGCTTAGTGCTTGCATTAGAGTGTTGCATCATGTTTACTTTTCCAGAAAACTTGAAATGGGGATGACAGAACCCCCAGCACCCCCTGGAAACAACTAGGGATTATTAAAATTATTTTCAATGAACCTGAAATGCCCTTCTAAAAAGTCTACCCTTTTTGTTTTGGGTTAGTACCTCTGACAAAATGGGTTCACCTTTTTCCAGGACACATAAGGTCATTGGATTAAATAATTACTATTTGCATTTGGGCATATAAATGCTATAAAATATTCGAAATGCCCAAATAATTCTGAAAATAAGTGTGGGCTGTTGGAAATAATCTAGACAGAGCCCCAGATTATTTTCAGGATTTTTAAAGATGCCTAAGTATTTTTAATAAAGCCACACAGTTACAGAAAATTAGAAAAACAATTAAAGTGACAAGAGAGAGAGAGAAAGGCCAGTGGCCACTTACCTGCACTGGGCCGGCCCAACTGGCCCGTGCCAGTCACCACCCACCTCTGCCAGTAGGCAGAGGAGGGACACCGCGACGTGCCCGACCTCGCCACACAGCTCCCTGCCCGCCTGCCTCGCTTGGACAGCGCGGCGACGCCTCGAAGCCACTCCTCGGTGCCGCCCCGACCCCGCCAACACCCCATTCTTCCCCCTTGCTCTCTCCCTCGTTCCCTGGATGACATGGCCGACGCAGCCGCGCCCACACCATCGTAAAGCCTGCAGCCACGGCCGTCCACTCGTCGCCTCTCCGTGCCCAGAAGCTTCACCGTCGTCCGCTTCTTTGCCTCGACCGAGCCCCAAGCACTGGCTCGCCCCGGAGACGCTGCACCGAGCCGTCCCGATCCGCCATCACCGGAGATCCCCGTCGCCGCCGTGACCACTCCAGCTCTTCCCCGACCTCTCTGACCCGCCCATCGAGACCACTGTGAGCTGCTGCCCGTCCTCCCCCTCTCCGTTCCCTCTCTCGTGCACCGTACGCACCACACCGAGCTCACCGCACCCGCCGCCGCCTGTGCTCACCGACGGCGTGACTCCGGCCATGCAATGGCTCAGCCGTCACGTCCATCTTGCTCACCGCGCCGCTTAGAGCACATAGGTGCCCCATACGAGCTTCCCCGACCGCCTTAGCATCGACCCCGAGCTCACCCGAGCTCCGGCGACCGCCAAGGTCGACGCCGGCGATGACTCCAGCCACCCCAGGCCCAACCACTGCCACTATCCGATGCGGACGAGTACCCGCGTCACATAGATACCCTCTGACGGCCATTTGGCTGCCAGAGGAGGAATTCCGAACCCCTCCGCCGTCGCTGGCCCTGTCGGCGACGAGCCCTGGGTCAACTCCGGCGAATTGACCCGGGTTTGACCCCTGTTTGACCCTCCCCTGGGTCATTGACATGTGGGGCCATCCCCTGCTAATTACCAAGGTTTAGGATTAGTTTAGCGTTAACAAACTCTGTTAATTAGACTAGACACTGACACGCGGGACCCACTGGTCAGTTTGACCTGGACCGCCCCGTTGACCTGCTGACGTCACAGTGACGTAGTGCTGACGCAGTTAATCATTTACTGGATTTATTCTTATTCAGGAAATTCCAGAAAATAGTGCTAACTTCTCAAATTCATAGAAATTCAACCGTAACTCAGAATGAAATAATTTATATATGAAAAATGATCAGAAAAATCCAATCTATCCATCTGTACTGTTTTCATGCATGTTTGATCAAGCTAAACTCACTGTTTAGGATGAAACATGATTATGACAAATTTGATAATAGTTTTGGAGTTGGAATTTGATGTAGCTTTGAATTCCACTTCAATCAAAATGACTTTTTGTTGCATTAGCTCAAACCACAGCATATTGTCATGTCATGATCATGCATCATATTGTGCATTGCATTGACTGTGTTCCTTCTCAATTGCCGGTAATTGTCCCCTTTCGGTAGATGTGTTCCGACGATGTGATCGATGACATCGATGAAGAGCTATACTATCTTCAGAAGTGCCAGGCAAGCAAAACCCCCTTGCTCATTCCGATACAATCCCACTCTCTCGCTCCTGCTCTATTTTACTGCATTAGGACAACAATGATACAACTGTTACTTGCTGCGGTAGTTGAACCCCTTTATCCTCTGCATGACCTATCATTGCCACAGTAAATAGATGAAACCCACTAGCATGAGTAGGAGTTGTTTGAGCCCTGATGTGCCTACTCATTCATGCTTGTTTGTCATGCCTGCTATTGCTTAGAGTTGTGTCAGGTCTGATTCATCGGGGATGAATTGGAGGTATGTGAACATGTCCTACTGTTGAGAGCTAAGTGTGTGAACACGATTTGGTAAAGGTAGCGGTGAGAGGCCATGTAGGAGTAAATGGTGGGTTGTCTCATTGAAGCCGTCCTTAGGAACTGATTTCTGTGTTTGTGATCCATGAACAGTTACTACCACACATTGGGCTCCAGGCGCTCCAAGCTCTCTCGACTTATTCAACTCGATCTCTGTCCAGGAGTTGCAACTAGTTCTTGGTGTTTGTAGGTAGTGTTAGTAGTCTACCAAGTGGCACCCGGTATAGGTGGGCTTGGGACAGACTAGGCACAGTGGCCCAGTGTACCAAGTGGCACTCGGATGGTGGACTTGGGAACCCTGCACACATCGTTTGGGGCCGTGAGCGACACCCCGGCCGGATCTCCTTGCGGATGGAACCCGGATAGGCGATAAACCTGGACGAGAGACTTGTGTGGTTAGTCAAGTCGTGGCCGACTCCCTCGCCAGGCTTCCACTTGAAGGTTGCCGAGATACACGAGGTGTACATGGCGGTAAGTGGCGAGAGCGTGTGTGAAGAAGTACACCCCTACAGGGTTAATATGATCTATTCGAATAGCCATGTCCGCGGAAAAGGACTTCTAGGTTGCCTCTACAGTTCATAGACAAATGAAATTGGATACTCTAAAATGCGCAAGATAAGCGTGAGTCCTATGGATGGCGTTCTCGTAGGTAGACGGGAGCGGATCAATAGTGGTGTATTGATATGGTGAATATGTGGACTCATGTGCGCCACCTCAAAAGAGTTACTTGCAGTCGTAGTTCAGGACAGCCACCGAGTCAAAGCTGGCTTGCTGCAGTACACGCCTGCTGCCAGTCAGTATGTGAGGCTGATTGACGAGCCCCACGGCCGTCATCTTCAACCACGGCCAGAGAGGGAGGCGAGCTCACCGGCGTCGCAGTGGTCGACGGCGAGGCGATCCAAGGGCACCGGCGTGCTCACGACGGTGTCGCCGTTCGGGTGGGGTTCGCCGGTGGCGAGGAAGCCGGCGGAAGAGTTTGGGAGGAGCTTGCCCCGGTCGATTTCATCTGCAATAGAGAGGGGAGACAAAGGGGAAATGGTAAGAGAGGTGAGGCGGCTCCAAATTGAGAGAGAGAGAGGGTAAAGGAGGACTGTACCACGAGATTGACGGCGACCCGAAGCTGCGGAGCTCGAGCTGGATCTCGAGCTTGGGCGGTCTGGGGATGAACGGGAGGCCCAGTGGGGCTATTTTGAGTGGGAGGGGACGAGTGGTGGCGAGAGGAGGGCTCGGGGATGCCTTATATAGGCGAGCGGCGGTCCACCGTGGGCGCGTGCGCCGGCGAGCTCGTGCTCGTTGCTACGGGCCTCGGGAGGGTGCTGCACCGAGTCTAGGGCATTCGTGGGGGTCGACTACGCCCAGGGGGAGAAGAGAGGGAGCGGGGAACATGGCAGAGCGGGTCCCCATTGTCGGCAATGACTGGCACGCTCGAGCGGCGCTCTGTCCGCATGCGAAGAGAGCCAGAGAGGGAGAGAGAGGAGGGGGCCGACAGTGTATCATGTCGCAGATGTCAAGGCGCATCGTCGGGCACGCTGGGGAGGCCCGAGGTGGCCGGAGGTGGTTGGCAGGGGGCGGCTTCAGTGCGGGAGTGCACTGTAGCGCGCTCCAGAGCGTGCATATGGCCGGCATGGCCATTTTTCTAGCGCTCTGGGCTTGGCCTCTAGTGTCTGGGGGCTCTAGGGGGAAGTAAAGAAGTGGGGAGGGGCACTGGATGCCCTAGATAGCCAGTAGGAGAAGAGAGAGGTAGAAGAAGATGGAGAGAGGTGCTGTCCAGGGAGGTAAATTAGGTGGTTTCACCCCTCAATCATTGAGCTGAGATGCAACCATTGTTACTGGAGGTGGAGGAGGACTTGGGGGGTTGTGGTAAAAAGTGGAGGCCATGGAGAAGAGTGGAAGTGGTCAAAACAGGGGTTTTAGTAAAATGGCAGAAGGTGTTTATTACTGGTTTTGGCAAGAATATGAACTCCTCTTGTCATGAGGCTTGACAGGGTCAAATGGCATGAGATAATAATAGGTTCCAGCAAAGGTTGAGTCCATTTGGGCAAAGTTGCCAATGCAACTTTTGTAAACCCTAGAAATTAGCAGAAATGAACTTGTGTAGATCTAGTTGAGCAAATCACTTCCCCTTGATGAACCACTTGGTGTAGTGGCCTCATTTGGTCATGTGAACATGCTCACCAAAGTTGGGGTCAAGGAGAGAAAGTTGGTAGTACAAAGTTGTTCAAATTTGGTTCTGGACAGGAAGGGTTTTGGGGCACTTAGATCAATATAACATTTTCTCCAACTTGTGCCATTTGGTCTAGATGAATGATTAGACCATTTGAGCATGTTCACAAGGTTTGAGAACATTTGGACATGTTTGGCAATGTAAAGTTACTCAAACTTCAAAATGGACAAAAATGGTTTTGAGGGGATTTCATGGGGTTATACTATTCTCCATGACATGATACTAGTCAAGATCATCAAACATGTCATATGTGACATTCTAGAATTCTCTTGGAATTTTTGGAGAAAATTTCCTTTGTAAATATTTCAAAAGCTTGAAATATCCAGAAAGGGTTTTTGAGGGATTTGACCAATATTTTGAACATGACCATGTGTTGAAACTCTTATATATGGGCAATATATGTTCACTGAGTTTCCCTAGGTTTTTGTCAAATATTTTTGAAACAATAAAATGATTTTTCCCTATTAAAGACCATTTCTGGCCTTAAGAAAAAGCTTTTAAATAAAATAGGAAAATAACTTTCAAATTTTTTTTGTGGTTTATGGGAGTCCTACATCTAATAGGATTCAAATATACCTTTTGAATGATTTTTCACACCCCAAGTCAAGTACTTGTAGTGCAAACCTCAACTTAGGGTTTTCTGAAAAACTAATTTTTGAAAATACTATTTGGCAAAATTATTTTTGTAATAAAATACTATGTTGCTCTATACACATGGCATGATCATTGGGCAGAAGCTTGGGGCAAGGAGATGAAGTTTAGAAGGTGGAGTTGTGTTGACTTTAAAGAGCACTTGAAAAACACAGAGAGAAAACCAAGTCCAAGTAAAAGCCAATTGATGCAAAAGTTTTTGTCAAACCTCACTTTATCATGATTTATCATCTTAACTGTTGTGCCATGAAAATCAGGGTGTGACATATATAAACCAGAGGGTTTGGTCCGTAGGAAAAAGAACAATCATAATCATAGGCTAGGTTCTAGGGTTTAGCCTCTACGATCTCGTGGTAGATCAACTCTTGTAATACTCACATCATCAAAATCAATGAAGCAGGAAGTAGGGTATTACCTCCATAGAGAGGGCCCGGACTTGGGTAAACATCGTGTCCCCCGCCTCCTATTACCATTAGCCTTAGACGCACAGTTCGGGACCCCCTACCCGAGATCCTCCGGTTTTGACACCGACATTGGTGCTTTGATTGAGAGTTCCACTGTGTCGTCACCATAAGGCTTGATGGCTCCTTCAATCATCTCCAATGATGCATTCCAGGGTGAGGTTTTTCTCCCCGGACAGATCTTCGTATTCGGCGGCTTCGCACTGCGGGCCAACATGCATGGCCATCTGGAGTAGATCGATAGCTATGCCCCTGGCCATCAGGTCAGGTTCGGAAACCTAAACTACACTGCCGACATCCGCGGAGACTTGATCTTCGACGGATTCAAGCCCATGACAGGTGCACCCTACAGCCACGATGAGCGTGACCTAGATCTGCCATCGTACGGTGTTCAGGAGACCCTACCTGCAGCTGCCTCGGCTTCAAATCCAGTGCAGATTGCGCCATCCGTGGACGGGAGGATGGACCCCGCCACGGAGGCCGCACACTCAGCGGCGATAGACCGAACACAGATTTCACTTCCAAGGAGGTCTGTGTCATCGGACCCTCGGACTTGTCTCCGACCATAAGCTCCGCACCGCGTGCATCCGTGCCCATCGGATCTAACTGGCACCGATCATGGAGTTTAGCTCCGGAGATATCTTTCAGCACTCACCCTTGGGCGACGTGCTAAACTCATTAAAATCTCTCCCCTCGTTAGGAAACTCTCGTCCGAACTATGTCTGGCTCGAGTGTGAAGCGGACGACGAAGGAATTCATTACGCACCCACCACCCACTTAATAGCCACTGTCAACAACTTAACCGACATGCTTGATTTTGCCTCCGAACACATCGACGGTATGGACAACGATGCCGGGGTAGAATAGGAACCACCGCCCATAGGGCACTGGACAACCACCTCATCATATGACATATATATGGTGGACACACCCAAAGAAAACAATGGCGAGGATCAAAAGGAAGCAATAGAGGGTGATTCTCTTGAGAAGCAACCTAAGCGCCGACGTCAGCGGTGCCGCTCTAAACCCCGCCATAGCAAAAACAATGATACTGGCACAAGAGACAATAGCACTCTGGATGATGCCGAAGATGAAAAAAATCCCACCCAGCCAAGCTTTGAGCAGGTCGGACGGGAGGACGGGCAAGCTAGCCCTGATGATTAGGCAATGGATGAAGACTCGGAGGATGACAAGTACATGCCCCTCTCCGAAGACGAGGTGAGCCTCGACGACGAAGAATTCACCGTGCCTGAGGATCCCATCGAGCAGGAGCGCTTAAAGCGCCGTCTTATAGCCACTACAAATAGCCTGAAGAAAAAATAGCAACAGCTTCAAGTTGATCAAGATCTGCTCACTGAAAGATGGTTTGAGGTCCTGGCAGCCGAGGAATACGGACTCGAGCGCCCAACCAAAAGTTACCTGAGGCGCAAGTTGTTACCTCAATTCGAGGACGAGGCACTAGAGCCTATACTACCAGCACAGGATGCGGCTGACCGACCACCTCATGGTCGAGACAAAGCGGCATATCAGCCTGAACACCAGCCTGCACCCCGTCGTCGAACAAATAAAAACATGAAGGCCCGGGGCTACACGCATGACCTGCGAGACGAATTGGAAAACAAAGCAGGACAGTCAAGATCGATCTACAGATCGCGGGGGGCGTGCCCCAACGCGTGACGATAACCGCCATGCCGGATATACTAAATACAAATCCATCTGGGCTGAATACAGCAGACCGGACTCATCCGAACTGCGTCGCGATGTAGCCCAGCATAAAGGCGCCGCACACCCCCTATGCTTCACTGAAGAAGTAATGGAACATGAATTCCCAGAAGGGTTTAAGCCAGTGAATATCGAACCATATGGTGGGACAACAGACCCCGCGGTATGGATCAAAGATTTCCTTCTCCACATTCACAAGGCCCGCGGCGATGATCTACATGCCATCAAGTAACTCCCACTAAAACTCAAGGGACCAGCTCGGCATTGGCAGAATAGTCTACTGGCAAACTCCATTGGCAGTTGGGAGAACCTGGAAGACGCATTCCTTGACAACTTACAGGGCACTTATGTGCAACCACCGGACGCTGATGACTTAGGTCACATATCCCAACAGCCCAGAGAGTCTGCCAGGAAATTCTGGACTCGGTTCTTAACTCGACTGTCCTGATGCCAAAGCCCTAGCTGCCTTTAAGCATAACATCTGTGACGAGTGGCTTGCCCGACACCTTGGGCAAGAGAAGCCGAAATCCATGGCAGCCCTTACGACACTCATGACCCGCTTTTGTGCAGGCGAGGACAACTGGTTGCCTCGTAGCAACAGCACATCAAGAAATCCTGGCACTTCAGGCGCAATAGACAGCAATGGCAAGCCCCGGCACAACAGACACAAGTGTCGCAATTATGACGACAACGCCGAAGACACGGCCGTCAATGCCGGATTCAGTGGCTCCAAGTCCGGTCAACGGAAGAACCCATTTAAAAGAAACAATCCGGGCCCGTCCAGTCGGGACCGCATACTCGATCGCTCATGTCAAATCCATGGCACCCCCGATAAACCAGCCAACCACACCAATAGAGAATGTTGGGTATTTAAATAGGCCGGCAAGCTATGTGCCGAAAACAAGGAAAAGGGGTCGCATAGTGGTTACGATGAGAACCCCGGCCACCGAACACAGGGGGACAGAAGAAGTTTCCTCCCCAAGTAAATATGGTAAATATGATATACACCACCCATCTTCCCAAGCGGGAGCGGAAGCGCGCACTAAGGGACGTCTACTCGATGGAGCCAGTCGCCCCAAAGTTCAACCCATGGTCTTCCTGTCCGATCACATTTGATCGCAGGGACCATCCGACCATTATTCGTCATGCCGGCTTAGCCACACTGGTTCTTGACCCTATCATTGACGGAATCCACCTCACACGAGTCCTCATGGACGGTGGCAGCAGCCTGAACATGCTTTATCAGGATACACTGCGCAAAATGGGTATCGATCCCTCAAGGATCAAACCCACCAAAACCACCTTCAAAGGTGTCATACCAGCTGTAGAGGCCCGTTGTACGGGATCAATCACATTAGAAGTGGTCTTCGGATCCCCGGACAACTTCCAAAGCAAGGAGTTAATCTTTGATATCGTCACCTTCCGCAGTGGTTATCATGCACTGCGAGGACGAACCGCATTCGCTCGATACAACGCGGTGCCACACTATGCCTACCTCAAGCTCAAGATGCCCGGATCCCGCGGTGTTATAATAGTCAATGGAAATACAGAGCGCTCCCTCCGTACGGAGGAGCACACTACCGCCCTTGCAGCAGATGTACAGAGCAGCCTCCTTAGACAGACCCTCAATTCGGCAATAAAGCCCCCGGACACACTCAAGTGATTCTAGAGTACTCTTCAATAGGATCGTCCGGCCCGTCCAGAGCTCTCCTAGCAATTCGGCCTCCATCCTAGTCCCAGTCAAGGAGTGAAATTTGTGCCATGCGTACATAATGACGCACTTAAAATACCATGGGAATAGACGGAGGCACAACTAGACTGCGGCCCACAATGCGGCTCAACCACCCCAGAATCCGCATACCTTCACCTTTTTCTTTCTTTTAGGTCCCTATCTTCTTGAGGCTCTTCCGATAACCTAATCATCGGACCCATCACGGGACGAAAACACCAAGGAGGCAAGCAGCTTTGACGTACAAGGGAATCCCCAGGTGGTCTCTGATAATGATCGCTATACCTGTTTTACATAACCACACGCAGTTCGCTCTTGGTTAGGGCATGCAAAATAGTCCTATTTGCTTATCACACTACTTGTATACATACGCCTTGATGTATTATCCAAACTAGCTGATACCCCGCGAGTTGCTGCGGGAATTTATAGCTTAGTGTAGGCAGAGGATTTACGGACCAACAAATAATGAAACCGTAAAAAATATGTTTCTGTGAACTTTTGGTGGAATTATATGAAAAGTCAAAAACTAGTATATTGGGGAGTACTTTGCATAATTAGAGTGCATCTAACAATCCAGAAAAACATTTAGTGAGATCAGATTTTTTATAAAAATAATTCCATATAATATAATTTGAGCAAGAAACAAAAGGACTTCACACACTAATTTGAGATCCTTTTGTATTAATGCAACCAAATGTGAATTAGCTGCTATTGCCCACCTTGATCCATATTTGACACGAAGAATGACCCAAGGTATGCAAAATGGCATTGTTTCCTAGTATAACAACATAAAAACTCTGTTTTCATTACATCTTATTTAACAGCCTGCATGCCAACATAGAACAATTAAACAGAAGGACGTCAGAATGGGCCATGTTTGATCCTCTCTGTGAGGACATCTTTTTAAGCTTAAATTGTCATTAACGTTAGAACAATAAAATAGTGATATTCAAACCATAGAAAAGTCTTATTCATTAGTACGAACTACATTTAGTACTTTGATAGAATACTTGGCACGGCATTATTTAATCAGAATCTTACATATCAAGCGAAGCTATATGTTTGAATAGATAATATCCAAGTGCTTAGCCCTAGAGAACTAAACATCACTTTCTAAGTCTCTATTCTAGCATAGATAAACAATTAAATGATAGTGTAGATAAACAATAAAAGTGAACATCATGTACCAGGAAATATTTGATTATGGCATATACTACTGCATATCTAAAGGTTATATGTATGCTTCTTTATATATTTATCTAACATCATGCATGCCATCTATTTCAACCGAATATTTGTTAGCAAGCATGTAGTATAGGGCAGTAGGAACCATACATTTATCTTGAATCATAGGGAGCATACAAGTATGTTCATAAGAGCCACTTCATATTCCATCTCATTTATGTATGTAGATGATTATGTATGAAAATAATAAAACCCGCAGCAAGGGGAATAACATCGTTGTCAATCACCACAATTGTATCACTCAGCTCTTGACCAATCCCATGCCATTAACGATGGAATAATACTACCAGGGAACAACATACCTGAAAATGAACTTGAATATGCGTTGATCATGATTCTACAAAATAACCATAGAAAAGCCATAAAAAATACCAATGAAATCTGTATTAAGTAACGTGGGAGAGATATGAAGATATGCAGGATTGCCGTTGTGTACAGTTAGTGGTATAGAACATGATTGTAGTTGTTTGCACTAACGTAAAATGAGAGATAAAGGCTAACCTCACTTGCTGCCATTGAGGTTTTGAGAAGGCCGCTGGAGATGGAACAAAGCCTCCTAGTAAGAAAATGCTCTCTACGACACATAAATCAGAGACTCATTCAGTTCTAAGGACATAGAAAGGGAGGAGAGCCCCTACCTCTCACGGTCTTGATGTTGGAAGAGGACACCCGGGCTGGCAAGTGTGGCTCACTGGGAGGCTGATTCAACTCCGGGGCCTGGGGACTGGGCTAGAGGATCTTGCAACGGCGGCAATCACGGCGCTCCGAGTCAGCAACAGTACACGGGTCTTTGGTGACTGTCCGTGTCAAAACCGGCGGATCTCAGGTAGGGGGTCCCGAATAATGCGTCTAAGGCTAATGGTAATAGGAGGCAGGGGACACGATGTTTTACCCAGGTTCGGGCCCTCTCGATGGAGGTAATACCCTACTTCCTGCTTAATTGATCCTGATGATATGAGTATTACAATAGTTGATCTACCACGAGATGGTCAAGGCTAAACCCTAGAAGCTAGCCTATGATTCTGATTGTTCTTGTCCCACGAACTAAACCCTCCGGTTTATATAGGCACCAGAGGAGGCTAGGGTTACACAGAGTCGGTTACAAAGAAGGAGATCTAACATCCGAATTGCCAAGCTTGTCTTCCACGCAAAGGAGAGTCCCATCCGAACCCAGGACGAAGTCTTGAGTCTTGTATCTTCATAGTCCAATAGTCCGGCCAAAGTATATAGTCTGGATGTCCGGATACCCCCTAATCCAGGACTCCCTCAGTAGCCCCTGAACCAGGCTTCAATGACGATGAGTCCGGCGCGCAGATTATATTTGGCTTGCAAGGCGGGTTCTTCCCCCAAATCCAGAGTACCTGTTGTAGCGAACATTGTCCGGCTTCCCATCAATGTTGTATTCCTCGGCTTCTGTGCTTCAATAATGGCCATCTCCATGTGTCGAGCGAATACGAGGTGCCGGAGCATTTTTACATTTGCCACCCTGACCCTGCAGGCAAACCGTCTATTTGAAGAGACCAGGATCCTTAGAAAAAACCATTCCATCATGGCCGGTCACCACAGCTCCTCTTCTTGCTCCCTTAGCTCTAAGCCAGGTGATTGGGAAAAATGTTTTGTCCCCCACAGCCATTTAGTAGAGTTGCAGACCCAAGGGTTTCTTCCACCGGCGTACATGGTCCCCGTCTGAGCCGGACTAGCCACCTACAATGGCGGGGCGCAAGCAGAGAGATCTCCTAACCCATCTTAGGGGGAGCGAGTATGCCTCATCGCATATTTGCTAAGAGGCGTCTGGTTTCCAATCCACCCATTCCTCTACGGGCTCCTGGAGTTCTATGGCCTCCGGTTGCATAACTTTACCCTCGCCTCCGTGCTGCACATCGCATGATACATTGCCCTTTGTGAATTATTCCTGGGCTGCGAGGCTCAGTTCGAGTTATCGAAGAAGTTATTCTGCCTCGTCCCTCGTAATCAGGGGGTCTATATATCAAGTAGGCGGAGCCGAAATATGGCGTGTCGCCTAGACCGGATACCTGTCCGGCACTTGTGGGGACCCCGACTCATGAGTCGAGATCACCGAATGCACGTGTACAGTGATCCCAGTGATCAATGCTCACTGAACACACAGAAGTTGAATAACAAGAGTCTTACATCCATACATACTGTTTTACACAAGTAGGACCATTATGGTCAAGTCTTGAGTGTATCATTGCAGCGGAAATCTTCAATAACAACTTGGACCCATGCCATCTGCCTTAACCCTACAGGCATTCTGACTAGGAAGCATCCTAGCTCGCATGTTCGTCACCAAGGTACTCTTCATTATATCCTGTTCTTTCATGCCTGGCCAATAAAATAACCAGTGGCAAGCCAATGAGTACTTTGAATGTACTCGCAAGCAACCTATGTTTTGGTTCAAGATACAACAATGCATGATACAGGTAAATTTTTGCAGAAAGCTAGTTTTGATTGCAATGACATGTTCAACAACTTGTAAGACATGCATCATGAGAATTCAAGTAACCATGAGGACAGGTTACAGATATCAACATAAATAGACTGGGCATCAACCCAACTCAATCATGTCAAGTCCTTTGACTTGACCCAAGTAGTTCTTCCCACTTATCCGAACACACACACTGGTTTGTAAACATGTGGACATAGCCCAAGAGCGGTTACCCAACTGTCATTGACCGTGGACATGGCTATTCGAATAGTTTTACACTCTGTAGAGGTTGCACACTTTACCCACAAGATCCGGGGAACTTTCCTGTCATCCACGAATTGCGGTACCTCAAGTACCCGGGGTAAGCACCCGATCACTATCTTTCGCTAGACGACACTAACATAGAGTCCACTCGATTGGTAGTAACCCCCATGCCCAACATTTCACATCTTAAAATTGTGGAGCATCGCTCCCATATTCATCACGTACCACTGACACGGGGTACCAAGGGTGTGTCCGGTGCCCCATAAAAATGTTCTTGGCCGCCCTACCTGGCATGACCCCGTCTCGAGAGAGAGCACCAACTCTCCCCCGTCACTAGTAATGCGGGCTCCAAGCTAGTATCGGCCTAGGTAATCAATAATGCCCTTCCCCATACAAGGGTAGAGTGGTTGCGCATGTAAGGTTGGAATAACGGTCGCAACTTAAACTAATCTGTTTTTTAAAAGTAACACACACACTTGCCTCGGTACACCACTTCGTCATCAAGTAGTTACCCTTCTCATTATCTCCCTCGGGCATAAGTGGCACCCGATGGGGTTTTTAAAAAATCTTTTGATATTACTTTGTCTCCATCACCATGCATGTTCCCGTCCCTTTTTGCGTAGCAACTACTTTAGCATCCTATGAACTCCCATCGGCATAACCCTCATATAAAGGTAGGGTCATGCATCATGCAAGTGTCAACGAGAAAAGTAACGGAGGCAAACCACCTCAAGTGGTCACCATTTTATCATGACTTCGATGCAAGCAATAAAAGTGCCATATGACATGCATAAAAACCGTTTCTTAGACATGGTCAAATGCTGCTTGCCTGTTTTACAAAGTCTTCGAGGTCTTCAAATATCTCTGGTCCAACTCCGAGCATTTCGTCTACTTCGTCAACTATCGTCGAAAACAACCATAATAAGCAACATGACAAGGCAAAAATAAAAGTGCTCTAAAAAATGTGAGTTGGACTTCTCTAGGATACCTCTGGTCATATGAGGTATGACCAAGGTGATTTCATTGGAAGTGGATCAATGGATATTTCTAAACATTTCGGTATGATGGAATCAAGGGGTTTATGGATTTGCAAGAAGTGTACAGAAGAACTATTTGAAAAAATGATCAAAGGCATCCATTTAACAAGGAATAATTTGAGAAGCATCTAGGAGTTGGTTTCATTGGATTTGGAGTTCAAATGAATTTCCTATGAATTTGCAAAGTTGGCTCATTATTTTGTGGGGTAGAGAAAGTATTAAGAAAAATGTTCATAAACTAATTTATGAACTTAGAAGCATCTAGGAATTTGAATCATGGCATTTGAATCAATTTTGAGCTCTCTGTGATTTTCTAAAGTTCATCACAGAAATAGGAAAATAGGGTTTTACGAAATATGTGTGAAGAAAAGTTTTCTGGAAAAGTGTGCAAATAGCACCATGTGATAGATCATGTATGAACTACTACAAATTTAAATCATTCAATTTGGAGATAATATGAATATCTGGGAGATTTTACAAACTTCTGGAAAAAAATAAAAGGTCAAAGGAAGTGGGGTTATACCTATACTATGCACCGAGCGCAGCATTGCGCCACAACGCATTGGGCCGGCCCAACTGCATGGCCACACTGCTAAGGAGGGCCATGCCAAAGGCGGACTAGCGGAGTACGCTTCTCTGCGGGGGAGACGGTTAACCCGGATCCCGCCTCCACTTAAACGCCGGGGCCCGCCGGCTGAGTCGCTGACCCGCGGGGCCCACCTGCAGGGTCGTCTCCTTCCTCCCGCGCCCGTGACAGAGGGGATCGAGGCTGCGGTTGAGCGCCGGCCGACGCTTGCCCCCTGCGGCACATGCCACCCCTAGCCAAGCTCCGGCCACCGGAGGGGTCGCCGGGGAGAGGCGCGTCAGGGGGAGCCCTCGGAGACGGCAGGGGATGGCTGGAGCGCATCCGGCGACGGTCGTGGCAGACGGCCCCATCAGGCATTGGCGGCACCAGCACCACAAGGCACGGGACGAGGCGGAGAAGAGCGGGGGAGCTTCGTATCCTGGCGAAGGCTCTCCTAGAGGTCGAAGGAGAGGGGGAGGGGATCTGGTTCGCCGGAGCAAAGTGGAGGCTGATGGCGAACATGGTGGCCATGGAGAGGACAGGAGGGCACGAAGGGGAGTGATGGGGTGTCTGAGAGGTGCACGGGAGAGAGGAGGTTCGAACCAAGGCGAGAGAAAGAGTCGGGGTGGCTTAAATGGGCGTGGCTGCGGAGCACCGTGGGCAGCGTCCACGGACGCACTCGGGTGCGGTCGTGGAGGGGATAGGAGAGAGGTTTAGGAGGGGGCCGGCATCTTGCCGTGTCCCAGACGCCGAGGCGGCCTCGTGAGACACGCTGGGAAGGCCCGAGGTGGCCGGAGGCGGTTGGCAGGGGGCGGCTACAGTGCGGGAGCGCACTATAGCACGCTCTAGAGCACCCAAATGGCTGGCATGCCATTTTTTGGCAAAGTTGGCACGGCCAAGCATGTCTGGTAGCTCTAGGGAGGAGTAAAGAATGGGGGAGGGGCTTTGGATGCCCTGGGTGGCCACTGGAGTGAGGAGGGAGGTTGAGGGAGAGAGAGAAGCTGCTGTCCAGGAAGGTAAATGGGGTGTTTCACCCCTCAATCATTGAGCAATGGCTAGGGGGAGGTTACTGGGGGGGGGGGGGGAAGAGGGTCAGGAGCAGCTGTGGTACAAAGTTGAGCCCATGGAGATTAGTGGAAGAGGTCAAAAGTGGCATTTTGTTAAAGTGCCAGAAGGTGTTTGATAATGGTTTAGGCAAGTAGATGATCTCCATTTGCCATGAGACTCCACAGGGTGAAATGACACATATAATTAGGGCCTTCCACCAATTTGGAGCTTATTTGGGCAAAGTTTCCAATGAAACTTTTGTAAACCCTAGAAATTAGCAGAAATGAACTTGTGTAGATCTAGTTGAGCAAATCACTTCCCCTTGATGCACCATTTGGTGTAGTGGCCTCATTTGGTCATGTGAACATTCTCACAAAAGTTGGGGTCAAGGAGAGAAATTTGGTTGTACAAAGTTGTTCAAATTTGATTATGGTCAGAGAGGGTTTTGGGGCATTTTGGTGACCAAAGCGACCTTAATTGAGATGAGGCTTTGCAAGGTGATCACAATATGCATTAGTGACTTGCTAGATTTTCCTTGGATTTTTATGAAAATATTTCCTGTAAAAATATTTTAAGTCCTTGAAATGGGCAGAAATGGCTTTGGGAGGTTTTGTCCAATATTTTTGAACATGACCATGTGTTGAAACTCTTATATATGGAAAATTTATGCCCACTGAGTTTCCTTGATTTTTGTCAAATATTTTTGAAACAATAAAATATTTTTTCCCTATTAAAGACCATTTCTGGCCTTAAGAAAAAGCTTTTAAATAAAATAGGAAAAATAACTTTTGAAATTATATTTTTGTGGTTTATGGAAGTCCTATATCTAATAGGTTTCAAATATACTCTTTGAAATATTTTTCATACCCCGAATCAAGTACTTGCAGTGCAAACCTCAATTCAGGGGTTTTTGGAAAACTAATTTTTGAAAATACTTTTTGGCCAAAATTATTTTTTGCAAGAAATTATTTTATGTCCTGTACACGTGGCATGATCATTGGGAAAGGTTTTTGGATCAAGGAGGAGTATAAGAGTTGGAGGATATAATTTTTTTAGAGCACTTGTAAACAACAGACAAAAACCAATCAAGGCAAGGTCCAAAACACTCAAAAGTTTTTGTCAAACCACATTTTATCATGATTATTAGCTTAAGTGTAGTGGCATGAAAATCAGGGTGTGACAGCACTCCAAAGAAGGCATCTGAAGACTGGCCCTCAGAGTGGTTTTATGTAGATGACGTTCCCCTTCCGGACCCAATCCGGACGGGCCTTCCTGAGTTTAATAACGCTCCAATGAAGAAACGCCAAAGTTGGCGCCCTCAGAGCCCCGAGGAGAAAGATACCAGAGAAGTGCACTTCCTGATGAGTAGGATAAAGACACTAGCCCAATCAGGACTGACAATAGTCGAGGTTATATCAATATGCATAATGCAGGGGGTGCAGCCACTTCAATATCGGGGGAAGCCCATGTGGCACTTCAACGGGGAAGACGATGCCACCCGCTACGGTCGTAAAGTTCCGTACTCCGCCACTGCTCTGGCGAGAATACTTTCTGATTTATATAAAGGAGAAGAAGAGGAGTTCCTCCATATCAAACCGTAGGATGGATTTTCCATGTACAACTCCCCAAGCTGGGTAATCCGTTACTCTTTACCCAACTCTATCCATTCTTGAGCCCTTCATCACAATCATTTACCTGGATATTTCTAAGCAGGAACTGAGGAAGGCCGTGAAAGAGTTCAACAGACCCTCTCCATAGCCAGAGGATCCTGGCCGGGCCCTCGACCCCGGACTTTAAGAAGATCCGGATATATCTGTGGAGCTTGTCGATGGGACATTTTATCAGGCAAGCTGCGACGACACCTTGCTGGCTATTATCGCCGATTATCCCGGACTGCTCCCTGCGTCACGTGTAAGCAAAGCTCAAGCTTTAACTTCTGAAGAGGATTCCTTCCTTATACCATGCCTTATGCACAAACATCGTATTTTTATCGAGACGACCATAGAATGCGGTGCTGAGCCCCTGGGGGCTCATCAGCAAAGAGCATCCGGGCTAGGCAGGCTCAAGAGGAACACGGTTAGGGTCGAAATGCCGTCGTAGAGGTATAGTTAAAATCTGCTATGGGATTATCATGTTTGAAATTTAACAGCGTCCATCGTGTCCTGGCAGAAAGAATGGTCGCCCGATTATATCCGGAGATCCTGCCAGTCACGCCTCCGCCAGCCGGATTCCAGAACCGGCTTCAAGAGAGGAGGCCAATGCGGGGCCAATGCCGAATTGTCCTCCGACAGACGATGCGGATAGGCTCTCCGCCCCAAATTCCGAAGTAGAGAGTGCCATGAATCACCGGCACCGACGGGCCATACTTTGCAATGGTATCTTTTCCGATGAGGCATTCAATGCCTTCAATTCAGGAGACGCATACATCCGAGCTGCCCAAGATGGACTCGCCCGAGCGACGGACCAGTATGCAAAAGATATACGGGTAAGAAAATATGATAAGCATGTATATCAGTAGCCCTTGAGACTTGAAACAGTTGGAACAACTGATTTAAGGATCATTGTGTGCACAGGTTCTTGTAGAGAAGAATACCGATTTGTCTCCTGAGCTAGAGGAGTGCAAGACCCAGCTGAGGGCCGCGGTTGCCAAACCAGAGGAATCCCAGAAGGCCTCATCTAGTAAATCTTGTCTCAATAGAGAAATTTTAAGGACATATACCAGTTAGTATTTGGCTTGCTTTATAAGTCTAACAGAAAATTCTACAAACAATCCTGGGGAGAATCCGGAGATCGGAAAAGATAGTGAGTCACATCTCCAAAGACAACTAAAGGCTCGCGAGCGTGTGCTTACGCAGGTTAGGCAGGAGAAAAATAATCTCCAAGATGCCAACATCCGGCTGGGCGTCGAATTAGCAGATGTTCGAGCTCAGCTTGCGGACTCCGTCACGGAGAACAGGAGGCTTCGTCATGGCATATATGGTAAGTGCTTAAATGAACTGCAGTACAGTTTGGTGAGGAAGCATATTAAAAGAGTTTATGTCTGTAGGTATGCTGACGGGCCGTCCTGAAGAGGAGATGCCCGGGTCCGCAGGCGATTTGCTGCAAGATCTCTCACAACTGCACGGACGAGCTCGGCAGGTGATGCAGGGTATTTCCCAGGCCTTGTGGCCATCCGCTTCCCTGCCAGGAGGCATGCGGGAGCTCGTGGGTATGCTCAAAGGAGCACGGCGGCGCTTCCGGTTATGGAAGGTATCAGTCTGCCGACAAGGTGCAAGGGAAGCCTGGGCCATGGTGAAGACGCGATAAGGCAAGGTTGACCATAACCATATGGCCGAAGTCGGACTGGTGGGGCCAGATGGGCAAGAGATTCCCGTAAGTCAGGTGTATGACCAAGTATTCCCAACAGGATTGTAGGCTAGATAACTTGTTGGATGGTATAGAGGAAGAATATAGCTAGTCCAAGTGACTATGTAATTCAATGGACATATGTAGTCCCTAGCCGGATTAAAAATCATTTATCATGGCGGACCTTTTCACTTCAGCCCCCGGACCCGACAGTCCGGGGTGTATCCGAATACCCGCTCAGTTATGTAAAACCGGGGTATGCATGGAAACCAGACATAGGGGTCATAAGTGCTTAAATAGACAAGTACCCAACTAGTTATGTTATATTACATGGGTAGTAAGAAACATCTTCCAGAGAGAGTAGTTCCGTTAGGGGTTCCTTTCCCTGGGTACGCGTGCATCGATGTGCATGTCCGAACTGCGAACAGAAGTGCAGGATACAAAACATTTGGGGATTCACGTTGTAATAAACGAAAAAACATCTTTTGTTCACCGACCGAATATTCCCTTAAGAACGCTAGCTTTCGGCTTCACCCAGAGTGAGGTACACATCCGGCTGAACCGGTAGTAACAATTGCAGAGGTGCTCCCCTTATGCCCTAGCCAAATTAACGAGAATGTAGGGCATAAACACAAGAGCCAGGCAACCCAGCATGGCCAAATCTTAAGTCATATCGATGCATATAATGGTGAAGAAAAGGCACATATGGAAAAAGGACGCATATGTGGTAGGCAGGAAGCCATAAAAGTAATTATATTTAGCTTCTGTATAGGAAGCCCCCAGGTATGGTGAGCACACATAGTGCCGCCAGAGCGATCCGAGCATCCGCACTGTATTTAATACTCTGTGTGAAGAAGGTAAAAAGGGCGAGAAAGGAAAATGGAGAACATAATTGAAAGAGCGGGGGTAAGGAGACGAACACTGAGTTCGGCACTAGGCGTAGAATCTCCGGAGTCTGACCGCGTTCCATGGGTTCGGCTCGAGTCTATTATCGGATGCATTGCGCAGACGGTACGCTCCTCCGATGAGAACTTTATCAATGATGAAGGGACCCTCCCACTTGGGTTTGAGCTTGTCCTTCTTCTTCTTCGGTACGCGTAGAACGAGTTCGCCAACGTTATAGGTTTTGGCCCGCACTTCTCTGCTTTTATACCTTCGAGCCTGCTGCTAATAGAATGCGGAATGGGTTTTTGCGACGTCGTGCTCCTCCTGGGCATCTAAGTTGTCCTGCCTATCTAGCTCGGCTTCCATCTCTTTCGTACATATGCACGCGAGGTGAGTCATGGATATTTTGCAGGGTAGTACTGCTTCTGCGCCGTACACCATAAAAAATGGTGTATATCTGGTGGTCCGCACCCCCAAGAGTACGGAGTCGAGCTCCTCGACCCAGTGCGTGTCCGATTCTGTCAAGGATCGCACTAGTCTGGGTTTGATGCCGCTCATGATGAGACCATTTGCACGTTCGACCTGGCTGTTTGTTTGGGGATGATAGATGGAGGCGTATGTCGGATTTCAGGTTCCGGCAGACCCTTGAGGTTCGAACTCTGGGGTGCGCACGAAGATTTTTCCCCTACCAGCTCACGCGTCGAAGTCTCGCAAAGATCTAAGCAAGAAAGATGAACACACGAGGGACACGAGATTTATAGTGGTTCAGGCCACCATTGTGGTGTAATACCCTACTCCAGTGTGTGGTGTAGTGGATTGCCTCAGGGGCTGATGATGAATAATACAAAGGGAGAACAGCCTCGCGAGGGGCTGTTCTTGAGATGGTGCGATGAACTGCTTGGGTGCGTTCAATCGCCTTTCTCTCTCTGCTTGATCCGTTCTCTTCGTGTCTGTCTACCCTGTGGTGGCTAGTCCAATTTATAGAGGGAGGCCCTAGGCCTCTTCCCAAATAATGAGCGGGAACGGCGCCAACAATTGGCCATTTTGAAGGGGAACATCTGGTACACTTATCCTGACTAAAGTTGGTCTTCGGCTGCCAAAGGCTCTAACGATGACGCGGTCCTGGGCTCCACGATGACCTCAATCCTACTGTTCTGCTGGTCTTGGTCTTGTTGCACCGAAATGGTAACCTTTGCTTGATGCCTTGGCCTGTGCTTGCCCCCTTTGCACCGAAGAGGAAAAAAGGACACTGCGCAGGCCGGCGCCCGCCTGGTGCCCGCTAGGTCTCCATCGTCATGGCTTGCGTAACGGGCTCCTCGTGAGGTACACTGCCTTGATCTCTCCGCCTCCTCGCGAGCCTGCCTGAGGAGGCTGCTCCCGAGGAAGCTTCCTGTCGTCCGCCCCGCGAGGCTTGGCCCCTCACGAGGGTCTTGAGCTTGAGCTGGTGAAGCTGGGCTGCATTGGGCCCCCACTTGTGCCACGCCGCAGGCCGCAGGCAGGCAAGTCTGGGGACCCTCGTTCCCAGAACGCCGACAGTTGCCCCCGGGCCCAAGGCGCGCCTAGACTTGGCTTAGCAGTGAAGCGAAGGGGCAAGTGCGAAGCGCCACTGTCATGCCCAATATGCGACCCTATCCAAAAGGAACTCAAAGGTCCCACCAAGGATAGACCCGCATATTGAAACGCTTTTGCAAGGTGGATATCATTACATCAACATTACATAATAGATGGGGATACATACATAAGACATACAATGTCACCCGAATAGAACATCATCTTACAAGAGATCAACATCCGACTACGGATGGAACACAAACAGAAACTCAAACGACATCCACCCTGCTAGCCCAGGCCGCCGACCTGGAACCTATCCTCTAATCGAAGCAGAAGAAGAACTCCAAACAAGCAAACATCGCTCTCGCGTCAAGATCATCGCATAACCTGTACCTGCAACTGTTGTTGTAGTAATCTGCGAGCCACGAGGACTCAGCAATCCCATTACCATGGGTATCAAGACTAGCAAAGCTTAGTGGGAAAGGAAGGGGTAAAGTGGTGAGGTTGCAGCATCGACTAAGCAAGTATGGTGGCTAACATACGCAAATGAGAGCGAGAAGAGAAACAAGCGGAACGGTCGTGAAGCTAGCAATGATCAAGAGGTGATCCTGAACACCTACTTACGTCAAACATAACACAGAAACCGTGTTCACTTCCCGAACTCCGCCGAGAAGAGACCATCACGGCTACACACGCGGTTGATGCATTTTAATTCGGATCTGGTGTCAAGATATCCACAACCGGACATTAACAAATTCCCATCTGCCACATAACCGCGGGCACGGCTCTCGAAAGTTTATACCCTGCAGGGGTGTCCCAACCTAGCCCATGATAAGCTCTCGCGATCAACAAAGGATATACCTTCTCCCAGGAAGACCCGATCAGTCTCGGAATCCCGGTTTACAAGACATTTCGACAATGGTAAAACATGACCAGCAAAGCCGCCCGATGCGCCGACATCCCGATAGGAGCTTCACATATCTCGTTCTCAGGGCAACATCGGATGAGCACTCCGTACAACTAAAACCAGACCTCAAGTTTCCCTGGGGGGCGCTGCAAAGGACTCTAGTTCGGACCAACACTTAGACAAGCATTGGCCCGGGGGGGGGGGGGCTAAAATAAAGATGACCCTTGGGTTAATTACTCCCAAGGGAAAAGTAGGTGGTGGTGAGGCAAATGGTAAAACCAAGGTTGAGCCTTGCTAGAGGAGTTTTATTCAAAGTGAACAGTCAAGGATGTCCCATAAATCACCCGACCACATAAGGAAAGCAAAATCCGGGAACATAACACCGGTATGACGGAAACTAGGGCGGCAAGAGTGGAACAAAACACCAGGCATAAGGCCGAGCCTTCCACCCTTTACCAAATATATAGATGCATTAATAATATAAGAGATATTGTGATATCCCAACATAACCTTGTCCACCATGGAGCAATCTTCAACTTCACCTGCAACTAACAACGCTATAAGAGGGGCTGAGCAAAGCGGTAACATAGCCAAGCAATGGTTTGCTAGGAAGGGTGTCAAAGGTTAGAGATTCATGGCAATTTGGGAGGCTTGAAGAACAAGTTATAGGAAGCGCAGCAAAGCGATTGAACGAAGCAACTAGCATAGCAATGATAGTAGTGAGATCCAGGGTAGCTGTCATCTTGCCTGAAATCCCGCTAGGAAGAAGAACGAGTCCATGAAGAAGATGAAGCCACGAAGACGAACCACATGTAGACGAACGAATCCTCACGATCACAACGAAACGGGAACTATCGAGAAGAAGCACACAACATGGTAAACACACCACACATAGACAAGACATGATGCACAACAAGCATGATGCATGACAAAGCTACATGAAGCTACTCATGACAAGAGATGATGCAAACAAGAGCAACACATCAAAGCAAGTTTAAATGAGGCCGGGAACAACATATAACAATTCCGGTAAGTCCTCATATGCAAATTTCGAAATTGGCCCAGAACTGAACAAACCTTATGTTCAAGTTGTTAAACAGCAAGTTAAGATGCACCAAGATGATCTACACGAGATTCTAGTCAAGTTACATATAAAGTTCATTAGATTCGGAGCTACGGCCTAGAAGATATGAGCAAAACAAGTTATGCATGGCATTGATGCAAAATGCATACAAACATCAAGAAAACACCTCAAAACAAGGATGCAACTTGATAATATGAAACTACATGGAAAAATCAAGCAAGTTTCATATAAAGCACACTCAAAACGGAGCAACGGTTCAACACATACACTCTATACAAGTCATAACAACAATCTATCCAAAACAGCAACTAGGCATATTGCAAGCATCAAAACAACATGCTAAAGCACCCCAACATAAGGACAAAAGGCATGGGCATCAAGTACAGGTAAAGCATAACAAAACATGAACACTGAGCTACCTCCAGAAATCACAAGAACATGCTCAAAAGGACATGGGAAGATTGCAAATTATAACAGTTTCAGACTTATCAGGAAATAACATCAGGTTGCAATGTTTAGAGCTATCAAACAACATGTTACAGGAAATTAACATGGCAAACAAAGGCATGGCATGAATCTACTAATTTCATAGAACAAAAGTCCCTTACTGACCATGAGCCAAAAAGGATCAGAAGATATGATGGAACCCATGTAAACATGGCAAGTTATATGACAGATTCAAACATGGCAGGAACAACTGTAAGTAGACATGTTGGTGAGCTTGAACCACTCACTACAGAGCAATACATGGCATGGCAAGGCAACCAACAGTAAGAATACATGTTTATGAAGCTAAGCATGGCAAGAGCAAGTTCATAGGGTGCATGGATCAGTAGCAAAACACATGGCCAAAACTGAACTGAATGTTAACAGGCTGACAGCAACATTATTTAGCAAATTTTGGAGCAAGATAACAACATGATACATCAGGCTATAAATGCAAACAGGGGCACGAATGGATAGAGCATGACATGTATAACAATCATCCTTAGTGAACATCTCCAGATTATGCATAGAATAACTAGTAGAAGCATGTTTACATAGCAACAAAATATAACAGAATCTGTCAGGAAAACAGCAACAATAAGTACCCTACTTAACAAGCTCGATGCACTCAGTACAAGATTCGCAAAAATACATGGATGGAACCTATGGAAAGATGGCATGGCATAGATCAAGACACATGTAGACATCAACCTCTTAGGATGCACACATCAATCATGGCAAAAATGACAAATGAGCAAGTTATAACAGTTTCAGCAGATTAACATCAACATGCACTCTTCCAACAGCATTTCGGGCATCAAGATTAGCTCAAATGAAAATGATCCAATGGAATGAAATGAAGTACTCGTCGAGACGAACAATTTGACATATTACACGCACGAAATGGAGCAGTATGCAGCAAGTTATGATACGATGAACATGGCATGATTATGCAAAAATATTCGGGACTTAGCAGCAAATTCAACCTCGCGAAAACGTGGACGGGGAGGACCCGGGACAGAGGGATCCGGCGCGGCCGAGGCGATTGGATGGCCGGGCGGCCGGCAACGGCGGCCGGAAGGGCGGGGCAGCGCCGGAGGAGGTCGGGGAAGACGGGAGGGAGCCGGGCCGGCCAGATCCGGGCGACGGCTCCCGGGTACGGGGAGGCGCGGCCGAGGCTGGCGGCGCCCGGCGGCGACTGGCGGCGGGCTGGGCAGCGAAGGGGCTCCGGCACGGAGGCGGGCGCCTGCGGGCGGAGGGCGGGCGGCGCGACGGGGCCGGAGGCGAGCGCGGGCACGGGCGGGCCTGCCCTGGGCCCCGCGGGCCGCGGCAGCGCGGGAGGAGAGAGAGAAGGCGCGGGCTGACGTGGCGGTTCCTGGTTCACCGGCGAGCGGCAGCTAGACATGTCCGGCGGCTGGACGGACATGTCCGGTGCGCGGAGAGAGGGAAAAGCTAGGGTTTGGACCCGAAATTTCGGAGGGGGACGTCTATATATAGGTAGAGGGAGCTAGGAGAGTCCAAATGAGGAGAGGTTTTCAGCCACGCGATCGTGATCGAATGACCGAGAGTATGGAGGGGGTTTGGATGGGTTTTGGGCCACTTTGGAAGGGGTGTTGGGCTGCAACACAAAGAGGCTTTGCGGTTACCCGGTTAACCATTGGGGTATCAAACGATCTCCAAATGGCACGAAACTTGACAAGCAGTCTACCGGTGCTATACCGAGGCCGCTTGGCATACCTCGGTCCATTCCGAGAAAGTTTAACACCCGCTCACAACGAGAGACAAAAAGGGGGACGTCGGAGGACATAGGAGTGCCGGATTGCAAAATGGACAACGGGGAAAATGCTCGGATGCATGAGACGAACACGTATGCAAAATGAAATGCACATGATGACATGATAAAATGCAACACGCAAGCAAAAGACATGGCAATGACGGCGAATAACTGACGGACACCTGGCGCATCGAATCCGGGGCGTTACAACACTCCTCCACTAACAAGAGATCTCGTCCCGAGATCTTAGGACCGAGACAGAAGGAAAAAGGGATGAGGTGAAACAAGAACTCAAGAGAAGAGCACTCGAGAAGAAGAGGGGAACGATGAGAATGACGAGAATCGAAAGCTCACGGAATCAGATAGACTATGAAACCACTCCGATTAGAACGGGATAAGAAACGAATAAGACTGAAAAGGACACTCCAGCTGAAACATGGAGGAATAGAACACGAGCTTGAGAGGATGGAATGATACTTGATGGCGACATGACACAAAAACCTCCGGAAAGAATTGAAAGAGTTGAATGAAAAGAACGGAGAAGAAAATGACAACTTGTGCCACGAATGAAATAGAAAGCATCTTTAGAAGGAAGGTTTAAACGGAGTTGTTGAGAAAATCAACAACGAAAAGAATAAGCTTGTTGTGGTCTTATAGGTAACATTTCAAGATCATAAGGTGATAACCGGCCACAAACAAAAATGATTGAATAGCTGAGAAGAACGAAGAGATGCAAAACTCCACTTGAAAAGAATACGGAGATTTAATTCCACTTCGAAGGCAAGAAGGAAAGATACTTGAGCTCCTTTGATAAGAATCTTGATGAACACTTGAGGAATGAATTAAGTCATGACAAGCCACTGTGAAAACTCCGGTAACAAAAGGATGACGAGATAAAATGAAGGATGAAAGAATAAGATGAGCCTTGAGATGATTTAGATGGAGGTTCCGACGAGATGGTCGAGGAAATTTGAACTCCGGAAAAGAAAAGATGAAAACACTTGGAACTAGAATTTATTCCTCAAGAACAAACTCTGAAGGAAGGGATTACTCATTGGATGAAATAAGAATAAGATTTATTGTATGCTTACCATTCATCAAATTAAATTGATGAAAAGCAATGGATTTACATATTACTTATTCTTCTAGAAAAGGATTGAGAAGTGACATATCGCAAACTTGAGAAGGTCTTCATGAACCATCGGTAGGATTGAAAGAGCGAATGAATTAATATGATAAACAAGGAAAAGAATCTTGAATGAACCACCGTTAGAATTTGGAAATGACTGGTGAAAGAGTATGAATCACCGGGAAGAATTAGAAGAACCAAAATGCTAGAGGGGATTTAGATGCAAAAGAACGAAGAGATCATGAGCTGATTAAAGAAAACTTTAACGAAGCACGGGGGTAAATAGAGAATGATAACTAGAATGATGGCCTCCGGTGAAAAGAAACGAAAAAAAACAACTTCTGACATACTCCGGATGGGTAAGAAGGAATATCTGGCAAATGGAATAACATGACAGGATAACTTGAAGCTAGAACCACGAAACTTCGAGAGAATGGGCAAGATTTAGAGGAAAAACTCTTCTTCTATCTTGAAATGATGACGAGGAATGCCACAAAAATTACTGAGATACTCCCGCAGAATGAAAAGCAAAGAGGTTAGGCCGACGATGAAATGATTTGAAATCGATCTTGGAAAGGTATCTGACTGATGAAATCCATTCTTACATCACACTTGAAAAGAATTGAGAATAACTCCGGGGAAATTAGAAGAGTCAGGTAAGATCCTGGGAAAAGACCTGTGGGTTAGGGCCCACTAAAAGAAACACCGTTGGAAAGGATTTTTGAAGAGATATGATGATGCACCGGAACAATTGCAATATTTGAATGAGGTGACACCCTCGAATTAATTTGAACACAAACAGATCTCCTAAGATGTCTCGACTCCAGAATGATTGAATGGCGAGAGGCAAACGAGCAAGGAGAACACTTGATCTAAGGAAAAGAATGTGATCAACCCGAAAACTTGAATTGAATCCACCGGAGAAGAAAAAGAGATGAAGAACGACAAACGAGACGAGAATTCACCGGTTGAAATAATTGAGGGAAGACTGAAGAGGCTCCACACGAATGACATTGATGCTCGAAAGATACTCAAGCTCCGAGAAGAAGAGGGTGGGAGGGCGGGAAAAACAAACGCAACTTGGAACGAGAAATCGATGAATAACTTGAAGAGAAAACACCGGTTGAAATAATTAAGGAAAGACAGCAAAGACTTCGCACGAGTAGGATGGATACTCTATTACGGACTCCGGATTCGTGAAGAAGAAGGGAGGGCGGGTGGGAAAAAACAAGGACAACTTCGGACAGGGAAACAACATCGATCAAAAAGAGCCGTGGATTGATCTCCCAAAGACAAAGAGGTTCGAATCAGCTTGATGAGGAATGCGCCGGATAAAAGAGCTGAGAACCCACGACCGAAAAACCAACTGCATGATCCTAAAGAAAAATTTCAACGGGAAGAGGAGTAATTCAAAACAGCTACATCAAGATTCCTTACCAGAGCGACGAAGGGGCAGAGGAGTAAAAAGAATTCCTACTCTCCGATATAACTAGACTCCAAAAACAGTTTTCTTCTAGACTCAACAACGGCCAAACTACACGATCAATCAAGGGGGGCTCCTAGGGTCGGTCGAGGCTCTGATACCAACTTGTCACGCCCAATATGCGACCCTATCCAAAAGGAACTCGAAGGTCCCATCAAGGATTGACCTGCATATTGAAACGCTTTTGCAAGGTGGATATCATTACATCAACATTACATAATAGATGGGGATACATACATAAGACATACAATGTCACTCGAATACAACATCATCTTACAAGAGATCAACATCCGACTACGGATGGAACACAAACAGAAACTCAAACGACATCCACCCTGCTAGCCCAGGCTGCCGACCTGGAACCTATCCCCTGATCGAAGCAGAAGAAGAACTCCAAACAAGCAAACATCGCTCTCGCATCAAGATCATCGCATAACCTGTACCTGCAACTGTTGTTGTAGTAATCTGTGAGCCACGAGGACTCAGCAATCCCATTACCATGGGTATCAAGACTAGCAAAGCTTAGTGGGAAAGGAAGGGTTAAAGTGGTGAGGTTGCAGCAGCGACTAAGCAAGTATGGTGGCTAACATACGCAAATGAGAGCGAGAAGAGAAACAAGCGGAACGGTCGTGAAGCTAGCAATGATCAAGAGGTGATCCTGAACACCTACTTACATCAAACATAACACAGAAACCGTGTTCACTTCTCGGACTCCGCCGAGAAGAGACCATCACGGCTACACACGCGGTTGATGCATTTTAATTCGGATCTGGTGTCAAGTTATCCACAACCGGATATTAACAAATTCCCATCTGCCACATAACCGCGGGCACGGCTCTCGAAAGTTTATACCCTGCAGGGGTGTCCCAACTTAGCCCATGATAAGCTCTCGCGATCAACGAAGGATATACCTTCTCCCAGGAAGACCGGATCAGTCTCGGAATCTCGGTTTACAAGACATTTCGACAAAGGAAAACAAGACAAGCAAAGCCGCCCGATGCGCCGGCATCTCGATAGGAGCTACACATATCTCGTTCTTAGGGCAACACCGGATGAGCACTCCGTACAACTAAAACCAGACCTCAAGTTTCCCTGAGGGGGCGCTGCAAAGGACTCTAGTTCGGACCAACACTTAGACAAGCATTGGCCCAGGGGGGGGGGCTAAAATAAAGATGACCCTTGGGTTAATTACTCCCAAGGGAAAAGTAGGTGGTGGTGAGGCAAATGGTAAAACCAAGTTTGGGCCTTGCTGGAGGAGTTTTATTCAAAGCGAACTTTTAAGGGGGTCCCATAAATCACCCGACCACGTAAGGAACGCAAAATCAGGGAACATAACACCGGTATGACGGAAACTAGGGCGGCAAGAGTGGAACAAAACACCAGGCATAAGGCCGAGCCTTCCACACTTTACCAAATATATAGATGCATTAATAATATAAGAGATATTGTGATATCCCAACATAACCCTGTCCACCATGGAGCAATCTTCAACTTCACCTGCAACTAACAACGCTATAAGAGGGGCTGAGCAAAGCGGTAACATAGCCAAGCAATGGTTTTCTAGGAAGGGTGTCAAAGGTTAGAGGTTCATGGCAATTTGGGAGGCTTGAAGAACAAGTTATAGGAAGCGCAGCAAAGCGATAGAACGAAGCAACTAGCATAGCAATGATAGTAGTGAGATCCAGGGTAGCGGTCATCTTGCCTGAAATCCCGCTAGGAAGAAGAATGAGTCCATGAAGAAGATGAAGCCACGAAGACGAACCACACGTAGACGAATGAATCCTCACGATCGCAACAAAACGGGAACTATCGAGAAGAAGCACACAACATGGTAAACACACCACGCATAGACAAGACATGATGCACAACAAGCATGATGCATGACAAAGCTACATGAAGCTACTCATGACAAGAGACGATGGAAACAAGAGCAACACATGAAAGCAAGTTTAAATGAGGCCGGGAACAACATATAACAATTCCGGTAAGTCCTCATATGCAAATTTCGAAATTGGTCCAGAACTGAACAAACCTTATGTTCAAGTTGTTAAATAGCAAGTTAACATGCACCAAGATGATCTACACGAGATTCTAGTCAAGTTACATATAAAGTTCATTAGATTCGGAGCTACGGCCTAGAAGATATGAGCAAAACAAGTTATGCATGGCATTGATGCAAAATGCATA
This sequence comes from Triticum timopheevii, assembly GCA_963921465.1. Classification (NCBI taxonomy): domain Eukaryota; kingdom Viridiplantae; phylum Streptophyta; class Magnoliopsida; order Poales; family Poaceae; genus Triticum; species Triticum timopheevii. The sequence continues at coordinate 239,735,306 of OY997264.1, read as the reverse complement.
CAAACATCAAGAAAACACCTCAAAACAAGGATGCAACTTGATAATATGAAACTACATGCAAAATCAAGCAAGTTTCATATAAAGCACACTCAAAACGGAGCAACGGTTCAACACATACACTATACAAGTCATAACAACAATCTATCCAAAACAGCAACTAGGCATATTGCAAGCATCAAAACAACATGCTAAAGCACCCCAACATAAGAACAAAATGCATGGGCATCAAGTACAGGTAAAGCATAACAAAACATGAACACTGAGCTATCTCCAGAAATCACAAGAACATGCTCAAAAGGACATGGGAAGATTGCAAATTATAACAGTTTAAGACTTTTCAGGAAATAACATCAGGTTGCAATGTTTAGAGCTATCAAACAACATGTTACAGGAAATTAACATGGCAAACAAAGGCATGGCATGAATCTACTAATTTCATAGAACAAATGTCCCTTACTGACCATGAGCCAAAAAGGATCAGAAGATATGATGGAACCCATGTAAACATGCCAAGTTATATGACAGATTCAAACATGGCAGGAACAACAGTAAGTAGACATGTTGGCAAGCTTGAACCACTCACTACAGAGCAATACATGGCATGGCAAGGCAACCAACAGTAAGAATACATGTTTATGAAGCTAAGCATGGCAAGAGCAAGTTCATAGGGTGCATGGATCACTAGCAAAAGATATGGCCAAAACTGAACTTAATGTTAACAGGCTGACATCAACATTATTTAGCAAATTTTGGAGCAAGATAACAACATGATACATCAGGCTATAAATGCAACCAGGGGCACGAATGGATAGAGCATGACATGTATAACAATTCATCCTTAGTGAACATCTCCAGATTATGCATAGAATAACTAGTAGAAGCATGTTTACATAGCAACAAAATATAACAGAATCTGTCAGGAAAACAGCAACAGTCAGTACCCTACTTAACAAGCTCGATGCACTCAGTACAAGATTCGCAAAAATACATGGATGGCACCTCTGGAAAGATGGCATGGCATAGATCAAAACACATGTAGACATCAACCTCATAGGATGCACATATCAAACATGGCAAAAATGACAAATGAGCAAGTTATAACAGTTTCAGCAGATTAACATCAACATGCACTCTTCCAACAGCATTTCGGGCATCAAGATTAGCTCAAATGAAAATGATCCAATGGAATGAAATGAAGTACTCAGCGAGGCGATCAATTCGACATATTACACGCACGAAACGGAGCAGTATGCAGCCAGTTATGATACGATGAACATGGCATGATTATCCAAAAATATTCGGGACTTGGCAGCAAATTCAACCTCGCGAAAACATGGACGGGGAGGACCCGGGACGGAGGGATCCGGTCCGGGCGAGGCGATTGGATGGCTGGGCGGCCGGCAACGGCGGCCGGAGGGGTGGGGCGGCCAGATCCGGGCGGCGGCTCCCGGGCACGGGGAGGAGCGGCCGAGGCTGGCGGCGCCCGGCGGCGACTGGCGGCGGGCTGGGAGGCGGAGGGGCTCCGACGCAGAGGCGGGCGCCTGCGGGCGGAGGGCGGCGGCGGCGACCGGCGAGGGCGTGCGGCGCGACGGGGCCGGAGGCGAGCGCGGGCTCGGGCGGGCCTGCCCTGGGCCCCGCGGGCCGTGGCGGCGCGGGAGGAGAGAGAGAAGGCGCGGGCTGACGTGGCGGTTCCTGGTTCGCCGGCGAGCGGCGGCTAGACATGTCCGGCGGCTGGACGGACATGTCCGGTGCGCGGAGAGAGGAAAAAGCTAGGGTTTGGACCCGAAATTTCGGAGGGGGAGGTCTATATATAGGTAGAGGGAGCTAGGAGAGTCCAAATGAGGAGCGGTTTTCGGCCACGCGATCGTGATCGAATGACCGAGAGCATGGAGGGGGTTTGGATGGGTTTTGGGCCACTTTGGAAGGGGTGTTGGTCTGCAACACAAAGAGGCTTTGCGGTTACCCGGTTAACCGTTGGGGTATCAAACGATCTCCAAATGGCACGAAACTTGACAGGTGGTTTGCCGGTGCTATACCTAGGCCGCTTGGCAAACCTCGGTCCATTCCGAGAAAGTTTAACACCTGCTCACAATGAGAGACAAAAAGGGGGACGCTGGAGGACATAGGAGTGCCGGATTGTAGAACGGACAACGGGGAAAATGCTCGGATGCATGAGAAGAACACGTATGCAAAATGGAAATGCACATGATGACATGATAAAATGCAGCACGCAAGCAAAAGACATGGCAATGATGGCGAATAACTGGCGGACACCTGGAGCATCGAATCCGGGGCGTTATAGCCACGGGCCCCAACAGCCTGCGGTCTTGGACGCCACGTGGCGATTGATTGGACGTGGGCGTCTCCGCTTCCCCACAACGCCTTGGCAACCGCACGACTTGACAAGTCCCTGCATGCAAAAATGGGTCATGATTACTTGTGATCATGGAGGCCGACAGTTGGCCTCCTCCGGCTATAAATACGGAAAGGCGCGAGCCCATCCAGTCCATCCCTTCCTTCTACTCCTCTTCTTCTTCATCCCGGCTGCTCGCCATCCCCATGGCTCCACCGAAGAGTTTCTCAGCCGCGGAGAAGGGAAAGGCTCGTCAGGAAGGGCCTGACTCTCCTCCAACCAAGCGCGGCCGGGGCCGCCCCCGCAAGCATCCTGCGTCCCCCGTGGTGGCTTCACATGGTCGTGGAGGCGGCTTCCTGCATGGCGATGAGCACCCGGTCGTCGATGGGAGGCACGCCATGGCTGCGCGACCCCCCAGGCCACGCTTCCGCTCGGCGGAGGTGCTGCTGGAGTTCGTCATATGGTAGGCGGCTCTCCAAGCTTCGGCGACTCTCCTTCAGACAGCAGCTCCACCAGTGGGGGTCGCGACCAGCCCCCGTGCCGTCGCGCCCGCCTGGGGGAAGGTAGCGGGTCAGTCCGCTGTTGCGCCCTGGTGAAGCGAGAGTGGGGAATCTGACTGAGCTCCGGAGGCAGTACGAGCCCTCGCCGTGAGCTGGTGCCGAGCAAGTCATGCCTGTTTTGCCTTTCTTCGTTTCCTGCGCAAAAGAGGAAGTAGTGTAGGGCCCCGTGGGGACGTGTTGAACTGTTACCGTTAATTACCATGTTGTTTCCGCTATTTCCGTGCTATGTTTCCATGCCGTGTGCCCGTGTGCGGGAGTTACTTAACTCGGGGAGGCTTGTCGTGGTCTTCGCCTCCCGAGGCCGAGGCCTCGCCGTGCGCTTCATGTCCTGCAAGGATTAGTCAAGAGGGGTGGCTTCCGGTTTTGGTTGTGGGGGCGACCGACCTAGGTCCTGTGCTCGCGCCGCGATGCCCGTGGGGCAAGGACTGGGAGGGGTGCTCCCTCAGCGGACTCGGATAAGAAAGCTTCAAATGATCGTGGCAGAAAACACTCGCGAGGGTGCCCGCGTACCACCCTCATGAGACTTGCGCGAGGGAAAACCGAGGCAAGTGAGCGAAAAAGACAAAGGGTCACAAGCCAGAGGCGGCGACAGCCTCAACTAAAACTTCAAATAGGAAAGAACAAGCCAACTGTAGAAAGCAAATGAAAAAGCTGCGTCCGGCACCTAATCTAGTCTTCAACATCTTCTCCCCAGCGCGGAGCTAAGTGCTGCCACTTGGCGTGGGCAGGAGCCCCCGAGGCCCGAGGGCGGCACTCCGGAGACTCCGAGGCGTGTACAACCCCACTCATTATTACGTGAGAGTGTCACGGGCGGCGAGCTTCACAGGCATTGGCCTTCTTCACAGGCACCATGCCTTTTCCAAAATGCGGTGGCTTCATAGGCATTGGCCTTCTTCACAGGCACCGGCCCTTCCCCAAAATGAGGTAGCTTCAAAGGCATTGGGCTTCTTCACAGGCACCGGGCCTTTTCCATAGGCACTGGGCCTCGCTCAGGGGTAGAATCTTCGGAGATGTTGAATGTTCCATGCGTTCTGTATGGGTACCCCCTCCTGGATCTCCAAGCGCGCGGAGCCAGGCCTGGAAACATGAACAGCCTTGAACCGGCCCTCCCACATGGGAGAGAGCTTGTGCAACCCTTCCCTGGAGAGGACCCGTCTGAGCATGAGGTCCCCTACCTCAAGAGTTCTGGGGCGGATGTTGCGGCAGTGGTATCGTCGCAGCGCCTGTTGATACCTTGCCGCTCGCAGCGCGGCCTCTTAATGGTGTTCCTCTCCCAACACGAGAACCGTCCCCCGCATGGCGTCCTGTTGCGTCTCGTCGAACGCCAGGACCCGGGTGGAATGACGCCTGACCTTGTGAGGGAGGACGGCCTCAGATACGTAGATGAGGAAGAACGGGGTCTCGCCAGTCGGTTTGGCCGCGGTCGTGCGGATAGACCACATCACAGACTGGAGCTCGTCGTACCAGCCCCTGCCGCAGGCCTCCAGCTTCTTCTTGAAGGTCCTGGTTTTGAGGCCCCTCGGGACCTCCACGTTGGCTCGCTCAGCCTGGCCGTTGCTCCGGGGGTGCGCTACCGAAGCGTAGCATATCTACGTTCCAAGTTTAGCAAAGTACGTTTTGAAGAGATTACTGGTGAATTGCGAACCATTGTCGGTGATGATGCGGTTAGGCACCCCAAATCGTCTCACGAGGCCCTTGATGCACTAGACTGCGGAGCCTGCTGGGATGGTGTGGACGGCTTCCACCTCGGCCCACTTGGTGAACTTGTCCACGGCAACGTAGAGGTAGCGATAGCCCCCTGGCGCCCGAGGTAACGGGCCCAGAATGTCCAGTCCCCAAACTGCGAACGACCATGAGAGCGGTATAGTCTGCAGGCCCCCCGCCGGCTGATGGATCTGCTTGGCGTGGAATTGGCAGGCCTCACAAGCTTTCACCAGCTCAACAACATCATTGAGTGCTGTGGGCCAATAGAACCCGCTGCGGAACACCTTGCCAGCGAGGGTCCGTGATGATGAGTGATGCCCACAGTCTCCATGGTGTATGTCTGCTAGCAGCTCCTTCCCTTGCTCTCTGGAAATGCAACGTAGGGATACGTCATTTGGTCGCCTCCGGTAGAGCTCTCCATCATTGACGCGGTAGGCCGTGGCCTGCCGCGCCACATGCTCCGCTTCCTCCTCCTCCAGTAGGGTCCCTTACGTCAAGTAGTTCCTGAGCTCTGCGATCCAGCATCTTTCTTGAAGCTCCAACGCCAGGAGCAGGCGTGCCCCTGAGGCCGGGCCACAGACCGGGGCTCCCGAGGTAGGCGGCTGAGGGAGCTCTTCCCGAGGTTGCGCCGTGCTTGATAGTGATGGTGCCACCGAGGGCTTGAGGAGGCGCTCCTTGAAGACGCCAGGCTCCTGAGGCAGCCGCCTGGATGCCCTCTTGGTGATGTCATCAGCCTCTTGATTGATGCTGCGAGGCACATGCTGCAACTCCAGCCCCCAGAACTGTTTCTCCATCCCGCGAACCTCCGCAAGGTAGGCTTCCATGTTCTCGTCCTTCGGCTCGTATATCTTGTTGGAGAAGTTGACGAGGAGTTGTGAATCGCCATTGATGATGAGGCGATTTACCCCCAAGGCGACTGCGGCTTTCAGGCCTGCTATTAGGCCCTCATACTCTGCTATGTTGTCGGAGACCTTTTCTTCGTGCTGGAAATAGAGTTGCACGGGGTAGTAGAGCTTGTCTTGAGTGGGAGATACGAGCACTGCGCCGGCCCCTGCGCCATGTCGGGAGAACGCCCCGTCGAAGTACATGACCCAGCCATCCGGTGCCTCCCTTCCCGGGGAAAGCGATCGGTCCTTGCCAGCCTCGAGGCCTGGCGCCTCTGCCCATTCTGTCACGAAATCTACAAGTCGGCTCCCTTGATGACTCTGGTCGTGCTGAATTCGAGCTGAAATGCTTGCAGTTCGATGTTCCACTCAGCGACTCTTCCTGCCGAGTTGGGGCTCCTGAGTACCCTTTCCAAGGGGTATGCTGATACGACCTTGATGGGATGGCCTTGGAAGAAGTGCTGCAGCTTGTGTGAGGCTACCAATAGCGCGAGAAGGAGTTTTTGGGGCATGGGGTACCGCGCCCTTGCGTCTCGTAGCACCGTGCTGACAAAGTACACGTGGTGCTCGACGAGGTTGAGAGTGCTGGCGCTACTTGCGTCCTCTGGAGGTTGGGGCGCCTCCTAAGACAACGGAGCCCTCAGCGCCTGGTCGCTTGGAGGGGCCTCTTCTGCTCTGGGGGTGCTCTCCTGCTGCGGCTGATCCTTTTTGGCTGCGGTCACGGTCTCCGCGAGGCCTTCTTGGCTTCGCTTTGCTTCGACCCGGACGGTTGCTGCGGCGTTGGTCCGACGCTCTTCCCTAACCGCCACCGGGGCTGTGTTGGCGGAGTAGGGGGTGGCTGCAAGGTAGAGCACCAGGGGCTCCCGAGGACCCGGAGCTAACATCACCGGAGGGCTGGTTAGGTTCCTCTTGAGATCCTGGAACGCCTTGTCGGCCTCTTCAGTCCATTCAAAGGGGCCCTTCTTCTACATCAGCTTGAAGAAGGGCAATGCTCGTTCCCCCAACTTGGAGATGAAGCGTCCTAGCGCGGTCACACGCCCGGTGAGCTTCTGCATTTCTCTGAGGGTCTTTGGCCGGCTCATGTCTTCGACTGCTTTGACCTTCTCCGGGTTGGCCTCGATGCTCCTGTGGGGTGCGAGGAAGCCCAGGAGCTTGCCCGAGGGGACTCCAAACACACACTTCTCTGGATTGAGCCACAAGTCCACCTCATTGAGGCTCACGAAGGTTTCTTCCAGGTCCTGTATCAGGGTTTTTGCCTCCCGAGACTTCACCATAATGTCATCGATGTAAGCCTCAACATTCCTCCCGAGCTGCCGGCCCAAGGCGATGTGCATCAACCACTGAAAGGTCGCTCCTGCGTTGCATAACCCAGATGGCATGCATGTATAGTAGCGCACTCCACACGGGGTAAGGAAAGCCATTTTTTCCACGTCTTCTACCGCCATCTTGATCTGGTGATAGGCCGAGACGACATCCAGGAAGCATAACAGGTCACACTCAGTGGTGGAGTCGACGATCTGGTCGATGCGAGGAACCGGAAATGGATCCTGTGGGCAGGCCTTGTTGAGGTTGGTGAAGTCGACACACATGCATTCCTTTCCTCCCTTTTTCGGCACGACCACCAGGTTAACCATCCAATCTGGGTAGCGGACCTCACGAATAACCCCTGCCGCCTCCAGCTTGCGGTTCTCTTGGATGATGAAAGCTTGTTTCTCAGTGGACTGCCGCCTCGCCTTCTGCTTCACGGGGTGCACGTTGGGGCACACATTGAGGTGATGCTCAATCACACCCCTCGGGACCCCTGCTAGCTGATCAGGTTCACCCGCGAACACCTTCTTGTTCGCACGCAGGAACTTCACCAAGGCCTCCTCCTGCTCGGGTTCGAGGTTGGCGCCTATGGTGAAGGTGTCATTAGTGGACCCGTCCTCGTCGACTGGTACCTGCTTGGTTTCCGCCTTGTCTTGGGTGAATAGCTGCTTCTTCTTGGCCGGTGCAGCCCCCTTGTGCTCAAGGGCGTCAGCGCTGGTGGGCTGCGCCACAGCGGCTGTCTTGAAAGAGAGATTGAGCGCCTGCAGTGCATCTCTTGTGTCTCCTGACACGGTGAAGACGCCACTACTACCGGGCATCTTCATGAGGTTGTACGCCGGGTGAGTCGCTGCCATGAACCGGGCCAAGGCCGGGTAGCCGAGGATGGAGTTGTAGGGGAGGCCGATGGGGGCGATGTCGAAGTCGATCAGCTCTGTGCGGAAGTTGTCGTAGGTGCCGAAGGTCACCGGGAGGCGACTCTGCCCCAAGGAGGCGGTGGAACAGACTTCGACACCCGAGAAAGTCCTGCTGAGCTAAAGCCACTCTAGTGGCACGTGGAGGAGGCTAAAGGCCTCCACAGAGAGAACGTTGAGGCCAGCTCCGCCATCGATGAGGGTCCTGGTGATGGCCGCTTGGCAGATGGTGGGGGTGCACAGCATCGGTAGCGCACCCGAACCGGCGGATTTGGAGGGGTGATCGTCCGAGTTGAAGGTCAGATCGGCCTCAGGCCCCACCCACCCCGGGGGAGTTTCTTGGCGCTTGGAGGCGGCGCCGACCTAGCGGGTGAACGCCTTGATGTGGCCGCTCGAAGGTGGCGCCTACGAGCCGCCTAGGAGAGCTGCGACGACCGGGGGCGCTGGCGCGGCATAATGGGCGAGGAAGAGGTCGCGTAGCTCCCCCCAGGAGGTCACAGAAGCCGCCGGTAGGTGGAGCAGCCACATGCGCGGAACGCCGGTGAGGTCCATGGGAAACTAGTTTGCCATCACCCTGTTGTCGCCCCCGGTCTCGAGGACGGCCTCCTCGTACGCTAGTAGGGAAACCAGCAGATTTGTCGCGTCGTTGTAGCGCGGCGGCATCTCCATCTTGAACTTGTGCGGCCACTGCACCTGCCGTAGGGCGGGGGCCAAGGCTCAGAACCCCCTGGCCCTAGGGCCAACATCGGCTGCTGGAGCGGGCGGCGCGTTGTCCGCCATGAGGGCGAAACACGATGTCGGTGGAGAGCGGGTCGTCGGAAGGGGGAACTCTAGCGCACCCCTACCTGGCGCGCCAAATGTCGGATTTCGGGTTCCAGCAGACCCTGGAGGTTCGAACTCTGGGGTGCGCATGAAGATCTTTCCCCTACCAGCTCACGCGTCGAAGTCTCGCAAAGATCTAAGCAAGAAAGGTGAACACACGAGGGACACGAGATTTATACTGGTTCAGGCCACCACTGTGGTGTCATACCCTACTCCAGTGTGTGGTGTAGTGGATTGCCTTAGGGGCTGATGATGAATAGTACAAAGGGAGAACAGCCTTGCGAGGGGCTCTTCTTGAGCTGGTGCGATGAACTGCTTGGGTGAGTTCAATCGCCTTTCTCTCTCTGCTCAATCTGTTCTCTTCGTGTCTGTCTACCCTGTGGTTGCTAGTCCTATTTATAGAGGGAGGCCCTGGGCCTCTTCCCAAATAATGAGCGGGAAGGGCGCCAACAATTGGCCATTTTGAAGGGGAACATCTGGTACACTTATCCTGACTAAAGTTGGTCTTCGGCTGCCAAAGGCTCTGACGATGATGCCGTCCTGGGCTCCACGATGACCTCCATCCTGCCGTTCTGCTGGTCTTGGTCTTGTTGCACCGAAACGGTAACCTTTGCTAGATGCCTTGGCCTGTGCTTGCCCCCTTTGCACCGAAGGGGAAACAAGGACACTGCGTAGGCTGGCGCGTGCCTGGTGCCCGCCTGGTCTCGATCGTCATGGCTTGCGTCACAGGCTCCTCGCGAGGTACCCTGCCTTGATCTCTCCGCCTCCTTGCGAGCCTGCCTAAGGAGGCTGCTCCTGAGGAAGCTTCCTGTCGTCCGCCCGCGAGGCTTGGCCCCTCACGAGGGTCTTGAGCTTGAGCTGGTGAAGCTGGGCTGCATTGGGCCCCCACTTGTGCCACGCCGCAGGCCGCAGGCAGGCAAGTATGGGGACCCCCTTTCCCAGAACGCCGACAGCATAATTGAGCTTAATGCCCATGTTGCTGCACCAAGTTTTCACTACATCGGCTGTGAAGTTTTAGCCATTGTCAGTGATGATGCTGTGGGGGACACCGTAACGGTGTACAACGCCTGATATGAAGTTTATCACTGGTCCGGATTCGGCCATTTTAACTGGTTTGGCTTCTATCCATTTGGTGAACTTGTCCACCATGACCAATAAGGATTTTTCTTATGGCTTCCCCCTTTAAGAGGTCCGACCATATCCAGCCCCCAGACCGTGAAGGGCCAACTTATGGGGATTGTTTGGAGAGCGGCAGGGGGCATATGGCTCTGATTGGCAAAGAGCTGGCAACCGACGCAATGTTGGACAAGGTCCTGTGCATCTGCCCAGGCTGTTGGCCAATAAAAACATGTACGGAAGGCTTTGCTGACAAGTGCTTGAGCCGCGGCATTGTGCCCGCCGAGTCCGGCATGGATTTCAGCCAAGAGCTGCCGCCCTTCCTCTTCGGAGATGCATCTTTGGAGCACTCCGGTGGCACTTTTCTTATAGAGCTCTCCCTCATGGACTTTGTAGGCCTTGGAACGCCGCACAATACAACGTGCTTCATTTTGGTCCTCGGGGAGCTCCTAACTATTTAGGTAGGCCAAGAAGGGCTCAGTCCACGGGGCGATGACAACCATGATTTCATGGGCCGGAGGTGTTATTTCGGTGGCGGAGCCCCCGATTACGTCAGATGGTTCGAAATCTGGGGTTGTATTCGGAGCCGGACTGGTGTTGCCGGACTCGCCTTCCCATACCACGGATGGCTTGAACATACTTTCTAAGAATATATTAGGTGGGACGGGGTCGCGTTTAGTGCCGATGTGGGCGAGGATATCCGCCGCTTGATTGTTTTCTCGGGCCACATGGTGGAATTCGAGCCCCTCGAACCGAGCTGACATTTTGAGGACGGCATTATGGTAGGCCGCCATTTTCGGATCCTTGGCATCAAAATCTCTGTTTATTTGTGATATTGCGAGGTTTGAGTCCCCGCGCACTTCTAGGTGTTGAATGCCAATAGAGACTGCCATCCGAAGACCATGCAACAGAGCCTCGTATTCGGCTACGTTGTTGGAGTCTGTGTATAAAATTTGGAGTACGTATTGGACCGTGTCTCCGGTGGGGGATGTCAATACTACACCCACTCCCAATCCGGCTAGCATTTTAGATCCATCGAAGTGCATGATCCAACTGGAGTACGCGGTGTACTCTTTAGGGAGTTCGGCTTCTGTCCATTTGGCGACAAAGTCAGCCAGTACTTGTGACTTAATGGCCCGCCGTGGTTTGTATGTTATGTCGAACGGAAGGAGCTCGATAGCCCATTTATCAATTCATCCCCGTGGCGTCACGATTGTTTATTATGTCGTTGAGTTGTACTTCGAAGGCCACCGTAATCGAAAACTCTTGAAAGTAGTGTTGTAGCTCCCGGGATGCCATGAAGACTGCGTATGCTATCTTTTGATAGTGTGGGTATTGGGATTTGCATGGAGTGAGGACAGTGGACACGTAATATACCGGCTTTTGGAGCGGGAACTTGTATCCGTCTGCTTCTCGTTCGACAACGAGCATTGCGCTTACAACCTAATGTGTTGCAGCTATGTATAATAGCATAGGTTCGCTAGTATTTTGTGCGGTCAGGACTGGGTTGCTGGCCAATAGGGTCTTTATTTCATCCAGTCCGGCAGTGGCCGCATCCGTCCACTCGAAGAGTTCGGTGCGTCGAAGAAGGCGGTAAAGAGGTAGTGCCTTTTCTCCTAATCGGGAGATAAAGCGGCTTAAGGCAGCCACACATCCAGTTAGTTTCTGGATATGCTTGAGGTCTATTGGGATAGCCAACTGCGACAGAGCTCAGATTTTTGCCGGGTTTGCTTCGATTCCTCTATTAGAAACGATGAAGCCGAGCAACTTCCCAGAGGGTACGCCAAAAACCCATTTTTCTGGATTGAGCTTGATGTCGTATGTTTGGAGGTTGTTGAACGTGAGTCTCAAGTCATCTATTAAAGTTTCGACGTGTCTTGTTTTTATGACCACGTCGTCCACGTATGCCTCCACAGTTTTGCCTATTTTCTTCTCCAGGCATGTCTGAATCATACGTTTGTCAGTGTTCTGGGAACGGGGGTCCCCAGACTTGCGTGCCTGTGGCCTACGGCGTGGCTCAAGTGGGGGCCCAGTGCAGCCCAGCTTCATCAGCTCAAGCTCAAGACCCTCGTGAGGGGCCAAGCCTCATGGGGCGGACGACAGGAAGCTTCATTAGGAGTAGCCTCCTCAGGCAGGCTCGCGAGGAGGCAGAGAGATCAAGGCAGGGTACCTCGCGAGGAGCCCGTGATGCAAGCCATGACGATCGAGACCAGGCGGGCGTCAGGCGGGCGCCGGCCTGCATAGTGTCCTTGTTTCCCCTTCGGTGCAAAGGGGCAAGCACAGGACAAGGCATCAGGCAAAGGTTAACGTTTCGATGCAACAAGACCAAGACCAGCAGAATGGCAGGATGGAGGTCACCGTGGAGCCCATGACGGCGTCATCGTTAGAGCCTTTGGCAGCCGAAGATCAACTTTAGTCAGGATAAGTGTACTAGATGTTCCCCTTCAAAATTGCCAATTGTTGGCACCCTTCCCGCTCGTTATTTGGGAAGAGGCCCAGCGCCTCCCTCTATGAATAGAGCTAGCCACCACAGGGTAGAGGCACGGGAAAAACAGATCGAGCAACTATCTCAAGAAGACGGATAGACTAGAGAGAGGCGACTGAACTCACCCAAGCAGTTCATCGCACCAGCTCAAGAATAGCCCCTCGCGAGGCTGCTCTCCCGTTGTACTGTTCATCATCAGCCCCTGAGGCAAACCACCACACCACACACTAGAGTAGGGTATTACACCACAATGGTGGCCTGAACTAGTATAAATCTTGTGTCCCTTGTGTGTTCATCTTTCTTGCTTAGATCCTTGTGAGACTTCGAGACGTGAGCTGGTAGGGGAAAGATCTTCATGCGCATCCCAGTGTTCGAACCTCAAGGGTTTGCCAGAACCCGAAATCTGACATTTGACGCGCCAGGCAGGGGTGCGCCGGAATCTTTCTTCCGCTAGTCGTGCATGATCTTCCGCCGTGTCCATGGGTGACGCTCGCCGAGCTCGCGCCGAGCGTCGGGCTACTCTCGCCACCCGCGTCGCCCAGACGGCACCCGTCGGCGGTCGCCCTCGTCATTCCACGTCGCCTGCCGCCAATGCCGCCACCGGCCCGGCGGGAAACGAGCAGCAGACCTCATTCCTGCATCCTTCGGTGCGGTGGGAAGGCTCCACCGCCACCCCGTCACTGACCCCAACCGGTTTGTCGTCCCACGCCCGTCGTGCCCCCACGGATGAGCACGCTGCACTGCTCCTGGCACGTGAGCTCCTGCACTACCGTACCATCGATGACGTCTACGAGGACTGGCTCGCCCGCATCACCGAGCTCGTCAGCGCCGCGGGGGGCTCCTCGGCGCCATCCCTCTCGCTGCCTCGCCCTCCATCCTGCAAAGGAGGCGAGGAGAAGGAGGTCCCTCCACCACCTCCTCTCCAAGGAGGCGCCCTGGCTCCAAGGCGCAAGGCCCCAGGACGAGACCCACCGCGTCCGGCGCCTGCGCGACAAGAAAGGAGCTGCCATAAGATCCCTCGTCCCCAAGAAGGTGCTTGCGTGCTCCCAGCACCGGAGCGCCATGACCGCATACCTGCACTGCCACGTCAAGGCCCCGCGCTGCTCCAGGCAGCGGTGCGCGGGAATCTCCAAGAGCAAGCCCCACATCAGCAGAGAGCTCCGGTGGTCACCGCAGGTTGCCGCGCTTTCACCGCCGAGCTGCATAGCGTCACATGGCCCGGCAAGTTCAAGCCAGACCTGCCTCCTCGCTACGACGGAACTGCCGACCCCACGGAGTTCCTCCAGCTCTACTAGCTGGGCATCGAATCCACCAACGGGGACGAAAAGGTCATGGCGAATAGGTTTCCCATGGCACTCAAGGACGGTGCCCGCAACTGGCTCCTGGACCTGGCTCCTGGCACGATCTCTTCCTGGGACGAGATGCGCACCCGCTTCATCGCCAACTTCCAAGGTAATCGCGATCGGCCTCCAGCCATGAGTGACCTGCGCTGCATCAAGCAACACCCAGGAGAGACCCTGCAGAAGTACATCCAGCGCTTCAACAACGCCCGCCTCAAGATCCCCAGGGTGACTAAGGAGGCCATCATCTCAGCCTTCTCTGATGGCGTGCGTGACATCAAGATGAAAGAGGAGCTAGCAATCCATGAAGACCTGTGCACATCACTGGAGTTGTTCAACTTGGCGACCAAGTGCGCCAGGGCTGAGGAAGGGCGCCTCTCCCTCCTCGAGCTTCCGGCTACCGACCCAGAAGAGAACAAGCCCGTGCTCGCGGCAGAGCCAAACACTAAGCGAGGCAGGGATCAGCCTGAGTCATCCAAGGACAGCCGGTACTGCGTGTACCATGACCTCCACACCCACAACACCAACGAATGCCAAGAGCTCAGGGTTCTGCGAGATGGGCGTATCGGCCAAACGTCCTGACTGCAACGACCGGGGCTATGGCCGAGGAGGAGGAAGAGGTGGAGGATGATGGGAAGACCGTGGACCTCGCCAAGGGTGGCGCGACCGACCTCGCGAGGACCGCTGGCAGGACCAGCCTCGCGAGGGAGGTTGGAGGGATCAGCCTCGTGAGGACCGCCCTCAAAGCAACATAGGCCTCCCTCCTCTGCCACCGCCACCAAGAAGGAATGAAAACCATCACCAGGACGAGGGGGCTGGGGGCTTACAGGAGCCACGCGCAATCGCTTGCATCCTAGGCGGTGCTCAAGCCCCAGCCTCTCAGCACATCTTCAAGCAGTTTGCTCGCGACGTGAATGAAGTCCTCCCCAAGCTTGAGGCCACGCGCCCTCTCAGGTGTTCAGCGTGCGCTATGACGTTCAGCTCAGCGGATCAGCTCAAGTGCGCAGCGACAGCCGGAGTCCTCCCGATGCTTTGCTCCCCAGTCATCAGCAATGTGCAAGTCAGCAGGACCCTCATCGAGGGCAGAGGTGGACTCGACGTCCTGTCTGTCGAGACGTTCAACAATCTCCAAGTGCCGTATGATCAGCTTCTGCCAACCAAGCCTTTCTCAGGAGACACTGATGGTTCCACTATCCCGATAGGGCAAGTTCGCCTTCCCGTCACCTTTGGGCAGCTGTAATGCCCCGGATACAACTTTCCATATTCGTAACTCCAACTCTTGCCTTTTCCGGAGATGCGATATGATAGTTCCTTCGTGGTTGGGTTATTGTCATTTGTTTTGCATTTCGTTCATGTCATGCATTTCATCATAGCATCATGCGCATTGCATTCGCATTTATTTTCGAAAACTTGCATCCGTACGTAGTGCTGCGTTCCCTATTGCCGTCGTTGACCGTTCCGAGACCAACCGGGTTATTGAGTCACTCATTCACATGACCGCCTTGTCTCTCTCTACACAGCCACGGACCCCCTCGCGTGTTCGAAACCTGCCTCGAACCCGACCCGCTCTATTGTCATCATTGGATTCGAATCATCCCCAAAATATCGTCGGTGATTTGTTGGACTCCCAAAGCATTTTATTCTCGACGTCCGATTACGAGGGACGATATACCCCTAACCCAAACTCACCTACTCTATATATATCTAGACAATCCAAGTAATTTCTAGGGATCCTACCCTAGCGCCGCCGCCACACTCTTTCTCATGATCCCTCCCGATCCTCCACCTCCCCTCGATTTCAGTCACCAGCCACTCCAGCGATCCACTGCCTCCCTCGAGCTCCAACGGGACCGCACCCCTGGATCCACTGCTTCGAGCACCTCCATGGAGCCAGGCTTCCGCGCCTCCGCTTGTTCTCCTCGAGGATTAGCAGAGCTCACCCGCCTCCTCCACATCATCGTCGCCCCTCCTTCCTCCCGTTCTTCTTCTCCCTCTGCTCTAACCTCTATCTCTTTTCCCCGTTTTCCCCTACAGGAGCACAAGCTCCCTCCTCCTTGTCCCCGTGCCCACAGCAGCAGAGCAGGATTCGGCCCAGATGCCCCCTCCCCGTCCTCCTTGTTCGGTTCCTCGTCGGATCCGGCAGGTATTTGTCGTCGTAGCCGCGCCAAGTCCTCTGCTCCGTCCAGGACAGGTGCGCCTGTCTCTGTCGCCTGAACCAGCAGCAGCTTCAGCCCGTTCCCGGCCAGATCCGCCGTCCTGGAGACCCGCGCCCCTACCGGACCTCCCCTGCTTTGCCTTGGTCCCCGCCGGTTCCCCACGTCACCTCCCCGCGCCCTGGAGTCCACGCTCGCCTACACTCTTGCCGCCTGCAAGTCCCGTTGCCGCCTCTGTTCGAGAGGAGGACGACGCAGTTAACACCCGCGTTGACTGCGCCTCGCTTGCGAGTGACCTCCAGGTGGGCTCCAAGGCCCAGCAGCCCACATGCCGGCCTCCCTCTCCACCGACCGGCCTCAAGGCCCAATGTGAGCAGCTCCCCAGCCCAGATCCCAGATTCAGCCAGATTGTGTTTTTTTCCTCTCCAGTGAATTTTTCTATTATTCCAGAGGCTGCAGTTTTACAGAAAAACCCTCATGTTCATGCATGTAATAACTAATTAACCATGCATCGGTTTAAAATGTTTTATATATGTAAAATGCCTAGAATTTCATCTAGTTTCATAATATCCAACTCTCATCCTTGTTTAAAATGTTTAACTTGCTGTTTGCTTTAATTTGCTCAAATGCCAAGTTTAAATGATTTATTTCATAACTAAATAACCGTAGCTCGGTTTTAAATAAACATTATATGTAAATGGGGTGGAAAAATGCATAGATTAACATGGTGCACTTTATTTCCCTGATTAACAACAATAAAATATGTTTTAGGGCAGAACAGTACCAAATTCGAAATATGCATATGGGGATTTTCCGGAATTGTTGTTTGTTGTTTCCGGCCTCATTTAAACTTGCCTAGATAGGTAGTTTACTTATGTTTCACCTCTTCCCATGTTTAACAACATTTAATATTGTTTGGTAGCTTAAACAAGATTAAACTAAATATGTCAATGTGGTGTTTTGTCAATATGCAACTCGTTGCATATTGAGCTTAAATTAACTTGTAGTATTGTTTGTTGCACTTTGCCATGCCATGCCTCATTAAACCGGACATGCATCATACTTGATTGTGCATCATGCCATGTTTATGTTTATGTGTTTACCAAGTTGTTTGTTTCTTTCTATTGTTTCTTCTTCTCGTTAGTTCCTGTTTCGCTGGGATCGTGAGGATTCGTTCGTATACGCTTGGTTCGTCTTCGTGGCTTCATCTTCTTCATGGACACGTCCTTCTTCCTAGCGGGATTTCAGGCAAGATGACCGTCACCTTGGATCTCATTACTATCATTGCTATGCTAGTTGCTTCGTTCTATCGCTATGCTGCGCTACCTATCACTTGCTCTTCAAGCCTCCCAACTTGCCATGTTAGCCTCTAACCTTTTCATCCTTCCTAGCAAACCATTGCTTAGCTATGTTACCACTTTGCTCAGCCCCTCTTATAGCATTGTTAGTTGCAGGTGAAGTTGAAGATTGCTCCATGATGGACAGGATTATGTTGGGATATCACAATATCTGTTATTTAATTAATGCATCTATTTACCTGGTAAACGGTGGAAGACTCGGCCTTATGCCTGGTGTTTGTTCCACTCTTGCCACCCTAGTTTCCGTCATACCGGTGTTATGTTCCTTGATTTTGCGTTCCTTACGCGGTTGGGCGATTTATGGGACCCCCTTGACAGATCGCTTTGAATAAAACTCCTCCAGCAAGGCCCAACCTTGGTTTTACCATTTGCCTACCTAAGCCTTTTTCCCTTAGGTTTCCGGAGCCCAAGGGTCATCTTTATTTAACCCCCCCCCCCCTGGGCCAGTGCTCCTTCAAGTGTTGGTCCGAACCGAGGAGCCTGCAGGGCAACCTTGGGGAAACTTGAGGTCTGGTTTTACTCGTATCTTAACTTATCCGGTGTGCCCCGAGAACGAGGATTGTGCGACTCCTATCGGGATTTGTCGGCACATCGGGCGGCTTTGCTAGTCTTGTTTTACCATTGTCGAAATGTCTTGTAAACCATGATTCCGAGACTGATCGGGTCTTCCTGGGAGAAGGAACATCCTTCGTTGACCGTGAGAGCTTGTGATGGGCTAAGTTGGGACACCCCTGCAGGGTATAAACTTTCGAGAGCCGTGCCCGCAGTTATGTGGCAGAGAACTTGACACCAGACTCGAATTAAAATGCATCAACCGTGTGTGTAGCTGTGATGGTCTCTTTTCGGCGGAGTCCGGGAAGTGAACACGGTTTTTGGGTTGTGGTTGACGTAAGTAGGAGTTCAGGATCACTTCTTGATCATTGCTAGCTTCACGACCGTTCCGTTGCTTCTCTTCTCGCTCTTATTTGCTTATGTTAACCACCATATCATGCTTAATCGCTGCTGCAACCTCACCACTTTACCCCTTCCATTCCCATTAAGCTTTGCTAGTCTTGATACCCATGGTAATGGGATTGCTGAGTCCTCGTGGCTCACAGATTACTACAATAACAGTTGCAAGTGCAGGTTATGTGATGATCATGATGCGAGAGCGATGCTTGCTTGTTTTGGAGTTCTTCTTCTGCTTCTGCTTTGATCAGGGGATAGGTTCCAGGTCAGCAGCCTGGGCTAGGAGGGTGGATGTCGTTTGAGTTTCTGTTTGTGTTTCATCCGTAGTCGGATGGTGCTCTTATGTATGATGATGTTGTATTCGTGTGACATTGTATCCTCTTGTATGTATCCCCATCTATTATGTAACGTTGATGTAATGATATCCACCTTGCAAAAGCGTATCAATATGCGGTTCTATCCTTGGTGGGACCTTCGAATCTCTTTAGGATAGTATCGCATATTGGGCGTGACAAGTTGGTATAAGAGCCTCGACCGACCGTAGGAGCCCCCTTGATTGTTGGCCGTTATTGAGTCTAGAAGAAAACTATTTTGAGTCTTAGGATTATATATATCGAAGAGTAGGATTGTTTTTACTCCTCAGCCCCTTTGTCGCTCTGGTGAGGACTCCTGACGTAGATGTTTTGTCTTTCCTCTCCTCAAATTTCACTAAAAAAATTTAGGATCACGCGGGTATCTTGGGATCGTTCCGATAGTCTTGTGACAAGAACATTGTTCTTAGTTCCTCCTGACATTTAGGGGTTGTGGCAGTGTCCCGGGGAGTTGAGCTCCGAGGTGTTGTCATCACAATTTTATCGTTGCAGTTCTGGAATACCTGAGTTTTGCCGACATCGAAAATCTCTTTTATGCAGTTGGTGGTGAGATTGGGTAAATCTCTATCATATGTATTTGTTCCGGCTTATTCTGCAAGCCAAATCCTTTGTTTTATTTTATTTGCGGTATTCAAGTTGCTTCGATGTCAAGTGTTGACTCCATACCTTTCAAGCAGTGTTCTCATATTTCTATTGGAGTACTAATCCTTTTGATCATCAAGATTGTCATGTAATTCTTTTGCAACCAGTGTGCTTCTCTTCAAGTGGATCCGATCATTTCATTATTTGTGAGATCAATTCTAAGTTTTCTCAACGGTATCCGTCCCCAAGTTGCCTTTGTTTTCCCGCCCTCCCACCCTTTTTCTTCAAGGACTCGGATTTATTAATCAAGTATCCTTTTATTGATGGGATGTCTCTTCATTCTTTTCTTTCAATGTTCTTATCCGGTGATTTCCCATGAAGATGCTCAACAGTTTCAAGTTCATCATCCTTCATTGTTGTTTCTTCTTCGGTGGATCCAATTCAAGCTTTGGATATTCATCATATTCCTTTCCTTGCTTCTAATGCTTTCTCATGCCGGTGCACCTCTCAATCACTAACCTCTTGCTATTCATTTGTTCCAGAGTGTTGAAGATACCTCAGAAGATTTGTGTTTCCATTCTTAATCCATTCAAGCTATTTGGAGATTATTATCTCATTCAAGCTATTTAATTCTACTGGTGCAATCTCTATTTCAAGCAATCCTTCAACGATGTTTCTTTCAAGTGGGCCCTAACCCACAGGGTTTTTCCTAGGATCTTACCTGACTCTTCTAATTATTCCGGAGCTATTCCCAATTCTTTTCAAAGTGTGACGTAAGAATGGATTTCATCAGTCACATGCCTTCTCCATGATCAATTTCAAATTCTTTTCATCTTTGGTTCAACCCTTCCTCTTTTTCATTCTCCCGGAGTATCTCAGTAATTTTGGTGGTGTTTCTCGTCGTCATTTGAAGACCGAAGAAGTGTTTTTCCTCTAAATCTTCTCCGTTCTCTCGAAGTTTCGTGGTTCTACCTTCATGTTATCCTCTCGAATTATTCCATTTGTCAGATATTCCTTTTTCTCACCTATCCGGAGTATTTCAGGAGTTGCTTCCTTTCTTGATCATCCTAAGGCCATCATTTTCGAATATTACTCATTCTCAGACTTCAGCTCTTGTTCTCCAAATATCACTGGTGGATCGTTCAAGTATACTCTTTAGTCAGCTTATGATCTCTTCGTTCTCTTGTATCTAGATTCACTCAAGTATCTTTGTTCGTTTTCTAACTCTTCCTGGTGTTTCATTATCTTTCCTTCGGTCGTTTTCAATTCTTATGGTGGTCCATTCAAGATTCATCTTCTCTTGTTATCATATCAATTCACTTGTTCTCTCAGAATCCTACCGGTGGTTTGCTCAACATTCCTATTCCTTTATTATCATATCATTTCATTCGTTCTTTCCAATCCTCACGGTGATTCGCCCAAGACTTCTTCAAGTTTGCGCTATATCTCTCTTAATCCTTTCTACGCGAATAAGTAGTATGCAAATCCATTGTTTCTCATCAATTTAATTGGTGGAGGATAAGCATAAAATAATTATTGTTCTCATTTCATCGTGGTCAAGTTGATTAATTCTTTTCTTCGGAGATTGTTCATGATGAAGTAATTCTCGGTTCTAGTGTTTCATCATTTCTTTTCCGGAGTTCTTCATTGAGGCTCTACATGGTGGTTCATCAAGGATTCTCTTCATTCTTCAATTGTTCTTCAAGATTTCTCTCAAAGTTATGACCTGCCAAGCTATACTCTAAAATAAACATGGTGCCCAACACATGTTTTGTTTTGAGGAGTTCAAGCATTCTTCATCTTGCATCCGAAGTGCAAGTCTTCCTACCTTATCTTTTGAGGTGTCGTTATGTCATTCTTGATAATTTCCCTTCAAGTTTTATGATTGACAAGTTTTCAAGACTGTCATATTAAATCCATCATTTTCTGTTCGTTCAAGAGATCTTTTCAACAATTCAATCTTTTGTTCGAGTTATATTGGGTTATATCTCACCTACAGCCTTCCCTAAGGAATGTAGCTATTTGTGGTGCTTATCAAAGATCCAATTTTCTCCTTCTCATCTCGATGAAGAAGTTTTTCATCTTTTTGGTGCTCTCAATCAAATCAATGGTTTCCATTAGTGGCTGGTTGTCACCTCATAGTCTCGAGATGTTTTCCATAAGCCCACTACAAGCTTATTTGTTTCGTTGTTGGTTTTCCAACAAATCCGTTCTAACCTTCTTGGAAGGGTGCTTTCGAAGATCATTTGTGGCAGAAGTTGGCATTTTCTTCTCCATTCTTTTATTCCAATGATCTATCTTCTATTCTTTCTTCCGGAGGCATGGTGATGTTGCTCTCTTCACTCATCATCTCGAATTGTGAGGATAGTATTCTTTTCATGCTTATCCATTTAACCGGAGTTTTGTGCCATCTCTTCAAGTTCTTTTCATCTTATCAAGTTTTCCTTCTTCTTTCAGTCGGAGTGCTGCACAAATTATATCAATCTTATCCCTTCTCTATCTAGTTTTAACCGGAGTGGTTTCAATATCTATCTTATCACTAAACCTCTTGGTTCTCGTTGTATCCCTTGTGCCTTTTTTCTAACGGAGTGTTTTCAACTTTGCTCATCTTCGTTGTTTTCTTCCTATCATTTTGCTCAACCTCTCCAGGTTCATGGTTTTCACTCGTTTGTCGAAGAAGCAACTTAGTTTTACCTGTTCTCTTCCTCTTCCGTTTCTCTCCGGTGCCATCCTAGATCTCGGGACGAGATCCTCTTGTAGTGGTGGAGTGTTGTAATGCCCCGGATACAACTTTCCATATTCGTAACTCCAACTCTTGCCTTTTTCCGGAGATGTGATATGATATTTCCTTCGTGGTTGGGTTATTGTCGTTTGTTTTGCATTTTGTTCATGTCATGCATTTCATCATAACATCATGCGCATTGCATCCACTTTTATTTTTGAAAACTTGCATCCGTTCGTAGTGCCGCATTCCCTCTTGCCGTCGTTGACCGTTTCGAGACCAACCGGGTTTTTGAGTCACTCTTTCACACGACCGCCCTGTCTCTCTCCACACAGCCACGGACCCCCCTCGCGTGTTCGAAACCTGCCTTGAACCCGACCCGCTCTATCGTCACCGTTGGATTCGGATCATCCCCAAAATATCATCGGTGATTTGGTTGGACTCCCAAAGCATTTTATTCTCGACGTCCGATTACGATTGGAGGGACGATATACCCCTAACCCAAACTCACCTATACTATATATATCTAGACAATCCACCTAATTTCTAGGGATCCTACCCTAGCACCGCCGCCACACTCTTTCTCGGGATCCCTCCCGATCCTCCACC
Source organism: Triticum timopheevii (assembly GCA_963921465.1). NCBI lineage: Eukaryota > Viridiplantae > Streptophyta > Magnoliopsida > Poales > Poaceae > Triticum > Triticum timopheevii. The sequence continues at coordinate 239,713,080 of OY997264.1, read as the reverse complement.
TCCCCTCGATTTTAGTCACTAGCTAATCCAGCGATCCACTGCCTCTCTCGAGCTCCAACGGGACCGCACCCCTGGATCCTCTGCTTCGAGCACCTCCATGGAGCCAGGCTCCCATGCCTCTGCTTGTTCTCCCCGAGGATCAGCAGAGCTCACCCGCCTCCTCCACATCATCGTCGCCCCTCCTTCCTCCCGTTCTTCTTCTGCCTCTGCTCTAACCTCTCTCTCTTTGCCCCGTGTTCCCCTGCAGGAGCACGAGCTCCCTCCTCCTCGTCCCCGTGCCCGCAGCAGCAGAGCAGGATCCGACCCTGACGCCACCTCCCTGTCCTCCTTGTTTGGTTCCTCGTCGGATCCGGCAGGTCTTCATCGTCGTAGCAGTGCCAAGTCCTCTGCTTTGTCCAGGACAGGTGCGCCTGTCTCCGTCGCCCGAACCAGCAGCAACTTCAGCCCGTTCCCAGCCAGATCCGCCGTCGTGGAGACCCGCGCCCCTACCGGACCTCCCCTGCTTTGCCTTGGTCCCTGCGGGTTCCCCACGTCGCCTCCCTACGCCCTGGAGTCCATGCTCGCCTGCACTCTTGCCGCCTCAAAGTCCCGTTGCCGCCTCTATTCGAGAGGAGGAGGACGCAGTCGACGCCTGCATTGACTGTGCCTCGCACGCGAGCGACCGCCAGGTGGGCTCCAAGGCCCAGCAGCCCCCATGCCGGCCTCCCTCTCCACCGACCGGCCTCAAGGCCCAGTGTGAGCAGCTCCCCAGCCCAGATCCCAGATTCAGCCCGATTGTGTTTTTTCCTCTCCAGCGAATTTGTCTATTATTCCAGAGGCTGCAGTTTTACAGAAAAACCCTCATGTTCATGCATGTAATAACTAATTAACCATGCATCGGTTTAAAATGTTTTATATATGTAAAATGCCTAGAATTTCATATATTTTCATAATATCCAACTCTCATCCTTGTTTAAAATGTTAAACTTGATGTTTGCTTTAATTTGCTCAAATGCCATGTTTAAATGATTTATTTCATAACTAAATAACTGTAGCTCAGTTTTAAATAAACTTTATATGTAAATTGGGTGGAAAAATGCATAGATTAACATGGTGCACTTTATTTTCCTGATTAACAACAATAAAATATGTTTTAGGGCAGAACAGTACAAAATTCGAAATATGCATATGGGGATTTTTCGGAATTGTTGTTTGTTGTTTCCGGCCTCATTTAAACTTGCCTAGATAGGTAGTTTATTTATGTTTCACCTCTTGCCATGTTTAACAACATTTAATATTGTTTGGTAGCTTAAACAAGATTAAACTAAATATGTCAATGTGGTGTTTTGTCAATATGCAACTCGTTGCATATTGAGCTCCACTTAACTTGTAGTATTGTTTGTTGCACTTTGCCATGCCATGCCTCATTAAACCGGACATGCATCATACTTGATTGTGCATCATGCCATGTTTATGCTTGTGTGTTTACCATGTTGTTTGTTTCTTTCCGTTGTTGCTTCTTCTCGTTAGTTCCTGTTTTGTTGCGATTGTGAGGATTCGTTCGTCTACGCTTGGTTCGTCTTCGTGGCTTCATCTTCTTCATGGACTCGTTCTTCTTCCTAGCGGGATTTCTGGCAAGCTGACCATCACCTTGGATCCCATTACTATCATTGCTATGCTAGTTGCTTCGTTCTATCGCTATGCTGCGCTACCTATCACTTGCTCTTCAAAACTCCCAAATTGCCATGTCAGCCTCTAACCTTTTCATCCTTCCTAGCAAACCAATGCTTGGCTATGTTACCGCTTTGCTCAGCCCCTCTTATAGCGTTGTTAGGTGTAGGTGAAGTTGAAGATTGCTCCATGATGGATAGGATTATGTTGGGATATCACAATATCTCTTATTTAATTAATGTATCTATATACCTGGTAAAGGGTGGAAGACTCGGCCTTATGCCTGGTGTTTTGTTCCACTCTTGCCGCCCTAGTTTTCGTCATACTGGTGTAATGTTCCTTGATTTTGCGTTCCTTACGCGGTTGGGCGATTTATGGGACCCCTTGACAGTTCGCTTTAAATAAAACTCCTCCAGCAAGGCCCAACCTTTGTTTTACCATTTGCCTACCTTAGCCTTTTTCCCTTAGGTTTTCGAAGCCCGAGGGTCTTCTTTATTTAACCCCACCGGGCCGGTGCTGCTTCGAGTGTTGGTCCAAACCGAGCAGCCTATGGGGCCACCTCGGGGAAACTTGAGGTCTGACTTTACTCATAGCTTGACCTATCCGGTGTGCCCTGAGAACAAGGTACGTGCGACTCCTATCGGGATTTGTCGGCACATCGGGCGACTTTGCTGGTCTTGCTTTACCAATGTCGAAATGTCTTGTAAACCGGGATTCCGAGATTGATCGGGTCTTCCTAGGAGAAGGAATATCCTTCGTTGACCGTGAGAGCTTGTGACGGGCTAAGTTGGGACACCCCTGCTGGGTATAAACTTTCGAGAGCCGTGCCCTTGGTTATGTGGCAGATGGGAATTTGTTAATGTCTGGTTGTAGAGAACATGACACCAGATTCGAATTAAAATGCATCAACCGTGAGTGTAGCCGAGATGGTCTCTTTTCGGCAGAGTCCGGGAAGTGAACACGGTTTTTGGGTTATGGTTGACGTAAGTAGGAGTTCAGGATCACTTCTTGATCATTGCTAGCTTCACGACCGTTCCGTTTCTTCTCTTCTCGCTCTTATTTGCATATGTTAGCCACCATATCATGCTTAGTCGCTGCTGCAACCTCACCACTTTACCGCTTCCTTTCCCATTAAGCTTTGCTAGTCTTGATACCTATGGTAATGGGATTGCTGAGTCCTCGTGGCTCACAGATTACTACAATAACAGTTGCAGGTGCAGGTTATGTGATGATCATGACGCGAGAGCAATGCTTGCTTGTTTTGGAGTTCTTCTTCTGCTTCTTCTTTGATCAGGGGATAGGTTCTAGGCCGGCAGCCTGTGCTAGCAGGGTGGGTGTCGTTTGCGTTTCTGTTTGTGTTTCATCCGTAGTTGGATGGTGCTCTTATGTATGATGATGTTGTATTCGTGTGACATTGTATGCCTCTTGTATGTATCCCCATCTATTATGTAATGTTGATGTAATGATATCCACCTTGCAAAAGCATATCAATATGCGGTTCTATCCTTGGTGGGACCTTTGAGTCTCTTTAGGATAGTATCGCATATTGGGCGTGACAGCAGCGCAACAACTACTGCACCGAGCTCATTGACTTCGACGTCGGCCACATTCGCCTGCCGTACAATGCCATCCTCGGGTACCCAGCCCTGGCCAAGTTCATGGCAGTGACTCATCACGACTACAATGTCCTCAAGATGCCAGGAAGCGGTGGAATCATCACAGTGCCTTGTGAGGAAAGGGATGCAGTGTGTTCTCTTGAGTGTGCCTTCCAAGCCGCGGCAATCGAGGACCCAGATCACAGGAGCGGGAGGCTTCAGAGGCGGTCCCTAAGAAGAAGAAGGCTTCACCTGGCCCGAGCACTCACGAGGCAGGAACCTCCGGAGGCGTTGCATCAGGATCCGCGCCCATTCCAGGGGCAGCACCCTCTGTCGCATAGGAAGGCGCGCCCGGCGCCCTCGTTGGGCAGCGATCGGCGGCTCTATCTTGGAGAGCCACTGACTTTGCCAAGGTCACGAGGGAGGCGCTCGGGCACCACTTGGATGCGTGCTTCAAGGCACGTTTCCCTCAGGAAGGCATGAGGCAAGGAGGGCCAAACCCTCAGGAGTTCATCGCGAGGAACATTCAGGATCTACAATAGTCAAGAGTCATGCGCGACAGCCGCCGCCTACCCGCTGTAGCCCCACATCCCGGCGAGGATGTTGGGTTGCGCGTCCGCATCGATGTACCAGGGCTCAACCGACCCGCGTCTCAGGAGCGCCTCTGGCCTTCGCGCGTGGGGCGTTGTGAGGGTCCACCTCACAGCTACGTTTGCATGCCTTTCGGCCTGCCGAACACGGCTGCTGCCCACCAGCGCCTGATGTCAGGGGTTGGGTGCGACATATGCCAATGGGTGGCTTATCATGGTGGGGGCGAGTAGAACGTCGCCGGTGCCTGGAAACGGGATGAGGCGAAGACATGCACGCCGGTGGATCTTAGCCAGCTTCAGGGCTCTCCGAGGAGATAACACCCCTACTGCTGCTCTGCGGGCTCTCCGCATGATCACTAAGACAAAGTGAGTACAAGGTTGCTCCTTGAGCTGTTTCTGGAGATAGGAGAAGGCGAGGCTAGCTTTCTCCTTCCTATATGATCTGGTCTAGTGCTAATGGATTCGAACCCTTTGCATGGGTGCCCTTGGGGGTTTATATAGGCCTACCCCCCAGGGATACAATGGTAAATCCGGCTGGACGCGGGTCCTAGCCGTCAGTCTCTTAGGCCGCCGTCTTCTCTACTAACTGCTGGGGCCGCCGATTGTTGGGTCCTGCCGACTTGCCTAGTATGGAGCCGACAGCCCTTGTCCGCCGCGGGCGGGTCTTGCCGGCTACGGATTACTGTAGCCGCACTTCCCATGACGTTGGCTTGGTCATGGGGTCATGGCAACAGTGCCGTGTGACACTCCAAAATTTTTATTTGGTTTTCAGCAAAAACTTTGTGGTTTTTGAAAAGAGGCCATTTAAAATTTTCCAGAAAACCTTCCTCTTAAAAACTTCCTTTTCTTTGGCAAGGATTTTATTTTTCTTCAAACTATGGTGTTTGATCTTTTGAAACTTCTTCTCTGTTGATTCCCTCTCAAATTATTTTGGGAGTTTAATTTTTTTTTCTTTGAAAAAGAAACTCTATGAAAATTTGGGATTTTCATATCTTGGAAACGACCCATGACTTTGTATTTTGCCCATGTGGTAAAACCCCTCCAAAACCTCCCCTCCTCCTTGTAATCAACCTAAGTTCCCTGTCCCAACTAATCCAAGCAAGTTTTGGATTTTATTCCAATTTTCTTTCCCCTCAAATCATTTCTGCAAATTATTTGGAGCCTGAGAGATTTTCAAAGCAAGTACTCTTTTGCATTTGAGTTTTGACCTCAAACCAACTCTCCTGGATGGTCCTTTGTACCCACAACCCAGAACCATCTTGATCCACTCCTCCTCTTTTCAATTTTTTCAAATTTCAGTCTCTGCAAGTTTGGACCAGATTTGCCAAATTTGGTGAAATTCATATCTACACTTCTTCAAAAATTCCACCAAAATTCAGGCAGCCTACTGGAGCAATGAGTAGCCACTCCACCAAAAATCAGCTCAAGGAAAAATCCCCAGAGGCCAAATTAATTCTGTCGAACACCTTGCATGCGCTGTTGCTGTTCATATTCAAGAATATTCAGATTCAGTGTCGTTTTCATTCGTCAGTTTCAATCACGCGTAGACAGTGCCCTTGGCACGTTCCTCGCCGCCTCTTCCTCCTGTCTGGAGCACCACACGTGCGCTTGGCGCCATCCCGGCGTCGGCGGCGCCCTAGCCCGCCTGCACCGGCGTGTCTTGCGGCGGCCGAACCACCGTAGCAGCCGACAGAGAGCAGAACGGCGGCTCAACGCCGTTCGGCGCCGCCCAATCCTCCTGGTAGCTCCGCGTGGCCTCATGCACGCCAGCACACCCCGTTGCACCGTCGCCGTTGCCCGGCAGGCACTGGGCATGCTCTCTGCCGCTGATGGGCCCGCGCCGCCCCGTTCCGTCGAGCTCCCCCTAAACAACCGAATCCCGCTAAGGTTAGCGTCTGAATGGAACCAGTAAACCTCCACGATGACGCCCAACTCCCTAATATCCCCCGACCAAGCACTGCGCCGCCGTAACCTTCACCGGAGATCCCCGTTCACGGCCACCGCCTCGGATCGCCTATAAAAAGGACCCCGAGCTCACTCACGACCCCCACACCCTCACTGCACCTCTCCAAGACCCTGCCAAGCCACCAGGAGGACCTCGAGGAGGTCTCCTCCCCCGACTCCGGCCGCCCCGTTCCGCCTCGGCCTCCACCTCGATTCGCTCTGGTGAGGCCGTCTCTGGCGCCCAAACCCCGTCCGTTACCCCCTCTAGCTACCAGAAGTCTAACCCCCTCCTCAATTGGGCCTTCGCAGCTCCATCCGACGAGGCCCTCGACCACCCGAACCGCCGTCCGCCGGAGCAAGGCTCGCCGACCGCCGCCACCACCACCAACCGACGCGGAAGGGCGCCCTGAACACGGAGGTACCCGCCGATCTCCCTGCCTCGCCGTGGATCGCCGCCGGCGACCACCGTGGCTCTCGGGCGCCGACGAGCTTCGTCCCCCGTTTGAAAGTTTAAACCTGACGAGTGGGACCCGCCCGTCAGCCTCTTAGATCCCTTTAAACGAATCGTTTTCTGAAAACGCCTTCGGGAAAAATACGCTTTCCCCTCTGGGCTGGCGTATTCAAGACTAGAACGTTTTCTGTTTTTATAAGCTAGCCCCTGGAAACCTTCTATTTCATTACAGATGAGTCCCTGGACAAAAACCTTTATAACTTTTAAACAGAAAAGTATTTTTGATTGATTCTTTTTCTGTCCTCTTTAAAATTTTATCTAGTTTTTTTATCAGATTTATTTGAAAAATATTTGGAATACTTTTTGTGCACCTCTTGGTATTTATGATAGCGCATATATTTTCTTTATACCGTAGATACCGAAGGAGGTGACGGAGCCGCGAACTTCACCGAGCTAGGCTCCGACTACTCCAAACCAGGCAAGCACGTTTGAACTTTTGATATGATGATTGTTTTGGCATGTTTGCATTAAGTGGTTTATGGCATGTTGATGAACATACCGACGAATGTCTTGTTACCTGAGACGATGAGGCAAGTGAGTTTCGAAAATCCATGAGTGGATGGATGTGAGTATGCATGGCCATGTGTTGGCATGAGGATGGGTAAGATGGCAGTGTTGTAGCATGCCAGGCTTATGCCAGACTATGTGACTTCAATGTCAACTCGTATCATTCCAGTTCTTTCCATTCTTCCTTCCTTGTACTACCACATGTTTTCCACAAGGAATATGGCTTAGTAAGTTGTAAACCGCTTTCCTGGTACACACCAAAAAGGAGAGGCGGTGATGATGGTTCCATGGCCCTGGATTAAAGCCAGTCATCCGGTCAGGGGGCATGGGTGTTTCCGGTTGGGACCGAGAGGGGGGCACCCCTTAGAGCGCGCGTATATAAATTTGATCCCATGCTATTTGAGATTGTGATCTCCCCGTCTCAAAAGTTTTTCTTGGACGATGTCTAGGGTGATTCCTAGCATCGAGAGGTAGGATGGGTGTGTACTGGTTAGCTGTGTTTCCTACCGAAAAACCGTAAACGGAACTAGTCCTTCATGACTACGGAAATCCGTTGGCTGTGGGAAAAATTTTGTACAAACTCTGCAGAGTCATATATTCTTCGAATCATCTATTCCATGTCCAAGCTCGATATTATCTTATCCTGACCAAATGTCAGTTTTGATGACAAAGACTCTGGTGAATCGCATGAGTGCTAAGTCCGGTTAAATAATCATTTCTGTGGATGGACTAACACCTTTATTTTCATGAATTGAATGTTTATTATGAGTATTATTTACTTGTGAATAAAAGCCCTTTCTGCGATGTCGCTCAGACGTCCGACTGTGGCATTGTTATATTCTATTTTCAATAAAAGCCCTTTCTGCGATGTCACTCAGACGTCCGACTGTGGCATTTCTTTTAAAGCCCTTTATGTGGTGTCGCTAAGACGCCCGACTGTGGCATTTCTTTTAAAGCCCTTTCTGTGATGTTGCCCCGACGTCCAACTGTGGCATTTCTTTTAAAGCCCTTTATGTGGTGTCGCTAAGACGCCCGACTGTGGCATTTCTTTTAAAGCCCTTTCTGTGATGTCGCCCCGATGTCCGACTGTGGCATTTCTTTTAAAGCCCTTTATGTGGTGTCGCTAAGACGCCCGACTGTGGCATCATTTCCGTATATTTATTCGTTCACCTTTCGAGGCGTTGCATCAGACACCCGATTGGTCTTCATTTATGTTTTGTTGGGATTTCAGGCGGATTACCGCCGTTTCCCTTTTACTTACCTCGTTATGCAAATTTTTGAATGTACATTGGTGACTTAATCTTGACGCATTCATGCATGCATTTGTTATATCTTACGTCCGAACTATCTTGCGAGTATTTTCAAAGTACTCACTGGCTTGTTGATTCGGCCAGATGCTGACGAAGGCGATCTCATGGATGAAGAATTTGATAGCGAGTCCGACGCCTAGAGGAGTCCCAGTCAGTCTCATGCGACGCTGGATTTGGTCACTGTATTATATCCGCTTCTGCTACCAAATAAATTCATCGAGCCTCACCTCGACGCTCGATGAGATGGCAGTTTTAGAGTCTTGTATCCCTCTCCCCGCTGTGTTTTTCCACCACCGCCCTATCCTCGAGTCAGTAGTATGCCACCACACCACTGTGTCATGTCCGCCATTATGTATAATTATTGGCGTGCTTGTAATAATTTGGTTGAGCAATCGTAGTTCAACCCTGTAATATATTTTATGCTACTGGCTTATTGTATCAAGAATTTGTCTACCAGTGAGGAGGATTTCTCTCATACTGGACTCAAAAGATTGGTTTCTCAATAAATATTTTTATTGTAAAACCGGTCGTGACAAGCTTGGTACCAGAGCCAGGCTGACTGTAGGAAACCACTAGGTGCGATCGCTAATTGGTTATTAGCATAATAGAGCCATTTTTTATTTTTCTGCAATTGCAGACATTTCTGACAGTCAGCATAAATTTATGATCTGATCATTCAGAATTTTTGCCTACTTTTGTAGATGGCCGACAACAGCTGCGAGTCTCAGACCTTCACCAACGTGCCCGATGGGTTCGTCAAGCTTCTTTCCTTCATCGTTCAGGTCGCGATGGGGCCATCGGTGCGCACAGTCTTCACACTCTGCCAGCACCGAGTCAACGACAGTCTGACCATGCACCAGGCCGCGGTGCAGTTCAAGGGAGGGCGTGGTGAGTTATGCCGCTTCCGGTTCTTGGGAAGAGCCATGCCTATAGAGAGGCATGCTATGCAGATGGCAGCCCGCGAGGCGATAGCTCGTATTAGGGATGTCCTCCCCGTGATGAAGACTCGTCATTACCGTTATCTTCCATGCCATGTGCCTTACACCTGTCACTACGCATTCTCCTGCCCCAAAGGGGAACGAGACGAGGCTTCTGAGATGCTTATTGAGTATCTCCGGGCCCTGGAGGCAGCCTTCGACAACCTGGTGGACGACTTCGTGGCTGCCCGCATGGACTCAGTTCATGGCTGTGCTGCCAACAGGAGGGAGCTCCTACCCACCGCACCGCCACTGACTTTTGTCTCGTCCTCAGCATCTTATGCACCTACTCGTCGCCTACCTTCTACCGAAGAATTCAACCAAGTTATTGCGCCCACTCCAGCGCGCACTGCACCACCCTTCGCGCCCACTCCTGTTCGTGTTGTTCCGCCCCTGGCACCCGCTCCATCCACTCTGCACAACACTACACGTATGGAGCCTATTAGCGAGGAGGAAGTCGAGTCCCCAGCCTCGCTACGCCTCACCCTCGGCAGGGCAAAGGAGGTCGTCAACATCTCCGCCTGAGTACGCTTAGCCGCCATGTAATGTACCGCTTTGTATGATATGTTTATATGTACATAGGTTGTGAGAAGTAGCCTGTTTGCGCATCATGTAGGATCTGGAGAAGTGCACTAGCCTAAATAACATGTCAGGATGATGTACGCATATCCTGAGTGATGTATTGTATAATTACCGCCCGCGTGTAAGATATGTAATGAGCAGTCCTTCTCCGTGCGCAAGTCGATTTGTTTTTCTTACGTAAGCTTGGTTATTTAATTTTATTTGCCAGCTTTATGCATTTATGGAATTTTTTTTGCGACTCTTTCCGCTTTTCTTATGGGTTTTACAAAATATATCCCCAGAGTGAAAAATGTCTCGTCCTTGGACTCGCTCCATGCCAACTCCACCAGAGGAAAATTTTGATACCCAACCCAGCAACGAGTTCACTCAGGGACAGTCAAGCCAATAGGGCAGTGAATCGGCACTTTCACAAATGTGCCGCCTTTATGAGCAGAGTCAGCAACAACATCGGGAAATGATGAACCAAGTCATCAACATGGGAAATCGCCATGGACAGTATCAGCAGCATTCCAAGTTATCTGAGCTACAGAAGACACGTCCCCAAACCTTTTCTCATACTGACAAGCCTCATGAAGCCGAGGATTGGCTTCGAGATATGGAGAGAAAATTAATTATTGCAAAATGTTCAGATCTCGAGAAAGTACTATATGCTCCGCACTATCTCACAGGAGCAGCTGCATCATGGTGGGAGAATTTTCTGCACATGCACCCCAACGAAAATGATATAACCTGGGATGATTTCAAGGAAGGTTTCCGTGGTGCACACATCCCTAAGAGTATTATGAAAATTAAGAAGAGAGAGTTTGATGACCTCAAACAAAGGAACATGACAGTGTCAGAATACAACGGTCAATTTACTCTATTGTCTCGCTACGCCAATGAAGAACGTATGACTGAAAGCAAGAAGATGGAGAAATTCCTTGACGGTCTGGCGCCCGCGCTTAAATGCCAACTGGTCGTGCACACTTTTCCAGATTTTAAAATGCTAGTGGACAAAGCCATTACTCTGGAAAATGAGAGACGTAGCTTGGAGGATTTACACAAGCAAAAAAGAGACCAGACTGCTCTTGCGCGCAACCACCGAAGCAGGAAAGATTTTCAGAAAGGTGGGACACACAAACCTACAACAAACATCTCTCGGCCAACCAAGAATTTCCATGCAAGGGACAAAGAGTTCACATATCGCCCAGGCGTTACTTGCTACGCTTGTGGAGAAGAAGGGCACTACGCCAAACAGTACCCCAAGCCAAGGAACTCGACCCCGAAGCCAAACAACGGTGGCACTAATTTAGCGCGCAAGCGCAACAATTTCAACCCCAACAACAACCACACGAAGGGTCATCTAAACCACGTGACCAAAGAAGAAGCACAAAATGCTCCGGATATCGTACTCGGTACGTTTCCTGTCAACACAATACCTGCAACGGTTTTGTTTGATTCTGGAGCTTCTCACTCATTCATTTCGAAAAGTTTTGCTTTGCAAAATAATTTTTCGATGTTTCCCTTGGAAAAATCCATGATCATCAAGTCCCCTGGGATTCAGCAAGTTACTCAGAGTTACTGTCAGAATGTGGTCATTGAGTTCGAAGCATTGAAATTTTACGCCAATCTTATTGTGTTGGAAAGTAAAGGACTGGATGTCATCCTAGGGATGGACTGGTTAACCACCAACAGAGGTTTTATTGACTGTTTCAACCGGACCGTAATTCTCACGCACCACCACGGGAAGACAATAAAAGTATCAACCAAGGAAAGAAAAATACCCCGGTAGCCGAGATTGAATAAGGTGGACGTTTCTGAGTTAAGCAAGGTTCCAGTAGTATGTGAATTCCCAGACGTATTTCCCGAAGAACTACCAAGCATGCCACCAGACCGAGAAATAGAATTCAGCATTGAGCTAGCACCAGGAACCACCCCCATATACAAGAAACCATACAGAATGGCACCATCCGAGTTGATTGAGTTGAAGAAACAAATAAAGGAATTACTGGACAAGGGATACATTCGAGCCAGCTCCTCACCTTGGGGATCACCAATTTTATTTGCCAAAAAGAAGGATGGAACACTGAGATTGTGCATAGACTACCGAGCACTTAACATGGTCACAGTCAAGAACAAATACCGATGCCGAGGATAAATGATTTATTTGATCAGCTCGCTCAGGCCAACGTATTCTCAAAGATTGACTTAAGGTCAGGATACCATCAATTAAAAGTGCGAACAGAAGATATCCCCAAAACAGCCTTCACCTCCAGATATGGACTATATGAGTTCACAGTTATGCCTTTTGGATTAACAAATGCCCCCGCATATTTTGTTCACCTCATGAACAAAGTATTTATGAAGTTTATGGACAAATTCGTTGTGGTATTTATCGATGATATTCTGATATACTCCAAAACACCAGAAGAGCACGCGGAACATCTCAGGATTGTGCTAAGAGAACTCAGGAAGCATCAATTGTATGCCAAGTTCAGCAAGTGCGAATTTTGGCTAAGGCAAGTAGGCTTTCTAGGTCACGTGCTGACCCAACACGGTATCGCAGTGGACACGGAGAAAGTTAGGGCCATACTTGATTGGAAGGCACCAGCCAGCGTAACGGACATACGAAGTTTCTTGGGAATGGCAGGATATTACCGCAGATTTATTGAAGGATTCTCCACCCTAGCCAAGCCAATGACGCAGTTGCTCAAGAAGGACAAGAAGTTTGAATGGACAGAAGCCTGCGAAAAAAGTTTCCAAGAGTTAAAACGGAAATTAACCACGGCACCGGTATTAATTGTGCCAGACATACACAAAAACTTTGAGGTGTATTGTGACCCATCCCGAAAAGGTCTCGGGTGCGTGTTGATGCAAGAAGGCAAGGTTGTCGCATACGCTTCACGACAACTCCGCAAGCATGAGGAAAATTACCCCACTCATGACTTAGAAATGGCAGCAGTCATTCATGCACTTAAGGAATGGAGGCATTTCTTACTTGGGAATCGATGTGAAATATACACGGACCATAAAAGTCTCAAATATATTTTCACACAGCCAGAACTAAACTTACGGCAACGACGCTGGTTGGAATTGGTAAAGGATTATGACGTTGGTATCCACTATCATCCAGGGAAAGCAAATGTAGTGGCCGATGCTCTTAGTCGAAACCCCAGCTCCGGCGAAAACAATCTGCAAAGTTTGAGACCTGAATTCCAACAAGAATTTGCCAAACTCAACTTGTTAATGATCGCGTAAGGCACCATATCAAACTTGGAAATAAAGCCCGACCTTGTGGAGAGAATTAAAGAAGCTCAGCCTGGTCACCCCAGCATTGAAGGAATTAAAAGAAAGGTGAGTATGGGCAAGGCCTCGGAATTTGTCATAGGCGATGATGGAATATTACTGTACGGGGACCAACTCTGTGTGCCAAATATAGAGGACCTCAGGCAGCAAATCCTAGCTGAAGCACACACCACTCCATATTCAATCCACCCTGGAGGAACCAAAATGTATAAGGATATTCAGGAAAGATTTTGGTGGCATGGTATGAAGAGGGACATAGCCACATTCGTTGCATGTTGCGATTCTTGTCAACGCATAAAAGTTGAGCATCAAAAACCAGCCGGACTACTGCAACCAAACAAAATACCTGAGTGGAAATTGGATGAAATAGGGATGGATTTTATTGCCGGACTACCTCGGTCACGACACGGGAATGATGCCATATGGGTCATCACCGATAAATTAACCAAGGTGGCACATTTCATTCCAGTGAAGACAACCTACAACACTCAGAAGCTTGCCAGGATTTATCTCTCCCGTATAGTTTGTCTGCATGGAGTCCCGAAGACTATAATATCCGACAGAGGCACTCAGTTTGTCTCGAGATTCTGGGATCATTTACAACAGGCTCTGGGAACTCAATTGGCCTTCAGCACAGCCTACCATCCCCAGACTGATGGACAGACTGAACGTGTAAACCAAATTTTAGAAGACATGCTGAGAGCATGTGTCCTCACCTATGGAACCAGTTGGGAAGAAAGCCTGCCATATGCCGAGTTCGCATACAACAACAGTTACCAGGCCAGCCTGCAAATGGCACCTTTTGAAGCCCTATACGGACGGAGATGTCGTACCCCGCTAAATTGGTCAGAGACCGGAGACAGCCGTATCTTCGGCCCAGACGTGCTCAAAGAAGCCGAGGAAAAAGTCAAGATAATCAGGGACCGACTCAAGACCGCTCAAAGCCGACAGAAGAGTTATTACGATCAGAAACATCGTGGGGTCAATTTTGAACCCGGTGAATTTGTGTACCTACGAGTATCACCTATGAGGGGACTGCAACGGTTTAAGATTAAAGGAAAGTTAGCACCAAGATCCATTGGACCATTCTGCATAGTGGCACGAAGAGGCACTGTAGCCTACCAGCTAGACTTACCCGAAGACCTGTCCGACATTCACGACTTATTCCACGTCTCTCAATTAAGGAAGCGCGTAAGCAAACCAGAGAAACAAGTATTCCATGAGAACATTGACGTGCAGCCAGACCTCACTTATCGGGAACACCCAGTAAAAATATTAGAGGAGTCTGAAAGGAGAACCCGACAGAAGACCATCAAGTTTTTCAGAGTTCAGTGGAGCAACCACACCGAAAGCGAAGCAACTTGGGAAAGAGAGGATTTTCTTCGGATAGAACATCCATACTTATTTAAGGATCAGCTGGAATCTCGGGGACGAGATTTTTCCTAAGGGGGTAGGCGTTGTGACACTCCAAAATTTTTATTTGGTTTTCAGCAAAAACTTTGTGGTTTTTGAAAAGAGGCCATTTAAAATTTTCCAGAAAACCTTCCTCTTAAAAACTTCCTTTTCTTTGGCAAGGATTTTATTTTTCTTCAAACTATGGTGTTTGATCTTTTGAAACTTCTTCTCTATTGGTTCCCTCTCAAATTATTTTGGGAGTTTAATTTTTTTTTCTTTTAAAAAGAAACTCTATGAAAATTTGGGATTTTCATATCTTGGAAACCACCCATGACTTTGTATTTTGCCCATGTGTCAAAACCCCTCCAAAACCTCCCCTCCTCCTTGTAATCAACCTAAGTTCTCTATCCCAACTAATCCAAGCAAGTTTTGGATTTTATTCCAATTTTCTTTCCCCTCAAATCATTTCTGCAAATTATTTGGAGCCTGAGAGATTTTCAAAGCAAGTACCCTTTTGCATTTGAGTTTTGACCTCAAACCAACTCTCCTGGATGGTCCTTTGTATCAACAACCCAAAACCATCTTGATCCACTCCTCCTCTTTTCAAAATTTTCAAATTTCAGTCTCTTCAAGTTTGGACCAGATTTGCCAAATTTGGTGAAATTCATATCTACACTTCTTCAAAAATTCCACCAAAATTAAGGCAGCCTACTGGAGCAATGAGTAGCCACTCCACCAAAAATCAGCTCAAGGAAAAATCCCTAGAGGCCAAATTAATTTTGTCGAACACCTTGCATGCGCTGTTGCTGTTCATATTCAGGAATATTCAGATTCAGTGTCGTTTTCGTTCGTCAGTTTCAATCACGCGTAGACAGTGCCCTTGGCACGTTCCTCGCCGCCTCTTCCTCCTGTCTGGAGCACCACACGTGCGCTTGGCGCCTTTCCGGCGTCGGCGGCGCCCTGGCCCGCCTGCGCCGGTGTGTCTTGCGGCGGCCGAACCACCATAGTGGCCGACAGAGAGTAGAACGGCGGCTCAACGCCGTTCGGCACCGCCCAATCCTCCTGGTAGCTCCGCGTGGCCTCATGCACGCCAGCACACCCCGTTGCACCGTCGCTGTGGCCCGGCAGGCACTGGGCACGCTCTCTGCCGCCGACGGGCCCGCGCCGCCCCGTTCCGTCGAGCTCCCCCTAAACAACCGAATCCTGCTGAGGTTAGCGTCTGAATGGAACCAGTAAACCTCCACGATGACGCCCAACTCCCTAATCTCCCCCGACCAAGCACTGCGCTGCCATAACCTTCACCGGAGATCCCCGTTCATGGCCACCGCCTCGGATCGCCTATAAAAAGGACCCGAGCTCGCTCACGACCCCCACACCCTCACTGCACCTCTCCAAGACCCTGCCAAGCCACCAGGAGGACCTCGAGGAGGTCTCCTCCCCTGACTCCGGCCGCCCCGTTCCGCCTCGGCCTCCACCTCGATTCGCTCCGGTGAGGGCGTCTCCGGCGCCCAAACCCTGTCCGTTACCCCCTCTAGCTACCAGAAGTCTAACCCCCTCCTCAATTTGGCCTTCGTAGCTCCATCTGACGAGGCCCTCGACCACCCGAACCGCCGTCCGCCGGAGCAAGGCTCGCCGTCGACGTGGTGCTCGCCGACCGCCACCACCACCACCAACCGACGCGGAAGGGCGCCCTGAACACGGAGGTACCCTCCAATCTCCCTGCCTCGCCGTGGATCGCCGCTGGCGACCACCGCGGCTCTCGGGCGCCGACGAGCTTCGTCCCCCATTTGAAAGGTTAAACCTGACGAGTGGGACCCGCCCGTCAGCCTCTCAGATCCTTTTAAACGAATCGTTTTCTGAAAACGCCTTCGGGAAAAATACGCTTTCCCCTCTGGGCTGGCGTATTCAAGACTGGAACGTTTTCTGTTTTTATAAGCTAGCCCTGGAAACCTTCTGTTTCATTACAGATGAGTCCCTGGACAAAAACCTTTATAACTTTTAAACAGAAAAGTATTTTTGATTGATTCTTTTTCTGTCCTCTTTAGAATTTTGTCTAGTTTTTTATCAGATTTATTTGAAAAAAATTTGGAATAATTTTTGTGCACCTCTTGGTATTTACGATAGCGCATATATTTTCTTTATATCGTAGATACCGAAGGAGGTGACGGAGCCGCGAACTTCACCGAGCTAGGCTCCGACTACTCTGTACCAGGCAAGCATGTTTGAACTTTTGATATGATGATTGTTTTGGCATGTTTGCATTAAGTGGTTTATGGCATGTTGATGAACAAACCGACGAATGTCATGTTACCTGAGACAATGAGGCGAAAATCCATGAGTGGATGGATGTGAGTATGCATGGCCATGTGTTGGCATGAGGATGGGTAAGATGGCAGTGTTGTAGCATGCCAGGCTTATGCCAGACTATGTGACTTCAATGTCAACTCGTATCATTCCAGTTCTTTCCATTCTTCCTTCCTTGTACTACCACATGTTTTCCGCAAGGAATATGGCTTAGTAAGTTGTAAACCGCTTTCCTGGTACACACCAAAAAGGAGAGGCCGTGATGATGGTTCCATGGCCCTGGATTAAAGCCAGTCATCCGGTCAGGGGGCATGGGTGTTTCCGGTTGGGACCGAGAGGGGGGCACCCCTTAGAGCGCGCATATATAAATTTGATCCCATGCTATTCGAGATTGTGATCTCCCCGTCTCAAAAGTTTTTCTTGGACGATGTCTAGGGTGATTCCTAGCATCGAGAGGTAGGATGGGTGTGTACTGGTTAGCTGTGTTTCCTACCGAAAAACCGTAAACGGAACTAGTCCTTCGTGACTACGGAAATCCGTTGGCTGTGGGAAAAATTTTGTACAAACTCTGCAGAGTCATATATTCCTTCGAATCATCTATTCCATGTCCAAGCTCGATATTATCTTATCCTGACCAAATGTCAGTTTTGATGACAGAGACTCTGGTGAATCGCATGAGTGCTAAGTCCGGTTAAATAATCATTTCTGTGGATGGACTAACACATTTATTTTCATGAATTGAATGTTTATTATGAGTATTATTTACTTGTGAAGAAAAGCCCTTTCTGCGATGTCGCTCAGACGTCCGACTGTGGCATTGTTATATTCTACTTTCAATAACAGCCCTTTCTGCGATGTCGCTCAGACGTCCGACTGTGGCATTTCTTTTAAAGCCCTTTATGTGGTGTCGCTAAGACGCCCGACTGTGGCATTTCTTTTAAAGCCCTTTCTGTGATGTTGCCCCGACGTCCGACTGTGGCATTTCTTTTAAAGCCCTTTATGTGGTTTTGCTAAGACGCCCGACTGTGGCATTTCTTTTAAAGCCCTTTCTGTGATGTCGCCCCGACGTCCGACTGTGGCATTTCTTTTAAATCCCTTTATGTGGTGTCTCTAAGACGCCCGACTGTGGCATCATTTCTGTATATTTATTCGTTCACCTTTCGAGGCGTCGCTTCAGACACCCGATCGGTCTTCATTTATGTTTTGTTGGGATTTCAAGCGGACTACCGCCGTTTCCCTTTTACTTACCTCGTTATGCAAATTTTTGAATGTACATTGGTGACTTAATCATGACGCATTCATGCATGCATTTGTTATATCTTACGTCCGAACTATCTTGCGAGTACTTTCAAAGTACTCACTGGCTTGTTGATTCGGCCAGATGCTGACGAAGGCGATCTCATGGATGAAGAATTTGATAGCGAGTCCGACGTCTAGAGGAGTCCCAGTCAGTCTTGTGCGACCCTGGATTTGGTCACTGTATTATATCCGCTTCCGCTACCAAATAAATTCATCGAGCCTCACCTCGATGCTCGATGAGATGACAGTTTTACAGTCTTGTATCCCTCTCCCCGCTGTGTTTTTCCACCACCGCCCTATCCTCGAGTCAGTAGTATGCCTCCACACCACTGTGTCATGTCCGCCATTATGTATAATTATTGGCGTGATTGTAATAATTTGGTTGAGCAACCGTAGTTCGACCCTGTAATATATTTTATGCTACTGGCTTATTGTATCAAGAATTTGTCTACCAGTGAGGAGGATTTCTCTCATACTGGACTCAAAAGATTGGTTTCTCAATAAATATTTTTATTGGAAAACCGGTCGTGACATGCCGCCGCCTGACGGGCGATCACTGTTGCCATTCCCTGTCGTGTCTGGTTAATGGCATGTGGGGCCTGTGGGAGGGGTCGGCCTACTCCGGGGGACCGACTCCCAACGGGTCCGTCTTCTGGTTCTCTTGCCGCCTTCTGTACTCCCGCTGGCCAACGGGACCCACCGTCTCTAGGTCATACAGACAGGCCGTCATGGGCACAGGGCTCCGCCCCCAAGGGCTGATGTCAGGGCTGGCATGGTAACAGTGCCGCGCCGGATGTAGATCTTCGTCGGTACGGGGCACTGTGGCCATGCCTGCCCTCAATAAACGGGGTGGATGGAGTTGCCAGCCGACTCCCTATAGCCGGCTTCTCTTGTAGTCGCCGGCCAGGACTCGGCTTATCTTGGAGTCGCCTCTAGGTCTCGGCTTGTCTTGGAGTCACCTCTGGGACTCGGCTTATCTTGGAGTCACCTCTGGGACTCGGCTTATCTTGGAATCGCCTCTGGGACTCGGCTTATCTTGCAGTCGCCTCTGGGACTCGGCTTTTCTTAGAGTCGCCTCTGGGACTCGAGGGGCGCAGCCTGCCCCGATGTCTTGAAAGGTTCTCAGACTCGGGTTAGCCTACCCGTGGCCCATTACTCCTACAGTAGTCCCCGAAGCTGGTGAGGCTCCAAGGGTGACACGTCGTGGGGCCTCAGCAGTTTCATTCTTCTGGTGGTGGAATTTGGGCCTTGCTTGCCGTCTTCCCTCTGGCCGACTATCTGGAGTCGGACTCGTAGAGGGCCGTCTTGCCCCCTAAGGAGTTTGAAAGCCGCGGCGGGAACCAAGAGGCGCGCCTGATACGCTTCCCTGTGGTCACTTGCTGCGGGCCCTGTCGCGTGGCGCCACGCGGCAGGGACAGTCTGCCCACCCACGCGCGCGACGGGACAGGCCGTCAGGCGGGGCCCGCCACTACCGCGCCTCGGCACGTGAACTGATCCGTTGCGGCCGTGCGGACGGTTGGGTTTCCCACGTCGTTACTGCATGCTGTAACTTCGTGGGGTAAATCATGGGGGGCGTGGGGTCCCATGCGCAGTTAATCCCACGCCCACCCCATCTGCTTCTCAGCCTATGGGCCTATAAGTAGACGGGGGGAGCGGGACGGCAAAGCACGCGCGCCCATTCTTCCCTGCTCTCCCGCCTCCTCTTGCCTCTTCTTTCTCCTACCGTCGTCGCACCAGACCATGCCGCGCCCGCAACGATGAGTTCTTCCTCCGCCGCCGCGACTCCTGCCGTGCACTCCGCCGTGTGGGACGGCTCCGAGGTGGACGACGATCTCATCGAGCTCCTCCGCAAGACGCGTCGGCTCCCCGACACGAACCTAGTGCGAGCCCGTGCCGCGCCGGAGAGGGAGATAAGGCCGGTGCCGGAGGAGGGCGAGCGGGTCATATTCCACTCGCACCTCATGCGCGGCCTGGGGCTGCCAGCGAGCGGTTTCTTCCGCTCCTTCTTGGAGTTCAACGGGCTCTAGCCGCACCACCTTACTCCGAACATGGTGGTGCTGCTGGCTGCCTTGGCCACCCTGTGCGAGGGCTTCCTCGGCGTTCTCCCCACCATCGAGCTGTGGGGAGAATTCTTCCAATCCAAGCTCGGCACGCACGTCGCCGGCGTGCCAGCTCAGTGCGGCGCCTTCATCGTGATGCGGAGGTCGACCGCTGACAATCCATTCCCCTCCATCCTGCTGATTAAGTCAGTGAAGATGTGGCAGCGGTCGTACTTTTACGAGAAGAACGTCGCCCCAGAAGGCGACTGGGTCAATCTGCCGCCCTATGAAGCCGCGCGCCAGCTGGAAGGTTTCCCAGCTGGTCCCACCGGGTCAAGACGCTGACTCCCGCAGGTGCTGCCGCCATCGCGCGACTCCGAGTGTTGACGCAGTCGGAGGGCTTGGTCGGCGCCGACTTGCTGGCCGCCTTTGTGGCGCGTCGAGTCCTCCCACTCCAAGGCCGACCTCATCTGATAAGTTAGATGAGTGACCACTGGGACCCGAGTCAGATGTGCACCAGGGACATGCCCCACGCGGAGGTGGCGAACATGGTGAACCACATCGGGGAACTGCGAGCTTGCGATAGATTGGCAGTTCGGCAAAGACCCGTACTCACGCGCCAACCCCCCGCCAGTGGTAAGTCGTCTTTCTGGTTCCTCTGTTTTCTTTGCAGCCGAATCTGACTTCTGATCTTTTTTGGCTTCTTCAAGTCAGAGCCCCCTCATTCAGCCCGCAGCCGGCGCCTCGGGAGCGCCCCGTGAGTTCGTCCCCGACCAAGCGGAGAGCGACGTCGATGACCCCGACTTGGGGGCGGCAGCGATGGAGGCCGACGCTGAAGGGGGAGGAGAAGGAGCAGGAGGCGGCTTCAGGCCCTGAGCCAGGCGCGAGCTCCTCCGCCGGCTTGGCCAGTCAAGTCGGCGCGAAGAAGCGCCGGGCCAGGCCGAGTTTGCTCGGCGGCCGGCCGAAGAAGTTCAAGGGGGAGGCTGCCGCAGCCAAGCGGGAAGAGGCGGTCGCGAATGCCAACCGCTTCCGCAAGGAAGTGAAGAAGCCGCCACTAGTCTCTGCGTAAGTGTTTCTGCCCTCGTCTTATTTTCTTCTATCGAATCTTGTCATAATTTTTTACATGCCTTCTCCGCTTAAGGGCCCCCCTTTCCCTTGAGAGGGTCGCCGTCCCCTCCGTCATGGGGTCGGCCGAGACGTCTGCCAATACTCGGCGGATTGACCACATCACAGACTGGAGCTCATCGTACCAGCCCCTGCCGCAGGCCTCCAGCTTCTTCTTAAAGGTCCTGGTTTTGAGGCCCCTCGGGACCTCCACGTTGGCTCGCTCAGCCTGGCCGTTGCTCCGGGGGTGCGCTACCGAAGCGTAGCATATCTTCGTTCCAAGGTTAGCACAGTACGTTTTTAAGAGATTACTGGTGAATTGCGAACCGTTGTTGGTGATGATGCGGTTAGGCAGCCCAAATCGTCTCACGAGGCCCTTGATGCACTTGACTGCGGAGCCTGCTGGGATGGTGCGGACGGCTTCCACCTCGGCCCACTTGGTGAACTTGTCCACGGCAATGTAGAGGTAGCGATAGCCCCCTGGCGCCCGAGGTAACGGGCCCAGAATGTCCAGTCCCCAAACTGCGAACAACCATGAGAGCGGTATAGTCTGCAGACCCTCCGATGGCTGATGGATCTGCTTGGCATGGAATTGGCAGGCCTCACAAGCTTTCACCAGCTCAACAGCATCATTGAGTGCTGTGGGCCAATAGAACCCGCTGCGGAACACCCTGCCAGCGAGGGTGCGTGATGATGAGTGATGCCCACAGTCTCCATCGTGTATGTCTGCCAGCAGCTCCTTCCCTTGCTCTCTGGAAATGCAACGTAGGGATACATCATTTGGTCGCCTCCGGTAGAGCTCTCCATCATTGACACAGTAGGCCGTGGCCTGCCGCGCCACACGCTCCGCTTCCTCCTCCTTCTCCAGTAGGGTCCCTTGCGTCAAGTAGTTCCTGAGCTCTGCGATCCAGCATATTTCCTGAGGCTCCAACGCCAGGAGCAGGCGTGCCCCTGAGGCCGGACCGCAGACCGGGGCTCCCGAGGTAGGCGGCTGAGGGAGCTCTTCACGAGGTTGCGCCGTGCTTGATAGTGATGGTGCCACCGAGGGCTTGAGGAGTCGCTCCTCGAAGACGCCAGGCTCCTGAGGTAGCCGCCTGGATGCCCTCTTGGTGATGTCGTCAGCCTCTTGATTGGTGCCGCGAGGCACATGCTGCAACTCTAGCCCCCAGAACTGTTTCTCCATCCCGCGAACCTCCGCAATGTAGGCTTCCATGTGCTCGTCCTTCGGCTTGTATATCTTGTTGGAGAAGTTGACGAGAAGTTGTGAATCACCATTGATGATGAGGCGCTTTACCCCCAAGGCGACTGCGGCTTTCAGGCCTACTATCAGGCCTTCATACTCTGCTATGTTGTCGGAGACCTTTTCTTCGTGCTGGAAATAGAGTTGCACGGCGTAGTAGAGCTTGTCTTGAGTGGGAGATACGAGCACTGCGCCGGCCCCTGCGCCATGTCGGGAGAATGCCC
The DNA here is from genome assembly GCA_963921465.1 of Triticum timopheevii. Taxonomy (NCBI): domain Eukaryota; kingdom Viridiplantae; phylum Streptophyta; class Magnoliopsida; order Poales; family Poaceae; genus Triticum; species Triticum timopheevii. Next base: position 239,690,524 of record OY997264.1, on the reverse strand, counting down.
CGTCGAAGTACATGACCCAGCCATCCGGTGCCTCGCTTCTCGGGGAAACCGATCGGTCCTTGCCAGCCTCGAGGCCTGGCGCCTCTGCCCATTCTGTCATGAAATCTGCAAGTGCGGCTCCCTTGATGACTCTGGTCGTGCTGAATTCTAGCTGAAATGCTTGCAGTTCGATGTTCCACTCAGCGACTCTTCCTGCCGAGTTGGGGCTCCTGAGTACCCTTTCCAAGGGGTATGCTGAAACGACCTTGATGGGATGGCCTTGGAAGTAGTGCTGTAGCTTGTGTGAGGCTACCAATCGTGCGAGAAGGAGTTTTTGGGGCATGGGGTACCGCGCCCTTGCGTCTCGTCGCACCGTGCTGACAAAGTACATGGGGTGCTCGACGAGGTTGAGAGTGCTGGCGCTACTTGCTTCCTCCGGAGGTTGGGGCGCCTCCTAAGACGACAGAACCCTCAGCGCCTGGTCGCTTGGAGGGGCCTCTTCTGCTCTGTGGGTGCTCCCCTGCTGCGGCTGATCCTTTTCGGCTGCGGTCGTGGTCTCCGCGAGGCCTTCTTGGCTTCGCTTTGCTTCGACCCGGATGGTTGCTGCGGCCTTGGTCTGACGCTCTTCCCTAACCGCCACCGGGGCTGTGCTGGCGGAGTAGGGGGTGGCTGCAAGGTAGAGCACCAGGGGCTCCCGAGGACCCGGAGCTAACATCACCGGAGGGCTGGTTAGGTACCTCTTAAGATCCTGGAACGCCTTGTCGGCCTCTTCAGTCCATTCAAAGGGGCCCTTCTTCTACATCAGCTTGAAGAAGGGCAGTGCTCGTTCCCCCAGCTTGGAGATGAAGCGTCCTAGCGCGGTCACATGCCCGGTGAGCTTCTGCATTGCTCTGAGGGTCTTTGGCCGGCTCATGTCTTCGACTGCTTTGACCTTCTCCGGGTTGGCCTCGATGCCCCTGTGGGGTACGAGGAAGCCCAGGAGCTTGCCCAAGGGGACTCCAAACACACACTTCTCTGGATTGAGCCACAAGTCCACCTCATTGAGGCTCACGAAGGTTTCTTCCAGGTCCTGTATCAGGGTTTTTGCCTCCCGAGACTTCACCATAATGTCATTGACGTAAGCCTCACCATTCCTGCCGAGCTGCCGGCCCAAGGCGATGTGCATCAACCACTGAAAGGTCGCGCCTGCGTTGCACAACCCAGATGGCATGCATGTATAGTAGCGCACTCCACACAGGGTAAGGAAAGCCATTTTTTCCACGTCTTCTACCGCCATCTTGATCTGGTGATAGCCCGAGACGGCATCCAGGAAGCACAACAGGTCACACTCAGTGGTGGAGTCGACAATCTGGTCGATGCGAGGAAGCGGAAATGGATCCTGTGGGCAGGCCTTGTTGAGGTTGGTGAAGTCGACACACATGCGTTCCTTTCCTCCCTTTTTGGCACGACCACCAGGTTAACCATCCAATCTGGGTAGCGGACCTCACGAATAACCCCTGCCGCCTCCAGCTTGCGGGTCTCTTGGATGATGAAAGCTTGTTTCTCAGTGGACTGCCGCCTTGCCTTCTGCTTCACGGGGTGCACGTTGGGGCACACATTGAGGTGATGCTCAGTCACACCCCTCGGAACCCCTGCTAGCTGATCAGGTTCCCACACGAACACCTTCTTGTTCGCACGCAGGAACTTCACCAAGGCCTCCTCCTGCTCGGGTTCGAGGTTGGCGCCTATGGTGAACGTGTCATTAGTGGACCCGTCCTCATCGACTGGTACCTGCTTGGTTTCCGCCTTGTCTTGGGTGAATAGCTGCTTCTTCTTGGCCGGCGCAGCCCCCTTGGGCTCAAGGGCGTCAGTGCTGGCGGGCTGCGCCACAGCGGCTGTCTTGAAAGTGAGCTTGAGCGCCTGCAGTGCATCTCTTGTGTCTCCTGACACGGTGAGGACGCCACTACTACCGGGCATCTTCATGAGGTTGTACGCCGGGTGAGTCACTGCCATGAACCAGGCCAAGGCCGGGTAGCCGAAGATGGAGTTGTAGGGGAGGCCGATGGGGGCGATGTCGAAGTCGATCAGCTCTGTGCGGAAGTTGTCGTAGGTGCCGAAGGTCACCGGGAGGCAAATCTGCCCCAAGGAGGCGGTGGAACAGACTCCGACACCCGAGAAAGGCCTGCTGGGCTAAAGCCACTCTAGCTGGGCATCGAAGCCACCAACGGGGATGAAAACGTCATTGCGAATAGGTTTCCCATGGCTCTCAAGGACGGTGCCCGCACTTGGCTCCTGAACCTGGCTCCTGGCACGATCTCTTCCTGGGACGAGATGCGCACCCGCTTCATCGCCAACTTCCAAGGTACTCGCGATCGGCCCCCGGCCATGAGTGACCTTCGCCGCATCAAGCAACAGCCAGGAGAGACCCTGCAGAAGTACATCCAGCGCTTCAACAACGCCCGCCTCAAGATCCCCAGGGTGACTAAGCAGGCCATCATCTCAACCTTCTCTGATGGCGTGCGTGACATCAAGATGAGAGAGGAGCTAGCAATCCATGAAGACCTGTGCACATCACTGGAGATGTTCAACTTGGCGACCAAGTGCGCCAGGGTTGAGGAAGGGCGCCTCTCCCTCCTCGAGCTTCCGGCTACCAACCCAGAAGAGAAGAAGCCCGTGCTCGCGGCAAAGCCAGACACTAAGCGTGGCAGGGATCAGCCTGAGTCATCCAAGGACAGCCGGTACTGCGTGTACCACGACCTCCTCACCCACAACACCAACGAATGCCAAGAGCTCAGGTCGTGCGAGATGGGCGTATCGGCCAAACATCCTGACTGCAACGATCGGGGCTATGGCCGAGGAGGAGGAAGAGGTGGAGGACGATGGGAAGACCGTGGACCTCGCCAAGGGTGGCGCGACCGACCTCGCGAGGACCGCTGGCAGGACCAGCCTCGCGAGGGAGGTTGGAGGGATCAGCCTCTTGAGGACCGCCCTCAAGGCAACGTAGGCCTCCCTCCTCTGCGACCGCCACCAAGAAGGAATGAAGACCATCACCAGGACGAGGGGGCTGGGGGCTTACAGGAGCCACGCGCAATCGCTTGCATCCTAGGCGGTGCTCAAGCCCCAGCCTCTCAGCACATCTTCAAGCAGTTTGCTCGCGATGTGAATGCAGTCCTCCCCAAGCTTGAGGCCACGCGCCCTCTCAGGTGGTCAGCATGCGCTATCACATTCAGCTCAGCGGATCAGCTCAAGTGCGCAGCGACAGCCCGAGTCCTCCCGATGCTTTGCTCCCCAGTCATCAGCAATGTGCAAGTCAGCAGGACCCTCATCGATGGCGGAGGTGGACTCGACGTCCTGTCCGTCGAGACGTTCAACAATCTCCAAGTGCCATATGATCAGCTTCTGCCAACCAAGCCTTTCTCAGGAGTCACTGATGGTTCCACTGTCTCGATAGGCCAAGTTCGCCTTCCCGTCACTTTTGGGCAGCTGTAACGCCCCGGATACAACTTTCCATATTCGTAACTCCAACTCTTGCCTTTTCCGGAGATGTGATATGATAGTTCCTTCGTGGTTGGGTTATTGTCGTTTGTTTTGCATTTCGTTCATGTCGTGCATTTCATCATAGCATCATGCGCATTGCATCCGCATTTATTTTCGAAAACTTGCATCCGTACGTAGTGCCACATTCCCTATTGCCGTCGTTGACCGTTCCGAGACCAACCGGGTTTTTGAGTCACTCATTCACATGACCGCCTTGTCTCTCTCTACACAGCCACGGACCCACTTGCGTGTTCGAAACCTGCCTCGAAACCGACCCGCTCTATTGTCATCGTTGGATTCGAATCATCCCCAAAATATCGTCGGTGATTTGGTTGGACTCCCAAAGCATTTTATTCTCGACGTCCGATTACGATTGGAGGGACGATATACCCCTAACCCAAACTCAGATATACTATATATATCTAGACAATCCACCTAATTTCTAGGGATCCTACCCTAGCGCCGCCACCACACTCTTTCTCATGATCCCTCCCGATCCTCCACCTCCCCTCGATTTCAGTCACCAGCCACTCCAGCGATCCACTGCCTCCCTCGAGCTCCAACGGGACCGCACCCCTGGATCCACTGCTTTGAGCACCTTCATGGAGCCAGGCTTCCGCGCCTCCGCTTGTTCTCCTCGAGGATTAGCAGAGCTCACCCGCCTCCTACACATCGTCGTCGCCCCTCCTTTTTCCCGTTCTTCTTCTCCCTCTGCTCTAACCTCTATCTCTTTTCCCCGTGTTCCCCGGCAGGAGCACAAGCTCCCTCCTCCTTGTCCCCGTGCTCGCAGCAGCAGAGCAGGATTCGGCCCCGATGCCCCCTCCCCATCCTCCTTGTTCGGTTCCTCGTCGGATCCGGCAGGTATTCATCGTCGTAGCCACGCCAAGTCCTCTGCTTCGTCCAGGACAGGTGCGCCTGTCTCCGTCGCCTGAACCAGCAGCAGCTTCAACCCATTTCCGGCCAGATCCGCCGTCCTGGAGACCCGCGCCCCTACCGGACCTCCCCTGCTCTGCCTTTGTCCCCGCCGGTTCCCCACGTCGCCTCCCCGCGCCCTGGAGTCCATGCTCGCCTACACTCTTGCCGCCTCCAAGTCACCTTGCCACCTCTGTTCGAGAGGAGGGCGACACAGTTGACACCCGCGTTGACTGTGCCTCGCTTGCGAGCGACCTCCAGGTGGGCTCCAAGGCCCAGCAGCCCCCATGCCGGCCTCCCTCTCCACTGACCGGCCTCAAGGCCCAATGTGAGCAGCTCCCCAGCCCAGATCCCAGATTCAGCCTGATTGTGTTTTTTTCCTCTCCAGTGAATTTGTCTATTATTCCAAAGGCTGCAGTTTTACAGAAAAACCCTCATGTTCATGCATGTAATAACTAATTAACCATGCATCGGTTTAAAATGTTTTATATATGTAAAATGCCTAGAATTTCATCTAGTTTCATAATATCCAACTCTCATCCTTGTTTAAAATGTTTAACTTGCTATTTGCTTTAATTTGCTCAAATGCCAAGTTTAAATGATTTATTTCATCACTAAATAACCGTAGCTCGGTTTTAAATAAACATTATATGTAAATGGGGTGGAAAAATGCATTGATTAACATGGTGCACTTTATTTCCCTGATTAACAACTATAAAATATGTTTTAGGGCAGAACAGTGCCAAATTTGAAATATGCACGTGGGGATTTTCCGGAATTGTTGTTTGTTGTTTCCAGCCTCATTTAAACTTGCCTAGATAGGTAGTTTACTTATGCTTCACCTCTTCCCATGTTTAACAACATTTAATATTGTTTGGTAGCTTAAACGAGATTAAACTAAATATGTCAATGTGGTGTTTTGTCAATATGCAACTCGTTGCATATTGAGCTCCAATTAACTTGTAGTATTGTTTGTTGCACTTTGTCATGCCATGCCTCATTAAACCGGACATGCATCATACTTGATTGTGCATCATGCCATGTTTATGTTTGTGTGTTTACCATGTTGTTTGTTTCTTTCTGTTGTTTCTTCTTCTCGTTAGTTCCTGTTTCGCTGGGATCGTGAGGATTCGTTCGTATACGCTTGGTTCATCTTCGTGGCTTCATCTTCTTCATGGACTCGTCCTTCTTCCTAGCGGGATTTCAGGCAAGATGACCGTCACCTTGGATCTCATTACTATCATTGCTATGCTAGTTGCTTCGTTCTATCGCTATGCTGCGCTACCTATCACTTGCTCTTCAAGCCTCCCAACTTGCCATGTCCGCCTCTAACCTTTTCATCCTTCCTAGCAAACCATTGCTTAGCTATGTTACCGCTTTGCTCAGCCCCTCTTATAGCGTTGTTAGTTGCAGGTGAAGTTGAAGATTGCTCAATGATGGACCGGATTATGTTGGGATATCACAATATCTGTTATTTAATTAATGCATCTATATACCTGGTAAACGGTGGAAGACTCGGCCTTATGCCTGGTGTTTGTTCCACTCTTACCGCCCTAGTTTCCGTCATACCGGTGTTATGTTCCTTGATTTTGCGTTCCATACGCGGTTGGGCAATTTATGGGACCCCCTTGACAGTTCGCTTTGAATAAAACTCCTCCAGCAAGGCCCAACCTTGGTTTTACCATTTGCCTACCTAAGCCTTTTTCCCTTAGGTTTCCGGAGCCCAAGGGTCATCTTTATTTAACCCCCCCCCCCGGGCCAGTGCTCCTTCGAGTGTTGGTCCGAACCGAGCAGCCTGCGGGGCAACCTTGGGGAAACTTGAGGTCTGGTTTTAATCGTATCTTGACTTATCCGGTGTGCCCCGAGAACAAGGTAGGTGCGACTCCTATTGGGATTTGTCGGCACATCGGGCGGCTTTGCTAGTCTTGTTTTACCATTGTCGAAATGTCTTGTAAACCATAATTCCGAGACTGATCGGGTCTTCCTGGGAGAAGGAACATCCTTCGTTTACCGTGAGAGCTTGTGATGGGCTAAGTTGGGACACCCCTGCAGGGTATAAACTTTCAAGAGCCGTGCCCGCAGTTATGTGGCAGATGGGAATTTGTTAATGTCCGGTTGTAGAGAACTTGACACCAGACTCGAATTAAAATGCATCAACCGTGTGTGTAGCTGTGATGGTCTCTTTTCGGCGGAGTCCGGGAAGTGAACATGGTTTTTGGGTTGTGGTTGACGTAAGTAGGAGTTCAGGATCACTTCTTGATCATTGCTAGCTTCACGACCGTTCCGTTGCTTCTCTTCTCGCTCTTATTTGCTTATGTTAACTACCATATCATGCTTAATCGCTGCTGCAACCTCACCACTTTACCCCTTCCATTCCCATTAAGCTTTGCTAGTCTTGATACCCATGGTAATGGGATTGCTGAGTCCTCGTGGTTCACAGATTACTACAATAACAGTTGCAGGTGCAGGTTATGTGATGATCATGATGCGAGAGCGATTCTTGCTTGTTTTGGAGTTCTTCTTCTGCTTCTTCTTCGATCAGGGGATAGGTTCCAGGTCAGCAGCCTGGGCTAGCAGGGTGGATGTCGTTTGAGTTTCTGTTTGTGTTTCATCCGTAGTCGGATGGTGCTCTTATGTATGATGGTGTTGTATTCATGTGACATTGTATGCCTCTTGTATGTATCCCCATCTATTATGTAATGTTGATGTAATGATATCCACCTTGCAAAAGCGTATCAATATGCGGTTCTATCCTTGGTGGGACCTTTGAATCTCTTTAGGATAGTATCGCATATTGGGCGTGACAAGTTGGTATAAGAGCCTCGACCGACCATAGGAGCCCCCTTGATTGTTGTCCGTTGTTGAGTGTAGAAGAAAACTATTTTGAGTCTTAGGATTATATATATCGGAGAGTAGGATTCTTTTTACTCCTCAGCCCCTTTGTCACTCTTGTGAGGACTCCTGATGTAGATGTTTTGTCTTTCCTCTCCTCAAATTTCACTAAAAAAATTTAGGATCACGCGGGTATCTTGGGATCGTTACGATAGTCTTGTGACAAGAACATTGTTCTTGGTTCCTCCTGACATTTAGGGGTTGTGGCAGTGTCCCGGGGAGTTGAGCTCCGAGGTGTTGTCGTCACAATTTTATCGTTGCAGTTCTGGAATACCTGAGTTTTGCCGACATCGAAAATCTCTTTTATGCAGTTGTTGGTGAGATAACCTCGACGCCACCCAGTACTGGGGAGTTCGGGAGTATTGCCATAGCTCGTATAACGGATGCTTTTCAAAGCTTGAGGTACACGATTTTCGGAGTTTTCTTGGTTATGTGTTGACGGATGGATATAGCTGGATGTAGGGATTGTTAGTTTGGGTGAGATATATTGCTTCCCCTGTATCCCCAACACCAAATTGCATAACCAGAAAGTTTCGGGAGTTTATAGGTAGGAATTCAAGTATCTCCTAGAATACCTTTCTTACAGATGCATGATATGGGATTGGGTAGATCTCTATCATATGTATTTGTTCCGGCTTATTCTGCAAGCCAAATCCTTTGTTTTGTTTTATTTGTGGTATTCAAGTTGCTTCGATGTCAAGTGTTGACTCCATACCTTTCAAGCGGTGTTCTCATATTTCTATGGGAGTACTAATCCTTTTGATCATCAAGATTGTCATGTAATTCTTTTGCAACCAGTGTGTTTCTCTTCAAGTGGATCCGATCATTTCAATATTTGTGAGATCAATTCTAAGTTTTCTCAACGGTATCCGTTTCATCTGTCCCCAAGTTGCCTTTGTTTTCCCGCCATCCCACCCTTTTTCTTCAAGGACTCGGATTTATTAATCAAGTATCCTTTTATTGATGGGATGTCTCTTCATTCTTTTCTTTCAATGTTCTTATCCGGTGATTTCCCATGAAGATGCTCAACAGTTTCAAGTTCATCATCCTTCATTGTTGTTTCTTCTTCGGTGGATCCAATTCAAGCTTTCGATATTCATCATATTCCTTTCCTTGTTTCTAATGCTTTCTCGTGCCGGTGCACCTCTCAATCACTAACCTCTTGCTATTCATTTGTTCCAGAGTGTTGAAGATACCTCAGAAGATTTGTGTTTCAATTCTTAATCCATTCAAGCTATTTGGAGATTATTATCTCATTCAAGCTATTTTATTCTACCGGTGCAATCTCTATTTCAAGCAATCCTTCAACGATGTTTCTTTCAAGTGGGCCCTAACCCACAGGGTTTTTCCTAGGATCTTACCTGACTCTTCTAATTATTCCGGAGCTATTCCAAATTCTTTTCAAAGTGTGACGTAAGAATGGATTTCATCAGTCACATGCCTTCTCCATGATCAATTTCAAATTCTTTTCATCTTTGGTTCAACCCTTCCTCTTTTTCATTCTCCCGGTGTATCTCAGTAATTTTGGTGGTGTTTCTCGTCGTCATTTGAAGACCGAAGAAGAGTTTTTCCTCTAAATCTTCTCCGTTCTCTCGAAGTTTCATGGTTCTACCTTCATGTTATCCTCTCGAATTATTCCATTTGTCACATATTCCTTTTTCTCACCTATCCGGAGTATTTCAGGAGTTGCTTCCTTTCTTGATCATCCTAAGGCCATCATTTCCGAATATTACTCATTCTCAGACTTCAGCTCTTGTTCTCCAAATATCACTGGTGGATCGTTCAAGTATACTCTTTAGTCAGCTTATGATCTCTTTGTTCTCTTGTATCTAGATTCACTCAAGTATCTTTGTTTGTTTTCTAACTCTTCCTGGTGTTTCGTTATCTTTCCTTCGGTCGTTTTCAATTCTTACGGTGGTCCATTCAAGATTCATCTTCTCTTGTTATCATATCAATTCACTTGTTCTCTCAGAATCCTACCGGTGGTTTGCTCAACATTCCTATTCCTTTATTATCATATCATTTCATTCGTTCTTTCCAATCCTAACGGTGATTCGCCCAAGACTTCTTCAATTTTGCGCTATATCTCTCTTAATCCTTTCTACGCGAATAAGTAGTATGCAAATCCATTGTTTCTCATCAATTTAATTGGTGGAGGATAAGCATAAAATAATTCTTGTTCTCATTTCATCGTGGTCAAGTTGATTAACTCTTTTCTTCGGAGATTGTTCATGATGAAGTAATTCTCGGTTCTAGTGTTTCATCATTTCTTTTCCGGAGTTCTTCATTGAGGCTCTACATGGTGGTTCATCAAGGATTCTCTTCATTCTTCAATTGTTCTTCAAGATTTCTCTCGAAGTTATGACCTGCCAAGCTATACTCTAAAATAAACATGGTGCCCAACACATGTTTTGTTTTCAGGAGTTCAAGCATTCTTCATCTTGCATCCGAAGTGCAAGTCTTCCTACCTTATCTTTTGAGGTGGTGTTATGTTATTCTTGATAATTTCCCTTCAAGTTTTATGATTCACAAGTTTTCAAGACTGTCATATTTAAATCCATCATTTTCTGTTCGTTCAAGAGATCTTTTCAACAATTCAATCTTTTGTTCGAGTTATATTGGGTTATATCTCACCTACAGCCTTCCCTAAGGAATGTAGCTATTTGTGGTGCTTATCAAAGATCCAATTTTCTCCTTCTCACCTCGATGAAGAAGTTTTTCATCTTTTTGGTTCTCTCAATCAAATTAATGGTTTCCATTAGTGGCTCGTTGTCACCTCATAGTCTCGAGATGTTTTCCATAAGCCCACTACAAGTTTATTTGTTTCATTGTTGGTTTTCCAACAAATCCGTTCTAACCTTATTGGAAGGGTGCTTTCCAAGATCATTTGTGGCAGAAGTTGGCATTTTCTTCTCCATTCTTTTATTCCAATGATCTATCTTCTATTCTTTCTTCCGGAGGCATGGTGATGTTGCTCTCTTCACTCATCATCTCGAATTGTGAGGATCATATTCTTTTCATGCTTATCCATTTAACTGGAGTTTTGTGCCATCTCTTCAAGTTCTTTTCATCTTATCAAGTTTTCCTTCTTCTTCCAGTCGGAGTGCTGCACAAATTATATCAATCTTATCCCTTCTCTATGTAGTTTTAACCGGAGTGGTTTCAATATCTATCTTATCACTAAACCTCTTGGTTCTCGTTGTATCCCTTGTGCCTTTTTTCTAACGGAGTGTTTTCAACTTTGCACATCTTCATTGTTTTCTTCCTATCATTTTGCTCAACCTCTCTAGGTTCATGGTTTTCACTTGTTTGTCGAAGAAGCAACTTAGTTTTACCTCTTCTCTTCCTCTTCCGTTTCTCTCCGGTGCCATCCTAGATCTCGGGACGAGATCCTCTTGTAGTGGTGGAGTGTTGTAATGCCCCGGATACAACTTTCCATATTCGTAACTCCAACTCTTGCCTTTACCGGAGATGTGATATGATATTTCCTTCGTGGTTGGGTTATTGTCGTTTGTTTTGCATTTTGTTCATGTCATGCATTTCATCATAGCATCATGCGCATTGCATCCACTTTTATTTTTGAAAACTTGCATCTGTTCGTAGTGTCGCGTTCCCTCTTGCCGTCGTTGACCGTTCCGAGACCAACCGGGTTTTTGAGTCACTCTTTCACACGACCGCCTTGTCTCTCTCTACACAGCCACGGACCCCCTCGCGTGCTCGAAACCTGCCTTGAACCCGATCCGCTCTATCGTCACCGTTGGATTCGGATCATCCCCAAAATATCATCGGTGATTTGGTTGGACTCCCAAAGCATTTTATTCTCGACGTCCGATTACGATTGGAGGGATGATATACCCCTAACCCAAACTCACCTATACTATATATATCTAGACAATCCACCTAATTTCTAGGGATCCTACCCTAGCACCGCCGCCACACTCTTTCTCGGGATCCCTCCCGATCCTCCACCTCCCCTCGATTTTAGTCACTAGCCAATCCAACGATCCACTGCCTCCCTCGAGCTCCAACGGGACCGCACCCCTGGATCCTCTGCTTTGAGCACCTCCATGGAGCCAGGCTCCCATGCCTCTGCTTGTTCTCCCCGAGGATCAGCAGAGCTCACCCGCCTCCTCCACATCATCCTCGCCCCTCCTTCCTCCCGTTCTTCTTCTGCCTCTGCTCTAACCTCTCTCTCTTTGCCCCGTGTTCCCCTGCAGGAGCATGACCTCCCTCCTCCTCGTCCCCGTGCCCGCAGCAGCACAGCAGGATCCGGCCCTGACGCCACCTCCCTGTCCTCCTTGTTTGGTTCCTCGTCGGATCCGGCAGGTCTTCGTCATCGTAGCAGCGCCAAGTCCTCTGCTTTGTCCAGGACAGGTGCGCCTGTCTCCATCGCCCGAACCAGCAGCAGCTTCAGCCCGTTCCTGGCCAAATCCGCCGTCGTGGAGACCCGCACCCCTGCCGGACCTCCCCTGCTTTGCCTTGGTCCCTGCGGGTTCCCCACGTCGCCTCCCCGCGCCCTGGAGTCCATGCTCGCCTGCACTCTTGCCGCCTCCAAGTCCCGTTGCCGCCTCTATTTGAGAAGAGGAGGACGCAGTCGACGCCCGCGTTGACTGTGCCTCGCACGCGAGTGACCGCCAGGTGGGCTCCAAGGCCCAGCAGCCCCCATGCCGGCCTCCCTCTCCACCGACCGGCCTCAAGGCCTAGTGTGAGCAGCTCCCCAGCTCAGATCCCAGATTCGGCCCGATTGTGTTTTTTCCTCTCCAGCGAATTTGTCTATTATTCCAGAGGCTGCGGTTTTACAGAAAAACCCTCATGTTCATGCATGTAATAACTAATTAACCATGCATCGGTTTAAAATGTTTTATACATGTAAAATGCCTAGAATTTCATATAGTTTCATAATATCCAACTCTCATCCTTGTTTAAAATGTTTAACTTGATGTTTGCTTTAATTTGCTCAAATGCCATGTTTAAATGATTTATTTCATAACTAAATAACCGTAGCTCGGTTTTAAATAAACTTTATATGTAAATTGGGTGGAAAAATGCATAGATTAACATGGTGCACTTTATTTTCCTGATTAACAAGAATAAAATATGTTTTAGGGCAGAACAGTACCAAATTCGAAATATGCATATGGGGATTTTCCGAAATTGTTGTTTGTTGTTTCCGGCCTCATTTAAACTTGCCTAGATAGGTAGTTTATTTATGTTTCACCTCTCGCCATGTTTAACAACATTTAATATTGTTTGGTAGCTGAAACGAGATTAAACTAAATATGTCAATGTGGTGTTTTGTCAATATGCAACTCGTTGCATATTGAGATCCACTTAACTTGTAGTATTGTTTGTTGCACTTTGCCATGCCATGCCTCATTAAACCGGACATGCATCATACTTGATTGTGCATCATACCATGTTTATGCTTGTGTGTTTACCATGTTATTTGTTTCTTTCCGTTTTTCCTTCTTCTCGTTAGTTCCTATTTCGTTGCGATTGTGAGGATTCGTTCGTCTACGCTTGGTTCGTCTTCGTGGCTTCGTCTTCTTCATGGACTCGTTCTTCTTCCTAGCGGGATTTGTGGCAAGCTGACCATCACCTTGGATCCCATTACTATCATTGCTATGCTAGTTGCTTCGTTCTATCGCTATGCTGCGCTACCTATCACTTGCTCTTCAAAACTCCCAAATTGCCATGTCAGCCTCTAACCTTTTCATCCTTCCTAGCAAACCAATACTGGGCTATGTTACCGGTTTGCTCAGCCCCTCTTATAGCGTTGTTAGATGTAGGTGAAGTTGAGGATTGCTCCATGATAGATAGGATTATGTTGGGATATCACAATATCTCTTATTTAATTAATGTATCTATATACCTGGTAAAGGGTGGAAGACTCGGCCATATGCCTGGTGTTTTGTTCCACTCTTGCTGCCCTAGTTTTCGTCATACTGGTGTTATGTTCCTTGATTTTGCGTTCCTTACGCAGTTGGGCGATTTATGGGACCCCCTTGACAGTTTGCTTTGAATAAAACTCCTCCAGCAAGGCCCAACCTTTGTTTTACCATTTGCCTACCTAAGCCTTTTTCCCGAGCCGGTGCTGCTTCGAGTGTTGGTCCGAACCGAGCAGCCTGTGGGGCCACCTCAGGGAAACTTGAGGTCTGACTTTACTCATAGCTTGACCTATCCGGTGTGCCCTGAGAACGAGGTACGTGCGACTCCTATCGGGATTTGTCGGCACATCGGGCGACTTTGCTGGTCTTGTTTTACCAATGTCGAAATGTCTTGTAAACCGGGATTCCGAGACTGATCGGGTCTTCCTAGGAGAAGGAATATCCTTCGTTGACTGTGAGAGCTCGTGACGGGCTAAGTTGGGACACCCCTGCTGGGTATAAACTTTCGAGAGCCGTGCCCTTGGTTATGTGGCAGATGGGAATTTGTTAATGTCCGGTTGTAGAGAACATGACACCAGATTCGAATTAAAATTCATCAACCGTGTGTGTAGCCGAGATGGTCTCTTTTCGGCGGAGTCCGGGAAGTGAACATGGTTTTTGGGTTATGGTTGACGTAAGTAGGAGTTCAGGATCACTTCTTGATCATTGCTAGCTTCACGACTGTTCCGTTGCTTCTCTTCTCGCTCTTATTTGCATATGTTAGCCACCATATCATGCTTAGTCGCTGCTGCAACCTCACCACTTTACCCCTTCCTTTCCCATTAAGCTTTGCTAGTCTTGATACCCATGGTAATGGGATTGCTGAGTCCTCATGGCTCACAGATTACTACAATAAGAGTTGCAGGTGCAGGTTATGTGATGATCATGACGCGAGAGCAATGCTTGCTTGTTTTGGAGTTCTTCTTCTGCTTCTTCTTTGATCAAGGGATAGGTTCTAGGTCGACAGCCTGTGCTAGCAGGGTGGGTGTCGTTTGCGTTTCTGTTTGTGTTTCATCCGTAGTCGGATGGTGCTCTTATGTATGATGATGTTGTATTCGTGTGACATTGTATGCCTCTTGTATGTATCCCCATCTATTATGTAATGTTGATGTAATGATATCCACCTTGAGAAAGCGTATCAATATGCGGTTCTATCCTTGGTGGGACCTTTGAGTCTCTTTAGGATAGTATCGCATATTGGGCGTGACAGCAGCGCAACAACTAGTGCACCGAGCTCATTGACTTCGACGTCGGCCACATTCGCCTGCCGTACAATGCCATCCTCGGGTACCGAGCCCTGGCCAAGTTCATGGCAGTGACTCATCACGGCTACAATGTCCTCAAGATGCTAGGAAGCGGTGGAATCATCACAGTGCCTTGTGAGGAAAGGGATGCAGTGTGTTCTCTTGAGCGTGCCTTCCAAGCCGCGGCAATCGAGGACCCAGATCACAGGAGCGGGAGGCTTCAGAGGCGGTCCCTAAGAAGAAGAATGCTTCACCAGGCCCGAGCACTCACGAGGCAGGAACCTCCGGAGGCATTGCATCAGGATCCGCGCCCGTTCAAGGGGCGCCACCCTCTGTCGCATAGGAAGGCGCACCCGGCGCCCTCCTTGGGCAGTGATCGGCGGCTCTATCTTGGAGAGCCACTGACTTTGCCAAGGTCACGAGGGAGGCGCTCGGGCACCACTTGGAGGCGTGCTTCAAGGCACGTTTCCCTCAGGAAGGCATGAGGCAAGGAGGGCCAAACCCTCAGGAGTTCATCGCGAGGAACATTCAGGATCTACTATAGTCAAGAGTCATGCGCGACAGCCGCCGCCTACCCGCTGTAGCCCCACATCCTGGTGAGGATGTTGGGTTGCGCGTCTGCATCGATGTACCAGGGCTCAACCGACCCGCGTCTCAGGAGCGCCTCTGGCCTTCGCGCGTGGGGCATTGTGAGGGTCCACCTCACAGCTACGTTCGCATGCCTTTCGGCCTGCCGAACACAGCTGCTACCCACCAGTGCCTGATGTCAGGGGTTGGGTGCGACATATGCCAATGGGTGGCTTATCATGGTGGGGGCGAGTAGAACGTCGCCGGTGCCTGGAAACGGGATGAGGCGAAGACATGCACGCCGGTGGATCTTACCCAGCTTCAGGGCTCTCCGAGGAGATAACACCCCTACTGCTGCTCTGCGTGGTCTCCGCATGATCACTAAGACAAAGTGAGTACAAGGTTGCTCCTTGAGCTGTTTCTGGAGGTAGGAGAAGGCGAGGCTATCTTTCTCCTTCCTATATGATCTGGTCTAGTGCTAATGGATTCGAACCCTTTGCATGGGTGCCCTGGGGGGTTTATATAGGCCTACCCCCCAGGGATACAATGGTAAATCCGGCTGGACGCGGGTCCTAGCTGTCAGTCTCTCAGGCCGCCGTCTTCTCTACTGACTGCTGGGGCCGCTGATTGTTGGGTCCTGCCGACTTGCCTGGTACGAAGCCGACAGCCCTTGTCCGCCGCGGGGCGGGTCTTGCCGGCTACGGATTACTGTAGCCGCACTTCCAATGACGCTGGCTTGGTCATGGGGTCATGGCAATAGTGCCACCGCCTGACGGGCGATAACTGTTGCCATTCCCTGTCGTGTCTGGTTAATGGCGTGTGGGGCCTGTGGGAGGGGCCGGCCGACTCCGGGGGGGCGACTCCCAACGGGTCCGTCTTCTGGTGCTCTCGCCGCCTTCTGTACTCCCGCTGGCCAACGGGACCCACCGTCTCTAGGTCATATAGACAGGCCGTCATGGGCACAGGGCTCCGCCCCCAAGGGCTGATGTCAGGGCTGGCATGGTAACAGTGCCGCGCCGGATGTAGATCTCCGTCGGTACGGGGCACTGTGGCCATGCCTGCCCTCAATAAACAGGGTGGATGGAGTTGCCAGCCGACTCCCTATAGCCGGCTTCTCCTGTAGTCGCCGGCCAGGACTCGGCTTATCTTGGAGTCGCCTCTAGGACTCGGCTTGTCTTGGAGTCGCCTCTGGGACTTGGCTTGTCTTGGAGTCGCCTCTGGGACTCGGCTTATCTTGGAGTCGCCTCTAGGACTCGGTTTATCTTGGAGTTGCCTCTGGGACTCGGCTTTTCTTGGAGTCGCCTCTGGGACTCGAGGGGCGCAGCCTGCCCCGATGTCTTGAACGGTTCTGTGACTCGGGTTAGCCTACCCATGGCCCATTACTCCGACACCTGATGAGGAGATGGAGATGGACCTTGAGGAGCCGCCCGGACCCCTAGATCCTCCCGAGGCTCAGGGCTCCGAAGGCTCGTGAAGGTGACATCTTTCGAAGTTCTATTTTTAGCTGGGAGCGCCCACAGGGCTGCATCATTCCCACGTCGCGTGGATCCGTCCCTGCGGCATGTATCCGTTTTTCTTATGTTCTTTACCTACCTTGTTGGGGTCGCCCCTCGGGCTGCATTATCCGTAAGCTGCTCGGGCCTGACCCAGCAGCGTTTGCCTTTTTCTACATCTATCTAAATGGATCTATTCCTCCGCGTTTAACCTGATTCTCATGGATATCATCCGCTGATTACCGCGAACCTCTCCGCTCTCATGCAAAGCGCTTGCACGTTAAAAGGGGGGCGCCTGAGCATCGCGACTCATGGGCTCTTACTGGCTCTCCAGCCCTCACCCCCTGGCCTTGACCCACGGCATGGCGACCTGTCATACCAGTGGCGGCTGAGCTCGCTCGAGGGCCGGGACCTGAGGACATAGAGCATTTGCATTCTAACCACCCTGCAGGAACACATCATTTATAAAGGCCCAGAGCCAGGCGCAACCCGCCTCGAGGTAGGGCCTCGTGAGTCCCGCACTGGCTCACGGGTGCCCAGATACACCTCTCCTAGCACTACCGTGCCAGCCACGTGTCAGAGCGGGGCTGTACACGCCCCGGGGGCTCCTCCCGAAGGGGAGCCCCCTCCCACGTACCAGTGGAAGCACCATGCTCCGCGCTGGCTGACGACACTGCCGAGGAGCGGCTATGCCCATACACATACGGAAGCGCTATGCTCCGCGCTGGTGATAAACAACTGAGGGCGGCCCACGGCTGTATCAACCTCAGGGAGCCCAAAGCTGAGTGTCTGGCACCATCGCAATGCCTCCCCTCGGGAGTGCCGCGCGAGGAGGCTGGACACGGGGGCTGCGCCCGGGCTACGCCCGAACGCACGCCACCCAGCCAGGTCCCTCGGACCTGGACGTCGCGCGCCTCTCCCCGAGCGGAGCCAAGGTATGAAGACTCGTTTGCGCGTCAAGGGGGACTCCTGAGCATCGTGACTCAGGAGCCTAGCTGGTCATGTAGGCCCTCAATCCATAGTCCCGTCCTGCTTTCCGGTCGGGGTTAACGGCGGCTGAGGTATGCGCGGGGCCGGGCCCTGCCGATGTAGAACGACATATCCACTCCTATGCCACCCTTCCCTACTTGCTATTTGCGCGTCAAGGGGGACTCCTGAGCATCACGACTTAGGAGCCTAACTTGCCACGTAGCCCCTCACTCCTTAGTCCTGTCCTGGTTTCCGGTCGGGGCTAACGGCGGCTGAGGTATGTGCGGGGTCAGGCCCTGCCGACGTAGAAACACGCAAATGGAAGGGAAAATGCAAATTCTAGGGAATTCAAAAGCAAATATTACAAGCCATAGAGTGTTTCACGACACCAAACACAAGTTTAAACGCCTCCACGAGGCATGGTGCATGTTGCAGCAATTAAAATAGGACAGAAACCGCAAAGGGATCACTTTCCAGTGGCGCCGCCACCTGTGGTGGAGTCACGCTGGGCGGCTTCGCCTCCTGAAGCTGCCGAACTGGCGGCGTCGCGTCTAGGCAAGATCCTGAAGGCACGGAACCTCCCCAGCAAAGCCTCGGCTTGGCCCTTCACGGCCTCAGCAGCAGCGGCTGCAAGGTTGCCGCTCACAGGGTCCAGTAGGCTGTCGAGGTCGACGTTGGGGTCGCGAAGGTAAACATGGCTAAGGACGCGCGTTAGCGCTGCAGATGACAGGGCACGCGCCTCGGCCTCGGCCGTAGGGCCAAGGTCGTCCGTGGCATCCTCAAGCGCGCGGACCAGGAAGGGAAGCAGCTCAGCAGGTCTGTCCTCTTTGCCAGCCAACGGCTACTCTAAGCCGCCCTCATAGAGCGTCTTCAGCGCAGCGCGAGCCTTCTTCTCCAGCTTGGCGAAGGCCAGTCGATCCTCGGCCAGGACCTTAGCCTTGCGGTCTAGCTCGGTCCTCTCCACCTTCAGCGCCTGCTCCAGCGTCTCCAACTGGCCATGGTGGTCAACAAGCTCGGTGTCCCGGTCCTTGACGGAAGCCTCCCCAGCCTTCATCTTCTCCTCCTTCTCCTGGCGGATGCGGACCTCCTTCGCGAGCTCGTCACGCAGGCCTTGAAGCTCGACCTCCAGCGCCTTGCAGCGGCCCCGAGCATCCACAGCATCGCCTTGGGCAGCATCGCGAGCGGCTTTGGCCTGGCAGGCGGCTCGCTTCTCCTCGTTGGAGGCAGACCCAGCCTGGCTCAGCGCCGCTCGGACAGAGGCAACAGAGTGGGCCCAGCCAGAAGCTAGCTCCAGGCACCCGACCACCAGGTGGGGGTCCATGCTCTGGAGATCCTCCCGCAGCCGGCTCAGTTCATTGGCAGCCTGGTCCAAGACGGCAGAGGGATCAGAAGAGACGGTAGCCGGTGGAGCAGGTGGAGAGGACGGAAGTGTGATCATGGCTTGGGAGGATGGAGCCTCCCGGGCCTTGGACACCTCAGCGCCAGCATCAAGGCCAGGCACCTCCAGCGTTAGCGGGGCCACGGGGGCTGACTCCTCGCTAGAGTGTCCCTGCTAGGCTCGCGAGGACGACCAGGCATGGGAGGCACGAGCCTCGATGCCTCCTTTCCCTGCAGACGAACTTGCCTCAAGCAGGGCCACAAAGCCCCCTTCAACCTCTTCGCTGCAGGTGCCGGCCTGGTCAAAAAAGTGCGGACGTCAAGTCTTCGCGGCAGAAACAAAGCAAAGCGTGGATCGAGCACTTACTGGACATCGTTCGCGGACTCAAGCAGCCTCCGGCCAAACTTGAAGCCCGAGAGCCTACAGCTGGGATCGGCCTTGGGAGGCCCGGAAGCAGAGGGCGCGCCGGGAAGGCCGGAGCTGGCCTCAGACTGCCCCGTAGCCAGAGCAGACCCTGGGAGAACCAGCCCCGACCTGCCCTTCCTCGGGACCAGGGAGAATCCTCCCCTCCTCACCTGGCACCGGCCTCGTCATTGTCCAGCATGGAGCGGAGGGCGCAGGACCTGCGTCGATGGAAGGAATCCCCCGACTCCTCGCCAGTCGCCTCGGAGTCAGACTCTTCTTCCTCCTCCTCCTCCTCTTCTTCCACCTCACTGCCGCTGGAGTTGCTGGAGGACACGTTCACCGTCGGCATCGCCTCCAGATCCCCGGGAGCTTCTACGGGCACCAGCCCATCACCGTTGAAGGCGGGCATGGCGTTCACCACCTGCTCCCAATCGCCGCGAAGAAACAGGGGGACGGGGGCGCCCTCCGGCCTTGCAACATCTCCCCCGACAAAGGAATGGAGAGCTGCAACCAGATCTTTGTCAGCCAGGGCCACAGAGCTCAGGCGAAGGGCGGCGTCCGCTTCCCCAAGCCTCCACAATGGGAGCGAGTGCTCCCGGAGTGGAGCCACCTGATGCTCCAGGAACTCCCTCAGAAGTGTGGCCCCGGTCAGCGTCGCCGCCCCCAAATTGCCTGGCCTCAGGTCCGCGTTCATCCTCTTCAGCACCGCCCTCGCGAAGGGGTCGACAAGCTCCGCGCGGGACCATGCATCAACGGCCTTGGGCTGCCCCATAGGAAGCACTAGTCGGGGGTGGAGGCGCCCGACATCCACCATGACCCACTTGCTCCGGAAGCCTTTGATCCTCTTCCCGGGCTTCGAGATGGCGTTGGAGCTGGAGTATGCGATAAAGCTCGTGCATGCGGACATGGGGCCATGAGAAACCTTGAGGTAAAAGTAATGGCGCAGCAAGGCCACTAAGGGCTTTTCCCCAATGTGAGCCTCACAATAGTAGGCGAAAATCGCCAGGAGAAGAACAGAGTTGGGGTGGAGGTGCAGAGCTTGTAAGTTGTACAGGCGAAGAACAACAAGGAAGAACTCGGAAAAAGGGGGCACCAGACCGGCGATGATGGCGCTCACGAAGAGCGGGTAGAAGGTGCTCCCCTTGCCTTCAGGCTGGTCGGAGCCGGCCTTGAGCACAGTCGCTCCCTTGTTGCCCAGCGCCACCGTACTCAGACGCATGAGGGCGAGATTCTTCTCCGACACATTCGGGGGATCCAGAGCCGGCGAGTACCAGGCCTCAATCGGGGTCTTGCGAGGTGCCATGGCTTGCCGGATGGGAAGGATTGAGACAGATCTGGAGGATTTGGGAAGCAGGAAGGGGAAGAACGAGAAAGGGGATCTCAAGCTAGTCAAGCAAGAACAAAGCAGGTAAGTCTGGCTAGGGCGCCTCTTTTGTCAGATGGACGGTTGCCGATGCGTCGTGGGGAAGCGGAGATGCCCGCGTCCAATCAACTGCCATGCGGCGCACAAGGCCGCATGCTATTGGGCCCCGCGGCGCTTCGGACTTGCCCCTTCGCTTCTCCGCTAAGCCAAGTCCGGGCGTGCCTTGGGCCCGGGAGCTACTGTCAGCGTTCTGGGAACGGGGGTCCCCAGACTTGCCTGCCTGCGGCCTGCGGCGTGGCTCAAGTGGGGGCCCAGTGCAACCCAGCTTCATCAACTCAAGCTCAAGACCCTCGTGAGGGGCCAAGCCTCGCAGGCTGGACGACAGGAACCTTCCTCAGGAGTAGGATCCTCAGGCAGGCTCGCGAGGAGGTGGAGGGATCAAGGCAGGGTACCCTGCGAGGAGCCCGTGACACAAGCCATGACGATCGAGACCAGGCGGGCGCCAGCCTGCACAGTGTCCTTGTTTCCCCTTCAGTGCAAAGGGGGCAAGCACAGGCCAAGGCATTAGGCAAAGGTTTCCGTTTCGATGCAACAAGACCAAGACCAGCAGAACGGCAGGATGGAGGTCACCGTGGAGCCCAGGACGGCATCATCGTCAGAGCCTTTGGCAGCCGAAGACCAACTTTAGTCAGGATAAGTGTACTAGATGTTCCCCTTCAAAATGGCCAATTGTTGGCGCCCTTCCCGCTCGTTATTTGGGAAGAGGCCCAGGGCCTCCCTCTATAAATAGAGCTAGCCACCACAGGGTAGAGGCACAGGAAAAATAGATCGAGCAACTATCTCAAGAAGACGCATAGACTAGAGAGAGGCGACTGAACTCACCCAAGTAGTTCATCGCACCAGCTCAAAAACAGCCCCTCACGAGGCTGCTCTCCCTTTGCACTGTTCATCATCAGCCCCTGCGGCAAACCACCACACCACACACGGGTATTACACCACAATGGTGGCCTGAACCAGTATAAATCTCGTGTCCCTTGTGTGTTCATCTTTCTTGCTTAGATCCTTGTGAGACTTCAGGACGTGAGCTGGTAGGGGAAAGATCTTCGTGTGCCCCCCGGTGTTCGAACCTCAAGGGTCTGCCGGAACCCGAAATCCGACAACGTTGATAGGTTGCGCCGGCATTTTTGTGCCCGAAAGGCATAGTGTTGAAACAGAATGGGCCGTATGGCGTTATGAAGGCCGTTGTGGCTTGGTCGGATTCCACCATCTTTATATGTTGGTATCCGAAGTATACGTCGAGGAAACATAGTGAGTCATGTCCTGTGGTGGCGTCAATGATTTGGTCAATGCGAGGGAGGGGGAAGGGATCCTTGGGGCAGGCCTTGTTGAGGACATTGAAATTGACACATAGGCGCCAGGATTTGTCCTTCTTTGGTACCATTACCAGATTTTCCAGCCAATCTGGATGTTTAATATCTCTGATGAATCCGGCCTCAAGTAGCTTGGCTAGCTCTTCTCCCATGGCTTGCCGTTTAGGCTCTGAGAAGCGCCTAAGAGTATGTTTCACTGGCTTGTATCCTTTCAATATATTGAGGCTGTGTTCGGCCAGCCTGCGTGGGATGCCCGGCATGTCTGAAGGATGCCAGGCGAAAATGTCCCAATTCTCGCGTAGGAAGTCTCGGAGTGCGGCATCCATTGTGGGGCTCAACTGTGTCCCGATAGAAGCTGTCTTTGTGGGGTCCGTCGGGTGGACCTGGAATTTGACTATCTCGTCCATGGGCTTGAATGAGGTGGACTTGGGTCGTTTGTCGAGTATCACGTCGTCTCTGTCCACTATGGCGCGCACCGTTGTTAGTTCTTCAGCCGCTAGGGCTTGGGATAATGCTTCTAGGGCTAGTGCGGCAGTTTTATTTTCGGTACGGAGTGCGACGTCCGGATCACTGGATAGAGTGATGATTCCACTAGGTCCGGGCATTTTGAGTTTCATGTACCCGTAATGGGGTATAGCTTGAAAGCTCGTGAATGCGTCCCACCCTAAAAGGGTGTGGTATCCGCAGCTGAACGGGGCCACTTGGAACATGATTTCTTCGGACCTATAATTCTCCGGCATGCTGAATACCACATCCAGTGTGATTTTTCCCGCACACCGTGCCTCCCAACTAGGGTTGATTTACTTGAAGGTCATGCTACTTTGCTCAATGCGGCTTTTATCAATTTCCTTCTTGTTGAGGGTTTGTTCATAGATTAGGTTCAATCCGCTTCCGCCGTCCATGAGTACTTCAGTGAAACGGAAGCCGTCAATGATTGGGCTAAGGACAAAAGCGGCTGGTGCCCGGACTATTTGGAATTGAGGTTCGTCACTGGCACTGAAGGTTATAACAGTGTCGCTCCACGGATTTATTTTTGCCACGTGGTAGATTTCAGTGGAACTTCGATGAGCTCGCTGCGCCTATTATTTGAGGCAAAAGTCTCGAAGACTTTCAGTACCGCATTGTTGTCTTCGGCGGGATGTTGCTCTGCTTTATGGTTTACAAGAAGATCCTCACCGCTTTTCGCTACCTGCTGGAGTATCCAACATGCTCTATGGCTATGCGTTGGCGTGGTATCCAGCGTGCTGTGAATTTTGCATGGCCCATTGAGCCATTCTTCCAATACGGTTCCACGCCCTGGAGCGGGCTTTGGTTTTTTGGGAATTGGATCGGGTAACTTACGAGAGTTTGCCCTTTTAGTTCGAACGAAGGTTTTAGTGAGAGCCGGATTATCCCAGAAGTCTGTTTGGGTTTTCTAGGCACTTTCCATCGCACAGTACTTCTGTACTATGGCTGCTAAGTCAGCAAAGTGTACTATGTCACGGCAACTTATAGCATTAAGGATCCCTTTGTTCATGCAATTTTTGCAGAAAAGTGAGATTGTGTCTTCCTTGCGATAGTCCTTGACCCTATTTCTCACAAGGAGGAATCTGTGTCGGTGTTCTGGGAACGGGGGTCCCCAGACTTGCCTGCGTGCGGCATGCGGCGTGGCTCAAGTGGGGGCCCAACGCAGCACAGCTTCATCAACTGAAGCTCAAGACCCTCGCGAGGGGCCAAGCCTGGCGGGGCGGACGACATGAAGCTTCCTTAGGAGCAGCCTCCCCAAGAAGGCTCGCGAGGAGGCGGAGAGATCAAGGCGGGGTACCTCCCGAGGAGCCCGTGAAGCAAGCCATGACGATCGAGACCAGGTGGGCGCTAGGCAGGCGCCGGCCTGCGCAGTGTCCTTGTTTCCCTTTCGGTGCAAAGGGGGGCAAGCACAGACCAAGGCATCAGGCAAAGGTTACCGTTTCGGTGCAACAAGACCAAGACAAGTAGAGCGGCAGGATGGAGGTCATCGTGGAGCCCAGGACGGCATAATCGTCAGAGCCTTTGGCAGCCGAAGACCAACTTTAGTCAGGATAATAGTACTAGATGTTCCCCTTCAAAATGGCCAATTGTTGGCGCCCTTCCCACTCATTATTTGGGAAGAGGCCTAGGGCCTCGCTCTATAAATAGGACTAGCCACCACAGAGTAGAGGCATCGAGCATCTATCTCAAGAAGACACATAGACTAGAGAGAAGCGACTGAACTCACTCTAAGTAGTTCATCGCACCAGCTCAAGAACAGCCCCTTGCGAGGCTGTTCTCCCTTGGTACTGTTCATCATCAGACCCTGAGGCAATCCACCACACCACACATTGGAGTAGGGTATTACACCACAGTGGTGGCCCGAACCAGTATAAACATCGTGTCCCTTGTGTGTTCATCTTTCTTGCGTAGATCTTTGCGAGACTTCGACGTGTGAGCTGGTAGGGGAAAGATCTTCGTGTGCACCCTAGTGTTCGAACCTCAAGGGTCTGTCGGAACCCGAAATCCGACATTTGGCGCGCTAGGTAGGGGTGCGCCGGAATCTTTCCTCCTCCACCTCGCGTTTCGTCGCCTCGCCGCACTGATGTCAAGCGACCCGACTGCCAACGCCAACCGCTGGGCGGCGTGGCTCGTCCACGCCGTGCCGCCGGCCAAGGGCGACCTCAACCTTGTGCCTCAGGCAGCTCGCGCTCCACAGGGTGCCGTGGGGCGCGGGCGACGCGGCCAAACGCCGCCTGCCCTCACACCGCGGCAGGTGAGGTCAGCAGCAAGAGCTTCGAACCACGCCGCGGCCACAGCGCCGCACACCCGACGGGAGCAGGCAAACTCCAGGGCCATGCTAACGGTGGCCCGAGAGCTGCTACGGTGCCGGCTGCTGGAGGGCGGCCGTGACGTGTTTCTGGAGCGAGTAGCCAAACTCCTGGACGCCGCCGCCTCGGGAGCACCTCCTTTCTGCGTCCAGCTGCCACCCCAGGTCCAGGGCGGGCCGTATGGTGGCCCCATACGTGCCCACGCAACTCCGAGCGGACTCCAGGCCCTACTCAACACCAACCCGGCCGTCAGCACCGGGCGCCAAGTCGCACCGGCCCCATCTCTGGCCGGCAAAGGAGCGCACGCCGCGGCCTTAGGCCTCGGCGGGCCACCACGCCATCGCCCTCAAGAAAACGCCCCAGGCTGGACCGCGTGGCATGTGGGGCACTACGGCGAGAACCGCGGGGCGGTGGTCCCAGAAGCTTATGTGCCCCACATGGTGGATCGAGAGTGCGCATTTCAAGAAGACCATGGCTCGTTCCTCGGGCCAGGCTGGGGCGAGGAGCCTCCAGAGGCTGAGCCCTTTCAGGAGACCCAAGAGGGCCTCAATGGCCGCGCCGGTGGCAGCAACTATCTGGTACCACTAATTCCTCAGGAGCAAGGTTATGCTAACCATGGGTCGCAGGAGGTGCAGGTCGGCGCGGCAGATGGCTGCCCCAATGTTGCAGCCTCTTACCCCTCTGGAGGAGGCACCGGGCGCTGAAGGAGAGGGGCCGAGATCCGGGTTCGTCCCCGTGGCGCTCAGCGCAAGGCGTTCTCCGGAGGTAGGCCCTCTTCCGGGGAGGTGCCATAGGGCCTGCCCCCGGCAGAGGACCCATGGTCGTTGGGGGAACCGCTGGCGACCGCTCTACCCCATTGGCGTCGTCCTTGGTTTTCGGTCGCCGTCGGTAGAGTGTGGTGCAAGGCGGGGCCCTTGTCTGGCGATATGAAGCAAGGCCAGTACCTGTGAAGAAGGCCAGTGCCTGTGAAGGTCGCCGCCCCGTGACACTCTCACATAATAATGAGTGGGGATGTACACGCCCCGGAGTCTCTAGAGAGCCGCCCTCGGGCCTCGGGGGCTCCTGCCAACACCCAGTGGTAGCACTTAGCTCCGTGCTGGTGAGAAGACATCGAAGACTAGACTAGGTGCCGAACGCGGTTTTTTGCTTTTTGCCTTTCCCTCTGTTGACGAGTTTGTTCGATTGAATTTAAGTTGGATTTGAGCTTGATACTTGTGTGTGTCTGGGGAAGGGGTCCTTAGTCTCGTTCGAGCGATCTCTCATGTTCTGGTTTCAGCTTTCCGTCCAAGTTAGTGTCAGGTGCCTCCCCTCGCGAGCCCCTCGCGAGACGGGCCAGGCCAAGCACGGCTACAATCTGGACCTCTGTCGCCGCACCCTCTCTGGAGGTTCTCATCACAGGATCAATGGGATCACCCAGAAGACACTCGAGGCGTTGTGTCCCCCACAGGCCCGCTCGGGATTCGTCGGGGTCAAAAGGTAAACAGGTCAGCTGACCTATCACTGGGCCAGTAGCTAAGCTCACACGTAGCATTATGCTTACAAGGATATCGATCGCAATCCTTTACATGAGGGGCTTCCCCTCCCAAAATGCTCTTATAGTCTTCAGGGCCGAGCCCGAACCTTCTTCACGTAGGGTAAACAGCAGTGACGTACGATCAGTCGGACATATCACTCGCCGCGTCATCTAGGGCGCCTCCAGAGGCGTCGCTGGTGTCACTGGCATCATCACCATCATCGCCAACACCTCCGCCAGCACCAGGCGCGTCCACCACGCCACCTTCATCGGCGGCCACGATCACGCCATCATCATCAGACACGAAGGCCTTGACGAGGGCGTCCACATTGTCCTCCACCCATTGCGCCAGGTCACCCAGGATGGCTATGGGCACAGGTGTAATGGCGGCATCGAAATTGAAGTGGGGATCCCTGTCCTGCAAATAGCTAAAGACACGGGAGAAGGCACGACCAAGCAAGGCTCGGCTCGTCTCCTCGACGAGCGAACGAGACCTCTCGGAGCAGTTCTCCAGAAGCGTCACCATGTTAGTGAAATATTGGAGTTTGCCGGCATAGTTGGTCTCATGCGGCACCTCGGCAGCGGCCTCGCAAATGTTGCCTAGGGCCGTGTTAGCCCGTTCCCTGAGAGTTTGGAGCATGGGGGCGTGCTCATGCTCTAGAACCCGCCTCTGACGGATCTCGTCCTCATTCTGCCATGCGATGGTCTCAGCGCCATCAAACCTCTATCGGAGAAGAAGCAGCTCGGCACGGGAAGAGGACAGTTCCGCCTACGCTGCGCCAAGGGCGGTTGTGGAGGAGTCCGCACCCCGCGTCACCCCGGCCAGTTTGGCCCTGAGGGCCGTGATCCTTCCCTCAGCTTCGGCCCTGATCAGCTCCAACCTCGCTTCGTATTGGCGCTCGAGATCCGAGCAAGCTTCAGCCACGCGGCGGTCGACCTCTTCTTAGGCTCGGGCTTCGCGCACGGCGACGTCATCCTCTGCCTGAGCCACCAGACGCTCCCTCGTCTCCAACCTCTCAAGGTCAAGGTTGCGCTCGGCAGCCTCCAGCATCAGCGCTTCCTCACGCTTCCGGAGCTCCGCCTGGTCAACGGAAGCCTCCTTCAGTGACACAAGGGCTGCCTGGGGCAGTTCCACTTGCTGCTCCAGGGAGTTGCTCTAGGATTGGAGCCCCCACACGTGCTCCTCCGCATCCTTGTGCCGTCGATCTGCTTCCCGGGCCTCCTCGACGTCTTGAGAGCAGGCCTCTTGCGAGGCCGCCAGCGACGCTTCAGCCTTCGCGTTGTCAAGGTCACGCTGGTGACGCGCAAGGGCAACGGCAACCTTCAGCTTGCGCCTCTCTTCAGCGAGGCACAAGCCTTCGGCCTCGAGGCACGCATCCTCGCCAGAAATCTCCGCCCCGATCCGGCTCACTTAATCCGCCGCCTCCTGGAGGAATTCTTGATGAAGGGCGCGGCGCTCGCGAGCATGCCTGAGTATGTCTTCCGCGTCACCCTCCGCCACTGGCGAATCCGGAGGGCACTGGGCGGCATGCCCGCTCCTGGCGCAGGGCTGGGGGCTGGTGCCCCAGCAATCGCCGGACGGGCCTCGCCAGGAGCCCGGCCTGGCGCCGGTCCGTCCCCAAAAGAGGAGCTTAAAACTGGCTTAAGCCAATCGCCGTTCACGATCAAGGAAGGAGCACGGGGCAAGCTGGTTGTGCCCCAGGAGAACTCGTGAAGGGAGGATAGCAGGCGCGCAGGCACGAGATGCCCAGTGGGACGGGCCACTTCTCTGACGGACCGAGTGGCAGGGGCGCCTGTCGAGCTCGGCGCGCCAAGGGTCAGCAGCGAGGACAAAGCTAGGGGGGATGGCTCCTTAGCCGTCTCTGCGAATTTAGTAGGAAGGGACCTGAAAGACCGCGATCAGCTGCAAGAACAGAGAAATAAAGGAGCAAGGAAAGAAGAGGACTTACTCGTCCATGGCAAAGTACTTCCTGCGCTTCAACAGGCGGCAAGGGCGATCGTCACCGCCCAAGGCCTCCTTCCTCTTGCGGAGGGCCTCAAAGTCTACGCGAAACCGGCCTAAGTGCTCGGCGCAGGGGTCGGTCTGTGGCATGGAAGAGGCGTCAAGGCGATCAGCACTAAGGGCCTAAGGGACGCCACCGGGTGCCGCCTCATGAGGAACGACCGGGACCTCGGGAGCCCCAACCTCGGGAGCCGCAGGCCGCAACTCCTCGCCTGCCACTGCTCCAGGAAGGGCTTCAGAAGATGCCGCCTCTGGAGCTCCACGTGACATCAACACCTCAACATCATCCCCCTCGGCTCTCGGCGGTTCTCGTCTCCCCGCTCCATGGCCTGAGATAGGGTCGCTTTGGGCAACCGGAAGAGCAACCACGGTGACAGGATTCTCGCAGGGCCCCCTGAGGCCAGCCGGGCACAATCCCCACTCATCGAAGCTGGGCATCTGTTTCACGAAATCGGCCCTGCCCGAACAAAGATACAAGAGGGCACCATCATGTCGAAGGCTGCCTGCGGAAGGATTGCCAGTCAGGACCTTGAGCACCGTCCTCAGTGCTTCAGGCGCCATGTCCTCCTCCTGGAGCCGCATGCGGTCTTTGTGCCCCGCAAAGTCCCACATCCGGCGAGAGTGGTGCTGGAGAGGAGCAATGCAACACTGGAGGAACTCCTTCACCACCTTGGGCGCCGTCACGTTGAGCGCCCTCAAGCTCTCGAAGCGGCGCCAGACGAAAACGAGCCGGGGGCTCACGAGCGCCTCATGACCCCAGCCTGAGTTGGGAACAGTAGGCAAGGTTGGGTGCGAGAGCAGGGGGCTGGGCACCCCAACATCCACATACAACCACCGCTCTCTGAACTTGGCCTCAGGAGGAGGAAGGACGAAGTCGATCCCTGAAGCAGCCGTCTCTGGCACGGCAAGGAAGCTCACACACCCCGAGCATTGAGTGGGGTCGCTCAGATGCAAAGAGAAGAAGTGGCGCAGCAGGGCAACGGAAGGAGGAATGCCCGCCATTGCCTCGCAAACAAAAGGAAAGACAACTAGGAGGGTAATGGACACAGGCCCGAGGTGCATCATGTGGACCTGATAATGGGAGAGCACCGCATTGAAGAAGGCAGAGAAAGGGGGAACCAGACCCGCCCGCAAGGCATCGGAAAAGAACCGGACCTCCGTGCAACCCTATCTAAGGAAGCATGGGACGCAGGCCAGACCATGGTCCGGCCGCACTCGTTGAAGACGGTAGCAAGAGCAGAACGGACCTTGCGGAAGGCCTCGGGATTGAGTATGATTGACCAATGGACGACGGGGGCCAGCTTTGGAGGCGAGCGGGACGAAGGCGCGGGCTTCTTCCCCTTTTCCATCTTCGTTGGCACCATGGCGGTGGAAAGAGGGGAGAGCTCGAGCCGGATTGTAGGTGGAGGTTGGAGCCGGAAGAAGAAGGAAGGGCGGGGAGTGCACGGACGGCGAAAGGGGAATAGTTGTGTGCAACTACGGGTCTGCCTAGCCGGGCGTATAATGAGGCATCGTGGGAAGTCGAAACGCCCACGTCCAATCAACCGCCACACGGCACCCAAGGCCGCAGGCTGTTGGGGCCCGCGGCGCTTCGCACTTGCCCCTTCGCTTCGCTGCTAAGCCAAGTCCGGGCGCGCCTTGGGCCCGGGGGCTACTGTCGGTGTTCTGGGAACGGGGGTCCGCAGACTTTCCTGCCTGCGGCCTGCGGCATGGCTCAAGTGGGGGCCCAATGCAGCCCGGCTTCATAAGCTAGAGCTCAAGACCCTCGGAAGGGGCCAATCCTCATGGGGCGGACGACTGGAAGCTTCCTCGGGAGCAGCCTCCCCAGGCAGTCTTGCAAGGAGGCGGAGAGATCAAGGTGGGGTACCTCTCGAGGAGCCCGTGACGCAAGCCATGACGATCGAGACCTGGCGGGCGCCAGGCGGGAGCCGGCCTGCGCAGTGTCCTTGTTTCCCTTTCGGTGCAAAGGGGGGCAAGCACAAACCAAGGCATTAGGCAAAGGTTACCGTTTCGGTGCAAAAAGACCAAGACCAGCAGAGCGGCAGGATGGAGGTCATCGTGGAGCCCAGGACGGCGTCATCGTCAGAGCCTTTGGCAGCCGAAGACCAACTTTAGTCAGGATAAGTGTACCAGATGTTCCCCTTCAAAATGGCCAATTGTTGGCGCCCTTCCCGCTCATTATTTGGGAAGAGGCCCAGGGCCTCGCTCTATAAATAGGACTAGCCACCACAGAGTAGAGGCATCGAGCGTCTATCTCAAGAAGACGCATAGACTAGAGAGAAGCGACTGAACTCATTCTAAGAAGTTCATCGCACCAGCTCAAGAACAGCCCCTCGCGAAGTTGTTCTCCCTTTGTACTGTTCATCATCAGCCCCTGAGGCAATCCACCACACCACACACTGGAGTAGGGTATTACACCACAATGGTGGCCTGAACCAGTTTAAACCTCGTGTCCCTTGTGTGTTCATGTTTCTTGCTTAGATCTTTGCGAGACTTCGACGCGTGAGCTGGTAGGGGAAAGATCTTCGTGCGCACCCTAGTGTTCGAACCTCAAGGGTCTGCCGGAACCCGAAGTCCGACAATCTGGCCCAATAGTGATGTACTATCTCTTGCGGCTCTTGTCTGATATGGGAAAGACAGCATAAGTCTGGGTGGGTGGGCGTAGTTAAGTCTGAATTCTGACCCGATCTGATATCTAGGGGCAGAGGAGCTTCCGGGCTTGGCAGCTCGGACTTTGGGATGTTGCCCAATTTTTCTAGCCCGTTCCCTGATTCTAAGTTTGGGGTCTGGGTCACGTCTTCCCATGAACGGGTATCCGGCTTAGAGAGCTCGGTAATCAATACATAGTTCGTCCTCAAAGTAGAGGGATAATCCATATGCGGCTCTTCCACTACCGCTATCTCATGGGTGACCGATGGGGATTTAATATCCCTTTGGTCGGGTTTAAACCCAATCCGATCATAGTCTGCGGCGACTCCCAGATTGGTGATGCGATCCAAGATCTCATTAAGGGAGGAGAGCTCCATTGGATCCATCTGTTCGGCGAGTTCTGAATTGACGTGGAGGTTGTTTTTGATGACCCAGTCAGCGCGGCAGCCGATCGGGCAGTCATGACGAAGCCTCCTAGTCGGAGAGTTTGGCCTACCGCCAGGGCTCCCCAGAGGTGATGTTGTCCTTGACAACGAGACGAGCCATCAAGCCTTGTAGCGACGACACAGAGGAACTCTCAATGAAAGCACCAATGTCGGTGTCAAAACCGGCGGATCCCGGGTAGGGGGCCCCGAACTGTGCATCTAAGGCTAATGGTAACAGGAGGCAGGGGACATGATGTTTTACCCAGGTTCAGGCCCTCTCGATGGAGGTAATACACTACTTCCTGCTTGATTGATCTTGATGATATGAGTATTACAAGAGTTGAATTACCATGAGTTCATCGAGGCTAAACCCTAGAAGCTAGGCTATGATTCTGATTGTTCTTGTCCTACGGACTAAACCCTCTGGTTTATATACACACCGTAGGAGGCTAGGGTTACACAAAGTCGGTTACAAAGAAGGAGATCTAACATCCGAATCGCCATGCTTGTCTTCCAGGAAAAGGAGAGTCCCATCCAGACACGGGACGAAGTCTTGAGTCTTGTATCTTCATAGTCCAACAGTCCCGCCAAAGTATATAGTCCAGATGTCGGGATACCCCCTAATCCAGGACTCCCTCAGTGATGACTGGCCGCAAAGATAGCCGCCAGGCAAAATAGAGAGAGGAAGGTAGATGCAAAGAGAGAGGATGACGACCATCTTCCACCACAATACAATTAGCACCATCACTGCCAATGATTTGTTGGTGGCTCGTTCCGGTTGTGGTGACAATTTTATTCATTGAGGGGAGATGAAGGAAACCACTGGAGGAAGACATCAGACTTTGGGGCAATAAGTAATCCACCAATGCCTCTGGATTTATTTGTTGGACTGGGTCGAGGAGACGAAGAGAGAGGAGTAGATGAACATACCAAGCCTGTGCGTTGTGGAGTCGAGATCGATAAGGGCCGGTCAAAGATGTTTTGAAACTCAGCACTGATGTTCCACCTATTAATTGTCGGTTTATTGCACATGGCTAGCGATGATCGCTTGCATGCAGGAATCCAGCGGTTTAGTGCTAATTATCTGTTTTTTAAACAATGCTAATTAAATACTGTTGCATGCGGACTCTTCGGGGAACAAAAAGATAAACCAAAACACTAAATAAGAATACAACCCATTTGAACCGCCGTTTGGTGAGAAATGGCCAAGTACAGCCCAACTGCAAGAAATCGACACGCATGGGAGGCAGACAGAAATTTATCATGCATGGTGGTGTGAACAAAGGAGGATGAAGTGGCTGGATAAGATTGGATGTAATGTAGGATGACATGGATAGCTTGCATGTCAAGAGAAATAGCATAGTGGGGATGAACTATTTAGGTATTATAGATAACAATGGAAAATAATGTATAGCGTCACCTTATTACTACATTTCTTTTTTTCCTTGATTGTTTATTTACTGTAAATCGCACCCGTACATTCTGGTACATTCAGTTTCCCAGGGGCTTCAGTGTACCCCATAACACGCCAAGAAAGTCCGAACACGTTCGACAGTGCGGCACCCCAAACTTATAGCATTATATGCATCAGCTCTGAATCATGTCTTGGGTAAATAGTTGGATTGCCCGGCTCCTGTGCTTGCTACCCTACGTTTCGCTATATCGGCTAGGGTAGTAGAGGGAGAACTACTACGATTGTGTCCCAGTTCTTCCGGACGAGCACCTCAGTAGAGAAAGCCGAAAACTTACTGTCATGATGTGGCGAGAGCTGGTCGCTGTTCGAGAGGTTTCAAATCCTTAAAGATTTTTTCCGCTTCATGGGAGGAATCGGTTTTTGTCCGATTTAGGCGTGTATAGTGCCCCAAGTTCGGCCTTCCGAATACCAGGGACTACGCCAAAATTCAAAATTATAGAACTTCTATGGCTAAGTGAGGGTGATAAAGTTGTATAGTTCGATTGCCTTGTTCATTGCGCTAAACACCTCCTTAAAGAACTAAAAACTTGGATAAAGAGTGTTTACATTTACCCTGAACACCCATGTACTATTTAAATGGGGGTAGAAGTCAACGAATGGCCAACTCTTAGATTTTGTAAACAGCCGCACAGGAGGTAAAATTTTAAATCAAAAAGCATTATATTGCGCAAGTGAACTTGTTTCATATTACATGAGAAAATGTGTGCATTCATTCAAAGATTACATCCATAGTACATTGTTCCACCACAAGGCGGGAGACCTTCAGGACACTGTCATAATAATTTTTGGGCCGGCGGTGCGCCTTACCCTTTGGTGGCCCCTCGGTCATCAGTGCCGTGGCGTCCATCTTCGCCCAATGCATCTTTGCACGGGCAAAGGCCATTCGCGCACCTTCAATGCAAACCGACCGCTTTATGACTTCAAGTCATGGGAAGGCACTCACAAGCCGCTTCACGGGACCGAAGTAGTTGCTGGGCATAGGCTCGGCGGGCCACAGCCGGACTATGAGGTCCTTCATGGCCAGTTCGGCCGCCTTGTGCAGCTCGACCAGTTGCTTCAGCTGGTTGCTCAAGGGCATCGGATGTTCTGTCCCAAGATATTGAGACCAGAACAACTTCTCCGTTGAGCTCCCTTCTTCGGCTGGGTAGAACTCCGCGGCATCCGATATGCTGCACGGCAGATCCGCAAATGCTCCTGTGGAACTCCAAATTCTGGTAAGTAAAAGGAAAGTCTCCTTCACATGCTTGCTTTGCATAACAAATGCCTTACCCGGCACAATCTTCTTGGCCGCCTGAATCTCCTGGAGGGCCTTCTAGGCTTCAGCTTTGGCATCCTGCACGCTTTGGCGGGCCTTAGCAAGCTCGGAATCTTGAGTCTTGGAGTCACGCTCCAAGGACTCGTATTTCGGGATGAAATCCTGGAGCTCTTGCTGGAGCTCGCTGACCCGGGCCTCTTGCTTCTCGCGCTCAGCACGTTGTCTTCAGCCTCGGCCAGCGCCTTCTTAAGGGCCGCCACTTCGGTCGTGGCCCCTATCAAAGTTCATGACGCTTCTATCAGTAGAAACCATTTATCCTTTATAAGTATACAGATGGGGTATTGTGTACCTTGAATTTCCTCGAGCTGCCTCTTCACGAGGCCGAGCTCTCCCTCGGCCTGCTCTATGTTCTGCTTTAGTCCAGAGACCCCTGCAGTACGAGCGGCAGCGGCCAGCAGCGATGCCTGCTTATTCACATAGACATCTTCTGTTAGACTCCTGCGAACATTATTTGATCCTTTGTTCGGCTTTTCTTTCTGAACACCAAACACAGCATCAGGGGCTACTGTCTATACTGTGATATTCTCTTACAATTTTATTACTTACCTCAAAGCCTGTTAGAAGGCTAGCGCAGGCTTCTGTCAATCCGCTTTTAGCAAACCAGACATTCTCAATCACCGTACTCATAAGAGTACGGTGCTCTTCATCAATGGAAGCACTGCGAAGCGTTTCTAGCAAGTTTTCCGGTGCTTCTGGATGGACAGAGATCATCGGTATAGGCGGCTCGCCCTCCTTAGAGAGAGGCTGCCTGCCTGAATCCGGAACCACTTGGGTTTCTGGAACCGTATTTGGCTGGGGGCCAAACTGGCTGCGGCCCCCATTACCGGAGTCCATGGGGGTCTTCCCCCCCATGTGCCCGGCGTCTGGGATTTCTCTTGGGGGCGTCTCCGGAACTGTCTCCCCTTGGCCTGGTATCCTTCGAGACAACACCTCTATGTCGTCCGCGGCCCTGGGGGAGGAGGCTGTCGAAAGTGAATCGTTGTTCATCGGCGACGGGTCTTCGTTGTTCATCGGCGACGGGTCCAAAGACTCCTCCGAATAGGCGGATATCTCGATGTTGGATTTGGCCAGACTGCAGGTGCACGTCTGGCATGATAAGAAGAGATAAAGCAAACATACCAAAAATACTATTGTGTCCGGATACTTACGACTTAGCCAGGGGCTTGTACCTGGGCTCACACTCCTCGCCGTTGTTTGTGGCTGCGGTGGAGTGGTCCGGAAGGAAGGTTTTTCCCTTCTTCGGCACCTCGCCCCCCCCCCCCCCGTGCATGGGGCCTTCCTCTTCTTTCTCCCCCCGGTGGGGGGTGGGGGGTGGATTCCCTCCTCCTCCTCCTCCTCGTCTTCGGTGGAGGAGTGCGTCATGGTGTCTTAGGACATCATGTCCGATGCAACCTTGCGCCGGAGACCTTCTCTGGTCCCCGCAGCTGTCTTCTTGGCCTTCTTCTCCGGCTCCTCATAGGGCACTGGAAATAGCATCTTTGTTAGAAGAGGCGATTCTGGATCTTCAGGTAGCAGAGCCGGACAGTCAATCTGTTCCGCTATCACTACCCAGGCTTGTAAAATCGGCATGGAGGCTTAGATTCCTCCCGCGGATGTGCTGGTAAAAGGCATATCTTGCAAAATGTAAGAACTTACCAGATTGGCTCGGCGTTTTGCCATGAGTCCGCGATATTCGGTAATGGGCGGTGGTACCTCATTGGCCTTGAAAAGCACCTTCCAGACGTCTTCGTGCATCATGCTGAAGAGCTCTCGCAGCGTCTCGTGTTCGGACGGTTCGAACTCGCACAGATTGGAAACCTGTCTCTAACACGGAAGGATCCGGCGGAAGAGCATAACTTGGACCACGTTGACGAGCTTGATTTTCTTGCTTATAATATTTTGGACGCAGGTGTGAAGTCCGGTCAGTTCTTCCGCTGAGCCCCAGGCTAAGCCCTTCCCTTTCCAGGAGGTGAGCCGCATGGGGACGCCGGATCGAAATTCGGGGGTCGCCGCCCAGTTGGCATCGCTCGGATCGGTGATGTAGAACCACCTCGATTGCCACCCCTTCATAGTCTCCGCAAAGGAGCCTTCGGGCCAGGTGACATTGGGCATCTTGCCCACCATGATGCCCCTGCACTCCGCTTTGTGGCCGCCCACCACCTTTGGCTTCACGTTGAAGGTCTTCAGCAATAGGCCGAAGTGGGGCATGATGCGGAGGAAGGCCTCGCACACGACGATAAACACCGAGATGTTAAGGATGAATTTGGGGGCCAAATCATGGAAGTCCAGCCCGTAGTAGAATATTAGTCCACGAACGAATGGGTGGAGGTGGCATCCCAGCCCGCGGACGAAGTGACAGAGGAATACTACCCTTTCCTGGGGTTTCAGGGTAGGGATGATCTGCCCTTTGGCCGAAAGACGATGCCCGATGTCTGTGGACAGGTATCCGGCCTCCCGAAGCTTCTTGATGTCCTCCTTCGTGATGAAGGAAGCCATCCACTTTGCCTCGTGCTCCGGACATGTTCGGAATGATTTTGTGGAGAAGGTGAAGGCTTGGCGCTGGATCTCAAGCAAGGAAGAGTAGGCGGAAGAAGTGGAAGGCGTGGGTGAAAAGGGGGAGTCCTTGTCTCTTTATAAAGGCATCAGAAATCATGCGCCTCCCCACTTGCCCTGGAAACTCACTTATTCCCCAAGCGCCATTTTAATGGCGCGGTTGGGTTACCCACACCCGTATAGATGAGAATCCCGTGATAAGGGGACATGATCTCTGCTTCGACAAGACGTGCCAATAAAACCGCCTCGCAAGATGTGCAGTAGCAGGTTGAGGGAACGGTTCGAATAATCACCGGGCCACGGCGTGATGTCATGCTATGGAAAAGTTTTCAGCAGTTTAGACCCGTGGAATATTGTGCTCTCTACGGTGGTATGTGGAATTTGTTTTGCAGAGCCGGACATGATTCTTGTGTTCAAGATCTACTTTGAAGTATTCGAAGAAGGAACCCGCCTTGCAATGCCGAAGACAATCTGCGCGCCGGACTCATCATCATTGAAGCCTGGTTCAGGGGCTACTGAGGGAGTCCTGGATTAGGGGGTCCTTGGACAGATGGACTATATGAAGATACAAGATTGAAGACTTCGTCCCGTGTCTGGGTGGGACTCTCCTTTGCGTGGAAGGCAAGCTTGGCAATTCGGATATGTAGATTCCCTTCTCTGTAACCGACTCTATGTAACCCTAGACCCCTCCGGTGTCTATATAAACCAGAGGGTTTAGTCCATAGGACAGAGAACAATCATAATCATAGGCTAGCTTCTAGGGTTTAGCCTCTACGATCTCGTGGTAGATCAATTCTTGTGATACTCATATCATTAAGACCAATCAATCAGGAAGTAGGGTATTATCTCCATAGAGAGGGCCCGAAATTGGGTAAACATCGTGTCTCCCGCCTCCTATTACCACTAGCCTTAGATGCACAGTTCAGGACCCCCTACCCGAGATCCGCCGGTTTTGACACCGACAGTGGCCGTACCGAAAACCAAGGTGTCTGCCAAGAAGGATGGCATGGGCGGAGCTTTCGTCATAAGCTCCACCCTTGATAGCAAATAGGAAAGTGCGCTCGTCGCCTTCCTGCGGGCGAAAGTCGACGTGTTTGTGTTGGCATTCTGGGAACGGGGGTCCCCAGACTTTCCTGCCTATGGCCTGCAGCGTGGCTCGAGTGGTGGCCCAATACGGCCCATCTTCATCAGCGCAAGACTCAAGACCCTCGCGAGGGGCCAAGCCTCGCGGGGCTGACGACACAAGACTTCCTCAGGAGTGGCCTCGCTAGGCAGGCTCGCGAGGAGGCAGAGAGATCAAGGCAAGGGTACCTCGCGAGGTGCTCGTGACGCAAGCCGTGACGATCGAGACTAGGTGGGCGCCGGCCCGCACAGTGTCCTTGTTTCCTCTTTGGTGCAAAGGGGGCCAGCACAGGCGTGGAGTACCGAGGCATCAGGCAAAGGTTGCCATTTCAGTGCAATGAGACCAAGACCAGCAGGGCGGCAGGACGGAGGTCACTATGGAGCCCAAGATGGCGTCATCGCCAGTGCCTTTGGCAGCCGAAGACCAACTTTAGTCAGGATAACTTTTACTAGATGTTCCCCTTCAAAATGGCCGTTGTTGGCGCCCTTCCCGCTCAATATTTGGGAAGAGGACCAGGGCCTCTATAAATAGAGATAGCCACCACAGTAGGAGGGGATCGATCAAATCCTTCTTAAGAAAACCACCACCACAAGAACACCTCTCGCGAGGCTGTTCTTCCCTTGTACTGTTCATCATCTGCCTCTGAGGCAATCCACCACACAACACACTGGAGTAGGGTATTACACCACAACAGTGGCCTGAACCAGTATAAATTTTGTGTCCCGCGTGTTGTTCATCGTTTTTAGCTTAGATTCTCGCGAGGCGATCAGATGCGGATAGGTAGGGGGAAGATCTTCGCGCGCACCCCAGAGTTCAAACCTTAAGGGTCTGCCGGAACCCAACATCCGACATTTGGCGCACCAGGTAGGGGTGCACCGAAGCTCTCCCTTCCGTCGGCTTGCTCTCCATCAGCATCGCGCTTCTCCCTCATGGCGGACATCGTGCTTACGGCTCCGGCGGCCGGCGCCAGCGCAGGGGCCAGGGGGCTCTGGGCCTTCGCCCCCGCCCTACAGTAGGTGCAGTGCCCGAACAAGTGCATGCCAGACAATGCCTCCACGCTACGACGGCACGATGGATCCGCTAGCTTTCCTGCTGGCGTATGAGGAGGCCGTCCTCAAGGCTGGGGGAGACAACAGGGTCATGGCTAACTGGCTGCCTATTGCCCTCACCGGCATTCCGCGCATGTGGCTCCTCCACCTGCCAGCGGCATCGGTGGCCTCCTGGGAGGAGTTGCGCGGCCTCTTCCTCACCCATTATGCTGCACCGGCGCCCCCGGCCGTCGCAGCTCTCCTGGGCAGCCCTCAAGCCGCTCGTTCACCAGCTCGTCGTTGTCCTCAAGCGCCGCGAAGCCCTCCCTGGCTGGGCGGCACCCAAGGCTGACCTAACCTTCAGCTGAGACGATCACCCCTCCAACACCGCCTGCTCGGGCGCGCTCCCAATGCTATGCACCCCCACCATCTACCAAGTGGCCATCACTAGGACCCTCATCGACGGTGGTGCCGGCCTCAACGTGCTCTTGGTGGAGGCCTTCAGCCTCCTCCACGTGCCGCTGGAGCGACTCCAGCCCAGCAGGCCCTTCTCGGGCGTCGGAGGCAGTTCCACCGGCTCCCTAGGGCAGATCCGCCTCCCAGTGACCTTCGGCACACATGACAACTTCCGCACAGAGCTGGTCGACTTCGACATCGTCCCCATCGGCCTACCGTATAACCTCATCCTCGGCTACCCTGCCTTGGCCCAGTTCATGGCGGCGACTCACCCGGCCTACAACCTCATGAACATGCCCGGGAGCAGCGGCTTCCTTACTGTGCCTGCAGATGCGAGGGATGCACTGCAGGCACTCAAGCTCGCTTTCAAGGCGGCCGCAGTTGCGCAGCCCACCAGCACTGATGCCCTCGAGCCCAAGGGGGTTGTGCCGGCCAAGAAGAAGCAACTATTCACCCAAGACAAGGCAGAGACCAAGCAAGTACCAGTCGACGAAGATGGATCCTCTGGCGCCACCTTCACCATAGGCGCTAATCTCGACCCTGAGCAGGAGGAGGCCCTGGTGAAATTTCTGTGCACAAACAAGGAGGTGTTTGCATGGGAACCTAATCAGTTAGAGGGATCCCAAGAGAGGTGATTGAGCACCATCTGAACGTGTTCCCCAACGTGCGCCCCATGAAGCAGAAGGCAAGGCGACAGTCCACCAAGAAGCAGGCCTTCATCGTCCAATAAACCCGCAAGTTAGAGGTTGTTGGTGTCATTCGCGAGGTTCACTATCCTGAATGGTTGGCAAACCCTGTCGTTTTGCCGAAAAAGGGAGGGTAGGAGTGCATGTGCGTCGACTTCACCAACCTCAACAAGGCCTGCCCTCAGGATCCATTCCTGCTCCCTCGCATCGACCAGATTGTCGATTCAACCGCCGAGTGCGACCTGCTGTGCTTCCTGGATGCCTTCTCAGGCTATCACCAAATTAAGATGGCGGTAGAAGACGTGGAGAAAACGGCCTTCCTGACCCCGTGCGGAGTATATTGCTATACCTGCATGTCGTTTGGGTTGTGCAACATGGGCACGACCTTTCAGCGACTCATGCACATCGCCTTGGGCTGGCAGCTCCCAACAAACGCCGAGGCCTACGTCGATGACATCGTGGTGAAGTCTCAAGAGGCGAAAACCCTGATACAGGACCTGGAAGAAACCTTCGTGAGCCTCCGCGAAGTGGACCTACGGCTCAACCCGGAGAAGTGCGTATTCGGAGTCCCCTCGGGCAGGTATCGAGGCTATCCCAGAGAAGGTCAAGGCAGTCGAAGACATGAGTCCGCCAAAGACCCTTAAAGAAATGCAGAAGCTCATCGGGTGAGTAACCGTGCTGGGACGCTTCATCTCCAAGCTGGGGGAACGAGAACTGCCCTTCTTCAAGCTGGCGAAGAAGAAGGGCCCCTTCGAATGGACTGAAGAGGTTGACAAAGCATTCCAAGATCTCAAGAAGTACCTTACCAGCCCTCTGGTGATGGTAGCTCCGTGCCCTCAGGAGCCCTTGGTGCTCTACCTTGCAGCCACGCCCTACTCTGCAAGCGCAGCCCTGGTGGCGGTTCGGAAGGAGCGCCGGGCCAAGACCGCGTCAGTCGCAGCCCCGGCTGAAGCGGAACAAGGCCAAGAAAGCCTCGCAGACCACGACCGCTGCAGATGGGTATCAGCCTCGGCAGGGGGACGCACCAAGGATGAAGGAGGCCCCGCCAGGCGACCAAGCGCTGGGGCCTCCGTCGTCTTGGGAGGTGCCTCAACCTCCGGAAGACGCAGGCCACACCAGCACTCTCAACCTCGTCGAGCATCCTGTGTACTTCGTTTGCACGATGCTGTAGGACGCGAGGGCGCGACACCCCATGCCTCAGAAACACCTCCTTCCGTTGCTAGTGGCCTCGCGCAAGCTACGGCACTACTTTCAAGGTCACCCCATCAAGGTCGTCTCGGCATATACCTTGGAAAGGGTACTCAGGAACATCGAGTTGTAAGCATTTCAGCTGGAATTCAGCACGACCAGGGTCATCAAGGGAGCCGCACTTACAAATTTCATGCCGGAATGGACGGAGTCACCAGAGCTCGAAGCGGGCGAGGATCGGTCGCTTTCCCAAGGAAGTGAAGCACTGGACAGCTGGGTCATGTACTTCGACGGGGCATTCACGCGACATGGCGCAGGGGCAGGCGCAGTGCTCATATCTCCCACTCAGGACAAACTCTATTATGCCGTGAAGCTCTGCTTCAAGCATGGAGAAAAGGTCTCCAACAACATAGCAGAATACGAGGGGCTGATAGCAGGCTTGAAAGATGGAGCCGCCTTGGGGGTAAAGCGCCAAATCATCAATGGCGATTCACAACTCCTCGTCAACTTCTCTAACAAGGTGTACGAGACGAAGGACGAACACATGGAAGCATATCTTGCGGAGGTCCACAGGATGGAAAAGCAGTTTTGGGGGTTAGAGTTGTAGCACGTGCCCCGCGGCACCAATCAAGAGGCTGATGACATCGCCAGGAGGGCATCCAGGCGGCTGCCTCAGGAGCCCGGCGTCTTTGAGGAACGACTCTTCAGACCCTCAGCAGCACTGACACTACCAAGTACAGCGCAGCCTCGGGAGGAGCTCCCTCAGCCGCCTGCCTCGGGAGCCCTGGCCTGCGGCCCCACCTCGGGAGCTCGCCTGCTCCTGGCACTAGAGCCTCAGGAGGGATGTTGGACCACAGAATTCAGAGATTACCAGATGCAAGGGACTCGGCCAGAGAAGGAGGGGGACGCAGAATGCGTGGCGTGGCAGGCAACGGCCTACTGCATCCAAGACGGAGAACTCTACCGAAAGCGGCCGAATGATGTTTCCCTGCGTACATTCATGGTGTTGGCTGTGGGCACCACTGGTCTTCACGGACCCTCGTCGGCAAGGCGTTTCGGAGCGGGTTCTATTGGCCAACATGTCACGACCGATTTTCCAATAAAAATATTTATTAAGAAACCAATCTATTGAGTCCAGTATGAGAGAAATCCTCCTCACTGGTAGACAAAATCTTGATACAATAAGCCAGTAGCATAAAATATATTACAGGGTTGAACTACGGTTGCTCAACCAAATTATTACAAGCACGCCAATAATTATACATAATGGCGGACAAGACACAGCAGTGTGGAGGCATACTACTGACTCGAGGATAGGTGGTGGTGGATAACACAGGGGGGAGAGGGATACAGGACTCTAAAACTGGCATCTCATCGAGCGTCGAGGTGAGGCTCGATGAATTTATTTGGTAGCGGAAGCGGATATAATACAGTGACCAAATCCAGGGTCGCACGAGACTGACTGGGACTCCTCTAGGCGTCGGACTCGCTATCAAATTCTTCATCCATGAGATCGCCTTCGTCAGCATCTGTCCAAATCAACAAGCCAGTGAGTACTTTGAAATTACCCGCAAGACAGTTCGGACGTAAGATATAACAAATGCATGCATGGATGCGTCATGATTAATTCATCAATGCACATCAAAATAAATTAGCTTAACGAGGTAAGTAAAAGGGAAACGGCGGTAGTCCGCCTGAAATCCCAACAAAACATAAATGGAGACCGATCAGGTGTCTGAAGCGACGCCTCGAAAGGTGAACAAATAAATAAAAGGAAATGATGCCACAGTCGGGCGTCTTAGCGACACCACATAAAGGGCTTTAAAAGAAATGCCACAGTCGGACGTCTGAGCGACATCACAGAAAGGGCTTTAAAAGAAATGCCACAGTCGGACGTCTGAGCGACATCACAGAAAGGGCTTTAAAAGAAATGCCACAGTCGGACGTCTGAGCGACATCACAGAAAGGGCTTTAAAAGAAATGCCACAGTCGGACGTCTGAGCGACATCATAGAAAGGGCTTTAAAAGAAATGCCACAGTCGGACGTCTGAGTGACATCACAGAAAGGGCTTTTGTCCACAAGTAAATATTACTCATAATAAACATTCAATTCACGAAAATAAATGGGTTAGTCCATCCACAGGAATAATCATTTAACCGGACTTAGCACTCATGCGATTCACCGGAGTCTCTGTCATCAAAACTGACATTTGGTCAGGACAAGTTAATATCGAACTTGGACATGGAATAGATGATTTGAAGGAATATATGACTCTGCAGAGTTTGTACAAAAATTTTCCCACAGCCAACGGATTTCCGTAGTCACGAAGGACTAGTTCCGTTTACAGTTTTTCGGTAGAAAACACAGCTAACCAGTACACACCCATTCCACCTCTCGATGCTAGGAATCACCCTATACATCGTCCAAGAAAAACTTTTGAGACGGGGAGATCACAATCTCGAATAGCATGGGATCAAATTTATATACGCGCGCTCTAAGGGGTGCCCCCCTCTCGGTCCCAACCGGAAACACCCATGCCCCCTGACCGGATGACTGGCTTTAATCCAGGGCCATGGAACCATCATCACGGCCTCTCCTTTTTGGTGTGTACCAGGAAAGCGGTTTACAACTTACTAAGCCATATTCCTTGCGGAAAACATGTGGTAGTGCAAGGAAGGAAATGGAAGGAACTGGACCGATACGGTTTGACACTGTAGTCACATAGTCTGGCATAAGACTGGCATGCTACAACACTGCCATCTTACCCATTCTCATGCCAACACATGGCCATTCATATGCACATCCATCCACTTATGGATCATCGAACTCACTTACTTCAACAGTGCATGGAAATAACGTTCATCGGTATGCTCATCAACATGCCATGAGACTAACTAAATGCAAAACATGCCAAGACACTCATCATATCAAAAGTTCAAACATGCTTGCCTGGTTAAGAGTAGTCGGAGCCTAGCTCGGTGAAGTTCGCGGCTCCGTCACCCCCTTCGGTATCTACGGTATAAAGAAAATATATGTGCTATCGTAAATACCAAGAGGTGCACAAAAAGTATACCAAATATTTTTCAAATAAATCTGATAAAAAACTAGACAAAATTTTAAAGAAGACAGAAAAAGAATCAACCAAAAATACTCTTCTGTTAAAAAGTTATAAGGGTTTTAATCCAGGGACTCATCTGTAATGAAACAGAAAGTTTCCAGGGGCTAGTTTATAAAAACAGAAAACGCTTCGGCAGAAACTACGCCAGCCCAGAGGGAAAGCGCATTCGGCAGAAGGCGTTTTCAGATAACGCTTCGTTTAGAAAGGACAGAGAGGCTGACAGCGGGTCCCACTTGTCATGTTCAAATTTTCAAATGGGAGGGACGAGGCTCGTCGGCGCCTGAGAGTCGCGGTGGTTGCCGACGGCGATCCACGGCGAGGCATGGGGATCGAAGGGTACCTCCATG
Organism: Triticum timopheevii; assembly: GCA_963921465.1. NCBI lineage: Eukaryota > Viridiplantae > Streptophyta > Magnoliopsida > Poales > Poaceae > Triticum > Triticum timopheevii. The sequence goes on along the minus strand of OY997264.1, from coordinate 239,645,836 downwards.
CTCAGGGCGCCATTCCGCGTCGGTTGGTGGTGGTGGTGGTCGCCGGCGAGTACCACGTCGACGGCGAGCTTTGCTCCGGCGGACGGCGGCTCTGGTGGTCGTGGGACTCGTCGGAGAGAGCTGCAGCGATCAAATTGAGGAGGGGGTTAGGCTTCTGGTTGCTAGAGAGGGTAACGGACGGGGTTTTGGCGCCGGAGACGGCCTCACCGGAGTGAATCAAGGTGGAGGCCGAGGCGGATCGGGGCGGCCGGAGTTGGGGGAGGAGACCTCCTCGAGGTCCTCCTGGTGGCCTCGTGGGGTGCTGGTGTGGTGCGGAGATGGTGTGTGCTCGAGGGCGAGCTCGGGAGCCCTTTTTATAGGCGGTACGAGGCGGTGGCCGAGAACGGGGTTCTCCGGCGAGGTGATTACGGCGGCGTGGAGGTTGAACGGGAGGTTGCAGAGGTGGGGCGTCATCGAGGTCGTTCCCTGGTTCGGTTTGTGCGCTAACCACATCGGGATTAGGTGGCTTAGGTGGAGTTCGACGGAATGTTGCGGCGCGGGCCCATCGGCGGCAGAGAGCGCGCTCTGTACGTGCTGCGCCATGGAGACGGTGCCGCATGCGTGCGCTGGCACGGAGACGGACACGCGGAGCCACCAGAGGATTTGGGCGGCGCTGAACGGCGTTGCGCCGCCGTTCTCCTCCCTGTCGGCCGCTACGGGGAGCCAGCCGCCGCAAGACACGCCAGCGCAGGCGGGCCAGGGCGCCACCGACGCCAGGGTCGCGCCAAGTGCGCGTGTGAGGCTCCGGACAAGCAAGCGAGGCCGTGAGCAACGTGCCAAGTGCACTATGGCCGCGTGACTGAAACTGACGAAACTGAAACTGAACTTAACTGAATTTCTGAAAGTGTAAGGAAAACAGTGCATGCAAGGTGTTCGACAGAATGATCCAGGCATGTAGGGATTTTTCCTTGGGCTGATTTTTGGTGGAGTGATCTCTCATTGCAACTAGAGGTTGCCTGAATTTTTATAGAATTTTTGGGGAAGTGTGGATATGAATTTCACCAAATTTGGCAAATCTGGTCCAAACTTGCAGAGACTGAATTTTGAAATATTTGAAAAGAGGAGGAGTGGATCAAGATGGTTCTGGGTTGTGGGTTCAAAGGACTATCCAGGAGAGTTGGTTTGAGTTCATAACTCAAATGCAATAGGGTACTTGCTTTGAAAAACTCTCAGGCTCCAAGTAATTTTCAGAAATGATTTGAGGGGAAAAAATAATTTGAATAAAATCCAAAACTTGCTTGGATGAGTTGGGACAGAGAACTTAGGTTGATTTTAAGGAGGAGGGGAGGTTTTGGAGGGGTTTTACCACATGGGCAAAAAAATACAATGCCATGGGTGGCTTCAAAGATATGAAAATCCAAATTTTCATAGAGTTTCTTTTTAAAAGAAAAAGATTAAATCAAACTCCCAAAATAATTTGAGAGGGAACCAACAGAGAAGAAGTTTCAAAAGATCAAACACCAAGGTTTAAAAAACTCCTTGCCAAAGAAAAGAAAGTTTTTAAGAGGAAGGTTTTCTGGAAAATTTTAAATGGCCTCTTTTCAAAAACCACAAAGTTTTTGCTAAAAACCAAAGCAAATTTTTTGGAGTGTCACAACACCTACCCCCTTAGGAAAAATCTCGTCCCCGAGATTTCAAGTGTTCCTCAAATAAGTGTGGATGCTCTATCCGAAGAAAATCCTCTCTTTCCCAAGTTGCTTCGCTTTCGGTGTGGTTGCTCCGCTGAACTCTGAAAAACTTGATGGTCTTCTGTCGGGTTCTCCTTTCAGACTCCTCTAATATTTTTACTGGGTATTCTCGGTAAGTGAGGTCTGGTTGTACGTCAATGTTCTCATGGGATACTTGTTTCTCTGGTTTGCTTACGCATTTCCTTAACTGAGAGATGTGGAACACATCGTGAATGTCAGACAAGTCTTCGGGTAAGTCTAGCTGGTAGGCTACAGTGCCTCTTCGTGCCACTATGCAGAATGGTCCAATGAATCTTGGTGCTAACTTTCCTTTAATCTTAAACCGTTGCAGTCCCTTCATAGGTGATACTCGTAGGAACACAAATTCACCGGGTTCAAAATTGACCCCACGATGTTTCTGATCGTAATAACTCTTCTGTCGGCTTTGAGTGGTCTTGAGTCGGTCCCTGATTAGCTTGACTTTTTCCTCGGCTTCTTTGAGCATGTCTGGGCTGAAGATACGGCTGTCTCCGGTCTCTGACCAATTTAGCGGGGTACGACATCTTCGTTCGTATAGGGCTTCAAAAGGTGCCATTTGCAGGCTGGCCTAGTAACTTTTGTTGTATGCGAACTCGGCATATGGCAGGCTTTCTTCCCAACTGGTTCCATCGGTGAGGACACATGCTCTCAGCATGTCTTCCAAAATTTGGTTTACGCGTTCAGTCTGTCCATCAGTCTGGGGATGGTAGGCTGTGCTGAAGGCCAATTGGGTTCCCAGAGCCTGTTGTAAATGATCCCAGAATCTCGAGAGAAACTGAGTGCCTCTATCGGAGATTATAGTCTTCGGGACTCCATGCAGACAAACTATACGGGAGAGATAAATCCTGGCAAGCTTCTGAGTGTTGTAGGTTGTCTTTACTGGAATGAAATGTGCCACCTTGGTTAATCTATCGGTGATGACCAATATGGCATCATACCCGTGTCGTGACCGAGGTAGTCCGACAATAAAATCCATCCCTATTTCATCCCATTTCCACTCAGGTATTTTGTTTGGTTGCAGTAGTCCGGCTGGTTTTTGATGCTCAACTTTTATGCATTGACAAGAATCGCAACATGCAACGAATGTGGCTATGTCCCTCTTCATACCGTGCCACCAAAATCCTTCCTAAATAAGGAGTGGTGTGTGCTTCAGCTAGGATTTGCTGTTTGAGGTCCTCTATGTTTGGCACACAGAGTCTGTCCCTGTACCGTAATATTCCATCATCGCCATGACAAATTCCGAGGCCTTGCCCATACTCACCTTTCTTTTAATTCCTTCAATGCTGGGGTGACCAGGCTGAGCTTCTTTAATTCTCTCCACAAGGTCGGGCTCTATTTCCAAGTTTGATATGGTGCCTTCCGCGATCATTAACAAGTTGAGTTTTGCAAATTCTTGTTGGAATTCAGGTCTCAAACTTTGCAGTCTGTTTTCGTCGGAGCTGGGGTATTGACTAAGAGCATCGGCTACTACATTTGCTTTCCCTGGATGATAGTGGATTCCAACGTCATAATCCTTTACCAATTCCAACCAGCGGTGTTGCCGTAAGTTTAGTTCTGGCTGTGTGAAAATATATTTAAGACTTTTATGGTCCGTGTGTATTTCACATCGATTCCCAAGTAAGAAATGCCTCCATTCCTTAAGTGCATGAATGACTGCTGCCATTTCTAAGTCATGAGTGGGATAATTTTCCTCATGCTTGCGGAGTTGTCGTGAAGCGTATGCGACAACCTTGCCTTCCTGCATCAACACACACCCGAGACCTTTTCGGGATGCGTCACAATACACCACAAAGTTTTTGTGTATGTCTGGCACAATTAATACCGGTGTTGTGGTTAATTTCCGTTTTAACTCTTGGAAACTTTTTTCGCAAGCTTCTGTCCATTTAAACTTCTTGTCTTTCTTGAGTAACTGCGTCATTGTCTTGGCTAGAGTGGAGAATCCTTCAATAAATCTGCGGTAATATCCTACCATTCCCAGAAAACTTCGTATGTCCATTATGCTGGCTGGTGCCTTCCAGTCAAGTATGGCCTTGACTTTCTCCGGGTCCACTGCGATACCGTCTTGGGTCAGCACGTGGCCTAGAAAGCTTACTTGCCTTAGCCAAAATTCGCACTTGCTGAACTTGGCATACAATTGATGCTTCCTGAGTTCTCCTAGCACAATCCTGAGATGTTCCGCGTGCTCTTCTGGTGTTTTGGAGTATATCAGAATATCATCGATAAATACCACAACAAACTTGTCCATAAACTTCATAAATACTTTGTTCTTGAGGTGAACAAAATATGCGGGGGCGTTAGTTAATCCAAAAGGCATAACTGTGAACTCATATAGCCCATATCTGGAGGTTAAGGCTGTTTTGGGGATATCTTCTGTTCGCACTTTTAATTGATGGTATCCTGACCTTAAGTCAATCTTTGAGAATACCTTGGCCTGAGCGAGCTGATCAAATAAATCATTTATCCTTGGCATCGGGTATTTGTTCTTGACTGTGACCATGTTAAGTGCTCGGTAGTCTATGCACAATCTCAGTGTTCCATCTTTCTTTTTGGCAAATAAAATTGGTGATCCCCAAGGTGAGGAGCTGGCTCAAATGTATCCTTTGTCCAGTAATTCCTTTATTTGTTTCTTCAACTCAATCAACTCGGATGGTGCCATTCTGTATGGTTTCTTGTATATGGGGGTGGTTCCTGGTGCTAGCTCAATGCTGAATTCTATTTGTCGGTCTGGTGGCATGCCTGGTAGTTCTTCGGGAAATACGTCTGGAAATTCACATACTACTGGAACCTTGCTTAACTCAGAAATATCCACCTTATTCAATCTTGGCTGCCGGGGTATTTTTCTTTCCTTGGCTGGTACTTTTATTGTCTTCCCGTGGTGGTGTGTGAGAATCACGGTCCGGTTGAAACAGTCAATAAAACCTTTGTTGGTGGTTAACCAGTCCATCCCTAGGATGACATCCAGTCCTTTATTTTCCAACACAATAAGATTGGCGAAAAATTTCAATCCTTCGAACTCAATGGCCACATTCTGACAATAACTCTGAGTAACTTGCTGAATCCCAGGGGACTTGATGATCATGGATTTTTCCAAGGGATACATCAAAAAATTATTTTGCAAAGCAAAACTTTTCGACATGAATGAGTGAGAAGCTCCAGAATCAAACAAAACCGTTGCAGGTATTGTGTTGACAGGAAACGTACCGAGTACGATATCCGGAGCATTTTGTGCTTCTTCTTTGGTCACGTGGTTTAGATGACCCTTCCTGTGGTTGTTGTTGGGGTTGAAGTTGTTGCGCTTGGGCGCTAAATTATTGCCACCGTTGTTTGGCTTCGGGGTCGAGTTCCTTGGCTTGGGGCACTGTTTGGCGTAGTGCCCTTCTTCTCCGCAAGCGTAACAAGTAACGCCTGGGCGATATGTGAACTCTTTGTCCCTTGCATGGAAATTCTTGGTTGGGCGAGAAATGTTTGTGGTAGGTTTGTGTGTCCCACCTTTCTGAAAATCTGTCCTGCTTCGGTGGTTGCGTGCAAGAGTAGTCTGGTCTCTTTTTCGCTTGCGTAAATCCTCCAAGCTACGTCTCTCATTTTCCAGAGTAATAGCTTTGTCCACTAGTGTTTTAAAATCTGGAAATGTGTGCACGACCAGTTGGCATTTAAGCGCGGGCGCGAGTCCGTCAAGGAATTTCTCCATCTGCTTGCTTTCAGTCATACGTTCTTCATTGGCGTAGCGAGACAATAGAGTAAATTGACCGTTGTATTCTGACACTGTCATGTTCCTTTGTTTGAGATCATCGAATTCTCTCTTCTTAATTTTCATAATGCTCTTGGGAATGTGTGCACCACGGAAACCTTCCTTGAAATCATCCCAGGTTATATCATTTTCATTGGGGTGCATGTGCAGAAAATTCTCCCACCATGATGCGGCTGCTCCTGTGAGATAGTGCGGAGCATATAATACTTTCTCGAGATCTGAACATTTTGCAATTAATAATTTTCTCTCCATATCTCGAAGCCAATCCTCGGCCTCAAGAGGTTTGTCAGTATGAGAAAAAGTTTGGGGACGTGTCTTCTGTAGCTCAGATAACTTGGAATGCTGCTGATACTGTCCATGATGATTTCTCATGTTGATGACTTGGTTCATCATTTCCCGATGTTGCTGCTGGCTCTGCTCATAAAGGCGGCACATTTGTGAAAGTGCCGACTCACTGCCCTGTTGGCTTGACTGTCCCTGAGTGAACTCGTTGCTGGGTTGTGTATCATAATTTTCCTCTGGTGGAGTTGGCATGGAGCGAGTCCAAGGACGAGACATTTTTCACTATGGGAATATTTTGTAAAACCCATAAGAAAAGCGGAAAGAGTCGCAAAAACAATTCCATAAGTACATAACGCTGGCAAATAAAAATAAATAACCAAGCTTACTTAAGAAAAATAAATCGACTTGCGCACGGAGAAGGACTGCTCATTACATATCTTACATGCGACGGTAATTATACAATACATCATTCAGGATATGCGTACATAATCCTGACATGTTATTTAGGCTAGTGCACTTCTCCAGATCCTACATGATGCGCAAACAGGCTACTTCTCACAACCTATGTACATATAAACATATCATACAAAGCGGCACATTACATGGCGGCTAAGCGTACTTAGGCAGAGATCTTGACGACCTCCTTTGCCCTGCCGAGGGTGAGGCATAGCGAGGCTGGGGACTCGACTTCCTCCTTGCTAATAGGCTCCATACGTGTAGTGTTGCGCAGAGTGGACGGAGCAGTTGCCAGGGGCGGAACAACACGAATAGGAGTGGGCGCGAAGGTTGGTGCAGTGCGCACTGGAGTGGGCGCAATAACTTGGTTGAATTCTTCGGTAGAAGGCAGGCAACGAGTAGGTGCATAAGATGCTGAGGATGAGACAAAAGTCAGTGGCGGTGCAGTGGGTAGGAGCTCCCTCCTGTTGGCAGCACAGCCATGAACTGAGTCCATGCGGGCAGCCACGAAGTCGTCCACCAGGTTGTCGAAGGCTGCCTCCAGGGCCCGGAGATACTCAATAAGCATCTCAAAAGCCTCGTCTCGTTCTCCTCTGGGGCAGGAGAATGCGTAGTGACAGGTGTAAGGCACATGGCATGGAAGATAACGGTAACGACGAGTCTTCATCACGGGTAGGACATCCCTGAGACGAGCTATCGCCTCGCCGGCTGCCATCTGCATAGCATGCCTCTCCGTAGGCATGGCCCTTCCCAAGAACCGGAAGCGGCATAACTCACCACGCCCTCCCTTAAACTGCACCGCGGCCTGGTGCATGGTCAGGCTGTCGTTGACTCGGTGCTGGCAGAGTGTGAAGACAGGGCGCACAGATGGCCTCATCGCGACCTGAACGATGAAGGAAAGAAGCTTGACGAACCCATCGGGCACGTTGGCGAAGGTCTGAGACTCGCAGCTGTTGTCGGCCATCTACAAAAGTAGGCAAAAATACTGCATGGTCAGATCATAAATTTATGCTGACTATCAGATATGTCTACAATTGCAGAAAAATATAAAATGGCTCTATTATGCTAATAACCAATTAGCGATCGCACCTAGTGGCTTCCTACAGTCAGCCTGGCTCTGGTACCAAGCTTGTCACGACCGGTTTTCCAATAAAAATATTTATTGAGAAACCAATCTATTGAGTCCAGTATGAGAGAAATCCTCCTCACTGGTAGACAAAATCTTGATACAATAAGCCAGTAGCCTAAAATATATTACAGGGTTGAACTACGGTTGCTCAACCAAATTATTACAAGCACGCCAATAATTATACATAATGGCAGACAAGACACAGCGGTGTGGAGGCATACTACTGACTCGAGGATAGGGTGGTGGTGGACAAACACAGCGGGGAGAGGGATACAGGACTCTAAAACTGGCATCTCATCGAGCGTCGAGGTGAGGCTCGATGAATTTATTTGGTAGCGGAAGCGGATATAATACAGTGACCAAATCCAGGGTCGCACGAGACTGACTGGGACTCCTCTAGGCGTCGGACTCACTATCAAATTCTTCATCCATGAGATCGCCTTCGTCAGCATCTGGCCAAATCAACAAGCCAGTGAGTACTTTGAAAGTACTCGCAAGACAGTTCGGACGTAAGATATAACAAATGCATGCATGGATGCGTCATGATTAATTCATCAATGCACATCAAAATAAATTAGCTTAACGAGGTAAGTAAAAGGGAAACGGCGGTAGTCGGCCTGAAATCCCAACAAAACATAAATGGAGACCGATCGGGTGTCTGAAGCGACGCCTCGAAAGGTGAACAAATAAATAATAGGAAATGATGCCACAGTCGGGCGTCTTAGCGACACCACATAAAGGGCTTTAAAAGAAATGCCACAGTCGGACGTCTGAGCGACATCACAGAAAGGGCTTTAAAAGAAATGCCACAGTCGGACGTCTGAGCGACATCACAGAAAGGGCTTTAAAAGAAATGCCACAGTCGGACGTCTGAGCGACATCACATAAAGGGCTTTAAAAGAAATGCCACAGTCGGACGTCTGAGCGACATCACAGAAAGGGCTTTAAAAGAAATGCCACAGTCGGACGTCTGAGCGACATCACAGAAAGGGCTTTTGTCCACAAGTAAATATTACTCATAATAAACATTCAATTCACGAAAATAAATGGGTTAGTCCATCCACAGGAATAATCATTTAACCGGACTTAGCACTCATGCGATTCACCGGAGTCTCTGTCATCAAAACTGACATTTGGTCAGGACAAGTTAATATCGAACTTGGACATGGAATAGATGATTTGAAGGAATATATAACTCTGCAGAGTTTGTACAAAATTTTTCCCACAGCCAACGGATTTCCGTAGTCACGAAGGACTAGTTCCGTTTACGGTTTTTCGGTAGAAAACACAGCTAACCAGTACACACCCATTCCACCTCTCGATGCTAGGAATCACCCTAGACATCGTCCAAGAAAAACTTTTGAGACGGGGAGATCACAATCTCGAATAGCATGGGATCAAATTTATATACGCGCGCTCTAAGGGGTGCCCCCCTCTCGGTCCCAACCAGAAACACCCATGTCCCCTGACCGGATGACTGGCTTTAATCCAGGGCCATGGAACCATCATCACGGCCTCTCCTTTTTGGTGTGTACCAGGAAAGCGGTTTACAACTTACTAAGCCATATTCCTTGCGGAAAACATGTGGTAGTACAAGGAAGGAAATGGAAGGAACTGGACCGATACGGTTTGACACTGTAGTCACATAGTCTGGCATAAGACTGGCATGCTACAACACTGCCATCTTACCCATTCTCATGCCAACACATGGCCATTCATATGCACATCCATCCACTTATGGATCATCGAACTCACTTACTTCAACAGTGCATGGAAATAACGTTCATCGGTATGCTCATCAACATGCCATGAGACTAACTAAATGCAAAACATGCCAAGACACTAGCTCATATCAAAAGTTCAAACATGCTTGCCTGGTTCAGAGTAGTCGGAGCCTAGCTCAGTGAAGTTCGCGGCTCCGTCACCCCCTTCGGTATCTACGGTATAAAGAAAATATATGTGCTATCGTAAATACCAAGAGGTGCACAAAAAGTATACCAAATATTTTTCAAATAAATCTGATAAAAAACTAGACAAAATTTTAAAGAAGACAGAAAAAGAATCAATCAAAAATACTCTTCTGTTAAACAGTTATAAGGGTTTTAATCTAGGGACTCATCTGTAATGAAACAGAAAGTTTCGAGGGGCTAGTTTATAAAAACAGAAAACGCTTCGGCAGAAACTACGCCAGCCCAGAGGGAAAGTGCATTCGGCAGAAGGCGTTTTCAGATAACGCTTCGTTTAGAAAGGACAGAGAGGCTGACAGCGGGTCCCACTTGTCATGTTCAAATTTTCAAATGGGAGGGACGAGGCTCGTCGGCGCCCGAGAGCCGCGGTGGTCGCCGGCGGCGATCCACGGCGAGGCATGGGGATCGGAGGGTACCTCCGTGCTCAGGGCACCATTCCGCGTCGGTTGGTGGTGGTGGTGGTCGCGGCGAGTACCACGTCGACGGCGAGCTTTGCTCCGGCGGACGGCGGCTCGGGTGGTCGTGGGACTCGTCGGAGAGAGCTGCAGCAATCAAATTGAGGAGGGGGTTAGGCTTCTGGTAGCTAGAGAGGGTAACGGACGGGGTTTGGGCGCCGGAGACGGCCTCACCGGAGTGAATCAAGGTGGAGGCCGAGGCGGATCGGGGCGGCCGGAGTTGGGGGAGGAGACCTCCTCGAGGTCCTCCTGGTGGCCTGGTGGGGTGCTGGTGTGGTGCGGAGATGGTGTGTGCTCGAGGGAGAGCTCGGGAGCCCTTTTTATAGGCGGTCCGAGGCGGTGGCCGAGAACGGGGTTCTCCGGCGAGGTGATTACGGCGGCGTGGAGGTTGAACGGGAGGTTGCAGAGGTGGAGCGTCATCGTGGTCGTTCCCTGGTTCAGTTTGTGCGCTAACCGCGTTGGGATTAGGTGGCTTAGGTGGAGTTCGACGGAACGGGGCGGCGCGGGCCCGTCGGCGGCAGAGAGAGCGCTCTGTGCGTGCTGCGCCACGGCGATGGTGCCGCATGCGTGCGCTGGCACGGAGACGGACACGCGGAGCCACCAGAGGATTTGGGCGGCGCCGAACGGCGTTGCGCCGCTGTTCTCCTCCCTGTCGGCCGCTACGGGGAGCCGGCCGCCGCAAGACACGCCGGCGCAGGCGGGCCAGGGCGCCACCGATGCCAGGGTCGCGCAAGTGCGCGTGTGAGGCTCCGGACAAGCAAGCGAGGCCGTGAGCAACGTGCCAAGTGCACTGTGGCCGGGTGACTGAAACTGACGAAACTGAAACTGAACTTAACTAAATTTTTGAAAGTGTAAGGAAAACAGTGCATGCAAGGTGTTCGACAGAATGATCCAGGCATGTAGGGATTTTTCCTTGGGCTGATTTTTGGTGGAGTGATCTCTCATTGCAACTAGAGGTTGCGTGAATTTTTATAGAATTTTTGGAGAAGTGTGGATATGAATTTCACCAAATTTGGCAAATCTGGTCCAAACTTGCAGAGACTGAATTTTGAAATATTTGAAAAGAGGAGGAGTGGATCAAGATGGTTCTGGTTTGTGGGTTCAAAGGACTATCCAGGAGAGTTGGTTTGAGGTCATAACTCAAATGCAATAGGGTACGTGCTTTGAGAAACTCTCAGGCTCCAAGTAATTTTCAGAAATGATTTGAGGGGAAAAAAATAATTTGAATAAAATCCAAAACTTGCTTGGACGAGTTGGGACAGAGAACTTAGGTTGATTTCAAGGAGGAGGGGAGGTTTTGGAGGGGTTTTACCACATGGGCAAAAAAAATACAATGCCATGGGTGGCTTCAAAGATATGAAAATCCAAATTTTCATAGAGTTTCTTTTTAAAAGAAAAAGATTAAATCAAACTCCCAAAATAATTTGAGAGGGAACCAACAGAGAAGAAGTTTCAAAAGATCAAACACCAAGGTTTAAAAAAATCCTTGCCAAAGAAAAGAAAGTTTTTAAGAGGAAGGTTTTCTAGAAAATTTTAAATGGCCTCTTTTCAAAAACCACAAAGTTTTTGCTGAAAACCAAAGCAAAATTTTTGGAGTGTCACACAACAGCACTCAACGACGCGATCGAACTGGTAAAAGCTTGTGAAGCCTGTCAATTCCATGCTAAGCAGATTCATCAGCTGGCTCAGGGCCTGTAAAACATCCCCCTTTCATGGTCATTCGCTGTTTGGGGATTGGACATCCTTGGCCCGTTTCCCCGGGCGCCAGGGGGCTACCGCTACCTCTACGTCGCCTTTGACAAGTTCACAAAGTGGGCAGAGGTGGAAGCTGTCCGCACCATCCCAGCTGGCTTAGTGGTGAAGTTCATCATGGGCCTCGTGAGCTGGTTTGGGGTGCCTAATCGCATCATCACCGACAATGGTTTGCAGTTTACCAGCAATCTCTTCAAAACATATTGTGCTAACCTCGGAACGCAGATATGCTACGCTTCGGTGGCACACCCTCGGAGCAATGGCCAGGCTGAATGCGCCAACGCGGAGGTCCTGAAAGGCCTCAAAACCCGGACCTTCAAGAAGAAGCTAGAGGCCTGCGACAGGGGCTAGCACGACGAGTTTCAGTCCGTGCTATGGTCCATCCTCACAACCGCTACCAAGTCGACCGGCGAAACCCCGTTCTTCCTCGTCTACGGGGCTGAGGCGGTCCTTCCTCACGAGGTTAGGCATCGCTCCGCACTGGTCCTGGCTTTCGACGAAGCACAGCAGGATGCCATGCGGGGGGTGGACCTCGTGCTGGGAGAGGAACACCGTCGGGAGGTTGTGCTGTGGGTAGCAAGATACTAACAGGCGTTGCGGAGGTACCACTGCCGCAGCATCCGCCCCAGGACCCTCAAGGTAGGTGAACTCGTGCTCAGACGGGTGCTCTCCAGGGAAGGGCTGCACAAGCTCTCGCACATGTGGGAGGGCCCGTTCAAGGTTGTTCATGTCTCCAGGCCTGGCGTCGCACGCTTGGAGACTCAGGAGGGGGTGCCCATCCCGAACGCGTGGAACATCCAGCACCTCCGGAAGTTCTACCCTTGAAGGAAGGCCCATCGCCTGTAAAGAAGGCCCGGCGCCTGTGAAGCTAGTCATACCAAGAAAGGCTTGTTGCCTGTGAAGAAGGCCAACGCCTGTGAAGCTCATCGTCCCGAGAAAGGCCCGGAGCCTGTGACGAAGGCCAATGCCTGTGAAGCTCGCTACCCATGACACTCTCATGTAATAATGAGTTGGGGTTGTACACGCCTCGGAATCTCCAAATAGCCGCCCTCGGGCCTTGGGGGCTCCCGCCCACGCCTAGTGGCAGCACTTAGCTCCGCGCTGGTGAGAAGATGTCGAAGACTAGATTAGGTGCCAGACGCGGCTTTTTCATTTGCTTTCTGTAGTTGGCTTGTTAATCCTTATTTGGAATTTTATTGGAGTTGCTTTTAGCATTGCTGCTATCCCCGACCCGTGATTCTCTGTCTTTGTCGCCCACCTGACTCGTTTTCTCTTTCGCAAGTCTCGCGGTGGGGCTGCGCGGTTGACCTCGCGAGTGTTTTCTTACCCAGTCTCGTGAGGCTTTCCTATCGAAGTACACCGTGGGAGCACTCCTCCCGGTCCGTGCTCCACGGGCATCGCGACGCAACCACATGACCTGAGTCGGTTGCCCTCACGACCAAGACCGGAAGTTACCTCTCCTGACTGATTCCTGTAGGCCACAAGGCGCACGACGAAGCCTCAGCCTCGAGAAGCAAAGACTGTGGCCAGTCCCCCCGAGCTAAGTAGTTCCTACACACGAGCATGCAGCGCCAAAACACAGCATGGGAATAACGAAAATAGCGTAATAGTTAACGGCTATAGTCCAGCATGCTACTACGGGGCCCCACACTACTCTCTCTTTGTGCAGGAAAGGGAGGAAAACAAAATAGACACGGCTTGCCCGGCACCAACTCATGGCGAGGGCTCATACTGCCTCCGAAGCTCAGTCAGACCCCTCCTCACTCTTCACCGAGGCGGGACGACGGGCTGACCCGCTACCTCCCTCAAGGCGAGCGCAACGGCGCGGTGGCTGGTCACGGCCACCGCTGGAGGAGCTGCCATCGGAAGGGGAGCTGCCGAGGCTTGGCGAGCTGCGAACGCCACCGGCCATGCGCCCACCTTCGTCTTCATCTCGACCATCGCCGAGGCTGGGCACCCGGTCGCTGTCATCATCTTTGGGGCAGCACCCAACGTGGTGGCCATCTTCTCCGAACACCCTCATGTAGAGAGTGGCGTCACCGTCGAACTTGAAATGCAGGGTGCACCGCCGGCTCAGGCCACACGCGCGGGCAAACGTTTGCCAGCCGCGGGCCAGAGCCACGTTCTCAGCGACGGAGATCTCCAGTGAGGCCCAAGAGGCCCTGCTGCAGCAACCATCCACTTGAAGCTAGAGGCTGCCAGGAGCGCCGACCGGGAGTTCACCTGCAAAGAAGCGGGGAAGCTGGAGCCAGCTGTCGGTTGGGTCCACTAACCACACGACGAACTTCGACAGCACCTCCGCTGAATGGAAGCCCGGCCTGGGAGGCCGTGCAGCCGCGACGCGCCTGGGAGGCCGTGCAGCCGCGACGCGCCTTTCCTCACCCACCAGGCGCCCACGGGGAGCCGCTGCGAGAGTCGTAGGATGCTTGCGGGGATGATCCCGACCATGCTTGGGCGGGGGAGAGTTAGGCCCTTCCCGACGAGCAGTTGGGATGGGAAGAAAGAAGAAGAAAGGAGGAAGCTGTGCAGTGGGGGCCTGCGCTCTCCCGCATTTATAACCGGAGGAGGCCAACCGTCGTCCTCCACGATCTCAGGTAATCACGGCTCATTTCTGCATGTAGGGACTTGTCAAGTCGAGCAGTTGCCTGATACGTCTCCAACGTATCTATAATTTTTGATTGCTCCAAGCTACTTTATCTACTGTTATGGACTATATTGGGCTTTATTTTCCACTTTTATATTATTTTTGGGACTAACCTATTAACCGGAGGCCCAGCCCAAAATTGTTGTTTTTTTTACCTATTTTAGTATTTCGAAGAAACGGAATATCAAACAGAGTCCAAACAGAATGAAACCTTCGGGAACGTGATTTTCTCACCGAACGTGATCCAGGAGACTTGGACCCTACTCCAAGAAGTAACAGAGGCGGTCACGAGGGTGGTGGGCGCCCCCCCGGGGCGCGCCCCCCTTCCTCGTGGCCCCGCTGTTGCTCCACCGACGTACTCCTTCCTCCTATATATACCTACGTATCCCCAAACGATTAGAAGAGGAGCCAAAAACCTAATTCCACCATCGCAACCTTCTATATCCATGAGATCCCATCTTGGGGCCTGTTCTGGAGCTCCGCCGGAGGAGGCATCCACCACGGAGGGCTTCTACATCAACACAATAGCCCTCCGATGAAGTGTGAGTAGTTTACTTCTGACCTTCGGGTCCATAGCTAGTAGCTAGATTGCTTATTCTCTATTTTTGGATCTCAATACAATGTTCTCCCCCTCTCTCGTGGAGATCTATTCGATGTAATCTTCTTTTTGTGGTGTGTTTGTTGAGACCGATGAATTGTGGGTTTCTGATCCAGCTTATCTATGAATAATATTTGAATCTTCTCTGAATTCTTTTATGTATGATTGAGTTATCTTTGCAAGTCTCTTCGAATTATCCTTTTGGTTTGGCCAACTAGATTGGTAGTTCTTGCGATGGGAGAAGTGCTTAGCTTTGGGTTCAATCTAGCAGTGTCCTTTCCCAATGACAGAAGGGGCAGCAAGGCACGTATTGTATTGTTGCCATCGAGGATAACAAGATGGGGTTTTTATCATATTGCATGAATTTATCCCTCTACGTCATGTCATCTTGCTTAAGGCGTTACTCTGTTTTTAACTTAATACTCTAGATGCATGCTCGATAGCGGTCGATGAGTGGAGTAATAGTAGTAGATGCAGAATCGTTTCGATCTACTTGTGTTGGACGTGATGCCAATATACATGATCATACCTAGATATACTCATAACTATGCTCAATTCTGTCAATTGCTCAACAGTAATTTGTTCACCCACCGTAGAATATCTATGCTCTTGAGAGAAGCCACTAGTGAAACCTATGGCCCCCGGGTCTATTCTCATCATAACAATCTCTATCACTTTATTACTTGCTTTGCTTTTACTTTGCCTTTTACTTTTCACGTTGCATCTATATACCAAAAATACCAAAAAAATTATTTATCATCTCTATCAGATCTCACTCTCGTAAGTGACCGTGAAGGGATTGACAACCCCTAATCGTGTTGGTTGCGAGGAGCTATCGTTTTGTGTAGGTACGAGGGACTTGTGCGTGGTCTCCTACTGGATTAATACCTTGGTTCTCAAAAACTGAGGGAAATACTTACGCTACTTTATTGCATCATCCTCTCCTATTTGGGGAAATCCAACACAATGCTCAAGAGGTAGCATTGCCCAGGCGGCTTGGGGAAGCGAAGGCGCCCACGTCCAATCAACCGCCACGCGGCTCCCAAGGCCGCAGGCTGATGGGGCCCGCGGAGCTGTGCACTTGCCCCTTCGCTTCTCTGCTAAGCCAAGTCCGAGCGCGCTTTGGGCCCGGGGGCTACTGTCGGCGTTCTGGGAATGGGGGTCCGCAGAGTTGCCTGCCTGCGGCCTGCGGCGTGGCTCGAGTGGTGGCCCAATACGGCCCGTCTTCATCAGCGCAAGACTCAAGACCCTCGCGAGGGGCCAAGCCTTGCGGGGCGAATCACACAAGACTTCCTCAGGAGCGGCCTCACCAGGCAAACTCACGAGGAGGCAGAGAGATCAAGGCAAGGGTACCTCGCGAGGCGCTCGTGACGCACGCCGTGACGATCGAGACCAGGCGGGCGCCAGGCGGGCGCCGGCCCGCGCAGTGTCCTTGTTTCCTCTTTGGTGCAAAGGGGACAAGCACAGGCGTGGAGTACCGAGGCATCAGGAAAAGGTTGCCATTTCAGTGCAATGAGACCAAGACCAGCAGGGCGGCAGGAAGGAGGTCACCGTGGAGCCCAAGACGGCGTCACCGCCAGTGCCTTTGGCAGCCGAAGACCAACTTTAGTCAGGATAACTTGTACTAGATGTTCCCCTTCAAAATGGTCGTTGTTGGCGCCCTTCCCGCTCAATATTTGGGAAGAGGACCAGGGCCTCTATAAATAGAGATAGCTACCACAGTAGGAGGGGATCGATCGAATCCTTCTCAAGAAAACCACCACCACAAGAACACCTCTCGCGTGGCTGTTCGTCCCTTGTACTGTTCATCATCTGCCCCTGAGGCAATCCACCACACCACACACTAGAGTAGGGCATTACACCACAACGGTGGCCCGAACCAGTATAAATCTTGTGTCCCTCGTGTTGTTCATCGTTTTTAGCTTAGATTCTCGTGAGGCGATCAGACACGGATAGGTAGGGGGAAGATCTTCGCGCGCACCCTAGAGTTCGAACCTTTAGGGTCTGCCGGAACCCAACATCCGACAGTTTGCATGGCTAGCATCTGACATAGGAGCGGAGATAGGCTATTACTGGGCCCCGGGCCTGCTTTGTTGTTACAGTGATGTATAGTAACCAACAATGTCGTTTCTCCTAAAATCAACGAAGGCTACTCCTGCCACGACCCGGGCCCATCCCCCCCAGGCCTGGGGTGTAGCTCCACCACTGATCCGACATCCCTGGCGTACCCAGGGAGGTGGTTGAGCACCATCTTGCTGTTTGCCCCCATGCACGGCCCGTCAAGCAGAAGGCCAGAAAGGAAGCTTTGTAGCAACAAGAGTTTATCATTGAGGAGATCAGATAGTTGGAGGCGGCAGGTTTGATCATGGGAGTTCTCCACCCAACGTGGTTGGCTAATCCGGTCGTAGTACGTAAGGAAAATGGGAAGTGGAGGCTATGTATCGACTATACTGATATCAATAAAGCCTGTCCAAAGGATCCTTTCCCATTACCACGTATCAATCAGATAGTGGACTCCACTGTTGGGTGCGACCTACTATCGTTCCTTGATGATTACTCAGGGTATCATCAGATCTTCATGATGAAGGAAGATGAAGAGAAGATAGCGTTCATCACCCCATGTGGTACGTACTGTTTTGTACAGATGCCTTTCGGGTTGAAAACCGCTGGTTCAACGTTCGCCCGAGCAGTCCAAATTGGTTTCGAGCCCCAGCTCCATAGAAATATGGAAGCTTACATGGATGATATAGTAGTCAAAACCAAGGATAGGGCCACGCTCGTGTAGGACCTGGAAGAAACTTTTGCAAACTTGCGTAGGATCAACCTCAAGCTCAACCCAGAGAAGTGTGTGTTCAGCGTTCCATCCGGCAAGCTTCTTGGGTTCTTTGTGTCTCAACACAGAATCGAAGCAAATCCTGACAAGATCAAAGCAATTGAGCAGATTGAGGTGCCAACACGTGTCAAAGATGTCCGAAGGCTTGCCGGCTACGTTGCCGCCTTGAGTAGGTTCATCTCGAAATCTGCTGAGCGTGCCCTCCCCTTTTTCAAGATTCTGAAAAAGGCAGGTCTAGTGAAGAGATACCTCTCCTCTAAGACTTTAAGAGATACCTCTCCTCTACACCAATACTGGTCGTGCCCAAGCCACAAGAGCCGTTGCTACTATACCTGGCGGCAACAAATCAAGTTATCAGTGCTGCACTAGTGGCGTAGAGAGAAGTTGAGGAATTGGCGACAACAGCAGCAAGGCCCTTAGGAGAAGAGCTGGACCCGGCAGGATCTGATCCCTACAAGGGAGAGCCCCCGGTATGATCCGATCCCGGCAAGACAGCGTCTGCGCAAGCAAGCGAGGTAAATCAGAAGAAGAAGATGATGCAGCACCCAATCTACTTTGTCAGCTCCCTCTTGCAGGGGGCTAGGTTAAGGTATTCTGGGATGCAGAATTTGCTTTTCGGCCTCGTTATGGCCTCAAGAAAGCTGTGTCATTATTTCCAAGCACATGAAGTCACCTTCGTCACACGCCTCCCTTTGCAGTGGATCTTGCATCACCCAAATGCAACTGGGACCATTGTGGAGTGGGTGTTGGAGCGGTCAAGCTTTGGCCTTAAGTTCAATAGCACCTCAACGATCAAGAGTAGAGCCTTGGCGGAATTCATAGCAGAATGGACATCCACGCCCGATGAAGAAGTTCAAGAAACCACCCTTCCCGACAAAGAGGCAAGTAGTCATTGGATTATGTACTTTGATGGAGCCTTCTCATTACAAGGTGCAGGTGCTGGCGTGTTGCTCGTCGCGCCCACCGGAGAATGCCTCAAGTACGTGGTCCATATGCACTTCCCCTAGTAGACGTCGACAAACAACACCGCAAAATACGAGGGGCTGCTCGCTAGTCTCAGGATTGCGGCAGACCTCGGGATCAGGAAGCTTATTATCAGAGGAAATTCACAACTTGTCGTCAGGCAAGTTAACAAGGATTATCAGAGCCTGCTGATGGAGGCTTACATGGATGAAGTGAGGAATTTGGAAGAGCGCTTTGACGGTCTACAAGTAGAGCATGTTCCTCGATTAGAGAACAACATTGTCGATGACCTGTCAAAATGCGCTGCCCTCAAGCTACCTTTGTGCTTCAATTAACTCAGCCATCTGTCGAGCCATCAGCAGAAAAGAACAAACGAAGGAAGGTGGGCCCCGGCAAATACTTTCCCGCAGAGCTCCCAGGAGCCGCCGGCAAGGAAGTTGCCGGGTACCCTAAGCTTGATGGAGAGCAGCAGCCCCCGGCAGTGGCCCAGGCCCTTGCCGTCGAGGCAGCTACCCCCACAGCGCAAAGCATGCCTTTCGTCCCTGCCGTCGAGCCCCAAGCTCCAGCATGGGCACAACATACAGTCTGTTTCCTCCAAACAGGGTAGCTCCCTGAGGAGCAGGAAGAAGCAGAGAAAGTAGCTCGCCAGTCTAGCATGTACCCGTTTGTGGATGATGCCCTTTACAGAAGAAGGCCAAATGACATGAAATTGAAGTGTATTCCTCGGGAGGATGGACTGGAGCTATTGGCAGAGATACACAGAGGCATATGTGACTCCCACATAGGGTCAAGAGCCCTTGCCGGCAAAGCATTCTGACAAGGTTTCTTCTGGCCAACTGCCCTCCAGGATGCAACGACACTAGTAACCAAGTGTGAGCGTGCCAGTTTCATTCAAAGAAGCTTCATCAACCAGCTCAAGCCCTTCAAACAATCCCCCTCTTCTGGCCATTTTCGGTCTAGGGGCTCGACATACTAGGCACCTTTCCCTGCGCTGTCGGGGGCTTTGAGTACTTGTACGTCGCGGTTGACAAGTTCACAAAGTAGCCGGAAGTAGAGCCGGTGAGGAAGGTGACAGTGCAGTGAGCCGTCAAGTTCTTTAAGAGACTCGTTTGCCATTTTCGTTTGCCAAATAGAGTCTGTCGAATTTCGGTTTCCGGCAGACCCTTGAGGTTTGAACTCTGGGGTGCGCATGAAGATATTTCCCCTACCAAATCACGTCTTGAAGCCTCGCAAGGAATCTAGGGCAGAAAGAAGAACACACAAGGGACACGAGGTTTATAATGGTTCAGGCCACCATTGTGGTGTAATACCCTACTCCAGTGTGTGGTGTGGTGGATTGCCTCAGGGGCTGATGATGAACAATACAAAGGGAGAACAACCTCGTGAGGGGCTGTTCTTGAGCGAGGCTGTTCTTGAGCTGGTCCGATGAATGGCTTGGGTGAGTTCAGTCGCCTCTCTCTCTAGTCTACCCGAAATCTGGATCCGATCCCCTTACTCTGTGGTGGCTAACCCTATTTATAGAGGGAGGCCCCGGGCCTCTTCCCAAATAATGAGCGGGAAGGGCGCCAACAATTGGCCATCTTGAAGGGGAACATCTAGTGCACTTATCCTGACTAAAGTTGGTCTTAGGCTGCCAAAGACTCTGACGGTCATGCCGTCTTGGGCTCCACGGTGACCTCCATCCTGTCACTCCGTTGGTCTTGGTCTTGTTGCACCGAGACAGTAACCTTTGCCTGATGCCCTTGGTCTGTGCTTGCCCCCTTTGCACCGAAGGGGAAACAAGGACACTGCGCAGGCCGGTGCCCGTCTCGCGCCCGCCTGGTCTCGATTGTCGTGGCTTATGTCACGGGAAGCTCGCGAGGGACCTTGCCTTGATATCTTCGCCTCCTCGTGAGCTCGCCTGAGTAGGCGGCTCTTGAGGAAGCTTCCTGTCGTCAGCCCCATGAGGCTTGGCCCCTCGCGAGGGTCTTTAGCTTGAGCTGATGAAGCTGGGCTGCACTTGGCCTCCGCTAGAGCCACGCCGCAGGCCGCAGGCAGGCAATTCTGGGGACCCCCGTTCCCAGAACACCAACAGTATCCACCGGGCCCAAGGCGCGGTCGGACTTGTCTTAGCAGAGAAGCAAATGGGCAAGTGCGAAGCACCGCGGGCCCCATTAGCCTGCGGCCTTGGGCGCCGCGTGGTGATTGATAGGATGTGGGCGTCTCCGCTTCCCTACGACGCCTTGGCAACCGTCCATCTGACAAAAAGGGGTGCCCGGGCCAGACTTACTTGCTCCGTTCTCGTTCGCCTTGCTCCAAATCCCCTTTCTCGCTCTTCTCCTTCTTGCTTCCGAAATCCTCCAGATCTGCCTCGATCCCTTCCATCCGGCAAGCCATGGCGCCTCGCAAGACCCCGACCAAGGCCTGGTACTCACCAGCTCTGGATCCCCCAAATGTGTCGGAGAAGAATCTCGCCCTCACACGCCTGATAATGGTGGCACAGGGCAACGAGGGGGTGACTGTGCTCAAGGCCGGCTCCGCCCAGCCTGAAGGCAAGGGGAGCACCTTCTACCCGATCTTTGTGAGCGCCATCATCGTCGGTCTGGTGCCTCCTTTTTCCGAGTTCTTCCTTGCTGTTCTTCGCCAATACAACTTGCAAGCTTGGCTCCTCCACCCCAACTCTGTTCTTCTCCTGGCATTTTTCGCCTACTATTGTGAGGCTCACGTTGGAGTGATGCCCTCAGTGGCCTTGCTGTGCCATTACTTTTCCCTCCGAGTTTCTGGTGCCCACATCATCGCATGTGCGAACTTTATTGCATACTCCAACTCCAATGCCATCTCGAAGCCTGGGAAGAGGATCAAATGCTTCTGGAGCAAGTGGGTCATGGTGGATGTTGGGCGCATCCACCCTTGACTGGTGCTGCCTACGGGGCAGCCCAAGGCCGTTGATGCGTGGTCTCGCGCGGAGCTTGACGACCCCAGTGTGAAGGTGGTGCTGAAGAGGATGAACGCGGACCTAAGGCCCGGCAACTTGGGGGCGGCGAAGCTGACCGGGGCTACGCTCCTGAGAGAGTTCCTGGAGCACCGGGTGGCTCCAGTCCGGAGCACTCGCTCCCGTTGTGGAGGCTTGTGGAAGCAGATGCCGCTCTTCACTTAAGCTCTGAGGCCCTGGCCAACGAAGATCTGGCTGCGGCCCTCCATTCCTTTGTTGGGGGAGACATGGCGAGCCTGCAGGGCGCTCCTATCCCCCTGTTCCTTCGCGACGACTGGGAGCAGGTGGTGAACGCCATGCCCACCTTCAACGGTGAGGGGATGGTGCCGGCAGAAGCTCCCGGTGATCTGGCGGCGTTGGCGACGGTGAACGTGTCCTCCGACGACTCCAGAGGGAGTGAGGAGGAAGAAGAGGCGGAGGAAGAAGAGCCTGACCATGAGGCGACCGGCGAGGAGTCGGGGGAGTCCTTCCCTCGACGCAGGTCCCGCGCCCTATGCTCCATGCCGGATGACGACGAGGCCGGCGCCAGGCGTGGTAGGGTGGACTCTCCCTTGGTCCCGAGGAAGGGCAGGATGGGGCTGGTTCTCCCAGGGTCTGCTCTGGTCCCGGAGCGGTCTGAGGCCAGCTCCGGACCTCCCGACGCGCCTTCTGCCTCCGGGCCTCCCAAGGCTGATCCCAGCGGTAGGCTCTCGGGCTTCAAGTTTGGCCGGAGGCTGCTTGAGTCCGCGAACAACGACCAGTAAGTGCTCGATTCGTGTTTTGCTTTGTTTCTGTCGCCATGGCTTGACGTCTGCATCCTTTTGGCCAGGTCGGGGCCTGCAGCAAAAAGGTTGAAAGGGGCCTCGGCGGCCCTGCTTGAGGCGAGTTCACCTACTGGGGCAGCGCCTTCATCTACGGGGATAGGAGTCGGCGAGGCTCGTGCCTCCCCTGCCCGGTCGTCTTCGCTAGCCTAGCAGGGACGCTCCGGCGAGGAGTCAGCCCCCGTGGCCCCGCTGACTCTACAAGTGCTTGCGCTTGATGCTGTCGCCGAGGTGGCCAAGGCCCAGGGGGTTCCTTCTTCCCAGGTTGTGATCACGCTGCCGTCCGCTCTGCCTATTCCGTCGGCTCCCGTCTCTTCTGCTTCCTCTGCAGTCCTGGACCGGGTTGCCAACGAACTGAGCCAGTTGCGGGAGGATCTTCAGAGCGCGGACCCTCGCCTGGTGGCCGGGCGCCTGGAGATAGCCTCTGGCTGGGTCCGCTCTGACGCTTCGGCCCGAGCGGCGCTGAGCCAGGCCACGTCGGCCTCCGATGAGGACAAGCAAGCTGCCTCGCAGGCCAAGGCCGCTCGTGACGGAGCCTTGGGCGACGCTGCAGATGCTCGGGGCCGCTGCAAGGCGCTGGAGGACGAGCTGCAAGGCCTACGTGATGAGCTCGCCGAGGAGGTCCACGGCCGCCAAGAGAAGGAGAAGGAGATGAAGGCTCGGGAGGCTGCCGTCAGGGACCGGGACACCGAGCTCGATGACCGTCGTGGCCGGTTGGAGACGCTGGAGCGTCAACAGCCTTACGGGTGGCCCACGAGAGTCCAGGGTGCGCCCAGGGGGGGAGGGCGCGCCCCCTGTCTCATGGCCACCCCGGACACTGTCTCCCGTTGATTTTACTTCCCAAATATCATAAATATTCCAAAAAAAATCTCCGTCCGATTTTATCCCGTTTGGATCCGTTTGATATTGGGTTTCTACGAAACAAAAAACATGCAACAGACAGGAACTAGCACTGGGCACTGGATCAATATGTTAGTCCCAAAAAATAGTATAAAAAGTTGCCAAAAGTATATAAAAGTTGTAGAATATTGGCATGGAACAATAAAAAATTATAGATACGACGGAGATGTATCAGCATCCCCAAGCTTAACTCCTGCTCGAGTGGGTAAATGATAAAAAAAATTAATGTGGAATGCTACCTAGCATAATCTTGATCATATGTCTAATCATGGCATGAATATTAAGACACGAGTGATTCAAAGCAATAGTCTATCACTTGACATAAAAACAATAATACTTCGAGCGTACCAATAAAGCAATCATGTCTTTTCAAAACAACATGGCCAAAGAAAGTTTTCCCTACAAAATCATATAATCTGGCTGTTGCTCTATCTTCATCACACAAAGTATTTAATCATGCACAACCCCGATGACAAGCCAAGCAATTATTTCATACTTTAATAATCTCAAACTTTTTCAACTTTCACGCAATACATGAGTGTGAGCCATGGATATAGTACTATGTGAAATAGAATATGATGGTGGAGGTTATGAGGAGAAGACAAAAAGGGAGAAAGTCTCACATCAACTAGGCGTATCAACGGCCTATGGAGATGCCCATCAATAGATATCAATGTGAGTGAGTAGGGATTGCCATGCAACGGATGCACTAGAGCTATAAGTGTATGAAAGCTCAAACTGAAAACTAAGTGGGTGTGCATCCAACTTGCTTGCTCATGAAGACCTCGGGCATTTGAGGAAGCCCATCATCGGAATATACAAGCCAAGTTCTATAATGAAAATTCCCACTAGTATATGAAAGTGAAAGCATAGGAGACTCTCTCTATGAAGAACATGGTGCTACTCTGAAGCACAAGTGTGGTAAAAGGATAGTCACATTGCCCCTTCTCTCTTTTTCTCTCATTTTTTTATTTTCTTTTTTCCCTTTTTTTATTTTTTTCTTTCTTTTTGGTGGGCTTCTTTGGCCTCTTTTTTTATTTGGGCTTCTTTGGCCTCTTTTTTTTCATAAAGTCCGGAGTCTCATCCCTACTTGTGGGGGAATCATAGTCTCCATCATCCTTTCCTCACTGGGGCAATGCTCTAATAATGATGATCATCACACTTTTATTTACTTATAACTCAATATCTAGAACAAAGATATGACTCTATATGAATGCCTCCGGCGATGTACCGGGATGTGCAATGATCTAGCGTAGCAATGACATCATAAAACGGACAAGCCATGAAAACATCATGCTAGCTATCTTACGATCATGCAAAGCAATATGACAATAAATGCTCGAGTCATTTATATGATGATGATGGAAGTTGTATGGCAATATATCTTGGAATGGCTATGGAAATGCCATAATAGGTAGGTATGGTGACTATTTTGAGGAAGATATAAGGAGGCTTATGTGTGAAAGAGCATATCATATCACGGGGTTTGGATGCACTGGCGAAGTTTGCACCAACTCTCGAGGTAAGAAAGGGCAATGCACGATACCAAAGAGGCTAGAAATGATGGAAGGGTGAGAGTGCGTATAATCCATGGACTCAACATTAG
The DNA here is from genome assembly GCA_963921465.1 of Triticum timopheevii. Taxonomy (NCBI): domain Eukaryota; kingdom Viridiplantae; phylum Streptophyta; class Magnoliopsida; order Poales; family Poaceae; genus Triticum; species Triticum timopheevii. Next base: position 239,620,987 of record OY997264.1, on the reverse strand, counting down.
TCATAAAGAACTCATATACTTATTGCAAAAATCTACAAGCCATTGAAAACAAAGTACTACGCGCATGCTCCTAGGGGGATAGATTGGTAGGAAAAGACCATCGCTCGTCCCCAACCGCCACTCATAAGGAAGACAATCAATAAAAAAAATTGTGCTCCAACTTCATCACAAAGCGGTTCACCATACATGCATGCTACGGGAATCACAAACCTCAACACAAGTATTTCTACTAATCCACAATCACCCACTAGCATAACTCTAATATCACCACCTTTATATCGCAAAACTATTACAAGGAATCAAATATCTCATATTCAGCGATCTACAAGTTTATGTAGGATTTTATGACTAACCATGTGAATGACCAATTCCTGTCATCTCTGTAAATAGATATAAGTTAAGCAACCGAGTTTAATTCTTTCTATAAAATATATTCCCACGCTCTAACAAATATAAGTGAAGCAAAAGAGCATTCTACAAATGGCGGTTGTCTATGTGAAGAGAAACAGGCAATCCACACTTCAAAAGTTATAAGTGAAGCACGTGAAGCATTCTATAAAGCCATACTCAAAAGATTTAAGTGAAGTGCAATGAGAATTCTACAAATCAACCAAGTACTATCTCATACCAGCATGGTGCATAAAATAAAAGTGAAAAATAAATGCAAAAGACGCTCCGAGACTTGCACATAATGCATGAACGAAACGAATTCGAAAACATACCGATACTTCTTGAAGAAAGAGGGAATGCCTTCCGGGGCATCCCCAAGATTAGACGCTTGAGTCTCCTTGAATATTTACTTGGGATGCCTCGGGCATCCCCAAGCTTGAACTCTTTCCTCTCTTCCTTTTCCTCATATCGAGACATCCTCGATTAGACACTACATCCACACAAAACTTCAACAGAAAAATCGGTAAGATCCGTTAGTATAATAAAGCAAATCACCACTCTAAGTACTGTTGCAAACCAATTCATATTTTGTTTTTGCATTGTGTCTACTGTAATGTAACTTTTTTATGGCTTAATCTACTAATATAAATTGATAGATTCATCAAAAACAAGCAAACTATGCATCAAAAACAGAATCTGTCAAAAACAGAATAGGCTGTAGCAATCTGAACATCCACCATACTTATGTTACCCCAAAAATTCTACCAAAATTAGGAAAAATAAACAGGTTGTATAGCAAGACAGTGCAGTAGGAATCAAAACCAATTGACGGTCCAGTTAAAAAGGTAAAATCACGCACTACAGCCAAAGTTTCTGTCCTACACCGTACAAACCAACAAGCATTGTAAACATCCTAAAGGCAAACCTTGGCACATTATTTTTATAATACAATGGAATTTTACAAGGGGATAATTATTTTTGATGAAAAGTTTCTGTAATTAAGATTCACAAAGTTTCCATGAGCATGAACAAAGTTCAAGGAGCTCTCCCACTTCAACAATGCTTGTCTTTCTCACTTTCACTTTCCTTTTTGAAAAGTTTTCGGGTTCTCCTCTTTATTTTTTTGTTTTTAAACTATTTGAAAGCACTCAACAGAAATAAATAACTCTCTAAAACTTCCGGGTTGTCTCCCTGGTAGCTCTTTCTTTAAAGCCATTAAGCTAGGCATTTAGTGCTCAATTAATGAATCCACCCGGATCCCAAGGTATATCAAAGCCAATTTTAATTAACAATGATTTGTAGTTTAGTGGTGAGCACAAAGTAACATATATCATGCAACAACAAAGTCTAGCTCTCTTCCTATGCATTGGCATGTCATAAAAGAACAATTCATGCACACCAAGTAAAGGCCAATGCATAGTATAAGCAGTTTCTTGCAATTCTATCGTGTTGGAAACATAAAGAGGCGGAGATGTAGTTCCTCTCTCATAATAATTGCAAGGAGCAGCAAGCACATGCATATTATAGTTGTCAAAATTATCATGTGTAATGGTAAAAGGCATCCCATCAATATAATCCTTAATAAGCACAAACTTCTCCGATATAGTGTAGTTTGGAGAATTCAAAAAGATAATAGGATTATCATGCGTGGGTGCAATAGCAACAATATCATGTTTAACATAAGGAACTATAGCAAGTTCATCTCCATAAGCATAATCCATATTGGCATCTTGGCCACAAGCATAGCAAGCATCATCAAAAAGGGATATTTCAAACAAATTCAAGGCATCATAGCAATCATCATAGCAATCATCCTTCGGTAAGCACGAAGGGGAATTAAATAATGTATGAGTTGGAGGGTTACTCTCATTAGAAGGTGGGCACGGGTAGCTAATCCGCTCTTCCTCCTTTTGTTCTTCGCTCTCCTCATCATCTTTTTCATCCAATGAGCTCATTGTTTCATCAATTTCTTCTTCCATAGCTAACTGCAAAATATTAGTCTCTTCTTGGACAGCAGAGAAGTCTCAATATATGGTTTAACGTAGGCATTAGAAGCATAATTATCATAGCAATATTGAAATATGGCAAAATTTTCAGATTTGTAAAGAGTAGCATCATACTTTTCAATCAAAGAGGCAATCTCATAAGCACCATTAAAAGCAACAAATTCTTCAATTTGTTGAACATCATAGTAATTGTAAACACCCTTAGCATACGAATATACGATTCCATTATCACTAAACAAGCATTGATAGGGTAGGTGTTTCTTAGGGTCTTCCGAACAACAAGTAAACTCATATATTTCACATAAATTCCAAGCATAGCATTGCAAACATTGAATTTGATCCCATAATAGTTTCCCTTTTTAAGATATACGGTGTCGCACAAAACAAGAATGCTCATCTAAAGATTTGCCCTCAACTGAACTAGTGGGGGTTTCAGCACGAGCACAAAGGGATCGAAGATGATCCAAGTAAAAAGCTTCAGGAGTGTGATAGATTTTGAGTGGTTCTCCAACCACTGGTTCAGTAGGTACAACTAATTTTTTTGGTATTTTGCGTTTCCTACCCATAGCTAGAGATAGAAAACAACTAATAACAGCAAATAAAAAATTACTTAGTGATAAAGCAAACAAGCACACATGAGAATATTCACCCCACGCTATGACTCCCCGGCAACGGTGCCAGAAAAAGGTCTTGATAACCCGCAAGTATATGGGATAGTTGTAGCCTCTTTCGATAAGTAAGAGTGTCGAACCCAACGAGGAGCTAAAGGTAGAACAAATACTCTCTCAAGTCCTATCGGCCACTAATACGACTCTACGCATGCTTGACGTTTGCTTTACCTAGAACAAGTATGAAACTAGAAGTACTTTGTAGGTGTGATATGATAGGTTTGTAAGATAATAAAGAACACGTAAATATAAACTAGGGGCTGTTTAGATAAAGATGCAATAAAGTAAATATAGCGAGTGTGGAAAAGTGGTGGTAGGAGTTGTGAAATAGTCCCTAAGCAATTTACTATGTTACTAGACCGATAATCACTATTGCAATTCTATTTGAGGGAGAGGCATAAGCTAACATACTTTCTCTTCTTGGATCATACGCACTTATGATTGGAACTCTAGCAAGCATCCACAAATACTAAAGACTCATTAAGGTAAAACCGAACCATAGCATTAAAGCATCAAGTCCCCTTTTATCCCATACGCAACAATCCCCTTACTCGGGTTTGTGTTTCAGTCACTCATGCAACCCACTATAAGAGAATCATGAACGCATTGCAACACCCTACAGCGGGGATCCCTCACGCTTGCGCGACACGGAGAGCACAATAGGACAGCACCAATAATAACATATGCAACTCAAACCAATCATAGCAATTCATCAATCACCGATAGGACAACGAAAATCTACTCAGACATCATAGGATGGCAACACATCATTGGAAAATAATATGAAGCATAAAGCACCATGTTCAAGTAGAGGGTACAGCAGGTTGCGGTAGAGTGGACTGCTGGATATAGATGGGGGAAGGTGATGGAGATGTTGGTGAAGATGACGGCGGTGTTGGTGAAGATCGCGGTGATGATGATGGCCCCCGGCGGCGTTCCGACGCTACCGGATGCAAGGGGGAGAGAGCCCCCCTTCTTCTTCTTCTTCCTTGACCTCCTCCCTAGATGGGAGAAGGGTTTCCCCTCTGTTCCTTGGCTCCCATGGCTTGGGAGGGGCGAGAGCCCCTCCGAGATTGGATCTATCTCTCTGTTTCTGCGTTCCCAGATTCTACCCCTTCACCGTTTCTTAAATATCCGGAGATCCGTAACTCCGATTGGGGTGAATCTTTCGCCCAGATTTTTCTCATAAAATTAGCTTTCTTGTGCCAAAAGAAGAACGTCAACCGCCTTATGGGTGGCCCACGAGAGTCCAGGGCGCACCCAGGGGGGAGGGCGTGCTCCCCTGTCTCGTGGCCACCCCGGACACCGTTTCGCGTTGATTTTACTTCCAAAAAATCATAAATATTCCAAAAAAAAATCTCCGTTCGTATTTATCCCGTTTGGACTCCGTTTGATATTGGGTTTCGGCCAAAAAAACATGCAACAGATAGGAACTGGTACTGGGCACTGGATCAATGTGTTAGTCCCAAAAAATAGTATAAAAAGTTGCCAAAAGTATATAAAAGTTGTAGAATATTGGCATGGAACAATAAAAAATTATAGATACGACGGAGACGTATCACCACACGAGCGTCCGGGCTGCGCTTGGCTCTTCGCCTCTTCGGGAAGTCGAATGATGATGGAGTACTACTGCACTGGAGGAGTACTACAGTACGCTTCTGGCCATATGACGCCGATTGAACTGCCGCATGTCCACCGCGTGCGGGAGGGAGAGCGTGTAGCAAAAGCTTCTCCTAGTCTTGCCAGCCACCACGCTCATGGGCAAGGGAGGGATGCTCTTGACTTTGCGTGTATGACAGGTGGGCCTGACAAGTGTGTGGCCAATCTGTCATACAGCCAAAGGCAGGTGCAGTTAAGTCCGCGAGGGAGAGGATAATCAAACTTCTCATTGATGTATGAGTTGATGCGACACATCAAAGAACTGCACTCGATATATTTCAATATTTTGTGTTTACCGATGCATTAATTACAATGCATGCATGCATGCCGTGACTATCCTTTTGATACTTGCATGTGTTGATTTAATGCACCTTGAAGTAGTATAAAATATGTGATGGTAAAGCTTTGTAATGCCCGGTCCCAAGTCGAGAGATGGTTGTGCACGAGGAGGGCGAGATCATGCAGAAAAAACAGGACCCGATGATGGAGCTCTCTAAGGTCTCGATGGACCTCATCGTGTTCCACTGCCCCTTGTGCCTCTGCCCCTTGACGCCTCCAGTGTATGAGGTTCGAATACACCTCGTCCATTCGGCTGATTGAGCAAGGTGCAGGTTTCTTGATTGATGTGTTGTTCGATTGATTTCTGCAGTGCCAGGGAGGACACCTGACCTGCGCGGACTGCCGCATCGAGTGCCCCTGGAACCAGCGGCAGTGCCAGAAGTGCGATCGTGCCGGTGGCTTCGACGTGCGGAACACGGCGGTGGACTCCGTCCTTTTGTCGGTGAGGGTGGAGTGCCCGCACGAAGGCTGTGGGCTCTACGTCACTTACCACAAGCTCGCCGATCACCAGAGCATGTGTCTGCTCGCGCCCAGCAAATGCCCCGTGCCCGTCTGCGGCTACAAAGGCCTACCGCTGGTGCTCTACCACCACATCAGCACCGCGCTTCCCATGCCCGTGCACAGGATCTAGTACGGCAAGGTGCTCCAGTTGCAAGTGCCACTATCGGAGCCACGGCTCTTGCTGTTCGCGGAGGAGGACGGCCGCGCGTTTTTCATGGTCGGCGGTGTGCTCAACATCGGCGCTCCTATCGCCGTGTCGGTCGTCTGCATCACAGTAGGGGCATCCCCACTGCCGCACTACGTGGCCAAGCTGTGGGCGAACGGCCCGCCGGGGGAGCCCAAAGGCACGACCGACGCCGTCAAGGTGGAAATGGAGGTGACCAGCAGCAAGGATCCCGGTGACGTCGACGTGCAGGAGCTGACCTTCTTCACAGTTCCGCCAAAGCTGCTAGCCGGTGCTAAGCTCGTGTCCCACAACATTTAGATTGACAAGCTCATATCCTAAATTTTTCTACAGTGCCTTCTGTTTATCTAAGTAATATGCTAATATAGGGATTACTTCGGTCTACTTTAGCTTAAGAAATGGTGGGTTTTGGTGGCAATGCAGCAATTACTTCGACATCAGATCGGTAATTTTCCAACAGTCGAACAGATATTTTGTGTCTGTTGGATATAAAGTTCCTTTGGGTAAGAAGTACTACTTGTCATCAAAATGGATAAAAGGAGATGTATGTAGACGTATTTTAGTTCGATACGTCCCTTTTTATCCATTTTGATGACAAGCACTCCCTCTGTTCCACAATACATGCCTTCCATTTGTCAAAATATAGATGTACCTAGACATGTTTTAGTATATAGGTACATCCATGATAGAGCCAATCGGATGGTTGAGAACACTACAATTCGTAGCTACAGATGCATGTGTGACTCCCAGATGCAGAGGCCGGGGGTCATCATCCTCCTTTTCAAGAAAAAACAGACGCGTGTGTGAGAGGACGAGTGCGTGTGTGCACCTCTTCTCTTCCTATATAACGTACTAAACTCAGAGTACAAGTTTTTGTGGGTGGCACGGTGGTGCGTGCGAGAAGTCCCGAGAGATAGGTTTAATGCGTCTGAAAAAAATACTAGCCTAGAGCTCGCCACGCGGCTATTCCTGTCGAACGCCCCATTAACAGTAAGATATGTATACGATGGTGCCAGTTATTGCACGTACACAGCAGTACTCCCTCCCTTCCGGTTTATAGGGCTTAATTCAAGAATCTCACCAACCAAGATGGTGAGTGGTCGAATATTTTTTGTAGTGTGCAAAAGCACCTAATTAATGCTCTTGTTTTTCTCAAAATCTTATGTTTATCAATGCATTAATTGCTATGCATGCATGCATAAAGTACATGCATTGGTCAATTCTCTCTTAATACTTGCATGCAATGATTTAATGCACCTTGGAATCTGAACATGTGATGGGGAACAACCAAATTGAGCCTTATAAAATGGAAAAACTAAAATTTTGAGATAAGCCCTATAAACCGGAAACGAGGGAGTAGAAAAAGAACTACTCCATCCGGGAATAGTGCCGCACTTCAAAACTAGAACTGTCAATAAATTTTGAGCTTGCGTCTCGTCACATTCCAAATTACTCCACGCTATATTGAATTGCAAACCTATTCACACCGATCACAACCTAAACGGTTTCCCACATAGGAGCGTATTAGTACCATGCCATATTGAATTGCAAACCTGTTCACACCGATCACAACCTAAACGGTTTCCCACTTTGGAGTGTATTAGTACTCGGTTTTAAATACTAGTATGCCAAAAGGACTGCACATTCCTCCTCAACTCCTCATCCACAAAAACAAACAAGTCATTCAGCATCCTTCCCTTGCGTCTGCCATGGCCAGCGCGAGTTCTGGGTCGAGAGATTGCCACCAGGGATAGGCGAGCATGGAAGCGGAAGCACGAGAGATGCCCCGCCTTGCTGCGAGAGCAGCCGACATGTCCCGCCGCGCGGAAGTAGCAGCACAGAGGTCCCGTTGTGCCGCTGAAGCAGCACGGAGGTCCCGCCACGCTGTCGATGCAGCAGACTGGTCCAGCCGCACAGCGGAAGCAGCAGAGATGTCCCGCCCGCCGAGAATGCAGCAGAGATGCCCCGCCGTGCCGCGCCGGTCTGGGAAAATTTCTTGCGGGCAGGCGACTACTATTACAGGCGCATGCATGCGATCGTCCATAGCCAGATGGATTAGATCTCCGGTTGGGAAAGGTTGCAGGAGGACATGAAAGCCTCGTTTGAACAGGTTACCGGCATCATCCGACAACTAAGGGAGGGCAATGAGAGGCTCTGGGCCGAGCGCGACCTGCTGAGGGAGAAGATCGTCCGAAGTGCAGACCAGCAGGAGGAGACCAATGCCTTGTTGAAGATGACCGACGTCATCGTCAAGAAACTTATGGATGAGAATGACATGCTCCGCAACGAGCACCAAAGGCTGGTGGAGGAATCCGTGGATGTTCTCAAGAAGAGTCTTGAGGACACGAAAGAGCTCATCGCCGCTCGCCGCAGAGACTAGTTCCCGCGGCCTGCAGGAACGCATCAAGAAAGTAGAGATCAGCGAGCCAGATCCTTGTCTTCCTTCTTCTTTTGCCCTTGTGTATTTTGGGCGTAGCTGCATGTGGCTTTTTAATTATCTTTCTAATTATGTAAGACAATTAATCGTCCTTATATATTCATTAGTCTTGATATAAGTCGCAGTAGATGCTATATAGGTCCGTCGGATCTTACATCAAGATCCGTGCTTTCAGATTTTATTTTTTCTCTCTTAAATCTCAGTCGAGTGAGACATAGCCACGCCATTAAACAGAGGCTCGGGCGCCACTAATGGAGACCTTGGGAGAGAGGTGGACGGCAGATGGAGGTCAAAGGGCTCTCCTCCCAATAAGCACGCGTAGGGGTCTGATCGCATGCCTCTCGTACTCAAATAGCTACCCTGCACGGCGCCTCCTAGCTAATAAAAAATGGGGATGCGTGGCGGCACGTAAATGGTACTAGTAAGTAGAACGCCCACGGTTTCAACAATACTTGTGTTTCCGATTGTAACGTGACATCACTTGTTCCAAAATAACTTTGTTGATTGTTAATGTGTGCGCCTTCACAAATCGGACTGCAAAATTACCACAAAATGTTGGTGCCATGTCATGGCACCAAGCCAAGTTTCATTATTTTAATGCGTGTTTTGGATTTACAGGAATTAAAAAACTAAGTTTCTCAATGTTTCCAACCCAGCCACGACGCCCAGAATTTTGAATTTCATTCCCATTTCTAGCACGGAACCTAGAAGTTTACCCGAGGACACACATGTGATTTTTTAACCAACTTTGGTGCACGGGAACATGTGCGTGTATTTCAAATTTGAATTATTCACACAAAGGTGACACGTTCCCTCCCAGAACCACGAGCCTTCTTGAGAGAAGCTCCGATTTGAAAGAAGCTTATACCAAAATTTGTTCCTATTCGGCCAATTTTTTTTACCACGACATGGTACTACCATGACATGACACCATGCCAAGTTTCATGATTTTAAAACCAAGTTTCTCAATGGTGTCGACCAAGCCACGATGCCCAGATATTTGAATTTTATTCTCATTTTTTGCATGGGACCTAGAAATTCACCCGAGGACACAAATGTGATTTTTCAACCAACTTTGGCGCAGGGGAGCATCTGCTTGTAGATCAAATTTGAATGATGCACATTAAATGACCAAAAACTCAATTAATGTGTAAATAAGGCCAAACATAGCCGGAATAATTCCAAAATTTAATAGGGCACTTGTCGGTGTCAAAACCGACGGATGTCGGGTAGGGGGTCCCGAACTGTGCGTCTAGGGGGATGGTAACAAGAGACGAGGGACACGATGTTTTACCCAGGTTCGGGCCCTCTTGATCGAGGTAATACCCTACGTCCTGCTTGATTAATATTGATGATGTGTATTACAGGAGTGGATCTACCATGAGATCAAGGAGGCTAAACCCTAGAAGCTAGCCTATGGTATGATTGTTGTAAGGGATGTTGTGTCCTACGGACTAAAGCCCTCCGATTTATATAGACACCGGAGAGGGCTAGGGTTACACAGAGTCGGTTACAATGGTAGGAGATCTACATATCCGTATTGCCAAGCTTGCCTTCCACGCCAAGGAAAGTCCCATCCGGACACGGGACGGAGTTTTCAATCTTGTATCTTTGTAGTCTTGGAGTCCGGCGGACGATGATAGTCCGGCTGTCCGGACACCCCCTAGTCCAGGACTCCCTCAGTAGCCCCTGAACCTGGCTTCAATGACGATGAGTCCGGCGCGCATAATGTTCGACATTGCAAGGCGGGTTCCTCCTTTGAATAATCCATAGAAGATTGTGAACACCAGGATAGTGTCCGGCTCTGCAAAATAAATTCCACATTCCACCGTAGAGAGAATAATATGTACACAAGTTCAATCTGCTGACGTATTATGCGGCATGACGTCACACCACTACCAAGCCTTTACTTGAATCGTTTTTTATTACACCACCTTAGCGCGTTTAGCGAAGCGGTTTCCTTGGCACGTCTTGTCGAAGCAGAGATCGTGTTCCCCTTATTCCAGGATTCTCATCAATACGGACGTGGGTAACCCAACCGCGCCATTGATGGTGGATTGGGAGATAAGCGAGTTTTACCAGGCCGGTGGGGACGTATAGTCTTCGTCCGCCTATATAAGGGGATAAGGATCCGCCTTTTTACCTACGCCTTCTTCCTCCTTTGCTTATCCATCTCTGCGCACTCGAGCTCCAGTGCCCAAGTTCGCGCATCTCATCTCAACCTTCTCCGACCATGTCTAGAGCGGGAGCACATCGCCAAGCTGCGCAGCGCCGGATACCTTTCCGGCGACATCGCGCACTGGCTGCCCGACAGGGGGCAGCTCATCCCCACCCCCAGGCCCCATGAGAGGGTCATATTTCTCCCCCACTTCCTCCGCGGACTGGGCTTTCCTCTTCACCCTTTGTCCGGGGGCTCATGTTCTACTACAGCCTGGATTTCCATGATCTGGCGCTGAAATTCATCCTCAACATCGCGGCGTTCATCGTCGTGTGCGAGGCCTTCCTCTGCATCCAGCCCCACTTCGGCTTGTGGCTCAAGACCTTCAATGTCAAGCCGAAGGTAGTAAAGGGCACGCAGGCAGAGTGCGGAGGCGCCATGTTGGGCAAGATGCCCAACGTCCTCTGGTTCGAAGGGGCCTTCGTGGAATCCGTCAAGGGGTGGCAGTCGGGGTGGTTCTACATCACCGAGCCGCGCGACCCTAAGTGGGCGGCGGCCCCCGAGTTCAGATCTGGTATCCTGTGCAGCTCACCTCCTGGAAAGAGAAGGGCTTGCTATGGGGTAATTCGAAGGAGATGACGGGACTCCAAGCCTGTATCCAGAAGCTGGTGAACAAGAAGCTCAGGCTGGTTAATGTGGTCCAAGTCATGCTCGTCCGCGGGATTCTCCCATGCCAAGAACGAGCATTCAATCTGTGGGAGTTTGATCCGGCACAGCACCAGGCGCTGAGCGGTCTCTTCGACACAACGTACGAAGGCGCCTGGAGGGTGCTGTTTAAGGGCGCCGAAGCCCCCGCATCCGCGACGGAAGATCGCGGATTTCACTCGCAGCGTCCAGCTGACGAGGTAAGTGATTCTACCCCTTTAAGGCACACTTGTTGTTAATAGTTTGACATTAAGCGGGTTTCAATATCCCTTTTCCTTTGACAGGAATGGATGAAGAAGGCCGAGCAGCTCATCTGCCCGGCTCCCATGCCAGAAGACCTAGTGGACGCCCGTCTAGCGGGGCTGCTGGTTCCGGCACCGCACGTGGTGCCGGAGAAGAAGGCCAAGAAGGTGGCCACGGGTACTCAAAAGAGTTCCCGTTTTCAGGTGTCCGACGACTCCGAGGCGGATTCCTCCCCCGAAGATGAGGAGGAGGAAGAAGACTCTCTCCCAGAGGAGGGAGAGAGAAAGAGGAAGGCCTCCCCAACAGGGGAGGCCGAAGGGTCCAAGAGGGGAAGAACTATTCCCCCGGACAGCTCCGCCAACACCAATGTTGGCAATGAAGAGTGGCCCTCAAGGGCCAGGCCTCAGGCGAGATCGTAAGTATCCGGATTCCTGAATGATCTGCAATTTCTTTTGTGTCACATAGTGTCCTTCTAATGCCGCATACTGCCTGCAGTCCGGCTGACGATGATCTCCCTGCTTCGTCGAGCGGGTCGTTGGCTTCGTCGGATGTGAATTCCATTCCGACTGCCTCCACCCCTCGCGCCGCTGGGGACGCCGAGGTGGGATCCCAGGAGAGGACCCATCAGGAGGAGGCTCCGGAGGCGCCGCAAGGCAGCCTCCCGGACTTTGTGCCGGACTCTACGTCGGAACCTGCAGTGGTTCTAGAGTCCGGCAGGCGGCCCCTTCGCAAGAAGGGAAAGACCGTTTCACCGGTGGCCCCCGTGCAACCGGAGGTGCCGGACAACTTGTTGGAGGCGCTCAAAGGCGCTTCCATCGAGGAAGAACACCGCACTATCATGAGTGTGGTGATTCAGAAGGTTCAGCTCGCTAAGAGCGGGCTGACCGAAGCCTGCAGTAGCCTTCTAACAGGCTTTGAGGTAAGAAGTTGAAATTATGTAATGTAATACCGCATAGACAGTAGCCCCTGATGCTCGGTTCGGTGTTCGGAAAGAAAAGCCGGACTGAGGATCTAATAAGATATACGCAGGGTTGCTAAAAAGTATGTCAATATGGGTTTGCAGGCTGCGTTGCTGACCTCTGCCCCACTGACTGCGGAGGTTGGTGCATTAAAGCAGGATCTCGAGCGGTCCGAGCAAGAGCTCGGCCGTGCCAAGAAGCAGCTCGAGGACAAAGAAGGTGAGTAACACCACTTTGAATAGTTACCTTACATAAAAGGATTTAGGTTGCAATAAAAATAACAGGGATAACATGGGTACTGCAGGGGCCACGAACGAGGTGGCAACCCTGAAGGAGGCTGTGTCCGCGGCCGAACGCAATGCGGCCACGGAACGGGCAGAGCGAGAGAAGCAAGAGGCACGGGTGGCGGAGGTGCGGCAAGAGCTCCAGGCTCTCATGGACAAGCATGAGAGATTGGAGCGCGACTCAAAGACTCGAGAATCCGAGCTCGCCTCGGCTCTCGAAAGTGCCAAGTCCGCCAAGGCCGAGGCCCGTAAGGCCCTTCAGGAAGTTGGAGATGTGAAGAAAATAGTGGCGGGTAAGGCATTTTTCATGCAAAGCAAGCATGTTAGTGTAAACTACCTGACACTTACCCGAATTTGGAGCTCTCCAGGGGCGTGTGCAGATCTGCCTCACAGTGTATCCGATGCCGCCGCATTCTACCATGGCGAGGAGGGGAGCTCAACGGAGAATGTCTTCTGGTCTCAATACGCTGAGGCCGGCCATCCGGTGCCCCCTAGCGACCAGCTGAAGTAGCTGGTCGAGCTCCATAAGGTGGCGGAGGAGGCCATGAAGGGCCTCATAGTCCGGCTGTGGCCTGGAGGGGCCATGCCTGGGAGCTACTTTGGCCTCGTGCGGCGGCTGGTGGATGCGTGCCCCTGGGTGGAGGTCATCAAGCGCTCCGCCTGTATTGAAGGTGCTCGTCGGGCCCTTGCCCACGCAAAGGTGCACTGGGGCAAGCTGGATGCAGAAAGGCTCATCACTCACGCGCCACCAGCGGGCAAGGAGTATCGTACGCCCGAGATGTACTATAAGACTGTCCTGAAGGGTGCCCGCAAGATTGCGGATGAGTGCCCCAGAGATGTAATTATTGAGTAGACTCGCTATGTATTATCATGTGCGCTGAAAACTTTGTTCATATGTGCTAAGCAACGCTTGTTTGATTTAAAATATTACCTTCTGTGCGGCCGTTTATAAAATCTGAGAGATGGCAAGTCGTCGGCTTCAGCCCCCAAGCCACGAGTGCTGGGGTGTTCGGGATAAATTTGAGCACTCATCCACCAGAATTAGAATTCTATAATTTTAAATTTCGGCGAAGCCCCTAGTATTCGGAAGACCGAGTTCGGGGCGCTATCCACGCCTTGGCCGGACATTATCCGGTTCTTCACTTGACGCGGCATAAGTCTTTAAGGACTCGAAAAGACCTCTTGAACAGCGACCAGTCTCTCGCCTTATCTTGACAGTCAGTTTTAGCTTTCTCCACTAAGGCGCTCGCCCAGCTCAATCGGGGCGCAATCGCAGTGGTTCTCCTAGTGCCACCTTAGCCGACAGAACGGAACGTAAGGTACCAAAACGTGGGAGCTGGGCAAACCCAACTATTGACCCAAGACATGATTCGGAGCTGATTCATATAATGCTATAAGTTCGGGGTGCCGCACTTGTGGAAGTGTTCGGACTTATCACACCATAATGCGGGGAACATAAGCCCCTGGTGTATTCGGCCGTACAAAAATATACGGGTGCAAGATGTCATTAGTGAACATATATGTAAAGTAATGCAATAAGAGGCAAAAAGTGATGCATTGTTTATTCAAGGGATTCTGCTATGATTGCGAATGATACAAATAGTGCGGTAAGCAAGGGATTGGACTAATTAAACATGTCCCCCTCTAGGGGTGGGCTGCGGACTGGTGTATATAATCAAATTTAAAGCTCGTAATGGAGACCACCTGAGTGTTCATCGCAGCCTTCTTTCTTCCCTGGCTGTTGCATCGTGAGTTCGGCGGGTTCACCGTCGGACAGGGCCTCCGGTTAACGGAGTCCTGTGTATATAAAGAAGGAAAATAATAATAAAAAAAAGAGTGACACACTTGTGGGCCCCTGGTATGGTCGAGCCGTACTCTGGGTCTCTTGTGGTCGTGCCCCTCCCCCTAGGCCCATGGTATCTCCAGAGCGCAATGATGTACGCGGAGGGTCGGTCTTGCAATCATGCGAGGGCTGGGGTTGGGGCCGCATTTCTACGCGTGCTTGGAACGTGCCAGGTGGTCTTGGTTGATGTTGCTCCGAGCGCGTTTGGCCGTGTCCGGCCGTTTAACGGCCGAACTCGAAAATTGCCTTAGAAGGCTGCTCTGTACTTCTGCCGCGAGAGCCGCTGTGTGTTCCTCCGTTCGGAGGGAGCGTTCCGTATTTCCGTTGACCGTAATGACTCCGCGAGGGCCTGGCATCTTGAGCTTTAGGTATGCGTAATGCGGCACCGCGTTGCACTTTGCGAACACGGTTCGTCCGAGCAGAGCACAATAGCCCTTGCGGAACGGGACTATGTCGAAGATTAACTCCTCGCTCCGGAAATTGTCCGGGGATCCAAAGACCCTTCCAGTGTGACTGAGCCTGTACAATTGGCCTCAACACCTGGTATGACGCCTTTGAAGGTCGTCTTTGTAGGTTTAATCCTTGAGGAGTCTATGCCCATCTTGCGCACTGTATCCTGATAAAGCAGGTTCAGGCTACTGCTGCTGCCCATCAGGACTCTTGTGAGGTGAAATCCATCGACGATTGGGTCTAAACCAATGCGGCGAATCCACCATGGCGGATACTGGTCGGATGGTCTCTTCGATCAAAAGTGATCGGGCAAGAGGACCATGGATTGAACTTAGGGGCGACAGGCTCCATCGCATATACGTCCCTTAGTGCACGCTTCCGCTCCCTCTTGGGTATATGGGTTGCGTATATCATGTTTACCGTCCGCACTTGTGGGGGGAAACCCTTCTATCCTCTACTGTTCGGCGGTCGGGTCTCTTCCTAGTCGTCGCTGTGCAGCCCCTTGTCATTGTTTTCGGCAATTAACTTGCCTGCCTGCTTGAATACCCAACAATCTCTGTTGGTGTGATTAGCTGGCTTTTTGGGGGTGCAATGTATCTGGCATGAGCGGTCGAGTATTCGGTCCAAATTGGACAGACCCGGAGTCGTTCTTTTGAATGGCTACTTCCGCTGACCGAGTTTAGAGCCTCGGAATCCGGCGTTAACTGCCGTATCCTCCTTGTCGTCGCCCTTAACGCGGCGTTTGTTTTTGCTTCGACGCGACCTGCCATTGTGGTCCTTAGAGTCCGGACTACCAGCATTTTTGCTGAGGTTGTTGCTGCGAGCTAGCCAGCTATCCTCTCCCGCACAGAAGCGGGTCATCAATGACGTGAGGGCTGCCATGGATTTCGGCTTTTCCTGTCCTAGGTGCCGGGCTAGCCATTCGTCGCGGATGTTATGTTTGAAGGCTGCGAGGGCCTCTGCATCCGGACAGTCGACGATTTGATTTTTCTTTGTTAAGAACCGTGTCCAAAATTGTCTGGCCGATTCGTCTGGCTGCTGGATTATGTGGCTTAGGTCATCGGCGTCTGGTGGCCGCACATATGTGCCCTGGAAGTTGTCGAGGAATGCGGCTTCCAGGTCTTCCCAACACCCAATTGACTCTGCGGGCAGGCTGTTAAGCCAATGCCGAGCTGGTCCTTTAAGCTTGAGCGGGAGATATTTGATGGCGTCGAGATCGTCGCCGCAGGCCATATGGATGTGAAGGAGATAATCTTCGATCCAAACCGCGGGGTCTATCATGCCATCGAAAGATTCAATGTTTACGGGTTTAAACCCTTTAGGGATTTGATGATCCATTACTTCGTCACTGAAGCATAGCGGGTGTGCGGCGCCTCTGTATTGAGCAATATCACGACGTAGCTCAAGGGAGCGCTGTCTGCTGTGTTCGGCCCGGTCGGAGTTGTTGTATCCGGCTCGACGGTATTCGTCCTGGGTCGTGGGGCGCCCACGTGATCCATAGATAGATCTGGATTGTCTTGCCTTATCCTCCAATATGTCCCGCAAGTCCGGCGCGTTCTCTCGTGGCTTCGTACTTTTTGAGCGATGCCGGGGTACGGTCTAGATGGAAGGCCTGGATGCCTCTCTATCGCGACCACGGTTTGGTCGGTCGGCCGTATTGTGCGCTGGTGATGAAGGTATGTATGCTTCCTCCTCTAATCGGGGGAGCAACTTGCGTTTTGGGTAGCTTTTGGAGGGGCGTTCAAGTTCATACTCTTTGGCCGCGAGGACCTCGGTCCATCTGTCGGCCAGCACGTCTTGATCAGCTTGAAGCTGCTGCTGTTTTTTCTTTAGGCTATTTGCTGTGGCCATTAGCCTGCGTTTGAAATGCTCTTGTTCGACGGGATCCTCGGGCACGACGAATTCGTCGTCGTTGAGGCTTGCCTCGTCTTCGGAGGGAGGTATGTAATTATCATCCTCGACCTCTTCGTCTGCTGCTCTCTCGTGAGGGCTTGCTTCTGCATCCTCCTATGCTGAATCTTGCTGGAGGGGATTGTCTTCGGCACTCTCTGGGGTGTTTTTATCCCCTGTGCAGGAATCTCCATTCTTGCTGTGGCTGGATTTAGAGCGGCGCCGCTGACGTCGGCGCTTGGGCTGTTTCTTTAAGGAATCTGCCTCCGCTGCTTCTTCGCCGTCCCCATCTTTTGGGGTGTCCACCATGTATATGTCATGTGACGAGGTGGTCTTCCAGTGCCCTATAGGCGCTGGTTCTTGTTCGTCTCCGGCGTCGTCGTCCATACTGTCGATGTCTTCAGAGTCATAGTCTAGCATGTCGGTTAGATCGTCGACAGTGGCTACAAAGTCGGAGGTGGGTGGGCTTTGAATTTCTTCGTCGTCCGCATCCCAACCATCCTGGCCACAATCCGGCCAGGGCTCTCCGGATAGCGAGAGATGCTTTAGCGAATTTAGAATGTCGCAAAAGGGCGAGTGCTAAAAGATGTCCGCAGCGGTAAACTCTATGATCGGCGCCCAATCGGATTCGATTGGCAGGGGCGCAGGAGGTTCGGAGTCCGGAAGGGAATCCGGCACCTCGGAGTCACGAGCTTTATAGGGGACAAGGTCAGTGTTCGGCTCCATCACCGTGGAATTTGCAGCCCCCGAGGCGGTGTCCAGCCACCGGTCCTTGATCTGGGCGATCGGCTCCCGACTGAGGGCCGGCGTGGATTCGTGTGCGGCCACCAAGGCACTGTCCGACGGCAGAGCTAAATCATGCCCATCGTGACAGTGCGGCACGCCTAGCTGTGGCTCGAGTCCGTCGAAGATCAAGTCCCCGCGGATGTCGCCGTGAAGTTTAGGCTTCCAAATCTGACCTGACGGCCAGGGGCGTAGCTCTCGATCTGCTCCAGATGGCCAAGTGAATTGGCCCGCAGTGCGAAGCCGCCGAATACGAAGATCTGTCCGGGGAGAAAAGTCTCACCCTGGACGGTGTTGTTGTTGATTGAAGAAGCCATCGAGCCTATCGGTGACGACACAGAGGAACTCTCAATGAAACCACCAATGTCGGTGTCAAAACCGGCGGATCTCGGGTAGGGGGTACCGAACTGTGCGTCTAGGCGGATGGTGACAGGAGACGAGGGACACGATGTTTTACCCAGGTTCGGGCCCTATTGATGGAGGTAAAATCCTACGTCCTGCTTGATTAATATTGATGATGTGTATTACAAGAGTGGATCTACCACGAGATCAAGGAGGCTAAACCCTAGAAGCTAGCCTATGGTATGATTGTTGTAATGGATGTTGTGTCCTACGGACTAAAGCCCTCCGGTTTATATAGACACCGGAGAGGGCTAGGGTTACACAAAGTCGGTTACAATGGTAGGAGATCTACATATCTGTATCGCCAAGCTTGCCTTCCACGCCAAGGAAAGTCCCATCCGGACACCCCCTAGTCCAGGACTCCCTCAGCACTCATGTAGTTCTATGTTGCCTTTGTAAATAAACTCAAGGGGGACAACTTATATTGTTTCACACTCAAAGGTGGCACATTCCCTCTAAGAACCACGAGCCTTCTTGACCGAAGCTTCGGTTTGCAAGAAGCTTATACCAAAATCTGTTCCTATTCGGCCAATTTTTTACCACAGCATGGAAGTACCATGACATGACACCCATGCCAAGTTTCATGATTTTCAGACATGTTTTGGATTCACAAGAATTTTAAAACCAAGTTTCTCAATGTTCTCGGCCAAGCCACGATGCCCAGATGTTTTAATTTTATTCTCATTTCTTGCATGGGACCTAGAAATTCACCCGAGGACACAAATGTGATTTTTCAACCAACTTTGGTGCACGAGAGCATGTGCTTGTAGTTCAAATTTGACTTATGCACATTAAATGACCAGAAACTCAATTTTAATATATAAAAAATGACAAACGAACTTGGAATAATTCCAAAATTTAACAGGGCACTAATGTAGTTCTATTTTGCCTTTGTTAAGAAACTAAGGGGGGGTAGCGTATATCGTTTCACACTCAAATGTGGCACGTTCCCTCTTAGAACCACGAGCTTCCAAATCGGCCCAATTTTTTACCACAACATGTTAGTGCCATGACATGACACCATGCCAAGTTTAATGATTTCCAGGCGAGTTTTCGATTTACATGAATTTAAAATCTAAGTTTCTCGATGTTCTCGGCCGAGTCATGACGCCCAGATGTTTGAATTTCATTATCATTTCTTCCATGGGACCTAGAAATTCAACCAAGGACACACATGTGATTTTTAACCCACTTTGGTGCACCAGAGCATGTGCATGCAATTCGTATTTAGATTATGCACATTAGAAGTCCAGAAACATAATTAATGTATAAAAAGGCCAAATGAACCCTAAATAATTCCAAAATTTAACAGGGCACTCATATAGTTCTATGTTACCTCTGTAAAGAAAATCAGGGGGGAGGCAGCGTATATCGTTTCGCACACAAAGGTGACACGTTCCCTCTCGGAACCACGAGGCTTGTCGAGAGAATCTCCGGTTTTTCAAGAAGCTTATACCAAAACTTGTCCCAATTCAGCCAAAAATTATACATATGAAAACAGGGTTTAGATTATCCCGGACATCTCGCTACCTAGACCAATAATGTAATATGATTTGAATTCAACATAAAATGGATACAAATATTTGAATTGGAGAGCGTATGGTACATGTAGTTCATAGTGAAATATGATTACTGCTATATGCATGTTTTTTGTTATCAAGATAATATTTAAATTATTGTATAACTTGATAACAATCATATTCAAATAAGGAAAATTGATTCAAATTTAGTCAATATGGTAGACGACAATATATATGTTCACATGGTGGAGTAAAATGTTCATATATGATGGAAGATCAAAATGTACAACTACATCAATTATAAAATGCAAGGTCATCTAACGATATATTCGAATTCAACATAACATGGATTCAAAAATTGAAATTCGAGATCCTGGCATTTGTAATCATATAAAAAGGGACATTACTCTTTCTTTGGTGGGAATTGATTTGCTTTTTGTTGTTGTTGAGGGAAGTGTGAATCGATTTGGTACTGTGCATGGTAATCTTGTTCTCCTGATTTTTTTACATTTTCTTGTAGTTTTTCAATGACATCTATAGCAATATAGTAAAAGGGGACATGACTCTATTTTGTCTTGTATGAATTGTTTTTTTTACATGTTAAGTTTGTTCTGCCGAACAAGGAATCCGCACCTTGTTATCCTGAAATTTTCAAGCTCGAGTATCTTTTGTCTCACCTGCTTTGAAACTCCCGCCTCTTCAACCCGCACCGTGCCTTGTTATCCCGAAATTTGGACGCGCGCGAGAACTCCCTCCTCATCCGAAATCGGTCCCGCAGCCCAGACACGCGAAATCCCCCTTCTACCCCTCAGCCGGAAATGAAGCTCCACATCGCGGTGTCAAAACTGGTGGGGGTACGCTGGTAACTTACCCTAAATTTCGGACAAGCGCGTCCCTAAGATTGGCTCCCCCCTCCCCCTTCGCCCCCCATTCATACACCGAGGCCGCCAAAACCCGCAAAACCCCACGCTCCTCCGTCGGCCTCCTGACCGCCGCCCAGCCGGAGACTCTTCCCCGACTACGTCGTCCACTGCAACAGCTCGCCGTCCCTCATCCACCGCAGCGGATGAGGATCCGTTGTCAATCTCATCGTCCTATCGGACCAGCTGCCCCGTCCTCCACCTCCAAGGAGATGCCCCGACGTTCGCCTCGTCTATCGCGCCACATCAATCCCCATAGTGCCGTCTTGACCTGTCCCACCGGAACCGCAACACCCTCACCAATTCCTCCGATGAAGCCGGGGCCAACTCGGTGCCACCAAGGAGGTTCTGCACTCACCGCTGCCTTTTATCTTTTATTTGATCTCACGGGGCTGCCGGTGCTCGATACCGAGCAAACATGGCGTGTCTCCATCGACGGCGCCGTCGCCGACCACATCATCCATGGCGTCTCTCCCCCATGTCGTTGCTTCCTCGGCGGCGACTTCCACAATGGCACTAGCTGCAGCTGCTCCGGCTCTCGCTCGAGTTCGGCTCTGTTCTTGCTGTTGGTCGCGTTGCTGCACTGCTCTTGCTTTCGTTCGTGTTGCTACTCTGCTCTTGCTCTCGCTTGCGCTATTTCTGCTGTTGCACGACCTCCGGCAGCTACAGCAGTTGCTGCTTTAGCACTCGCTCGCGATGCTACTACATGACTTGCTCTCTGCCAGTGCATTCCCTACTCGAGCGTCCGCTGATTTAGATCACTGCTTCTCTGCGACTAGTGCTCGAACGCCCTAAACATCTATTGCAATGCTTTGTTACTAGTTCAATCAGTTTTGACAATAAAATTCAGTTTCAACTGTAAAGTTCATTTTCTTCAGTTAAGTTTAGAGTGAAGAGTACTTACAGCATCTATCGGAGTGGCCGTGGCGCGGCTGATGCGTTTTACATCTAGCACTTTTTGGTGATGTATTTTACATCATCTATTGCAGATGATATTAGGGTCCCACTTTAGATTAACGTTGTCTGTCTTGTCCTGCTTCAGCCTCGTCGCCGTACACCTTAGCGGAGCTGCTCCAACGACAGAACCGTCCATCACAGCGGAGTAGTACCCTCGGCGCCGTTTCCAGAGGCCTCGGATCTTCTACCCTGCCTCCGACAGTCACACCAGCATCATCACCATCCCCCACGTCCAACCCAATGATTCTGAGGTCCACAAGGCTATGCCAAAGAGGTTGTACACTTGTCGCATCACTTTGTTACTATGCATTCATGTCGATCCCTCAGGGATCCTTTGCTATGGAACTAATATTCGTGCTAATCTGTTAGAAGGAGCGGAGCAAAGCAAAACTGGAGGATTTTTTTCCATTGGTGTCTCTTTCAATGAAAAAACATAGGAATTTTATTCACTTGGACGTCCTTTTCAAATTAGTATGCATGAAGAACAGAACTTGTCGGATATCGGGTTCCGGCAAAACCCTTAAGGTTCGAACTGTGGGGTGTGCGCGGAGATCTTTCCCCTACCGATCCACGTCCCAACGCCTTGCTAAGAGTCTAAGCTAAACGATGAACAACACAAGGGACACAAGGTTTATACTGGTTCGGGCCACTGTTATGGTGTAATACCCTAATCCAGTGTGTGGTGCGGTGGATTGCCTCAGGGGCTGATGATGAACAATACAAAGGAAGAACAGCCTCTCGAGAGGTGTTCTTGTGGTGGTGTGCTTGGAGGGGAATTGCTCCGTCTCTGTTGGCTCTAGGTGAGAACTCTATTCCCAGTCGTCTACTGTGGTGGCTATCTCTATATATAGAGGCCCTAATCCTCTTCCCAAATATTGAGCGGGAAGGGCGCCAACAACGTCCATTTTGAAGGGGAACATCTAGTACACGTTGTCCTGACTAAAGTTGGTCTTTGGCTGCCGAAGGCACTGGCGATGACGCCGTCTTGGGATCCACGGTGACCTCCGTCCTGCTGCTCTGCTGGTCTTGGTCTCATTGCACCGGAATGGTAAACTTTGCCTGATGCCTCGGTACTCCACGCCTGCGCTTTCCCCCTTTGCACCAAAGAGGAAACAAGGACACTGCGCATGCCAGCGCCTGCCTGGTCTCGGTCGTCATGGGTAGCGTCACAAGCACCTCGCAAGGTACCCTTAGCTTGATCTCTCCGCCTCCTCGCGAGCCTGCCTAGTGAGGTCGTTCCTGAGGAAGCCTTGCGTCGTCTACCCTGCGAGGCTTGGCCCCTTGCGAGGGTCTTGAGCTTGAGCTAATGAAGATGGGCCATACTGGGCCACCACTTGAGCCACGCCGCAGGCCGCAGGCAGGCAAGTCTGGGGACCCCAGTTCCCAGAACGCCTACAATAGCCCCCGGGCCCAAGGCGCGCTTGGACTTGGCTTAGCAGAGAAGCAAAGGGGCAAGTGCGGAGCGCCGCGGGCCCGAACAGCCTGCGGCCTTGGTCAGCGTGTGGCGGCTGATTGGACGTGGGCGTCTCTGCTTCCCCATGCTGCCTCGACAACTACCCTTTTGACAAAAAGGCTGGCTCTGGTTAGGCTTACCTTCATTGCTCCCATTCGCCTCACTCTAGATCCCCTTTCCTACTCTTGCCCTCCTTCTTCTAAAATCTCTAGATCCACCTCATCCTCTCCCCTCCAGCAAGCAATGGCGCCCCGTAAGACCGCGGCCGGGGCTCCATCGGCCTGGTACTCGTCGGATCTGGATCCCCCAAACATGACGGAGGAGAATCTCGCCCTCACGTGCCTGATGACGGCGGTGCAAGGCAGCGAGATGGGGGAGACTGCGCTCCGACCCGGCTCCGCCCAACTGGAGGACAAGGAGAGCACCTTCTATCCCTTCTTCATGAGCGCCGTCATCGCTGGCCTGGTGCCTCCCTTCTCTGAGTTCTTCTTTCCTGTCCTCCGCCATTACAAGCTGCATGCTCTGCATCTCCACCCCAACTTTGTTCTCCTTCTGTTGATTTTTTCCTACTACTGCGAGGCGCACATCGGGTGATGCCCTTCGTGGCCTTGTGTCGTGGTGGCTGGGATCACGAGCACCTATGTGGCAGGAGGGCCCCTTTCTCATTCGGCAAGGGAGCGGAGGGCGCACGCAGAGCGGATCGAGGCGAGAGAGCGCGCGGGGGATTTTTACACAGCTCCGGAGCTCTCCGGAGAGATAAGACTCCTACTACTGCTTTGTGTGTTTGTATTCTGTTCTTGCTCGAGAGAGCGGGTGTGGCGTAGCTGCCGAAAAACTCCGAACTTCCGAACCCCTCCTACGTGCGCATGGGCCTCCTTTTTATAGGCTAAAGGGGTCACCGACAGGTGGTAGCGTAGGAGGAGGGGTAGAAAGGTAAAAACGCGGGTTGGTACAACTGCTACCAACAGTGTCCCCTACCTAAGTCTGACGGCAGGGGACAGGGGCATTTAATGCCCGTCCGGTCGCCCCAACAGTGTAAGGAAACGACCGCTAGAGGCACCACCGATCGCCATGATGGCCTCCTTGTCAGCTTCGCTCGCCACCTCGCACCGCATGGCTGCACAGCGCCTTGCCACGTGCTTCTGGGATAGTCCTGGGGTGACACATCGTTGGGTGCGCTGGAGCTCGGGTGCATTGTGGCAGCCTTGCCACGGCAAGCGCCTTGCTGCGGCCCTCATCTTGTCGCACCAGCAAGCTTGCCGCTCGCCGGGCCTTCCCGGGACGCGCGGGGCGTCGGGGCAAGTTTACTTGGAATGCCTTGGGTGGCCTTCCCGGCAAGATTCTCTTGCCGGGGTCTTGTCTTCTTCCCGGCAAGCTGCTCTTGCCGGGGCCTTGGTTGGCCTTCCCGGCAAGCTCCTCTTGCCGGGGCCTTGGTTGGCCTTCCCGGCAAGCTCCTCTTGCCGGGGCCTTGGTTGGCCTTCCCGGCAAGCTCCTCTTGCCGGGGCCTTTAGCTTGAGTACTTTGTTCTTGAGTGGCATCAAAGTAGCCGTGGAGGATCTTGGCGGACACCCGGCAAGCCCTGCCGCGGGTCGCTGCAACTGCCCGTGCACAAGTTCGGGGTACTAAGGTACCCCCTACTTTAGTACACCGACAGGAGCCCCCGGGCCTGGGCCATACACGGTGCCGAGCACTGTTGGGCCAGGCCCAAAACAGGGCACGAGCACGCGCGGCCTAGGTCCACACTAAATCCGACTCCGTACCCACCACGCCCCCCTCGCAACGGCACGCGTCAAACGCAGCGTCGTGGGGGAGATCGTGGGTAATTTTTTAATCCAGGGAATGTGTAACGTCCGCCTCCCCTGTTTATAAGCAGGGGAAACAGGGCCGTTCCCCCACCTTCACCACTTGCAGTTCCTTCCTCCGAAAGCTCCGCCGCTCCCCTCCGCTTCCCAAGCCGAAAGGGAGCAGCGCTCCGCCGCCCACCGCCGCTGTCGCCGCCGTCGCCCTCACCTTCTCCCACCGCTTCCGCCATGGCTCCGAAGGCTGGGAAGGCTGCGAAGGCTGCGAAGGCTGCGAAGTCAGCCGAGGCACTGCAGCTTGAGGAACTACGCAAGAAGCGAGTGCTTTTCCTTCCTGAGCTCACCCGGCAGGCGCTGCGGGAGGAGTTCTACCTCTTCTGGTCAACGGAGACGCGGGCGCATCCGCGCACGCAGGTGCTTTCCGCTAAGGCTTCCAAATCGAAAAAGTGCCCCAGAGGTTACTACTTCTTTCCTGTGTTCTTCTATTGTGGGCTCTGCCCGCCTTTTTCTGATTTTTTCTGCGACATCATGAACACCTACGGGTTTCATCTTCTCGATTTCACCCCCAACGCCATTCTGACAGTGGCGGTTTTCGCGCACCTCTATGAGAACTTTGTTGGCATCCTCCCCAATGTCGCTCTTTTTCGTCATTATTTCTCCCCCCGTGCCGAGAAAGGGGAGCCACTGGCTGGCGGAATCGCCTGGACCTCCCGGATTGGCATGAAGGAGGTGTATTTGACGGGCGAGCTCCGCAGCAAGTGGGACGAGTGGAGGGCGGCGTGGTGCTGGATCTATGATGCCGATACGCAGCCGTTCACCAAGCTGCGCCAGACCCGGGTGGTGCGTGGCGGCGATTGGAGCGCTCTGTCACCGGACGACGCCAAGCTGAAGATTGCCACCACCAGAATCCTCCGGCTCAGGCATGCCGGGCTCACAGCAGGGGCGGTTGGCGCGGATTTTCTTCGCCGTCGCATCGCCCCTCTGCAAAAGAGGGGGAGGCCCGCCTGGCTGTTTGGCAGCCCGGGGGATATCATGAGGCTGCGTCCAGGCCTCAACTTCAACTTCACCGTTCTGGAGCTTGACGGGATGCTGAGGGAGATGTTCAAGCATGACGCCAACCATCCAGAATGGTTCAAGGTTCCGGAGGGCGTCATCCCCTTGTGCAACAACTCCCGGCGCGATCGCATCTACGCAATGATGCCAGAGTGCGACTCGCACGGGATAAGTGCAACTTGGATAGAGCCCGCCGCCGAGGACGTGCAGCGATTCTTCGATAATTTGACGGAGGTAGCGGTCAACCCCGACGAGCAGAAGCTCCTCACCCGTGCCACCACCGAAAATGAGATGTTGTACATCGCCACTAGGGCCGAAAAAGCGGCGGCAGCCACTGCCGCGGGCGAGTATGGCTTCATGTTGGCGGTGGCGGAGGCGGCCGAGGCGGCAAGTCTTGCCGACCGGGAAGAGCTTGTCGAAGAGGCCGCTGGTGAGGGGGAGCCCGAGGCCGAGATGAGCGAGCCCGCCGGGGGCGCGAGCGGCCAGCCGTCTTCGAGCAGCTTGCCGCAGGCGGAGCCCCCAGGACAGCCCCAATTCCAACCGAGAAGGCACCTCCGTCGAGTTGGAGATACGGCAGAGGAGCAGGCCGGCCAGCAACCGCGGCACCGTGGGACACGCTCCACCGCGGCAAGCACCGCTGCCGCGGGAGGGTCCCAGGCAGCGCCGGCAACTGGGGCGGGGTCTTCCCGAGCCGCCACGCCTGATCCTACCCCAGCCCCCGGCAAACGCCGAAGGGAGCCTACTCCTCCGTCACACCGCGCAGAGAGGGTACCGGACTTCGACCTCTCTGCGCTGAGCTCCGATGATGATGAAGAGGAGGAGGAGGAGGAGTGAGGCTTTTTTCTCACTGTTCTTGATCTTTTTTGATCCTTCTTATTGTTTGTCTTGTATCTAATTTGCTTCCCTTCTGAATCCCGGTTCCATTTCAGGACTCTGGCCGAGAGGGCGGCAAAAAGGGCCAGGATTCCTGTGGTTGTCATCGAGGATGATCCTGCTGTGACTGCAGAAGACACGTCCGAGACCACCTTGTCGGACCCGATTCCTTCTCCTCGCGGCAGCCCCCAGCACAGCCCCCAGCGTAAGTGTTTGGTTCACTTCCGGCTGTGGAGCACGCATGGGTGCTTCTTCTTTTTCTGGCATCTTGATTGTTGATTTGCTCGTGCAGGAGCAGAGCAAGCCCGTCAGGAGGAACCAGAAGCCGCTCCGGAGGTGCTGTCTGCTTCAACTACGCCGCCAAGGGGCGACCTTCCGACAAGGGGGCGCTCTCCGGCAAGGGAGCGGTCCCCGGCAAGGGTCAGTTCCCCGGCGAGGGGTGGGACCAGCGAGCCTTTAATGGCGGAGCCCACGGTCACAGAGCCCATCACAGGTAACCTTCCTTGTCGGAAATCTTCCCTTGGGTCCTTCTTCTGATCTTCTTTTTTGGATATTTGCTTGACTCTTCCTTCCTCTTCCTATCCTCAGATCCCCCTCTTGTAGACCCGATGGAGACCGAGGCCGCCGGCGAGGAAGGCGCACGCGGCAACGCTGAAGATGCCGCCGCTGGTGAGGAAGAGGCCAGTACTGATGATCCCGCCGACGAGGAGGCCGCCAAGGCTGCTGGCGCAGGAGCCGGCGAGGGATCTGGTGATCGCACTGATGACCCAGAGGACGCAGGAGCGCAAGGCGCTACACCGTCCGCCGACCCCTCCGCCGCTGATGCAGTGCCGGGCTCCGAGGAGCCCCAGCCAGGCACATACTTGAAGGCCGGCGAGGGCGTGTTCATCAAGCTTCCCTGGGTGTCGAGCTCCAGGGCGCCGCTAGAAGGAGAGGAATTTGACGGGGAAGTACTCGCCTCTGCTGGGCTGGCAGTGGTTGACAAGCCAAGCAGTAGCAGCGGCGAGTCCGAGGAGGAGCAGCTGCTCCGAAAGCTGGTGTCGCTCTACCGCGCCCGGCAAGCAAAGCTTGAGTCCCGGGAAGCGCTTGTCGCGCGGGCGGGAGTTGACATAGAAAAGCACGCGGAGGAGCTCAAGAGCCGCAACCAGGAGGCCCTTCGGTCCATCGCTGAGGAGAGGGCGCAGCTCGAGGAGGTGAAGAAGGCGTTCCTCCTGGAGAAGGCTGAAGCCGAAGAGCAGCAGAGGCTCACTGCCGAGGAGCTATCCAAGCGGGATGGTGAGCTGATACAGAAGAAGGTGAACTTGGATAGCCACGAAGAGGAGCTCGCCGCCTGGGAGCAATCGCTTGGCGGGGCACTCAAGGAGGCAAAGGATGCCGCCGCGGCTGCTGAGGCCGCCAAGAAGGAGTTGGAGGTGAAGGCGACGCAGCTAGAGGCGGACGTAAAAAGGAAGAACGAAGATCTTGCCGCACTCCAGCGCGAACGCGAGAAGGATGCGCACGCCCATGGCGATCTGCAAGTTCAGCTCGCCGAGAAGATCAAGGAGCTGAACGCCGCCAAGGACTCGAGCGCTGACCTGGAGCTGAAACTAGCTACCTTGGCGGAGACGCTGGACGCCGCCAAGAAGCGAGAAGATGACTTGAGGAAAGATCTCAAGGGCAACGAAGAGCTGCTGACGAGGGCCGCCGAAGCTCAAAACACCTTCAAGGTCACGGTGGAGCTCTGGACGGAGGGCCTTGTCGACATCGCTGCATCCATCGACGAGGAGCTGGCGGAACTGGACTTGGCGGGCTTCGGGTACTCCACCGACGAAAATCTCCCGCCCAGCGCCAGGCTTACTCTTTTCTTCAAGGGCGTGGCAACGGCCCTCCAGCAACTCCGAGAAAGGATCCCAAAGAAGCTGGCAGACGAGTCGCGCGCGATCTGCGCCAAGGTCTTGGAGAAGGTGTTGGTGAAGATACTCTTCCGCAACACGGGCCTCGACCTCACCCGCGTCCTCAAGAAGCTGCCGGCGGGTGCCGATCTTGAAGAACTCAAAGCCGTTGTCGCACCCATCGTGGACAAGGTGAATGAGGTCAAGAGGGTTGATGGCGAGCGCGTGGATTAGACCATCTCTCTCCTCCTTTCCTTGTCGCCATTTATCTAAGTCATGGGACAATTTAGTCAGTGCCGCAACAAGTTACTTTTGTAATATAACTTTATTCTGGGCAATGCTTGCTATGCTATCTCCTTTACTTGGTCCTTTCTTTGTATGTTCTTACCCTACGCTTTTTAGGGAACTTGCCGGCACGGGCACGCTTGCCGCGAGTGCTAAGTGCGGGACATCAGCAGCTTGCTGGCGGTGCCAGAGCACGCTTGCCGCGGGCGCTGAGTGCAGGACATCAGCAGCCTGCTGGCGGTGCCGGTTCCGGCAAGAAACCTTGCCGCAACTAGTTGCAGCGCACTTATGTTTTTGAGCAGGCTCGAAAACAACGTAAGGGTGCTTAGCGGCTCACTTAAGTTGCTGAGCGGACTCGAAGCAAAGTGAGGGCGCTTAGCAGCTCACTTAAGTTGTTGAGCCGACTCGAAACGAAGTAAGGGCGCAACTAGCTACGAGGAGGTTCCTCCGCGCGCAGGTTCTCCATACAAAGCAGAATCGTTCAAGGAAGATAGCTTAAAATTTTAAGAAAATGATCGTGCTCAAACTTTGGCAACTTATCTTTTCTGTCGTCTGTGCCCCGGCAAGGTTGTACTCCTTTGAACGATGCTCTGTCGACACCTTCATCCTCTCCTCCCCCCCCCCCCCCCCCGTGAACTTGTGGGCGAAGGGACCTCCCTTTTGAGAAAAAGAAAGGAGAAAAAATAATGGTATGGGGCCTTAAGGCTCATTATTTCTTACCAGGGTAAGTGCTGCACAAAGTGTCAGGTAAAACATGCAAGAAAGAAAGAATGCATGAAATTTGACAAGATGTGTGGAGCACATGAACTTTATTTATGCACGGGATCTGCGCCCGGCTTTGTACAAAGGGTTACATGCAGCGGCGGCAAGGCTTGTACAAAAGTTGGTTGCCGGAACGGATTCCGGCAACCGCACCTTATGGGTAAAACTTGCGAAGATGCTCTATGTTCCAGGAATTGCTCACCGGAAAGCCGTCTTCGGTCTCAAGGTGGACAGCGCCGGGCCTAGTGACTCGTTTCACCCAATAAGGGCCTTCCCACTTAGGCGTCAACTTGCTGGAATTGTTGGCAGATTGAACACGCCAAAGAACAAGGTCGCCTTGCTCGGAGCTTCTGGCTTTAACTTTGCGGCTATGATAGCGACGCAAAGCTTGCTGGTAGCGAGCAGCTCGCACAGCAGCCTGAAGACGATCTTCCTCGAGGAGCAGCGTGTCATCTTGCCGCAGCTGCTCTTGCTCAAGCACATCATAAGCAAGCACTCGAGGTGATCCGTATACGAGTTCCGTGGGGAGAACTGCTTCTGCTCCATAGACAAGAGCGAAAGGTGTTTGGCCAGTGGCTCAATTTGGCGTCGTTCTGATCGACCAAAGAACCACCGGCAGCTCCTCGATCCAGTTTGTTCCGCACTTGTGCAGCCTGTCGAAAGTTCTGGTCTAGAGCCTGCGCAGCACTTCAGCGTTCGCCCTCTCCGCTTGACCGTTGCTTCTTGGATGAGCAACAGAAGCGAAGCAGATCTTGGTGCCAAGATCTTGGACGTACTGCATGAAGGTGCGGCTCGTGAATTGCGTGCCGTTGTCGGTGATGATCCTGTTAGGGATTCCGAAACGGCAAACAATTGACCTGAAGAACTTGACTGCTGACTGTGCTGTCACCTTCCTCACTGCCTCCACTTCCGGCCACTTTGTGAACTTGTCAATTGCAACGTACAAGTACTCAAAGCCCACGACAGCTCGGGGGAAGGGGCCGAGTATATCGAGCACCCAGACCGAAAATGGCCAGGATAAAGGGATTGTTTGGAGAGCTTGAGCTGGCTGATGAATCTGTTTGGAATGGAACTGGCACGCTTCACACTTGGTTACTTGTGCAGTTGCATCCTGGAGGGCTGTCGGCCAGAAGAAACCTTGCCGGAAGGCTTTACCGGCAAGTGCTCTTGCGTCAATGTGGTGACCACATATGCCTCCATGTATCTCTGCCAATTGCTCCGGTCCATCTTCCCGGGAAATGCACTTCAATTTCACTCCGTTGAATCTTTTTCTGTACAGTATGTCATCGACAAACTGGTACATATTTGATTGTCGGGCTACTTTTTCCGCTTCTTCTTGTTCCTCGGGAAGTTCTCCTGTCTGAAGGAAATGGACGATCTGCTGTGCCCATGCCGGAGCCTGTGGCTCGACGACAAGGACTAAAGGCGCGAATGCTGCTGCGGGAACATCCGCTTCTACGGCGAGAATCTGGGATCCTGCCGGAGCGTGATGCTCCCCGGCAAGCGTGTCGGGACACAACTTGTTGGGAGCGTCTGCTTCAACGAAACAAGCCCTGGGGCTTGTCGGAGCAGTCCGCTCCTCAACATTCTCTGCGTTGATCCTGGGGACCTTCTTGGCGGTGGCTCCGGGGAGCTCTGCCAGAAAGTAGTCGCCGGCAACCAACTTTCTCTTCTTGTTCTGTCCAGTTGATGGCGTCACCGATGGCTAAGCCAGCTTGAGCACAAAAATCCCTGGTTCCACAGGAAACTTGAGTGCGGCGCACTTTGACAGTCCATCTGCAACGTCATTCCGAGCTCTCGGAACATGCTCCATTTGCAGGCCGTCAAAATGCTCTTCTAGCTTCCTCACTTCATCGATGTAGGCTTCCATCAACGGACTCTGATAATTTTTGTTAACTTGGCGGACGATAAGCTGTGAGTCACCCCTGACAAGAAGCTTCTTGATCCCAAGTTCTGCCGCGATCCTGAGTCTGGCAAGCAAGCCTTCATACTCTGCAGTATTATTTGTTGCTTGCTCCTTGGGAAAGTGCATCTGGACCACATGCTTGAGGTGCTCTCCGGTGGGTGCGACAAGTAGTACGCCCGCACCGGCGCCTCCCAGCGAGAAGGCACCATCGAAGTACATGATCCATTCCTTGCTAGCTTCCTTGACGCGGATGCTCCTCTCCGGAGTTTCTTCATCAGGTGTCGGCGTCCATTCCGCTATGAATTCTGCCAAGGCTCGGCTCTGGATAGTTGAGGTACTTTCAAACTTAAGGCCGAAGCTTGACAACTCCAGGGCCCACTCGACAATCCTGCCTGTTGCTTCCGGATTTTGCAATATCCTTCTTAACGGAAAGCGAGTGACCACTGTGATCTCGTGCGCTTGAAAGTAATGGCGTAGCTTCCTCGAGGCCATTAGGAGGCCGAAAAGCAGCTTCTGCACACCAGAGTACCTTGATCTAGCCCCCTGCAGAAGGGAACTGACAAAGTAAACTGGGCGCTGCACCATCTTCTTCTGCTTCTCTTCTTGTGGCTGCGCAGATCCATTCTTGCCGGAACCGGAACTTGCCGGATCAGGGCTTGTCGGGCCAGAGCTTGTCGGAGAAGCCCCCGGCTTGTCGCTGGGCTCGCTTGCCGCGGTCGCTGGCTCATCATCTGCCTCCCTCTCCGCTACTAACGCAGCACTAACCGCTTGATTGGTTGCCGCCAGATATAACAGCAACTTCTCTTGTGGCTTAGGTGCGACAAGTGTTGGAGTAGAGGATAGGTATCTCTCCAGGTCCTGCTGCGCAGCCTCCGCTTCCGGAGTCCATTTCATTGGACCTGCCTTTTTCAAAATTTTGAAAAAGGGCAGGGCGCGCTCAGCAGACTTAGAGATGAACCTACTGAGAGCAGCAACACAGCCGGCAAGCCTTTGCACATCTTTAACGCGCTTTGGTGCTTCGATTTGCTCAATGGCCTTGATCTTGTCGGGATTAGCTTCAATCCCCCTCTGGGACACAAAGAATCCGAGAAGCTTGCCGGAAGGAACTCCAAACACACACTTCTCAGGATTCAACTTGAGGTTGATCCTGCGCAGATTTGCAAAAGTCTCGTCCAAGTCTTGGATCAAAGTCTCTTTGTCCTTGATCTTGACCACTATGTCATCCATGTAAGCTTCTACATTCCTGTGCAACTGTGGCCCAAAAGCATGACTGACTACTCTTGAAAATGTTGAACCAGCATTCTTTAGTCCGAAGGGCATTCGTACAAAGCAGTACGTGCCACATGGAGTAATGAACGCTTTTTTCTCTTCATCCTCTTCTGCCATGAAGATCCGATGATATCCTGAATATGCATCAAGGAATGAAAGCAGATCCCATCCTGCCGTGGAGTCGACAATCTGGACAATGCGCGGCAAGGGAAATGGATCTTTGGGACAAGCTTTATTAACATCAGTGAAGTCAATACAAAGCCTCCATTTCCCGTTTGCTTTGCGCACGACTACTGGATTGGCTAACCACGTCGGATGGAGTACTCCTCGGACCAGGCCCGCTGCTTCCAACTTCTTGATCTCCTCTGCAATGAACTCTTGTCTCTCCACTGCTTGCTTCCTAACTCTCTGCTTGACGGGCCGCGCGTGAGGGCAGACGGCAAGGTGGTGCTCAATTACTTTCCTGGGAACACCGGGGATGTCGGATGGTTGCCGTGCAAACACATCGACATTCGCCCGCAGGAAAGCAACGAGCGCGCTTTCCTATTTAGGATCAAGCGTGGCACTGATGGTGAAGGTGCCACCAGTGCCGTCCTCCTTGGCGGCCACTTTCTTGGTCTCTGGTGAGGCTGTCTTTGCCTTCTTGCACTTGCCGGTGGAGCTCGATGGTGCGTCCTCGACGGTAGCGCAGCACTCCGAAGAGGTGCGCTTGCCGGAGTGGGCATCAGAGCTACTCTTGCCAGACTTGATCTTCTTCTTCCCCCCGGGAGCTTCTGCGGCAAGTGGTCTGCGTTCTGCTGCGGCTGCTGCTTCCTGGTAGATCTTGTCGGTACAGATGAGTGCATCCTTGTTGTCACCTTGGACAGAAATGACACTTATCGGACCAGGCATCTTGAGCACATTATAGGCATAGTGAGAGGCTGCCATGAACTTAACGAGCGCTGGACGGCCAAGTATCCCATTGTAGGGCAATGGGAAATTAGCAACGTCAAATGTGACTCTCTCTGTCCTGAAATTCAGCTCGCTGCCAAATGTCACTGGCAGTGTGATCTTCCCCTTCGTCTTGCTCCTTCCCGGGTTTATTCCTTGAAAGGTACCAGTCTCTTCGAGCTCGCTGTCGGGGATCTGGAGCTTCTTGAGCACTGCAGAGGAGATTAGATTCAGGCCGGCCCCGCCGTCAACCAGCATCTTCGTAACCCTGAGGTTGCGGATTGTTGGCGAAACCAACATCGGCAAGCACCCGACCGCAGTTATGCGATCAGGGTGATCTTCAATGTCGAAGATGATGGGCGTGCTGGACCACTTCAGGGGCTTGCACGACTCAACGGACGGTTCTGCTGCGCTCACTTCCCGGACCCACTGTTTGAGTTGGCGGTGCGAGGTGTGCAGAGAATTACCGCCGTCGATGCACAACACCTCTGTTGCCTTCTGGAACTCCTGCTCGTCAGTCTCATCTTCCTCCATCTCATCATCCTCATCTTCGTCTTCGTCTTTGTCGCGTCCGCGGGGAGGCCTGTCTCCTTGCCGCGGCTGGGCCTTGCCGCGGCGCCCTCCCCGGGCGGGATACTGCTTGCCGGATCCTCCGCCACCTTGCCGGGCCTTCTCCTTGTCGCGGCGCTCGTATTCAGCTTTCTGTAGCTCCACCATCTGCTCAACTTTCTTGCAGGCTTGGATGTCATGGCCCTTGGTGCGGTGGATCTTGCAATACTGCTTGCCGGAGCCATCCTGCTTGTCGGCGGCCACCACAGCCTCGCCGGAGTTACCAGCTCTAGCCTTCTCGGAACCGCCTTCGCTGCTGGATTGCTCAACAACTAGCACGTCCTTAACCTTCCGCTTTTTGTTATTCCGCCTCCGTTTTCTCTTTGACGGAGGGGCGTCCTCCCTGTCAGATCCCTCTGCTCCTGCATTCTCTCCGGGGAGCCTCCTCCCCTCTTCAGCCCGTGCACACTTGTCAGCCAGAGCATATATCTCGCTGACATCTCTGATTTTGCACATCGCCATCTCCTCCCTCATCCTGCGGTTACGCACGTTCTGATGGAACACGCTGATAACCGCGGCAGGGTGGACGTCTGGGATGTTGCGCTGCACCTGACTGAATCTCTGCATGTACTTGCGCAGTGGTTCTCCTTCTTTCTGGGCGAGCAGGTGAAGATCACTCTCCTGGCCATGGGGTTTGTGGCCTCCTGTGAAGGCGCCAACAAACTGATGGCACAGGTCCGCCCACGAAGAGATGGAGTTGTCGGGCAAGTGCATGAGCCAAGATCTCACATTGGGCTTGAGCACCAGCGGGAAGTAGTTGGCGAGGATCTTCTTGTCGCGCCCCCGGCAGCCTGCACCGCGATGGTGTAGATGCTGAGGAACTCTGACGGATGTATCCTGCCATCATACTTCTCGGGCACGTCTGGCTTGAAGTTCTTGGTGCTGGGCCACTGGACCTGCCGCAGCTCACGAGTGAACGCAGGGCAACCTACCACGTACGGCAAGTCGCCTGGCTCCCCTGGCGCATGCATGTCGACAGTGGGCCCAGCGCGCCGGTCAGATTGACGTCGTGCTTCTCTTCGACGCTCGGTGCGAGTGCGAGCGTCTTCGTGCCATCGTTCTTGGAGAACTTGGCGTTGATCGCGGCGAGCTCGCGGGTCCGACGACGCGGTGGAGTCGGTGTCGGGGTTGGCCCGGCGAGTCGGCGATTTTGGCCTTCGGGGCGGGGAGTGCGCAGTGGTGGGACCCCCAGCGGTCTTGTCGACATCGGCTTGCGCCTGGGCATCTCGCCGGGGCTTCGATGTGCTCGGTTGCAGTCGTCGATCTTGTCCGGCGCTGGAGGGTAATCTAGAAGCAGCTGGGCTCGGGCCAGCGCTTCCTCTGGAGTCTTGGGTGGCGGTGGCGAGCGACGCGAGGTGCGAGACATGCTCAAACTTCTAACAGTGTTAGAAGGAGTAACATCTCGCCCAGGCGACCGCACTGCGCTCGCGCCAGTGTGTTGACGTGCATGTTGGCCTTGAGCGTCCCGCGACCCACCAGCTCGGCCATGTTCCAATGCGAGTACGGTGCTAGGAGCATCGTGGCGTTGTCGATCCTGCACCTCCTAGGAGGGGTGTGGTGGATATGCAGAAGCTGAACCTTGCGGGGCCTTGTCCTTGGACCGGGTGATGATGCGCGTCCCCCCGCCGGCGCCCGCTCCTCCGCCGGCGTTCGCCCCACCACCGGTTTGCTCCGGTGGCGGTAGGGAAGTCGCAGACGGAGCGGCCACCTCCGAAGTCTTCTTCTTCGGTGGCATGTCGAGGAAGATGTGGATGTAACGCGCGTAGACGCCGGATCAGATACGCACGACCTCGACGCCCCCCTACCTGGCGCGCCAGAGATGTCGTGGTGGCTGGGAACACGAGCACCTATGGGGCAGGAGGTCCCCTTTCTCGTTCGGCAAGGGAGCGGAGGGCGCACGCAGAGCGGATCGAGGCGAGAGAGCGCGCGGGGGATTTTTACCCAGCTTCAGAGCTCTCCGGAGAGATAAGAATCCTACTGCTGCTTTCTGTGTTTGTATTCTGTTCTTGCTCGAGAGAGCGGGTGTGGCGTAGCTGCCGAAAAACTCCAAACTTCCGAAGCCCTCCTACGTGCGCATGGGCCTCCTTTTTATGGGCTAAAGGGGTCACCGACAGGTGGCAGCGTAGGAGGAGGGGTAGAAAGGTAAAAACGTGGGTTGGTACAACTGCTACCAATAGTGTCCCCTACCTAACTCTGACGGCAGGGGACAGGGGCATTTAATGCCCGTCCGGTCGCCCCAACAGTCTAAGGAAACGACCGCTAGAGGCGCCACCGATCGCCACGATGGCCTCCTTGTCAGCTTCGCTCGCCACCTCGCACCGCATGGCTGCAAAGCGCATTGCCACGTGCTTCTGGGATAGTCCTGGGGTGACA
This sequence comes from Triticum timopheevii, assembly GCA_963921465.1. Lineage (NCBI taxonomy): Eukaryota > Viridiplantae > Streptophyta > Magnoliopsida > Poales > Poaceae > Triticum > Triticum timopheevii. Next base: position 239,584,506 of record OY997264.1, on the reverse strand, counting down.
CGTCGTTGGGTGCGCTGGAGCTCGGGTGCATGGTGGCAGTCTTGCCGCGGCCCTCATCTTGTCGCACCAGCAAGCTTGCCGCTCGCCGGGCCTTGCCGGGACGCGCGGGGCGTCGCGGCAAGTTTACTTGGAATGCCTTGGGTGGCCTTCCCGGTAAGATTCTCTTGCCGGGGTCTTGTCTTCTTCCCGGCAAGCTCCTCTTGCCGGGGCCTTGGTTGGACTTCCCGGCAAGCTCCTCTTGCCGGGGCCTTGGTTGGCCTTCCCGGCAAGCTCCTCTTGCCAGGGCCTTTAGCTTGAGTACTTTGTTCTTGAGTGGCATCAAAGTAGCCGTGGAGGATCTTGGCGGACACCCGGCAAGCCCTACCGCGGGTCGCTGCAACTGCCCATGCACAAGTTCGGGGTACTAAGGTACCCCCTACTTTAGTACACCGACACCTTGCTGCGCCACGTCTTCTTCCTCCGGGTCACTAGCGCCAATATCTCGGTGTGTGCCAGATTTGTTGCACACTCCAAAGCCAATGCAATATCGAAGGCCAGGAAGAGGGAAGACGGCTTCCGGAGCAAGTGGGTCATGCTGCATGCCAGGTGCATTAACTCTCGGCTGGCGCTGCCTACGGGGCTGCCCCAGTCCGTCGATATGTGGTCCCGCGCGAAGCTTGACAACCGACGGGCGAAGCCGGTGCTGGAGAAGATGAACGCTGACCTCACGCCGAGCAACATGAAGGTGGCGAATCTGACCTAGGCCACGCTCCTGAGGGAGTTCTTGGCGCATCAGGTGGCTCCACTTCAGGCGCACTCGCGCCCATTGTGGAGGCTCGAGGATGCGAACGCCGACCTCTGCCTGAACTCGGAGGCCCTGCCTAATGAAGATCTGAACACAGCTCTCCGCTTCTTGGTTGGAGAGGACGTGGCAAGCCCGGAGGGCGCCCCGGTCCTCTTGTTCCTCCGTGATGACTAGGAGCAGGTGGTGGACGCCATGCCCACCTTTGACGGGGACGGTCTGGTGCCGACGGAGGCTCCTGAGGGCCAGGCGGCGACGGCGACGGTGGACTTGTCCTCCGATGATTCTGGCGGGGGAGAGGAGGAAGATGAGGAGGAGGAGGAGGAGGAGCGCGACTCAGAGGCGACCACCGAGGAGACAGGGGAGACTTCCCCCTAGCGCTGGTCCAATGCCATCCGCTCCATGCTAGACGACGACGAGGCTGTCACCAGGCAAGGGGGAGAGGACCCGCCCGTCATCCCGAAGAAGGATAGGTCCGGGCTGATCTCCCGTGGGTCTACTCCAGCCCCGGTGCTGCCCGGAGCCAGCTCCAGCCCTTCTGGTGCGTTTTCCTCTACTGCCGAACCTCCCGAGGCTGAGCCCCGCAAGAGGATCTCGGGCTTCAAGCTCGGCCGGAGGCCGTTGGAATCCGCGGCAGCCTACCAGTAAGTACTCGAACTCTGCTTTGCTCTTATTTTTGCCGTCAAGGCTTGACATCCTCCATTGTTTGGGTAGGCCGCCGCCTGCGGCGAAGAGGCTGAAGGGGGACACGACGGCCCCACTTAGGGAAAGCTCGCCTGTTGTGGCCACGCGTCCACCCGCGGGAAGGGAAGGCAGTGGAGCTCGCACCTCCCTTGCCCGATCGTTCTCGCGAGGCCAGGAGGGACGCTCTGGCGGGGAGCTAGCCCCCATGGCCTCGCTAACTCTGGAGGCACCTCCACTTGATGTTGTTGCCGAGGTTGCCAAGGCTCAGGTGGTCCCGGCCTCTCAAGTCGTGATCATGTTGCCGTCTTCTCTTCCTAGTCCGCCGGTTGCCGTCTCCTCTGCCTCCTCCGCCGCCTTTGACCATGCCGCCAATGAGCTGAGCCGGCTGCGAGAAGATCTCCAGGGAGCCAACCCCCGCCTGGTAGACAGGCGCCTGGATCTGGTCTCTGGCTGGGTTCGCTCTGACGTCTCCGTCTGAGCGGCGCTGAGCCAGGCTGTGATAGCTTCCGAGGAGGAGAAACAAGTCACCTCCCAGGCCATAGCTACTTGCGACGCGGTGTTTAAGGATGCATCAACTATTAGGGGCCGCTGCAAGGCGCTGGAGGATGAGCTGCAAGGCCTGCGTGATGAGCTCGCCAAGGAGGTTCGCGACCGTTAGGCGAAGGAGGAGGAGATGAAGGCTCGGGAGGCCGCCGTCAGGGACCGCGACACCGAGCTCTCAGCTGATCCCGGCCGGCTGAACACACTGGAGCAGACGCTGAAGGCAGAGAGGGTTGAGTTGGACGCCAAGGCTAAAGTCTTGGCCGAGGATCGTTCGGCCTTCACGGACTACGAGGTGAGATCTCGCAAGGCGCTGAAGTCGCTTTATGAAGATGGTCTAGAGAAGCCGCTAGACGGAGCCACGGAAGGCCCCGCGAAGCCGCTTCCCTTCCTGGTCGAGGCGCTTGAGGAGGTCGTGACCGGCATCGGCCCCATGGCCGAGGTTGAAGCTCGCGTCCTTTCCTCTACAGCGCCGACGCGGATACTCAGCCACGTCTACCTCCACAACCGAGACGCCAACCTTTATGACCTGTTGGAGCCTGTGGATGCCGAGCGCTCCGATGCTGCGACTGAGGTCATGAAGGGCCGAGCGGAGGCCTTGCTGGCAAAGTTCCACCCCTTCGCCACTGCGCCCAAGCGAGGCGCTGCTGGTTCTGCGACCTATGCAGGTCAAGCTGACAAGTGCGACACCACCACGAGCGACGGTGCAGCCCAAGGGTGATCTTCTCGCGGCTTCTTTCCTGTTTCAACTCCTGCAACATGCACCGTGCCTCGTGGAGGCGTTTAAACTTGTGTCTGGTATCATGAGGACAATCTGTAGGACCTTGAAGTATGTCTAGAGGGGGGGTGATTAGACTACTTGACCAATTAAAAACTTAACCTTTTCCCAATTTTAGAGTTTGGCAGATTTTAGCTATCTTTGGACAAGTCAAGCAATCATCACACAATTCAAGCAAGCATGCAAAGAGTATATGAGAAGCGGAAATTAAAGCACGCAACTTGAAAGAAGGTAAAGGGAAGGGTTTGTAGGATCCAAACGCAATTGGAGACAAGGATGTTTTTGTCGTGGTTCCAATAGGTGGTGCTATCGTACATCCACGTTGATGGAGACTTCAACCCACGAAGGTAACAGTTACGCGAGTCCACCGAGGGCTCCACCCACGAAGGGTCCACGAAGAAGCAACCTTGTCTATCCCACCATGGTCGTCGCCCACGAAGGACTTGCCTCACTAGCGGTAGATCTTCACGAAGTAGGCGATCTCCTTTCCCTTACAAACTCCTTGGTTCAACTCCACAATCTTGTCGTAGGCTCCCAAGTGACACCTAGCCAATCTAAGGAGACACCACTCTCCAAGAAGTAACAAATGGTAAGTTGATGATGAACTCCTTGCTCTTGTGCTTCAAATGATAGTCTCCCCAACACTCAACTCTATCTCATGGGATTTGGATCTGGTGGAAAGATGATTTGAGTGGAAAGCAACTTGGGGAAGGCTAGAGATCAAGATTCATATGGTTGGAATGGAATATCTTGGCCTCAACACATGAGTAGGTGGTTCTCTCTTAGAAATGGTAAGTTGGAAGTGTAGGTTTGTTCTGATGGCTCTCTCCACGAATGAAGAGGAGGTGGAGGGGTATATATAGCCTCCACACAAAATATAACCATTACAGACAATTTACCAAACTCGGTGGGACCGAAACAACAGACTCGGTCAGACCGATTTAGTAAACCTAGTGACCGTTAGGATTTTCGGTGGGACCGACATGCAACTCGGTAGGACCGATATGGTTAGGGTTAGGGCATAACGTAATCTCGGTGAGACCGATTACACAAACTCGGTGAGACCGATTTTGGTAATAAGCTAACGAGAGAGGTGGTCAGGTAAACTCGGTGGGACCGATTCGCTCATTTCGGTGAGACCGAAATGTTACGAAAAGAAAACAGGGAGTTTACATTGCAATCTCGGTGGGACCGATCGCTCACTTCGGTTAGACCGAAACGTTACGAAGGGAAACAGAGAGATTACAACCCCATCTCGGTGATACCGAGATCCCTATCGGTAAGACTGATTTTCCTAGGGTTTGTGGCATTTGCTATGACATTTGAACTCGGTGGCGCCGGATAGAAAGAATCGGTGGGACCGATTTTGACTTTGGGTTTAGGTCATATGTGGATGTGAGAAAGTAGTTGAGGGTATTTGGAGCATATCACTAAGCACATGAAGCAAGAGGCTCATTAAGCAACACCTCATCCCTCCTTGATAGTATTTGCTTTTCCTATAGACTCAATGTGCTCTTGGATCACTAAAATGTAAAATGAAGAGTCTTGATCATTTGAGCTTGAGCCAATCCTTTGTCCTTGATATTTTGAGGGATCCACTTTCGTCATCCATGCCATGCCTATTCATTGAGCTTTCCTGAAATAATAGTCTTGGAATAGTATTAGCTCAATGAGCTATATGTTGTTATGAATTACCAAAACCACCTAGGGATAGTTGCACTTTCAATCTCCCCCTTTTTGGTAATTGATGACAACATATAGATCAAAGCTTCCACAAATGATAATAAGATTGAAAAAACATCGTCGCTTTGAGAAGTATGTGATAAGCAAGAGCTCCCCCTAAATTTGTGCATAGTTTAAACTTTGCTTTGGACTGCAAATGCACAAGGAATTAGGCTCATGGGTTACTCTTCCATGTCACATACATCTTGGTGGAGCGCTCAAAATAATAAAGATTGAATACATGCACTCATCACCAAGCAAAGTGAATGATCATTTAAGGATAGGTAAATAATATCATCTAACAAGCATAAGTGTAGCTTATGATCAAACACATGATCATCAATGTCTCACAGATAATAGCATAGTATCTCAAGCAATCAAAAGCAAAGAAAAGTTTAACCACCGAAGCAAGAGAGAACAAAAGCAACACACACTCTCTCTCGAAGCCTGTGATCTATACATTTTTCTCCCCCTTTCGCAACAAGTTACCAAAAAGTTCATAGAAATGCATAGTGCTAGATCGACTCTCAGGCTAGATCTTCAGGTGGTGGTGTAGAGATGGCTCCTTGACGAAGGCTTCAGTTGAAGTGGATGGAGCTGGAGGAGTTGGTGCTGGAGCTGGTTGCACTGGAGCTATAGGAGCTGTAGCTGGTGCAGATGATGTGGCTCTGGAGTCTATCACAGCACTGCAGCTGACCTATGAGCTATAGGCACATTGGCAAATGCATCACTGGTTGTCTTGCCCTTCCTCTCCTGCATGCAATCCTGGAGCTGCTCCACAACTGACTGAATCTCAGTTACTTTGACATCCAGATCATAGAATTTTTGTTCCATGATTCTTTCCAGGCTCTCCTGGTTTTGAGTTAGGGTGGCCAACCCCTTCTCAATCCTCACTGTTGATGCTATCAAGTAACCAAGCTGCTCCTGCTTGTTCTTCAAAAAGTATTCAGATGCTCCCTCTTGAGTTGGCATCCTGGCAGCCTTCTCTCTCTTTCCTTCTCCTTCTTCTCTTGAGCTTGCACTGATGATGGTTCATTCTCATTCATCACAACTTGATTATCCTCAAAGTCTGGATAGATAGCAAAATGTTCCTTATCCAGCAAGTAAGTTCCTGTGCGCATCTTTGAGATAATCAACTCCTGAATCTGTGGGGCATACCCACAACTCCTCTTCTGATCTGCCGTTGTCCTCTTAATGGTCTCAACAATGAGGCTCATGACCTTGAATTTTTGTGGAACATCAAACAAGTGCAGCAAGTTGATACCATGCCCTCTAATCATGTTGTGGTCACCTGACTTGGGTAACAAAGTGTGCCTTAGGATCCAGTTGATTGTTGGCAGCCCTGAAAGAAGGAAGTGGACTGACCCAAACTTATGAGTCTCAACTGCAGCATTAGAAATTTCCTTGTACATATGAGCCATGGTATTGTGGTCCATATTCTTCTTGGCATATACATCCAAGTCATCTTCACTCTCCTTTGGGGCATTGATCAGACTGGCCCATTCCTCAATTGTTGACTGGTACCTTGTACCTTCAGACATCCAAACTATCCTGCCATCTGGATAGAAGTGTGACATGGAGTAGAATTGCATAATGAGCTCATCATTCCACTTTGGTGTAGTCTTGGGCTTGGGGGCAGCTTTAGGTGCTTCCTTGGGCTTTGATGTTGCAGCCCCTGACTTAATAGCATCACCCATTAGCTTTTGGGCCTTGGGTGCTGGTGCAGCAACTTCTTCTTCCTCTTCAGAGTCTTTCCTCATAGAGGGATTTCCAAGAACCTGGGCAGTAGTGGTTCTGGCTCTCTTCTTCTTCTTATCTTGATCAGCAGCTTCTTCTTCTGATTCAATGGTAAACTTCATAGTTTCTCCAGTGGGAACTTTCTTGGGTTTGGAAGTTGTGACTCTTCTTGCAGGTGCCTCTTTGGGTTCTGTCTTTTCAGGCACTTGAGTTGATCCTCTAACCTCAGCCTAGGTGTCCTCTTGGCAGGAACCTTCCTATTGAGTCCAGGCTTTGTGTTCTTTGCTGAGGCATACTCCTTTTTGATTACTACCTTCTTGGAGGTAGCCTCATATTCTTCTGCCATATAATCCTCATCTTCAGATTCTTAGGTTCTCTTCTTCCATGTCCTGGTGGCAGCTTTAGGCAGATTGCTTGGGGTGCTCCTGCTGCCATCATCTGAAGTGCTAGAGGGACTAGTGCCCTCACTCATGTGATTGTGCTCTTCTGACTTGTTCTGACTATCACTTTGGTCTGACATGCTGCAAATCACTGACTGCTGACCCTGTGAATAGTTATAGATGAGATAGAATGAATGAGCATCACAAAATGCAGAGATTTTTGCAAAAGAATGATTCAAAAATTCAGTTTTAGTTTTCCACAGAAAGCATTTCGGATCAACGGATTTTCAAACTCGGTGATACCGAAGCAGTTTTGGAACCTAAACTGGTGAACTCGGTCAGACCGAGTCACAGTTCGGTGGCACCGAGACCGCTAGAGTTTCACAAAGTCCTAAAATCGGTCACACCGATTAGCAATTCTCGGTCAGACTGAAAGTTACTAGTGCAATGGCGTTAGCCAAATCTGTGGGACCGAGTTTTTCAACTCGGTGGGTCTGAGATGGTTTCGGCGGAAACCTAACCCTAAATTTTCAAATCGCATCTAATCTAAGGATTGTATTGACTGGATAGGAGTATTTCAATCGTGGCAAGAATCATAATGAACACAATGTGCAAGGAATCGGACGAGGATAGCACTGTGATCGAGTCCATACCCTAGCTTGGCGATGAAATCGCTACGGCGGCAACGGCCGGGGTGAATTCCGTTGACGGCGGTGGAGACCAGCGACAGGAGGCGGCTGGCGACAAGGAGACGATCCGGAGACCCTGGAGGCAGAGCAAGCTATTGCGCGGGGGAAGAGGTTTGGAGAAATTTCCAAATTTTTGCCTGTGAGTATATATAGCCCGACCCTGTCGGTGTGACCGAGTGGAACAAGTCGGTGGCACCGAGATGCATAACTGTATACAGTTACTGCAACTCGGTGTGACCGAAATGTTCAAATTGGTTGCACCGAGATTGAAAACCTAGATCGACTTAGTGATCTCGGTAGGACCGAAATGGAGGAATCGGTCAGACCGAGAATCACAAAGAAGTTTTGGAAGTTTAAGTCTATGACAAATCGGGGACTCCGAGTCCTCCTCACACAGAGTGGTTCGAATCTGACTTGATCAAATTTTGTGATGTAGCATGAATAGAGTTTGAGACGAGAAAAGCATAGATAGCTAGAGAAGGTTCTTAGGCATTCTTGTCCATCTACTTGCCAAAAAGAAAAAGAACCCAAATAATCAAAGCAACAAGTGGATGTCCTCGAATGAGTAAAATATGCAACCAATATGCTCACACAATAGAATGGCAAATAAAATATATGACAAAGCATGCACAACCAATTCTAGCATATATCAAACAATTGGCGATGACTAGGTCATCAATATATGAGTATATTGACTTAGGAGTCAAATGAGAACATTTGATCATAGGTCATACTAATCGTTTAAGCTCAAGTGGGGTTACCACTTTTACATAATGCATTGATGTGTTCACATCATTAGAGTTGCTTTGACTCAATTCTTAGAGTTAAGCTCCCCCTAGAAGTGACATCCCCTTTTAGAGGGATGAAATAACCTTGGGTTTTGTCGATGATGACTTCATGTAGGTGTTGAAGATGTGGATGCTCAATGTTGATGTAGATCATTTGGAGCAATCCTTTGGAGTGAGTTGCACTTTCAACATAGCTACATGGCTTAGTCCCACAAGGAACAAACAAGAATATCCATAGACATAGAGTGATGCACACACAAGATGATGTCCCTGAAATCATTAGGTTACCTTGTCCCTTGCCTTACCAACATGAGGGTTTGTGACTCCTTGAACTAGTGCAAGATGTGGAAGTTGATTGCACTTGTCCTTGCCATAATGATATGAGTGAAGAATGTTGGCGGAGTCACTCTCAAGAACTCTCTAGTTCTTCTTCTTCGGGATCCACATCATCTTAATGGGAATCCTTGGAGTTGTCGTTGTAGTTGATGAAGTAGAACTTGATGTAGTCTTGGGAACCCACTTGACTGAGGCCTTAGGTGCTTCTTCAAATGCATCAATCTCCTCTTGAAGCTTGTCCTTGCCTTTGTCACTACGGGAAACTGGAGATTTGCCGTCAGTACTGTTCTTTGCCGTCAACATTTCGTCGGGCCAGACGGCAAAGACAAACTTTGCCAACAATGGCTGACGGCAAACAACAACTAACGACAAATCCATACTTTGCCATCTGTAAAAAAACACAGACGGCAAAGATTCTTTGCCGTCTGGGATTCTTTTTTACAGACGGCAAAGAGCTCTTTTTGCCGTCTGTAAAAAAAATCATAGATAGCAAAAACTTTGCCGTCTGCGATTTATTTTATAGACGGCAAAGAGAGCTCTTTGCCATCTGTAAAAACAATCGCAGACGGCAAAGAAAAAGCACAGCACACGGATTGATCCCACGGATCGATGAGGTGGCACGATCTGGAGCGCCCCCACCCGCATCCGTTTCACACCACGCACGCCCCACCCACCCATCCCACCAGTCCCTCCCTCTCTCTTATCCCCAAGCCCCACCAAAATCTTTCTCCCACGCCCGACCCCATCTCGCCCTCGATGCCTTCTCTATCACACACACTACGCCTGGTCCCTGCTCGTCAACCGCCGCTGATCGACCCGCCTCACCGTCGCCTGAGCAGAGGCCGGCGCGGGATCTTCCTCCTCCTCCCCTGCTCGTCAACTGCCGCCGCTCGACCCCGCCTCACCGTCGCCTGAGCAGAGGCCGGCGGGGGATCTTACTCCTCCGCCCCTGCTCGTCAACCGCCGCCGCTCGACCCCGCCTCACAGTCGCCTGAGCAGAGGCCAGCACGGGATCTTCCTCCTCCTCCCCTGCTCGTCAACCGCCGCCGCTTGACCCCGCCTCTCCGTCGCCCGAGCCGCAGGCCAACGCGGGATCTTCCTCGTCCTCCCCTGCCCGCGACCCGGCGCCTTCTCCTCCCTTGCTCGCCGCTGGTCGCTGGTCGACCCCGCCTCGCCGGCGCGGGAGCCTCCTCCCATGCTCGTCAACCGTCGCGCCCCTTCAACATGGCAGGTCCTCTGGCATGCGGAGGGCACCATGGCCGGCGACGATGGCGCCGCCGACGATCATCCCAGAGATGATGGCGTCGTGGCCATGAAGAAGAAGGCCCAGGTGCTGCTCTCCTTCCTCATGGCACCCGGATGAGGTTTGAGGCGGCGGGCGACGAGATCTGGTAGGCTTCCTGGGCGCGAGAAGTTCATCTTACCCTGGATGTGATATTGGTTTAACTCTGCCCTGTACTTGTCCAATCCAGGGGCTCCATGGCGCCATGGTCAACTCCGCCGGAACACCACCATTCACCTCGTCTAGCTCGACGCCCGTGCTCGGATCTGGATGCTGGCAAGGGCCAGTTCGTCCGTTTTGTAATCGTTTTGTTGTTGTTTGGTTTGTTCGTTCTTCTTATAAATGGAGAACGTTATATTGTGTAAATACTATGATGATGGATATAGTATGTAAATAGAATATTTCTGTCTTATAAAAATCCGTTCACTCGTCATAGCTGTGAAAGATTTTCCATATGCCTTCGGCGATCTACGGCCTCTGCACTTGTAGTGTTGTTTTATATTTTAATAAAAATATTTGCTTTGCCGTCTGGGCATACAAGGAAGACAGCAAAGACATAGCGTAACTGACGGCAAAGTACTTGCAGCCGTCCGTCAACGTGGCCGCCCCGTCTGTTGGCATATTTTGCCGTCTGGCTAGTCTACTGACGGCAAACCATATTGGCAGACGGCAAACTCTTTGCTGTCATCTCGACATACAGCAGACGACAAAGAATTCTTTGCCGATTAATCTTTGCCATCTGACTTTGCCGTCTGCTTCCTGACGGCAAAGTCTTTGCCGTATGGAATTAGGTCTTTGCCGTCTGTAATCCACAGATGGCAAATTACCTGTTTCCTGTAGTGTGTTCTTGTGGTCTTGTGGTGGAAGATCATCTTGTGCTTGTGTTCCCTTGAAGGAAGTTGTATCATACTTCTCTTGTTGAGGAACAAACTTCGTCTGGGGGTATTGTTCTTCTTCCCACTCAACTCCATTGGCATTGAACTTCCGTTCAAAACCAACACCTTGATTCTTCCGGTGCCTTCCTTGCTTGCGTACAATTTCCTTGAATTGCTTACTCCCGGCAAGGCTCTTGTAAACACCTTTCTCTATAATTCCCTTCAATAAGCTATTTTCTTGCTCAAGTGTAACTCGGCTAAGAGAATCATTAGTGGAATCAAGAGAACTACTAGAAGCAACAATATTGGATTTGGCATTATTATTGTTATTACTAGAGGAAGGATCTTTCTTGTACTTGTTACTAGACTTGACTTGAGGCATGTAAGTAGATAAGAGTAAACGCTTGGCAATGTAAGAAGAACTTTTCTTACGGAGGTCATCATTGATTGCTTTTAAGAACTCATTCTCTTGCTCAAGATTGAGCTTTTCAAAGCATAACTTCTCATGAGCTCTTAAAAGTTCTCGATGATCTTCGAAGATAGTTTCATGAGCTAACTTAAGAGCGTTTAGTTCTTTAGTTAGAAGCTCAATCTTCTCCTTATCATTGTCATTTGTTTTAGCATGATTAATTGATGTTTCATCATAGTATTCATCACTAGAGTTGTCAACAAGTAAATCATCATCACCTAGCAAGTCATCTTCATCACTATTGAAATCAACATACTCGGGATGTGTTACCTTTGGACCTTTGGCCATGAAGCATCTTCCAATTCCTTCATTTGGTGAATCAAATATGTCGTAGGAGTTGGTTGACACAAGTGCTAGACCGGCAACACCTTCATCTTGAGTATATTCGGAGTCGGAGTGATAGCTTCTCTCGGATTGATTGTCGGAGTCGGAGCCGGATACCCATTCACCAACATGAGCTTGATGTCTTCGTTTTGTGTAGCTCCTTGATGACTTGTCCTTCCTTTCTGAATCCTTGCTTCTCCGTGAGGGTCTTCGTTCATAACGATCATCTCTACTCATCCTCTCTCTTTGTGGTGATTCTTCTCTTTTGCTTCTTTTTCTTGGAGAATCTTCTCTTCTTTTATAGGGTGTCGTACACTCATTGGAATAGTGTCCGGGTCTCCCACAATTGTAGCAATTGCTCTCTCGACTAGAAGATCTTTTCTCATTGTAGGACCTTGACTTAGAGCTTCTTTCCTTGCTTCTACTCTTGTAGAATTTGTTGAACTGCTTCACCATTAAGCTCAATTCTTCATTGAAGGTTTGTTTCTCACCTGATGATGTGGGGGCTTCACATGAGGCTTTGTAAGCACCACTTGACTTGTTGTGAAGTTCCTCCTTATCCTTGAGTGACATCTCATGAGCAACAATTCTTCCAATGACTTCCATTGGCTTGAGATCTTTGTAGTTTGGCATCATTTGGATCAATGTGCACACGGTATCATACTTTCCATCCAATGCTCTTAGGATCTTCTTGATGATGAATCTGTCGGTCATCTCTTCACTTCCTAAGCCGACAATCTCATTTGTGATAAGAGCAAGCCTAGAGTACATTTCAGCGACACCTTCACCATCCTTCATTTTGAACTTGTCAAGCTAACTTTGGAGCACATCCAACTTGGATTCCCTGACGGAGTCGGTACCTTCATGCATATCAATCAAAGTATCCCAAATTTCCTTTGCATTCTCAAGACGGCTGATTTTGTTGAATTCCTCGGGGCACAATCCGTTGAAGAGGATATCACAAGCTTGAGCGTTGTATTGCAGTATCTTCAACTCTTCCGTGCTAGCTTCACGGTTCGGCTCTCTCCCATCAAAGAATTCACCTTGCAAGCCAATACACACAGTAGCTCAAACGGCGGGGTTATGTCCAAGAATATGCATTTTCATCTTATGCTTCCAACTAGCAAAATTAGTACCATCAAAGTAAGGACCTCTACGGCGATAATTTCCCTTGCTAGATGCCATACTCTCCTAGGTTGTGAAACCAAGGATATGACCACCAAAAGCTATGGAAATCAAAGAAAATGGAGACCAAGGCTCTGATACCACTTGTAGGACCTTGAAGTATGTCTAGAGGGGGGTGATTAGACTACTTGACCAATTCAAAACTTAACCTTTTCCCAATTTTAGAGTTTGCCAGATTTTAGCTATCTTTGGACAAGTCAAGCAATCATCAAACAATTCAAGCAAGCATGCAAAGAGTATATGAGCAGCGGAAATTAAAGCATGCAACTTGCAAGAAGGTAAAGGGAAGGGTTTGGAGGATTCAAACGCAATTGGAGACATGGATGTTTTTGTCGTGGTTCCGATAGGTGTTGCTATCGTACATCCACGTTGATGGAGACTTCAACCCACAAAGGGTAATGGTTGCACGAGTCCACGGAGGGCTGCACCCACGAAGGGTCCACGAAGAAGCAACCTTATCTATCCCACCATGGCCGTCGCCCATGAAGGACTTGCCTCACTAGCGGTAGATCTTCATGAATTAGGCGATCTCCTTGCCCTTACAAACTCCTTGGTTCAACTCCACAATCTTGTCGGAGGCTCCCAAGTGACACCTAGCCAATCTAGGAGACACCACTCTCCAAGAAGTAACAAATGGTGCGTTGATGATGAACTCCTTGCTCTTGTGCTTCACATGATAGTCTTCCCAACACTCAACTCTCTCTCCTAGGATTTGGATCTGGTGGAAAGAAGATTTGAGTGGAAAGAAACTTGGGGAAGGCTAGAGATCAAGATTCATATGGTAGGAATGGAATATCTTGGCCTCAACACATGAGTAGGTGGTTCTCTCTCAGAAATGGTAAGTTGGAAGTGTAGGTTTGTTTTGATGGCTCTCTCCACGAATGAAGAGGAGGTGGAGGGGTATATATAGCCTCCACACAAAATCTAACGGTTACAGACAATTTAACAAACTCGGTGGGACCGAAACAACAGACTCGGTCAGACCGATTTAGTAAACCTAGTGACTGTTAGGATTTTCGGTGGGACCGACATGCAACTCTGTAGGACCGATATGGTTAGGGTTAGGGCATAACGTAATCTCGGTGGGACCGATTACACAAACTCGGTGAGACCGATTTTGGTAATAAGCTAACCAGAGAGTTGGTCAGGTAGACTCGGTGGGACCGATTCGCTCTCTTCGGTGAGACCGAAATGTTACGAAAAGGAAACAGGGAGTTTACATTGCAATCTCGGTGGGACCGATAGCTCACTTCGGTTAGACCAAAACGTTACGAAGGGAAACAGAGAGATTACAACCCCATCTCAGTGAGACTGAGATCCCTATCGGTAAGACCGATTTGCCTAGGGTTTGTGGCAGTGGCTATGACATTTGAACTCGGTGGCGCCGGATAGAAAGAATCAGTGGGACCGATTTTGACTTTGGGTTTAGGTCGTATGTGGATGTGAGAAAGTAGTTGAGGGTATTTGGAGCATATCACTAAGCACATGAAGCAAGGGGCTCATTAAGCAACACCTCATCCCTCCTTTATAGTATTGGCTTTTCCTATAGACTCAATGTGATCTTGGATCACTAAAATGTGCAATGAAGAGTCTTGAGCTTTTGAGCTTGAGCCAATCCTTTGTCCTTGATATTTTGAGAGATCCACTTTCATCATCCATGCCATGCCATTCATTGAGCTTTCCTGAAATAATAGTCTTGGAATAGTATTAGCTCAATGAGCTATATGTCGTTATGAATTACCAAAACCACCTAGGGATAGTTGCACTTTCACAAACTTTGGTTTGTAATATTTTCTTCTCAATTTCCAAGATTTTGCAGTTTCCTTCCTATTTGCTTTGTGTTCTACGTCGGCAGGGCCCGACCCCGCGCATACCTCAGCCGCTGTTGGCCCCGACCGGATCACCAGGACAGGACTAAGGAGTGAGGGGCTATGTGGCAAGTTAGGCTCCTGAGTCACGATGCTCAGGAATCCCCCTTGACGCGCAAACAGCAAATAGGGAGGGGGTGTAGGAGTGGACCTGTCGTTCTACGTCAGCAGGGCCCGGCCGTGCGTATACCTCAATCGCCGTTAGCCTTTCAGAACTAAGGAGTGAGGGGCTACGTGACCAGTTAGGCTCCCGAGTCGCGATTCTCAGGAGTCCCCCTTGACGCTCAAACGGTCTTCATACCTTGGCTCCGCTCGGGGAGGGGCGCACGACGACCAGGTCTGAGGGACCTGGCTGGGTGGCGTGCACTCGGGCATGGCCCGGGCGTAGCCCCCGTGTCCAGCCCCCTCGCGTGGCGCTCCCAAGGGGAGGCATTGCGATGAGGCCAGACACCGAGCTCTGGGCTCCCTGAGGTTGATACAGCCATGGGCGGCCCTCAGTTGTTTATCACCAGTGCCGAGCATAGCGCTTCCGTATTTGTACGGGCATAGCCGGTCCTCGGCAGTGTCGTCAGCCAGCGCAGAGCATGGTGCTTCCACTGGTACATGGGAGGAGGCCCCCCTCCAGGAGGAGCCCCCGGGGCGTGTATAGCCTCGCCCTGACACGTGGCTGGCACGGTATGGCAAGACGAGGTGTATCTGGGCACTCGTGAGCCAGCGCGGTACTCACGAGGCCCTACCTCAAGGCGGGTTGAGCCTGATCTTTGGCCTTGGGAAGCTGAGTATTCCTGCATGGTGGTTAGATGCAAATGCTCTACGTCCTCAGGTCCCGGCCCTCGAGCAAGCTCAGTCGCCGCTAGTATGCCAGGTCGCGATGCCGTGGAAAAGGCCAGGGGGTGAGGGCTGGAGAGCCAGTAAGAGCTCCTGAGTCATGATGCTCAGGCCCCTCCTTTTAACGTGCAAGTGGTTTGCATGACGGAGAGAAAGGGGCCACGATGGGCGAGAGACGATAACCATGAGCAAGCTAAGCATGAAGAGCAAATCAGCTTAGATAGACGTAGGAAAGATACACGCCACTGGGTTTGGCCCGAGTGGCTTGGGGATGACGCAGCCCGAGGGGCACCACCAGCAAAGTGAACTAAAGACACAAGCAAAACGGATAC
Organism: Triticum timopheevii; assembly: GCA_963921465.1. NCBI lineage: Eukaryota > Viridiplantae > Streptophyta > Magnoliopsida > Poales > Poaceae > Triticum > Triticum timopheevii. The sequence continues at coordinate 239,568,908 of OY997264.1, read as the reverse complement.
ATGCCGCAGGGATGGACTCATGCGGCCTGGGAATGATGCAGCCCCGGCGGCGCTCCCAGCTGAAATTAAACTTGAAAGATATCACCTGATATCATTGCAAAGTGAGTGTTGGAGTAGTTGATGATGCACGGTGAAGAATCCAATCCTCACGGGCCTTCGGAGCCCTGATCCTCGGGAGGCTCTGGGGGTCCGGGCGGCTCCTCGAGGTCCATCTCCATCTCCGCCAGGAATGCGCAGTGCCTAACCTCCTGAGCAACTAGAATGCTTCTCATCAGGCGCTGGTGAGAAGCAGCTGTGTTCGGCAGCCGGAAAGGCATGCAAACGTAGCTGTGGGGTGGACCCTCGCAACGTCCCACGCGCGAAGGCCAGAAATGCTCCTGAGACTCGACTCGGTTGAGCCCTGGGTAGTCGATGCAGACGCGTAGCCCTCCATCCTCGCCTGGATGGAGAGCTACACCGGGTAGGCGGCGATTGCGACACATGACTCTCGATTCCTGTAGCTCCTGAGTGACCTTGGTGATGAACCCCTAAGGATTGGGCCCTCCTTGCCTCATGCCTTCCTGAGGGAAACGTGCCGCGAAGCACACCTTCAAGTGGTGCCCGAGCGCCTTCCTCGTGATCTTGGCAAAGTCAATGGCCCTCCAGGAGAGAGCCCCCGAGCCTTGCCCGAGGAGGGCGCAGGGCGCGCCTTCCTATGCAACAGAGGGAGGCGCCCCTTGAACGGGCGCAGATCCTGGTGCGGTGCCTCCGGAGGTGCCTGCCTCCTAAGGCCTTGAGCTGGGTGATGTCTTCTTCTTCTTGGGAGCTGCGTCAGTAAGGTTTCCACTCTTGCTGTCTGGGTCCTCAACTGATGCAGCTGGAAGTCACGCTCGAGAGAGAACACCGCATCCTTCTCTTTGCAAGGGACCGTGATGACTCCGCCGCTTCCCGGCATCTTGAGGACATTGTAACCATGGACAGTCACTGCCATGAACTTGGCCAGGGTTGGATACCCGAGGATGGCATTGTATGGCAGGCGAATGTGGGCAACGTCAAAGTCAATGAGCTCAGTATGAAAGTTGTGCTGTCCAAAGGTGACAGGAAGGAGGACCTGCCCTATCGGGGTGGTGGAGCCATCAGTGACTCCTGAGAAAGGCTTGGTTGGCTGAAGCTGATCATATGGCACTTGGTGATTGTTGAACGTCTCGACAGACAGAATGTTGAGTCCTGCGCCGCCATCGATGAGGGTCCTGGTGACTTGCACGTTGCTGATGACTGGGAACAAAGCATTGGGAGGACCCCGGCTGTTGCCGCACACTTGAGCTGATCCACTGAGCTGAACGTTATGGCGCACGTGGACCACCTGAGAGGGCGCGTGGCCTCGAGCTTGGGAAGGACTGCGCTCACCTCGCGAGCAAACTGCTTGATGATGCGCTGAGAGGCTGGGGCCTGAGCTCCACCCAAGATGCAAGCTATAGCAGATGGCTCCTGGAAGCCCCCAGCCCCCTCGTCTTGATGATGGTCGTCATTCCTCCTTGGCGGTGGTGGTAGAGGAGGAAGGCCTGCATTGCCTTGCGGGCGATCCTCACGAGGCTGATCCATCCAAGCCCCCTCGCGAGGCTGGTCCTGCCAGCGGTCCTCGCGAGGCCGGTCACGCCACCCTTGGCGAGGGCCACGGTCGTCCCATCGTCCTCCACCTCTTCCTCCTCCTCGGCCATAGCCCCGATTGTTGCGCTCAAGGTGTCGACTGACACGTCCTTCTCGCACGGCCCTCAGCTCTTGGCATTCGTTGGTTTTGTGGGTGTGGAGGTCATGGTACACGCATTATCGGCTGCCCTTGGACGGCTCCTGTTGGTCCCTGCCGTGCCTCGTGTCTGGCTCTGCTACGAGCACAACTGCTCCTTTGCGCTTCTTATCTTTAGCCTTGGCCTTGTTGGCTTCAGGGTCAGCAGCTGGGAGCTCAAGAAGGGAGAGGCGTTCCACCTCAGCCCTTGTGCACTTGGTCGCCAGGTTGAACACCTCCAGAGATGTGCACAGCTCCTCATGGATTGCCAGTTCCTCTTTCATCTTGACGTCACGGACGCCATCAAAGAACACTGAGATGATGGCCTCGTCGGTCACCTTGGGAATCTTGAGGTGAGCGTTGTTGAAGCGCTGGATGTACTTCTGCAGGGTTACCCATGACTGGAGGACGGTCGTGAGTGCCCTGGAAGTTGGCGATGAAGCGGGTGTGCATCTCGTCCCAAGAGGGGATCGTGCCGGGAGGCAGGTTCAGGAGCCAGGTGCAGGCACCATCCTTGAGCGCCATGGGAAACCAATTCGGCATGACCTTCTCATCTCTATTGGCCGCTTCGATGCCCAGCTCGTAGAGCTGCAGGAACACCGCAGGGTCGGCAGTGTCGTCGTAGCGAGGAGGCAGATCCGGATTGAACTTGCCCGGCCAGGCGACACTGCGTAGCTCAGTGGTGAAGGCGCGGCGCTGGACACGGTGGATCTCGTCTAGGGGCCGCGCACCATGGAGCTTGGGCGCCTTCTTGGGGAGGAGGTGGCGAGGCACCTCCTGAGCTACATCACCGGCGCAAGACGGAGGGCGAGGTAGCGAGAGGGACGGCGCGGGGAGCCCCTACGACACTGACGAGCTCGGTGATGCGAGCGAGCCACTCCTCGTAGAGGTCATCAACGGGATGGTAGTGCAGGAGCTCGCGTGCCGGGAGCAACGCGACATGCGTGTCCGTGGGAGCGTGATGGGCGTGAGACGATGAACCAGCTTGAGTCAGCGACGGAGTGGCAGTATGGCCTTCCCGCCGCACCAAGGGATGCAGCAACAACGCCTGCTGCTCGTTCCCCGTCGGGCCTGTTGCGGCGTGGGCGCCAGGCAACGGGGCACGACGGGGAGGCCCACCGACGGGAGCCGTCTGGGCGACGTGGGTGGCGAGAGCAGCCAGACGCTCGGCGCGAGCTCGGCGAGCATCAGCCATGGATGCGACGAACGATCAAATGCGGAACAGCGGAAGAAAGAGTCCAGCGCACCCCTACCTGGTGCGCCAAATGTCTGATATCGGGTTTCGGCAAAACCCTTAAGGTTTTAACTCTGGGGTGCACACGAAGATTTTTCCCCTACCGATCCACATCCCAACGCCGCACTGAGAATCTAAGCTAAACGATGAACAACACAAGGGACACAAGGTTTATACTGGTTCGGGCCACCGTTGTGGTGTAATACCCTACTCTAGTGTGTGGTGTGGTGGATTGCCTCAGGGGCTGATGATGAACAGTACAAAGGAAGAACAGCCTCGCGAGAGGTGTTCTTGTGGTGGTGTGCTTGGAGAAGAATTGCTCCGTCTCTGTTGGCTCTAGGTGAGAACTCTACTCCTTGTCCTCTACTATGGTGGCTATCTCTTTATATAGAGTCCCTGGTCCTCTTCCCAAAAATTGAGCGGCAAGGGCGCCAACAATGGCAATTTTGAAGGGGAACATCTAGTACAAGTTATCTTGACTAAAGTTGGTCTTCGGCTGCCAAAGGCACTGGCGATGACGCCGTCTTGGGCTCCACGGTGACCTCCGTTCTGCTGCTCTGCTCGTCTTGGTCTCGTTGCACCGGAATGGTAACCTTTGCTTGATGCCTCGGTACTACACGCCTACGCTTTCCCCCTTTGCACCAAAGAGGAAACAGGGACACTGCGCAGGCCGGCACCCGTCTGGCGCCCGCTTTGTCTCGATCGTCATGGCTTGCGTCACAAGCACCTCGCGAGGTACCCTTGCCTTGATCTCTCCGCCTCCTCGCGAGCCTGCCTGGTGAGGCTGTTCCAGAGGAAGCCTTACATCGTCCGCCCTGCGAGACTTGGCCCCTCACGAGGGTCTTGATCTTGAGCTGATGAAGATGGGCCGTACTGGGCCACCACTTGAGCCACGCCGCAGGCCGCAGGCAGGCAAGTCTAGGGACCCCTGTTCCTAGAACACTGACAGAACTAATTGCATTACTGGCATAATAAGATTCTTATTTTTTTCATTTTCACGTGGTTTGACATTAATTTGACCACGTTTCTCCATTCCTGTGTTCTTCCAATTCATGTGAACCAAACATCCAGGTTGACTGAAATCCTATGTTTTCAAATGCTCTGTTTTGCACGTGCATTCCAATCCTATCCCTGTGATTTTCCTGTCCTTGCGTTTATAGAATCCTCCAATCCTATCCCTGTGATTTTCCTGTCCTTGCGTTTATAGAATTTCCTGCTCCTGCCGTGCCGTCATCCACCCCACCTGAGGTGCACCATCGACACAAGCGTTCACTGCAGCAGAGATCCCCCCTGCAGACTTTCTTTCGCCGCCTCAGATAATCTTCCCCGTTGCCGGCAGCCACGCCAACTGCATTACCACCATCGACTGAGCAGATGAACCTAAGGACTACACAGTTCCGGAAGAGATGTCGCAGTCTTTCGTGTTTGCTTATGTTATACATTGGTTATTATTACCTGCTACTATATCGTTCAAACTTGAGTTTTGAAATTCCCATGGGTCTCATATCGAGCCAGCAACAAATAGTATCTGTCTACTATTTGGTTCATCTGGGGTCTTCTATGTGGTTCATGTTGGGTGGGCAACAAACAATAATTGATCCATTGGCTATCTTTTTAAACTGAAGCTATAATCTACCTGCTATCATTAGTTTTGGATCCATCCACTCGTTTGCTACCATTAGTCTTGATTTTTTGCATGCACCCCTTAGGCCTTACAACATCTAACTATTTTTTTATTATGCATGTCAGATATTGTACACAATCATACTGAACATGTAGAGAAAAAGAGAAGACCGTTGCGTGGGAATATAATGTCATGCAGACGCTGCTCCATGGTGGGTGAAGTGGGCCCCCCTCTTGCATTTCCAGATTGTATTCCAGAGGAAGATAACTGTTTAGATGGAGATTCAAAAGGAGCCAACCATGCCTGTTTACCACCTGAGGTGTTTTCTCTAACCTGGCATGCTGATGTTGGTCATATCATGCCTATGGCGCCTTGCATTGCTTACATTATACATCTTATATGTCATCAGCTTAGTTTAGATTTGCTTTGTGTGAATGACACCTGTTTGGTTTCTATATCATACTGCCACCATTCCTAAATATTTGTCTTTTTAGAGATTTCAACAAGTGACTACATACGGAACAAAATGAGTGAATCTACACTCTAAAATATGTCTATATACATCTGTATGCGGTAGTCCAATTGAAATCTCTAAAAATACAAATATTTAGGAGCGGAGGGAGTATATGGGAATTATGCAATGCCATCTTCTTTAGCCAGGCATCATATACGTGAAACATGCAATGCCATCCTGTTTAGCCAGTCATCGTATATGTGAATTGTATCGTGCCATATTTTTTCCATAATGTATTCCATTTGTCAACAATGTTTATACATTCATCTACTCTTCCTGTGCATCAGCCATTTCAGTCGGTCGTTGGAAAATCTGGAGCGGAAATAAGGTCTTCTGAGCAGTCAGTGCTACCTGTCGATGCAGATTTCTTGCTGGTTACAGATAGCTCCTCAGAGGAGGATTTAGAGACAGATGACCAGTCGTATTCCCCCCCCCCCCCGAGGTGCATGCTCTAACTTGGCTGGGTTATATTGCTCATATCATGCATATGGTGTGTTGCATTGCCATGCCATCTGCTAAGATGAGACATGATTTGTGTGAATGCCTCCTGTTTGCTTTCTATATCAGATATGTGAATTATGCAATCCTATGTTTTTCAGCCAGTTATCATATATGTGAATTATGCACCGCCATGGAGCCAGACATCATATATGTGAATTCTCTCATGCCACCTTTTTTTTCATTATGTATTCCATTTGTCGACAATCTATGTATATTGAACTACTCTTCATGTGTATCAGCCATTTGAGCCAGTTATGGAAAAATCTGGAGTGAAAACAAGGTCTTCAGAGCAGGCAATGGTACCTGTTGAAGCATATATCTCGATGGTTACAGGGAGCTCCTCAGAGGAGGATTCAGAGACAGATGACCAGTCCTATATCCCACCTGAGGTGTACGCTCTATGTTGCAATGTTTATATTTCTCATATGATGCATATGGTGTCTTGCATTGCTTAGTTTAGACATCATATGCACAATATTGAATTCCATCTGCTTAGTTTAGAGATCATACATGCGAGTGCCAGCTGCTTAGTATATGAATCAATTATATCAATTATATCATGCCATCCTTATACTTAGACAACATGTATGTGAATTATTTCATCCCAACCTATTTTAGAAAGACATCATATAGTTTTGTCATGTCATCCTGTTTAGGTACTCATAATATGTTGAATTATGCCATTATATCCTGTTAAGTTATCCATCGTATATCTGAAACTGTGTCATGCCATCCTGTTTAGTTAGACAACATATATGTGAATTACCACATCTATCTATCATACAATGTCTATACGTTCAATTTCTTTTCTTGTTTATCAGCCATTTGAATTGGAGGGGGTGATGGCAGTATCTAAGGGAGCAAAATCCCATTCTTCACAAAAGATAGTGCTACCCGTCGATGCAGATAGAACCATGGTTGTACTGGCCCACAAACTAGCCCCACCAGACATAATCGAGACTCTTCTAGATTGCACACTTATACCATTGGGCAGAGAACTAGCTACAACCCATCTAACCGCAACCCCAGCGGATAGTAACCCACTTCTAGTTGACAAAGCACCATGTCCACCATAGAGTACCCCCACACAAGCAGTTTGTAAAGCTACTGCAGTGCCCAAAGCACGAAGACCACCACAACTAACCCAAACTCCACGTTTAAGGCAGAAGAGCAACTGTTCTCAGGTCAGATTCCATAGCTATGGTCCATACTCCTTTGCTGTTGCATCACTGTATTTACTCATACCAACTACTTTCGAATTTGAAGGATCCAATTGAAACTCCAATGGTGCAACAGGTATGTTTTAAACCTATTTCTTTAACTGGATTGATGTTCTAACTTCTTGCTCTATGTTGATTTCAGTTTAAGTTGTATAAACAGTTATGTTCTCATGTGATGCACATTACAAGTGATGCCAATGCTGTGTAGTTTCTCACACTTATATTATGTCTATGCTGCCGTGTCTTAAAAATATATGAGTTGAACTATGTCTCTATCTTGATTAGGGAACATAAACTAGAATGATCTGCACAATACAGTGACCATAGTACATAGATATATGTTTGTTTCATGCTGTTATCCTGTCCACCTTACTACTGAAATGGTTTACCAAAATGAGTTTCGTATACTACAAGCTAAACCTGTGATATGTCTGCTTGTTTCTCTTGTAGTATGCAAACATAATATTGGAGAAGAGCACCCCACTATGCAATGGTAGAGAAGGTAATGCAGATAAGGTTCAAGATAGTGAGACAACCCTGTTGGTCTCCAAGAAAGGTTATAAAAACGATCTTGTAGACAGCGAGAAAACCACACAGTCCTGCGTTGATGTAGTGTTTGTTACTGGCCAGTACCGCTGGCACAAGCTCTTCGAACTCACTGCATGAATCACTTCGGCTTCTTCAGTCTCAGCTACAAGCTGAAAGGCATCAGTCAGCTATGCTGCGGCAAGAAGCCGAAGGACTAAGGAAGTCCCTGCAGAATTCAGATGCGTACTTTCTTGTGCAACAACAAGCGCTGGAGGATTTATGCGCCAAACAAGAGAAAGTTAATAAGCTTGCTAAGCTTCCTGCTAGCATTATGGGTACCCAGGATATTGTTTCTTGAACTCTTCTGAAGTGGTTTCAGTTCTGGACTTGTTTTGCTGTGGTGTTTATATGCTACTGTGTTCCCTATATTTGCACTGGTGGCGAACTTTGATGCCTAGTGGATGTAATATGTGTAATAGCCGTGATAGCCTAGCATAAGTTTCTTGCGTATTTATTTCCTTGTTGTCTTGTTTATTTGTTTGCTTGTAGTCAGTGCAGTTCTTTTTCCACGGTTTGCTAGTGGCTGCAATAACCTATTTATTAAAACTAGGCCACAATAACCATGGTCTAATATTTACTGTAGTGACACTGGGCCTCCTACGGGCCGTAGAAACAGTGCCTTCTATGAGCCGTAGAAACAGTGGGCCTTCTATGGGCTGTAGAAACAATAGACCTTCTACTGGCCGTAGAAACAATGGGCCTTCTACGGGCCGTATCAGCAATGGGCCTTATACGGGCCGTATGATCGATTGGCCAAACATGGGCCAAACAGACCGCATTATGGCCGTAAACGGGCTAGAGTTGGAATCGTCTGTTCATGGGCTAACCATACCGGGCCATCGTTATTTGATGACGCTATGAAAACGGCCCAACATATTAATGGACCACAAATGGGCCGATTGTAACCACGGGCTAAATTTGGCCCACAAGTAAAAAATGACAGTAACAGGTCGTAAGTAAACGAATGCTGGAAATGAGCCCAAGAATAAATGGGATCTGAGAAGGCCGAAAGATAACATGGGCTGGAAATGGCCCAATGGAACAATGGGCTGTTAATGGGTATAAAGTGATACACTGTTCATTACGGGCCAGTTTCACCACGGGCCGTTAAGTGATACACTGTTCATTACGGGCCAGTTTCACCACGGGTCGTTAATAGGCCAAGAGTTACATAGGGCCTCATATGGGCCAAAAGATGTCATGGGCCATACATGGGCCAGAAGTGAAAACGGGCTGGAATCATATTGGATGGCCCAGACGATGCTACTGGGCCTAATTCGGATAGGCCATAACGGGCATTGGGTTAGCGGGCTATAAATCGGCTATATGCGAATAGGCCTTTAACAGGATTTCCATGGGCTGGCCCGCCACCTTTTGACCAAGTCAAACGGGCCGGCCTTTTCACAGGAATGGGCCTCTGTTAGGCCGTGCCATGTGTCGACGTATCATTGGCGCCTTTTGTCCATTGAGTGGATGACATCTGTCCCAATGATTAGCCGACACGTGTTTCCTCCAGCCAATGATGATTTTACACGTGGAAAATCCCCATTGCCGGGGCTGTTAATGGGTTATCGGATCCAAAACCCGACCTGATAGCTTAACGGCGTTCCGTTATGGTGAATGCCACATGTCGGTCACCCTTGACGAAAGAACTTCCCTAACGCGCAATTTATCGTCATGGAGGTGGTCACTTCCGTGATGATAATTTTTGTAATGTCATGGAACACTTCTACGACAGCAGAGGTATGACTATCTTGATTCTGTCATAAAATCGTAATGGATGTACATGCATGAAAAAAACGCGACCTACTGTGACAAACACGTATCATCATGAAAGTGTATTTTTTTGTAGTGATTGCACTATACACATGGCATGATCATTGGGTAGAAGTTTGGGGCAAGGAGATGAAGTATATAAGGTGGAGTTGTGTTGACTTTAAGGAGCACCTGAAAATCACAGAGAGAAAAACCAACTCCAAATAAAAAGCCAAATAATGCGAAAGTTTTTGTTGGTCCAAATTTTCATGCTTTATTAATGCAAATGACATGTTACAAAAAGCACGGTGTGACAGACTTACCCCCCTTACCAGAATCTTGCCCCCGAGATTCCTAAACTAGGCTCTAAAAGATATCGGGAAACTCGGATCTAAGGTAGTCTTCACGTTCCCAGGTGGCTTCTGCTTCCTTGTGGTTGCTCCAGTGGACCTTCAAGTACTTGATGGTGTGGCTTCGCGTACGTCGTTCTGCTTCATCCAAAATTTGGATGGGACTCTCATGGTAGGTCAAATCAGGTTCAAGGTCAATGGCTTGGTGATCGACATCTTTGTAGAGATCGGGCTGGTCTGGAACTTGTAGACACCTCTGGAGTTGTGACACGTGGAATACGTTGTGCACATCGGATAGATCAGGTGGTAGTTCCAACTAATAAGCCACTTCTCTTCGTCGTGCGGTGATCTTAAAGGGGCCAATAGATCTTGGTGCGAGCTTCCCCTTAACGTGGACATGCTTGGTTCCCTTAAGGGGGGTTACCCGTAGGTACACATGGTCTCTGACTAGGAAGTTCACCTGTCGGCGACGAGTGTCAGCATAGCTCTTCTGTCTTGACTTGGCGGTCTTCAGATGCTCTCTGACTAGCTGCACTTGTTCTTCTGCCTCGTGGAGAACATCTAGTCCAAAGACTAGCCCTTCTCCGGTCTCTGGCCAATTGAGGGGTGTGCGACACTTGCGTCCATATAACACTTCAAATGGTGCCATCTAGAGACTTGATTGATAACTATTGTTATAGGAGAATTCAGCAAACGGAAGACAATCTTCCCACTTAGCTCCATATGCTAGGACACAGGCTCGGAGCATGTCTTCGAGAATCTGATTCACTCGTTCTGTCTGGCCTCCGGTCTGTGGGTGGAAAGCAGTGATGAAAGAAAACTTTGTTCCCATGGCCTCTTGGAACTTCTTCCAGAACCTAGAGGTAAACTGGGTTCCATGATCTGACACAATCTCCTTAGGAACACCATGAAGACTTACGATTCTGTCGACGTATAGAGTCGCCATCTGGTTGCCATCATAGGTAGTCTTGACAGGAATGAAATGGGCCACTTTGGTCAAATGGTCGACTATAACCCAGATGGAGTCATGACCCTTATTTAACCTAGGTAACCCAGTATTGAAATCCATTCCGACTTTATCCCATTTCCACTCAACAACCTTGATTGGTTGGAGCAATCCAACACGTCATTGATGTTTAGCCTTGACCCTTTGGCATACATCACACTTTGCAACATAGGTGGCAATCTCCCTTTTCATCCCGTGCCACCAGAATGTTTCCTTCGGGTCTTGATACATCTTGGTTCCTCCAGGATGGATGGAATACAGGATGTCATGAGCTTCTGGCAAGATCAGATTCTTGAGCTCAATCATGTTGGGCACGCAAATGCGATTCCCAAACCACAAAACTCCTTCCTCATCCTCTGAGAAACTTGGGGCTTTGCCCTCCTTGATCTTCCTCTTGATGCCTTCAATACTGTCGTGTCCCTTCTGAGCTTCCTTAATATCATCCACCAGGGTAGGCTTGATTTCGAGGTTCCCTATGAATCCTGGTGCAACCAGTTCCAATCCGAAGCCTTCAAGTTCTTCATATAAGGCGCGTAGCCTTTCCTTAAGCATAACATTCAAGGAACAAGCCTTTCTGCTTAAGGCATCTGCTACCACATTAGCCTTTCCAAGGTGGTACTGGACATTGAGGTCATAGCCCTTGATCAACTCTAGCCACCTTCTTTACCTCATGTTCAATTCCTTTTGAGTGAAGATATACTTCAAACTCTTGTGGTCGGTGTATATCTCACATTGCTTCCCTAGAAGGTAATGTCGCCAGGTCTTTAAGGCGTGAACTACAGCTGCCAACTCGAGATCATGGGTAGCATAGTTCTCTTCATGAGGACGTAGCTTTCTGGATAGGTAGGCTACGACTCTGCCTTCTTGCATTAGGACACCACCGAGTCCGATTCTTGATGCATCACAATATATCAGAAATTCCTTGTGAATATCAGGTGTGGCCAGAACTGGGGCGGTGGTTAATCTCTTCTTCATCTCCTGGAAGCTCTCTTTTGGTGTCAAAATCGGCGGATCTCGGGTAGGGGGTCCCGAACTGTGCGTCTAGGCGCATGGTAACAGGAGACAAGGGACACGATGTTTTTACCGAGGTTCGGGCCCTCTCGGTGGAGGTAAAACCCTACTCCTGCTTGATTAATATTGATGATATGGGTAGTACAAGATTAGATCTACCACGAGATCAAAGAGGCTAAACCCTAGAATCTAGCCTATTGTATGATTGTTGTTCGTCCTACGGACTAAAACCCTCCGGTTTATATAGACACCGGAGAGGGCTAGGGTTACACAGAGTCGGTTACAATGGTAGGAGATCTACACATCCGTATCGCCAAGCTTGCCTTCCACGCCAAGGAAAGTCCCATCCGGACACGGGACGAAGTCTTCAATCTTGTATCTTCATAGTCCAGGAGTCCGGCCAACGGTGATAGTTCGGCTATCCGGACACCCCCTAATCCAGGACTCCCTCGGTAGCCCCTGAACCAGGCTTCAATGACGACGAGTCCGGCGCGCATATTGTCTTCGGCATTGCACGGCGGGTTCCTCCTCCAAATACTTCATAGAAGATTTTGAACACAAGGATAGTGTCCGGCTCTGCAAAAATAAGTTCCACATACCACTGTAGAGAGAATAATCTTTTCACAGATCTGTTGACGTATTCCGCGGCGTGACATCACACCACGACCAGACCTTTATTCGAATCGTTTTTTACCGTCCCACCTCAGCGCGTTTAGCGAGGCGGTTTCCTTGGCACGTCTTATCAAAGCAGAGATCGTGCCCCCTTATTTCGGGATTCTCATCAATACAAACGTGGTTAACCCGGTCGTGTCCATTGGCACGCCCCCTCGATCGAAGGCGAGTCCCGAACGGTCACGGGAAGGGCTCTTGGTATTCAACCTCTTTATAACGAGACCAAGGCCCGCTCCTTTCTTTCAATCTCAATCCAATCCACCTCTCGCCTCGAGTTCCAACACCCAAAGCACCAGATTCAGGCGCTTCGGAACTTCGATGATGTCTGGCTCCGACCTGCACGGCCGGCGGATGCCTTCCTCCGTCACGGAAGAAGATGTGCTAAAGCTGCGAGACGCCAGATATCTAACCGGCGAAATTTCGCATAGGTTGCCTGCCCCAGGGCAGGTTATTCCTACTCCTGAGCCTGGTGAGAGCGTGGTGTTCGTGTCTCACTTCCTTCGGGGTTTAGGCTTCCCGATGAACCCCTTCATGAGGGGGCTCATGTTTTATTATGGGATGGAATTCCACGACTTGGATCCGGAGTCCATCCTCCACATCTCGTCGTTCGTTGTCGTATGTGAAGCCTTCCTCCGCATTACCCCTCACTTCAGATTGTGGCTCAAGACCTTCAAAGTGGAGCCGAAGATGATCGAGGGGCAGCAGGCAGAGTGCGGAGGGGCTGTTATAAGCAAAAGTGCTGACGCTACATGGCCCGAGGGCTCTTTTCAAGAGGAGCTCGGTTTATGGCAACAGGAGTGGTTTTACATCACCGCTCGCAGGGGCACCAAATGGGTGGCGCCACCCGCCTTCCGCCCGGGTCCTCCACCGCGGCTGGCGTCATGGGTCAACAAAGGGCTTGACTGCGGGCCGTCCAAGGACGTACCTTTGTTGTAGGGCCGTATTTGAGACCTCCAAGAGAGGGAGATCAATCTGGTCGTAGTGGCGCAGGTCATGCTGATTCGGCGCCTTCTGCCCTGCAAACGTCGCCCCCTCCGCCTGTGGAAATTTAATCCGGAGGGACCATGAGCTCTCCAACATTTTACGGGCGCGATGCCCGTGGAGATGTATAAACTGTTCTTCGGATCACAAGGGAAGTGTCCGGACTTGTCCGAGGATGCAGGTCTGAGCTGCAATCGCCCGGATACTCAAGTAAGTAGTCCTGTACCCGAACATGCCATCCGTATATCTATCATAAGCTTGTCTTTTTAAAAGAGCCGTCCCTTGAACAGGAGTGGATAGCGAAAGAAAAACTGATTCGGTGTCCGGCCCCCTCCCAGAGATCACGCCGGATCTTGTGTTAACCAGGATGCTAGAGGCTGCGCCTTTTGAAGAAGGCGAAGGGGGGAACAAGGGAGCTACTACCTCCGGGAAGGAGTTTATCAAGAAAGGAGGGATCGATAATCCCTCCCTCCAAGGGGAGAAGAGGACCGCTTCTGCAGATCCGGAGACCAAGGCCTCGAAGCGGGGGAAGAAATCTTCGCCAGAGGGTCCTGCGCCGGGAGATGCCCCGGCCGCACAATTTCCCCAAGGAGATCAGCCCTCCAGCGAGCCGTAAGTAAAGAGGGGCGTTTTCCTAGAATGAGAGACATCCCTGTTTTATTTATGAAGATAACCAAAATTTGTTCTTGTAGTTCGGATCTCAGCCCTTCTCAGCAGAGCTCGTCTTCGGGGGATCTTGATCCGGAGATGATGGAGAGCGAAACACCTCCGCCTGCCGAACTGTCATGCGAGGCGGACGACCCTGAGGTGTCGTCACAGAGGGTTTCTCCGAATCTGGCGGGGCCCGAAGGCAGTCGTAGGTCCCCTCAAAGCCCTCCGCGTCCGGCCTTCGAAAAAGGCCATCGGGCGAGTCCGGCTCCGACCGGTGTACGGTCGGAGGAGTTGAAAGATCTTCTTGGGCGAGCGTCTATCTCGGAAGATCACCGTGCGCTAATGGGTACGGTGATTGAAAGGATTTCATCCGCTGAAAGTGGATTGCATGAAGCTGTCATAAGTTTACTGACGGGTTTTCAGGTACGCAAAATGATGTACCTTCTGACAGTTTTGTATATAGAATGCGCCCTGTATAGATAGTAGCCCCTGAGACTCGGTGCGATGTCAAAAATGACAGCGCGCCAAGGATCATAATCCCAGGTATAATATGCGCTCTTCCTATGTAGGTGGCGAAGCGTCCGGTGGTAAGCCGGACTGATGAATTTGCCGAATTAAAGCGGCAACTTGACGTGGTGGATTCTGACATCGCACTTGTCAATAAGCGGCTTGACGAGTCACAAGGTATGCAACTTCTTCGTGGACACCCAGTAATGTAGCTTAATGTCTGTGCCTTACAACATGTATGCATGACGCAGATGGTGCCGCTGCCATGGAGAACCTTCGGGCGGAGCTCGCCTGAGCCAAGGAGCAAGCCCAAAAAAGTGATGCGGCTGCCTTAAAAGCAGCCAAAGAGCTGAGAGCCGAACAGGCTGCTCACTGCCGAAGCAAGAAAGAAATGGACGAGATGGCCGTAAAGTTGAAGAATGCTACCTACCATTGCGAGCTTCTTGAAAAAGAAGGGCGAGCAGAAAACGAGGACCTGAAAAAGGCCACTACTGAGGCCAAGGATGCTAGCTCTGCAATGAGAGCTATGAAAGAGGAGCTACGTCAGGCCAAAGATATTACGGCTAGAAAGCCTTTTCTGCTGCGGAGGAAATTTACGGATCCTAAGTATGCTCAGTTGGGCCAGCTTTGGGGTGCGGAGGATGCTTATCTGGATTTGGCGGCGAGTTCCGTAGACGCGGTCGCACACTTCCGAGGCCAAAAGGATCATGGAATGGAGGAGCTTTTTTGGTCGTAGTTCCATAGTCCAGGGCGTCCGCTTTCATTGACCGATCGTTTGGCCGAATGGGCTGAGCTGAATAGGTTGTCCGGACTTTCCATGAAGGATGTCGTGACTCATTTGTGGCCGAGCAGGCCCGAGCCGAAGAGTTATTTTGGCTTGGTGCAGCAGTTCCTTGGTGCGGTGCTGCATATTGGTGCAATAAAGCGGTCAGCATGCATAGAGCATGCGCGGATGGCTCTTGCCCGTGTCAAGACATACTGGGCGGAGATGAAGGTCACTGACATTGCATCCCAGGATTCGGACAGAAGCCGAGTACCTGCCAAGAACTATTTTGAGGAAGTCCTGCAGGGCGCTCGTTTAATAGAGACACAGTGCTCGAAGGATATTATGTTCTAATGACATGTATGATTTGTGAAACAATATTTCAATATAATATAAGGGCTTTTTATACTTGTGCGTTCAAGTATTAAAAAGCCTCCTGTGCGGCCGTTAATGTATATGTGTATATAACCTGAAAGATGGCAGTCTTTGGCTTCAGCCCCCACGCACATAGTGCGGGGGTGTTTGCAAAAAAAAGGGCGCATTTTCACACTTAATCCAACGTCTTGGTCCTGTGAACGAGGTGATAGCGTAGCAAACTAGGCAACCGGACTATAATGCTTTATCACTTTCACTTAGCCATAGGAGTTCGATGGTGGGGCTACTATATAGCCCCTAGGGGCACCGCGCTATCCCGAACTCGGGGCGCGTATGTGCCTGACCGGGAAACGGTCCTTCGTTAATGCGAAGGAATTCTAAACATTCCGGTGGGTCATCGAGTGGTTGGCCAGTCTCACTCTATATCATGACAGTCAGTTTTCGGCTTTCTCTACTGAGGTGCTCACCAGGCCGAACCGGGTGACAATCGCAGTAGTTCTCCTGGTGCCGCGTTAGCCGATGGAGTGGAACATAAGGCAGCAAAACACAGGAGCCGGGCAAACGCAACATTTGACCAAAGACATGATTCGGAGCTGATGCATATAAGGCCTAACTCGAGACGCCGAACACTCCCTCAGGTATTCGGTCTTTATGAAAACAGGCAGAACAATGCCCTAAGCCCCTGGTGTCGAGGTACGCGCAAAAATTTCTGACGTGGCCGATGCCAAAATGCCAGCCTCCTTCCCGGTTATAGCAAGAAACTGGGGGATGTGTACCAACAAGAGATAGTAAAAAAGGTTTAGGCAGGGTCTTAATCTGAAAAGAATCCTTGCAACGGGTCCCTACTGCACGTCTGTGCCTGTGTCTCCGTTGTGCCGTATCCTGGACGGGTGTAGCACGATGTTCATCTGTAAAAGAGAAGAACTTAGTTGAAGAAAGATCATGCGAAAAATGTACTTTATATTAAATAAACAGAGTATGATTCGAAAAGCGAAAAAAAATGAGCTTTATTGTCTCTTGTTGTACATGCATGCAGCCCCTTGTACGGGGGTCTGCGGCTAGCAGGCCTTTATATGTTTACGCCGGACTCGTCTAGCCGTGTCCGGGGTTCGAATGACCTGTTCGGGTGCTTGGTTTACCGGAGCCGGATTAGTGTGTGACTGTCCAGGCAGTCTCACGTTCTTCTGTGCTCGAGTAACACTTGATATTTCCCTTTAATGAGATGATGCCGCGTGGACCGGGCATTTTGAGTGTAAGAGATGCATAATGCGGTATTGCGTTAAAGCGGGCGAAAGCTTCACGTCCCAATAGTGCTTGATAGCTACTTTTGAATGGGGCAGTGTGGAAGGTTAACTTTTCACAGCGGAAGTTGTCGGATGAGCTGAAAACAACTTCAAGCAGTAGGGAGCCCGTACAATGGGCTTATAGGCCTGGCATTACCCCCTTGAAGGAGGTGTTGCTATGGCGAATTTTGGTTGGGTCTATCTCCATTTTGCGGATTGTGTCCTGATATCAGGTTTAGATCACTACCACCGTCCATTAGGACTTCTCTGAATTGGAGTTCGTCGATTATAGGATCTAATATCAGGGCAGTCCATCCTGTGTTCCGGATACTTCCGGAGTAATCCTGATGATCAAAGGTGATTGGTTTTGACAACCAATGTCGGGACTCCACCGGGATAGGCCATGCGACGCGTATTTCAATGGGCGCCGCTCTGATTTTCCCTTTTGTCACTTGAAGTGACTTTACTGTTTTGACTTCTTGTGGGAAATTCTTTTGTTTTTCGGTGCTCTACTTGTGGGGTTCGTCATCGTCCTCGCTTGGTGTGTCGATCCCCTTGTGTTCGGCATTGAGTTTGCCGGACTGCTTGAAGACCCAACAATCTTTTTGGGTATGGTTTGCAGGCTTCCCGGGGGTACTGTGGATTTGGCATATTTTATCCAAGATTTTGTTTAGGTTGGATAGCTCGTGGCTGTTATCCTTGAGGGGCAGTTTTTTATGATTCTGCCGAGAGCTTTTGAATCCGGTATTGACCGCCGTGCTCTTTGGGCTGTTTCCCCTTATTCGGCACTGGTCCTTGCTCCGTCGTGTTTTCTCGTTTCCATCTCTGACTTCGGATGTACTTGGGTCGCTGGTACTACATCTTGCCAGCCTACTATCCTCTCCCGCGCAAAAGCGGGTCATGAGGCTTGTTAGTGTGGCCATAGTTCTTGGCTTTTCCTGGCCAAGGTGCCTGGCGAGCCATTCGTCCCGGACATTGTGTTTGAAAGCTGCTAAGGCTTCGGCGTCCGGACAGTCGACTATTTGGTTCTTTTTGGTGAGGAACCTGTTCCAGAATTTGCGGGTTGACTCTCCGGGTTGTTGACTTATGTGACTTAAATCATCTGCATCTGGAGGGCGGACATAAGTCCCTTGAAAATTTGCCCGAAAAGCATCCTCAAGCTCTTCCCAACTTCCAATGGTATTTTCAGGGAGGCTTTTAAGCCAGTGTCGCGCTGGCCCTTTGAGCTTGAGGGGTAAGTATTTTATGGCGTGGAGATCATCTCCTCTAGCCATGTGTATGCGGAGGATGTAATCCTCAATCCAGACGCCCGAGTCTGTTGTTCCGTCGTATGCCTCTATGTTTATGGGTTTAAATCCTGCTGGAAATTCATCATCCAGCACCTCATCGGTGAAACATAGGGGGTGTGCGGCGCCCCTGTATTTGGGTGTGCCGTGATGTTCGAATACTCGACGTGTTGCATTGCTTTCTAGAGCTTGCTTTCTTGGCCCATAGTCAGTCCTGACTGGGCCATCCTTTTGGTGCGAATCCTTATGCGGATCGCGTGCCGGCTTGTGTGCGGCGCTCCTTGCTGCTCTATTTTTGCCATGTGGTCGTCTATCTGATTGGGCGGCCTCTTTGTTCTTTGATTGTGGGGGCTCTATGGCCTCCTCGTCGAATTCGGGCAGTAGTTTGCGCTTCGGGTAGCTCTTTGTTTGGCGACTATCGCCGTATTTGTTTGCGGTGTTGAATACTTTGCTCCATCTGATTCTGAGTGCATCTTACACTGTTTTGAGCTTCTTCTTCTGCTTTTTTAGGCTACGTGTAGTTGTGACGAGCCTTTTGTGGAGGTTCTTCTGCTCCAACAACTTGTCTGGTGTGAGATTGTCCGGACTGTCATCTTCGCCGGGGGCAGGTTGTTTATCCAAGTTGTCCTGTTTGGACGGTTGTTCGATGGCATGTTCGTCGTGCACTGGTGTGACCTGCTCTATGGCTGGGTCTGTATGGCCGCCGTCTTTGTCGAGGCGGGACTTTGAGCGGCGCTTACGTCGCCGTTTTGGTTGCTTTTCGAGGGAATTATCCTTTGCAGCGTCCCGTTGTTCCTCGTTATCGCTTCCTTTAGGTGTATCCACCATATATACATCGTGAGTTGAGGTGGCCTTCCAGTGCCCTGTAGGCGCTGGTTCTTGGTCGTCTCTGGCATCGTCTTCCATACCGTCGATGTCTTCGGAGTAAAAGTCGAGCATGTCGGTTAAATCATCGATAGTGGCTACAAAGTGGGTGGTGGCTGGGCGTTGAATTTCTTCGTCGTCCGTGTCCCAACCTTCCTGACCATAGTCTGGCCAAGGCTCTCCTGATAAAGAGAGAGACTTCAGCGAGTTCAGGACGTCACCAGAGGGCGAGTGCTGAAAGATGTCCGCGGCGGTGAACTCCATTACCGGCGCCCAATTGGATTCGATTGGCAGGGGCGCGGAAGGTTCAGAGTCCGGAGAGGAGTCCGGCACTGTGGAGTCACGAACTTCGCAAAGGACAGCGATGGTGTTCGACTCCATCGCCATAGAGATTGCAGCCCCCGAGGCGGCGTCTAGCCACTCGTCCTCGATCGGCAAAGTCGGCTCCGAGCTAAGGGTCGGAGCGGACACTGATGCGGCCTCCAGGGCACTGTTCGGCGGCAGAGCTAGATAACGCCCATCGAGACAGTGCGGCGCGCTTGGCCGCGGCTCGAATCCGTAGAAGATCAAATCTCCGCGGATATCGGCCGTGTAGTTCAAACTCCCAAATCTGACCTGATGGCCAGGGGCGTAGCTTTCGATCTGTTCCAGATGGCCTAGCGAATTGGCCCGCAGTGCAAAGCCGCCGAATATGAAGATCTGTCCGGGGAGAAAAGTCTCACCCCGGACCGCGTCGTTGTTGTTGATCAAAGGATCCATCGGGCCTAAAGGTGACGACACAGAGGAACTCTCAATGAAAGCACCAATGTCGGTGTCAAAACCGGCGGATCTCGGGTATGGGGTCCCGAATTGTGCGTCTAGGTGGATGGTAACAGGAGACAAGGGACACGATGTTTTTACCTAGGTTCGGGCCCTCTCGGTGGAGGTAAAACCCTACTCCTGCTTGATTAATATTGATGATATGGGTAGTATAAGAGTAGATCTACCACGAGATCAAAGAGGCTAAACCCTAGAAGCTAGCCTATGGTATGATTGTTGTTCATCCTACGGACTAAAACCCTCCGGTTTACATAGACACCGGAGAGGGCTAGGGTTACACAGAGTCGGTTACAATGGTAGGAGATCTACACATCCGTATCGCCAAGATTGCCTTCCACGCCAAGGAAAGTCCCATCCGGACACGAGACGAAGTCTTCAATCTTGTATCTTCATAGTCCAGGAGTCTAGCAAACGGTCATAGTTCGGCTATCCAGACACCCCCTAATCCAGGACTCCCTCACTCTCTTCACACTTTGGTGTCCATTCAAACTTCTTGTCCTTCTTCAAGAGCTGGGTCATAGGTTGGGCATTGCTTGAGAATCCTTCAATGAACTTGCGGTAATATCCTGCGAGTCCGAGGAAGCTTCTGACTTCATTCACATTGCTCAGGGTTTGCCATTTAGTCATGGCTTGGATCTTCGTGGGATCCACTGATAAACCTTCGGCGTTCAGTACATGACCCAAGAATCCAACCTCATGCAGCCAAAATTCACACTTGCTGAACTTGGCGTACAGTTGGTGCTCTCGAACCTTGTCTAGGACCATCCTCAAGTGTTGCTCATGCTCTTCTTCCGTCTTCGAGAAGACCAGAATGTCATCAATGCAGACAACAACAAACTTGTCTAAATATTCCATGAAGACCTTATTCATGAGATACATGAAGTAAGCTTGGGCATTGGTCAATCCAAAGGACATGACCATGCACTCATACAGGCCATATCTGGTTACAAATGCCGTCTTTGGAATATCTTGGGGTCTAATTTTTAGATGGTAGTACCCAGATCTGAGGTCGATCTTGGAGAACACCTTGGCCCCATTGAGTTGATCAAATAGGTCTTCAATCTTGGGAAGCGGGTACTTGTTCTTGATTGTAACTTCATTGAGGGAGCGATAATCAATACACAAGCGAATGGTACCGTCCTTCTTCGCCACAGACAGAACAGGTGATCCCCAAGGGGAGGCACTAGGGCGGATAAATCTCTTCCTCAACTACTCTTCCAGTTGCTTCTACAGCTCTGCTAACTCTTTCGATCCCATTCTATAAGGCTTCTTATAGATGGTCCCGCTCTGGGCATGATCCCGATGATGAACTCAATGTCTCGGTCAGGAAGCATTCCCGGTAGCTCATCAGGAAAGACATCGGGGTATTCACATACTATCGGTAACTGCTCCAATCCAACTTCAGTCAGACAGTTGACTTGGGTGGCTTGAGCAGGAGAGGAGTTGACAGCACACTTAACTTCAACTCCTTAGTCATTGGTCACTGGGACAGTTCGGTTGGCACAATCTAACAAGCCTTGGTGCTTGCTGAGCCTATCCATTCCCAAGATCACGTCCAAGCCTTGTGATCTTAGGATGATAAGGTCTGCTAGGAATTCTACCCCATTAATGACAATCCCGACTCCTTTACATCCTATCTTGGCTCTCATTTCTGCTCCGGGGGTTTGTACCACCATAGGGTTATTCAGAGGTGTAGGGATCATGCCACTCTCTAATGCAAACTTTTGGGTGACAAATGAATGCGTGGCTCCAGAATCAAACAAGACAGTTGCAGGTGCTGAGATGACAAGGAACATACCTAGCACGACGTCCGGGTCTTCCTGAGCTTCTTCTGCAGTGACGTGGTTCACACGCCCCTTGCCATTGTTGTGCGGGTTGCGGGGATCTTGGTTCCTTCGGGGCATTCCACGACCTTGTCCTGGGTTCTGCGCATTGGGGCGCGGAGCATCGGGCTTCTTGTTAGGGCACACCCTTGAGATGTGTCCTGACTGACCACATCCAAAGCAAGCGACTTGGTTTGGGTTATTGGTCTTGTTGCCACCAAGGTTATTGGGGTTGTTGTAAGATGGCCTGGGGTTGGAGTACTGCTGAGACGGATAGATGGTGCGGGGCGCAGGAGCTCTTGGCTGCTGATAGGTTGGCCTGACTGGGGCTGGCTGCCACTGGCGAGGCTTCTGGTTGCTGGAGCTACCCTTGCCGATCATCTTGCGCTTACGGGTATCATCCAGCACGTCGCTTGTCCTCAAGCATGAGTGCCTTGTTCACCAGGTCAGGAAAGGTTGGGCACTCACACACAACAAGCGAGTACTGTAGGGTCTGATTGAGGCCTTCCATGAAGCGCTCTCTTTTGGCAGCATCAGTGCTGACATCTTCAGGAGCATACCTTGACAGAACAATGAACTTCTGCATGTACTCCTTGATAGTGCTACTCCCCTGCTTCAGGGCCCGGAACTCATGCTTCTGGATGGCCATAATTGCAGAAGGAATATTGGCCTTGCGGAATTCTGCCTTGAAGTCATTCCAAGTGATGTTTTGAACCACATGCATGACCTTGAATCCATCCCACCAAGCTCTGGCAGTTCCTCCAAGACAGTGGGCAGCATATGCCACCCTCTCATGGTCTTCAGTGCAGCAGACTAGTTCCAACATATCCTCAATGGTGCAGACCCAGTCGTCTGCATCCAGGGGCTCAATAGTCTCGATGAAGGTGTGTGGTGCATGCTTCTTGAAGTCTACCAACGTGGAACGTCCATTGCCATTCCCCGCCTACTGGTGGTTGTTGGTGACAGCTTGAGCAATCATATGGAGGGCTGCAGTGTTGGCTTGGCGTTCCTCCCGGAAGGCTTGGAGAAGCTGAGCCATGACCATGTTTGGAGGTGGTGGCGGTGGTGGAGTCTGTCCTCGGGCTTGGTCCTGGCTGGCTCCTGCTTCAGCAGAACCTCCGGCTTCTTGCTGCTTGGTAGAGGTACCAGTACGTGTTACAACAGGCATCCTGTTGGAGCAGTCAAGGTCTCATGATTGGGAAAAATAAGGAAAGCAATATAGATGGGATGCCTAGTAAGGGGTGGGTGTGACACAATTTTAAATTAAGCCAAGGCCGGAAGGGCCAAACTCATGCATTAAAACCAAATGGGTGATGTAACTGTTTATAAGTTCTGCGAAAGGGAAAGTACAACTTTCATCAAAACAAGACGAAAGCAAACACAACACAACATGGTTTCATTTGAACCATTACATGGACTCGACTTCGCATAAGGGGCACACGACCTATCCTACCTTAAGGGTTACGGACTGGCCTATCCTAGTCCTCAACGGTGTCTAAGTGGTGGAATGCTTGGTCGCGTATTCCGGCTCCTCTGGGTCTTCCTCCTCATCTTCATCTGTCTCCGTTTCTTCGTCACTTGAGCAAGTGGGGGAGTGGAGGAGCTGAACACGGCGCTGCTTCATCGGGGGCACCGTGAAGAGGTTGCGATATTCCTTCGCCGTCATATGGCGTGGCTGAGATGATCCATAGGCATGCGTAACCCGTGGGGGCGCCCCCCTCGATAGGCAACAACGGGCTGTCCAGGGGGTGCACCATCCTTCTTGATCCTGTCCGCCTTTGTCTGAGCTAGGCGGAGGAGTTCCTTGGTCTCGTGGAGTTCCTTCCGAAGCTCCATCAACTCCGAGGCCAGGTGTTGTGCCAGGCTGTCAGCACACAAGCTGAAGTAGGTCTGGAAACAGAGGGGAAGTCCTTTGTCCATGGGTGGAGCTGGTGCGCTGCTTTCGTCATCACCCTCCTTACGATATGGCAGGTAACGAGTGGGTAGCTCACTTGCCATCTCTGGCAGAAGATCCCGAAGGGAGGTCAACGCCTTGAGGGCAGCAGTCTCAACGGCGAGAAGCAGGGTCGCCATCTGGGCTCCCTCAAAGAACCAGCTCGTCGAGGAGTCGTTCGCCCTCACGACTACCTCCACGTGATACTCCTTATCAGTGTTGTTGATCCAGTGCTCGTTGTAGGAGGAAGTGGGAGCTCGAGTGAACTAGCACTTCTTGAGGCTGTCTTCAAGAAGCACGGGAAATCCGGTGGTCAGGAAGTCCTCAGGTACGACGGCCATTTAGAAAAGTGGAAGGGGAAGGGTCAATAGAGGAAATGTGACCTATGTTTGGGATATTTTTAGAAAACATGGTATATAGGAAATTTTGTAGATAGTCTCACTCTAACTAACGTCCATGCTAACTAAGGCTTCCTATAGTCAGGATGGCTCTAATACTAGCTCTGTGGGGACCCCGACTCATAAGTCGAGATCACCAAATGCACATGTACAGTGATCCAAGAGATCAATGCTCACTGAACACACAAAAGCTGAATAATAAGAGTCTTACATCCATGCATCCCGTCTTACACAAATTATGACCATTATGGTCAAGTCTTACATTGATAAAGCCCTAAGGGCTGAACAACAAATGAAACACAAGCAACGGAAATCTTCGTCGATAAGTAGAACCCATGCCATCTGCCTTAACCCTACAGGCATTCTGACTGGGAAGCATCCTAGTTCGCGTGTTCGTCACCAAAGAACTCTTCCTTGAACTCCTATTCTTCCATGCCTGGTCAATTAAATAACCAGTGGCAAGCCAATGAGTACTTTGAAGGTACTCGCGAGCAACCCATGATTAGGTTCAAAGGAACAATGCAATTGTATAAGCAACCTAGCTTCAAGCTAGTTGGGATGTCCTATCAACTTGTGAGATATGCATCAATGAACTTGGGTAACCTTGAGAAACAGGTTACAGATATCAACATAAATAGAGTTTGAATCAATGCCATGCCATTCAACATGTCAAGTCACCACCTTGACACAAATAGTTCCTTTCCACACACACACATGCACTGAGACTGTAAAATTTCTGGACATAGTTTAAGTAGCACCTCCCAACTGTCCATGACCGTGGACACGGCTATTCGAATAGTTTGACACTCTGTAGAGGTTGCGCGCTTTACCCACAAGATCCGGGAAGCTTTCATGTCAACTATGATCCCGCAGTACCTCAAGTACTCGGGGGAAGCACCCGATCATTACCTTTCCCTAGACGATGCTAACATAGGGTCCACTCATTGATACACAGCCCTCGTGTATAAGCAAAAGATCATGGGACTCTGCCCTTTTCACATTATCACGCATACACAAAGGGACAAACTGTGTGTATGGTGCCCTGTGAAAACAGTCATGGCCGCCTATCCAAGCACGACCCCGTCCCGAGAGTGACCTCAAGTCACCCCCGTCACTAGTAATGTGGGCACCATGCTAGTATCAGCCTAAGTAATCAATAATGCCCCGTCCCATAAAGGGGGTAGAGTGGTTGTACATGTTTGGATGGGACGGTAATCAAACATAAATCTTTACGCACACTCACCAAAAGCTCTCTTCGATACACCACTTCTTCCTCAAGTGGTGATGTTAGTTCAACATCTCCCAAGGGCATTAGGGGCACCCAATGGGGTTTTCGAAAGAGTGTAACCACGAAGAGTTCATGGTACACATGCATCATTATGCATCAACTAGTATCTTGACAATGCAATCATGAACAAGTTAAAGTCATAAGTAGGGGTATGCATCATGTGGTGGTTCACAACAATTTTACCACCATCATATTTCATCATCATGCAATCGGAAAAAGGGTACCGATGAACAAGATGGGTGTCATGGTCAAAGGACTGCTTGCCTTGATTGGCTTGTTCTTTGAGGGTCTTCAAATCCTTCTCCTCCTTCTTCAGCAGCTTCGTCAAATACGAGATCTAATCATCGCAAGAAAATAACGGAAAAAATAAGACAATAATGAAAATAGAAAAGTCAAAGTGCTCAGAAAAATGTCAAATTATTTTTGTAAAATACCAGGAGGAAAACTAGGAAGGGGAAAATTCTTGGTTTTGGATTTGGAGTTAGGGGGACAGAGTAGTGCATTTTCAAACAGAGATTTTATTGTTCAAGTTTGAATTTAATTTTGAACAGTGCAGAAAAGTGTAATGGATGTGTATGAAAGTTACATAAACAAATATGTCGGATTATTCTGAGATTTTAGGAGTTGGAATTATTTCATTTGGATAAGTATTTTATCCTGTGGAATTTTTATAAAACAGACAGAAAGAGAAAAAGAAAAGTGCCACTGGGCCAAAAAGGACACTGTGCTGCAGGCCCAGAGGGAAATCAGCTCGCGCAAGGCCGCCACATCGAAGGCGTAAAGGCGAAGTACGCCTTCAGCCGACGGGCGTACCGGTGCGTGCGCGCGTGCGTTTTTAAACCTGACGGGTGGGTCCCACCTGTCAAGGCGTGAGGCTGACGGATAGGGCCCACGGCCGTCGTCGTCTACCTCCGTCCAGAGGGGACGGCGAGCTCGCCGGCGGCGATATAGGGCACGGGAGGATGCGTGGATGGTACCGTTGGACTCAGGGGGATGTCGCCGTTCGGGATGTGTTGTAGATGGTCGCCGGAGCAGCGTGGTTCGCCGGCGACGAGGTCACACGGCGGAGGTGCTTCGGGCGTCGATGGCTCCAGCCGTTCCCGGCTGCAAAAAGAGTGGGGAAGAGAGGGGATAGGGTCAGCGATTCCGCGCGGTTACAGCTCGAGAGAAAACGAGGGCGGAGGAGGCCTGTACCGCGCGAATGCCGACGAGCCGAGGCGGCGGAGCTCGAGCTCGATCTCGAGCTCAGGCGGCTCTGGAGAAAAATGGGTGGTGCGGGAGATTGATTAGGAGTGTGGGGGAGCGATAGGGAGTGAGAGAGGGGCTCGGGGCCGCCTTTTATAGGCTGGCCGAGGTCCACCGTAGGCGCGGCCTACAGGTGCCCGCGAGATCGGCTCAGGTGGCCGTTAGGGAGGGAATGAAGGGCTCGGCGGTGTTCCTGGGAGTGGTCTAGGGTGCCAGTGTCACACCCAATATGCGATACAATCCTAAAGAGACTCGAAGGTCCCACCAAGGATAGAACCACATATTGATATGCTTTTGCAAGGTGGATATCATTACATCAACATTACATAATAGATGGGGATATATATACAAGAGGCATACAATGCCACACGAATGCAACATCATCATACATAAGAGCACCATCCGACTACGGATGCAACACAAACTGAAACTCAAACGACATCCACCCTGCTAGCCCAGGCTGCCGTCCTGGAACCTGTTCCATGATCAAAGAAAAAGAAGAAGAAGACCTCCAAAACAAGCAAGCATCGCTCTCGCGTCATGATCATCGCATAACCTGTACCTGCAACTGTTGTTGTAGTAATCTGTGGGCCATGAGGACTCAGCAATCCCATTACCATGGGTATCAAGACTAGCAAAGCTTAATGGGAAAGGAAGGGGTAAAGTGATGAGGTTGCAGCAGCGACTAAGCATATATGGTGGCTAACAAACACAAATAAGAGCGAGAAGAGAAGCAAAGGAACGGTCGTGAAGCTAGCAATGACCAAGAGGTGATCCTGAACTCCTACTTAATTACGTCATACATAATCCAAAACCGTGTTCACTTCCCGGACTCCGCCGAAAAGAGACCATCACGGCTACACACGCGGTTGATGCGTTTTAATTGGAATCTAGTGTCAAGTTATCTACAACCGGACATTAAAAAATTCCCATCTGCCACATAACCGCGGGCACGGCTTTGGAAAGATAATACCCTGCAGGGGTGTCCCAACTTAGCCCATCACAAGCTCTCACGGTCAACGAAGGATATTCCTTCTCCTAGGAAGACCCGATCAGTCTCCGAATCCCGGTTTACAAGAGATTTCAACAATGGTAAAACAAGACCAGCAAGACCACCCGCTGTGCCGACAAATCCCGATAGGAGCTGCACATATCTCGTTCTCAGGGCACACCGGATAAGCTAAGCGTACAGGTACCGACATAATCCAAGTTGCCAAGGAATGGTCCCGCACGGCGCTCTAGTTTGGACCAACACTCGGAGGAGCACTGGCCCCGGGGGGGGGGGGTGGGGGGGGGGGTAAATAAAGATGACCCTCGGGCTCCGGAAACCCAAGGGAAAAAAGGCTAGGTGAGGCAAATGGTAAAACCAAGGTTGGGCCTTGCTGGAGGAGTTTTATTCAAAGCGAACTGTCAAGGGGGTCCCATAAATGACCCAACCGCGTAAGGAACGCAAAATCCGGGAACATAACACCGGTATGACGGAAACTAGGGCGGGAAGAGTGGAACAAAACACCAGGCATAAGGCCGAGCCTTCCACCCTTTACCAAGTATATAGATGCATTAATTAAATAAGAGATATTGTGATATCCCAACATAATCCTGTCCACCATGGAGCAATCTTCAACTTCAACTGCAACTGACAACACTATAAGAGGGGCTGAGCAAAGCGGTAACATAGCCAAGCAACAGTTTGCTAGGAAGGGTGAAAAAGGTTAGAGGCTGACATGGTAATTTGGGAGGCTTGAGGAGCAAGTGATAGGTAGCGCAGCATAGCGATAGAACGAAGCAACTAGCATAGCAATGATAGTAATGAGATCCAAGGAAACGGTCATCTTGCCTGAAATCCCGCAAGGAAGAAGAATGATTCCATGAAATAGACGAATGGGAGTAGTCGAACGAATCCTCACAATCGCAACATTACCGGAACTAAGAAGCAACACCGGAAACAAACAAACAACATGGTAAATGTGCAAGCATAAACATGGCATGATGCACAAACAAGTATGATGCATGTCCGGTTTAATAAGGCATGGCATGGCAAAGTGCAACAAACAATAGTACAAGTTAAGTGGAGCTTAATATGCAACGAGTTGCATATTGACAAAACACCACATTGACATATTTAGTTTAATCTCGTTTAAGCTACCAAACAATATCAAATGTTGTTAAACATGGCAAGAGGTGAAACATGAGTAAACTAACTATTTAGGCAAAGTTTAAATGAGGCCGGAACAACAAACAACAATTCCAAAAGATCCTCATGTCCAAATTTTGAATTTGGTACTGTCCTGCCCTAAAACATATTCTAATGTTGTTAAACATGCAAAGTAAGTGCGCCAAGTTAAACTAGGCATTTTTCTAGCCCATTTACATATAAAGTTTATTTAAAACCGAGCTACTGTTATTTAGTTATGAAATAAATCATTTTAACATGGCATTTAAGCAAATTTAAACAAACAACAATTTAAGCATTTTAAACAAGGATCAAGGTGGCATATTATGAAACTAGATGAAAAACTAAGCATTTTTCATATATAAATTATTTACATATGATGCACGGTTGTGGAGTTATTATATGCATGAATTCTAGGGGTTTTTCTTTAAAACAACGGTCTCTGGATAAATGGAAAAATTCCCAGCGTATTGAAAAAAATACATGGGCCGAAACAAAGATCTGGCCCAGGGCGCGGGGGAAGCTGCTTACATCGGGCCTTGAGGCCCGTCGGTGGATCTGGCGGCCCACGGCGAAGGCGAAAGAGGGCTCGCGCGGCGCTGGGCCTTGCTGGCGATGGAAGTGGCCCAGACGCGCGAGGCGTAGAGGCTACAGGCGCGTCGCTCTCTATTCGACAGAAAACAGAGGAACAGCGGCGCTGGAGCTCGCGACGGGAAGCAGGGTAAGCAGGGGCGGCGGCAGGGACTTGCGGCGACGCAGAGCTGCACCAAGGTCGTGGGGGGCGCGGATACGAGCAGGAAGCACCGGATCTGGTCGATCTCATCTTGTTCCAGTGGTTCAGAGACGGAGCACGGGGCGGCAGCATCCATGGCGTCTGCGTCGGTCTCCTGTGAAGCTGACAGAGAGAGACAATAAGATGAGAGGGAGAAAGAGAGCGAAGGGGATGGGCAAAGGGCAGCAAAGGGGTGACCTGAGTCGTGGTCGCCGGCGGGCGTGACCTGGAGGTGCTGGTGGAGGTCCAGCGAGGAGGAGGTCGGGGCTTGAGCGGGCGTTGGCTGCGGCTCAGGAAGGAGGAGCTCGGGCTCCTGGCTTGCGGTCGACGGCGGGAGGCGGCATGGATGCAGATCAACGGCAGCTAGTCTCGAAGAAGCAGGGCGACGGCCATGGTGTCGAGGCAGAGCTCCTGTTGCACGAACAGAGAGAGGAATGAGTCTTCGAGAGAGAAAAGAGGAACCAAGGGAAGGAGGAGAACCGTGGGAGGAAGGAGACGTCTCCGACGAGCTGGCAGGTGACGCGCGGGACGACGACGGTGGATGGATCGGGAGGAGGTTGTGGCTGGCTGCGTGCGGGTGGAATTTGGGCGGCGATGAGTGGTTGGTCCGGATGGAAAATCGAGGGAGGATTTTTGGATCGGAAGGGGATCCCGAGGTGGAAGAGGAGCGGCAGCGGCGGCTGGGAGGATGGGACAAGGCTCCTAAATTTTAGGGTTATGCAGGTAGGTATGTGGTCTATTTATAGAGATAGGAGAATGTTTGGATCATCCAATCAAAATCGGACGGTCGAGAAAAACAGACTAGGTAAGCTCAAATCAGAAAACGGTGATGTTTTAGGGACGTTTGGGGATGATCCGAATCCAACGGTGATGACTGAGCAGGTCGGGTTCGGGGTAGTTTTCGGACACGCGAGAGGGGGTCTGCACTGTGCAAAGTGGGGTCAAACGGTCGGGCAACAAAAGAATGGTTGGTCTAAGAAAGGTCAACGGACGCAATTGAGAGAAGCGAGAAGTGGCAACTTCAAGTGAATGCAAGTTTTAAGAAAACAATGTCGATGCAATGGAAATGATGGGATGATGAAATGCATGACATGAACAAAATGCAAAACGAAAGACAAAAACCCAACCACGGAGGAAATAACATTTCGCATCTCCGGAAAAGGCAAGAATTGGAGTTACGAATATGGAAAGTTGTATCCGGGGCGTTACAACACTCCACCACTACGAGAGGATCTCGTCCCGAGATCTAGGATGGCACCAGAGGGAAAAGGAAGAGGAAGATAAGAGGTAAAACTAAGTTGCTTCTTTGACGAACGAGTGAGACCACGAATCTTGAGAGGTTGAGCAATTTAAAAGAAAGAGTACAACAGAGATGAAGGAGATTGCAAACAGTCCGTTAGAAAAGAGGAACGAGGAACATTAGTATAACTGGAAGGTTGCAAGGACATGAATAAAGAGTTTAATGGACAAGATAGAATTCGAAACCACTCCGGTTAAAACAAGATGAGAGAGGAAGAATTCGGGCAGCACTCTGGTTGAACATGGAAGGAATAGAACATGAACTTGAGAAGATGGGATGATACTTGATGAAATCAACAACACACTGCCTCCGGAAGCACTCAGGTTGAAAATAGAGGAAAAACTTGACAAGATGAAAGAACTTGAATTAGAACACAACACTCTGGTTAAATGGATAAGCAAGAGAATAACATGATCTTGACAAAACGAGATGATGGGTCAACGAGAGCAACATCACAATGGCTCCGGAAGAAATGAATGAATGGAATGGAATGAATGGAGGGAAACAAGATCTTGAAAGAGCACGCTTACAAGAAATGCTAGAACGGACTTGTTGGAAAACCAACAATGAAAAGAACAAGCTTGTTGTGGGCTTATGGCAAACATCTCAAAATAATGAGGTGACAACCGGGCACTAACAGAAACAATTGATTGGTTGAGATCAATGAAGATAAGAGAAACTTCTTTCACCAAGAGGATAATTGGAGAACTTGGGTCATTAATAAGCACCACAATTAGCAACATTCCTTCGGGTAGGCTTTTAGGTGAAATCTTTACCAAGATAACTCCAAGGAAGAAAATGATGGGTTTAAAATACCTCATTCTTGACAACATGTGAATCGCGAAACCTGAATGGAAATTGCCAAGAATGATATAACACCACCTCAAAAGTTAATGTAGAAAGAATTGCACTTCGAAATGCAAGAAGAAGAATACTTGAACGCCTCAAAACAAAACATGTGTTGAGCACCATGTTTAATTTTTGAGTATAGCTTGGCGGAGCATCACCTCGAGAGAAGTCTTGAAGAACAAATGAAGAACGAAAAGAATCCTTGAGGAACCACCATGTAGAGCCTCCAGTAAACAAAAGGATGAAAAGAATAGGATTCAATCCTTGAAATGATTTAGATGGATCTTCGCGACAAGATAATGCGGAAAACTTGGAACTCCGGAAAAGAAAGGTGAGCAACTTGAACCGAGAAATGTGACATGATGAACAATGATGGAAAGAAGAAACTAGATAACTTGGATGAAACAATAATAAGAATTACGTTATGTGTATCCTTCACCAATTTAAATTGATGACAAATAACGGATTTGGCATACTACTTATTCTTCTTGAGGGATTGAAAAGAGATATAGTGCCAACTTGAAGAAGTTATTGATGGGACCACCGGTGGGATAGGAAACGACGAATGAAATGATACGGTAGCAAAGGAAGATGAATCTCTAACGAACCACCGTAAGAATTGAAAATGAAAGCAGCAAAGGCACAATTCACCCGGAAGAATTGGAAAACGAATGAAGATACTTGAGGGGATTTAGCTACCTGAGAACGAAGAGATCATGAACTCATTAGAGGATATTAGAACGATTCACCGGTAAGATTTGGAGAATGATAGCTACACGCTGAGAATGTAGAATAATGACATGATGGCCTTCGGAGGATAGAAATGGAAACAACTCATGAAATGCTCCGGATGGTAAGAAAAGAATTGTCACAATCAAAAACAATTATGAGGATGGCATGAAGCTAGAACCATGAATCTCTGGAAGAACGGGTAAGGATTTAAGAGGAACTCTTCTTCAGTCTTCAAAATTCGAGAATGACGATGAGAAACACCACCATGAATTGTTGAGACACTCCGGAAGGATTAAAAGAAAATGGTTGAGCCAAAGATGAAAAGAATTTGAAAACGACCTTGGAGAAGGCATGTGACTGATGAAAATTCATTCTTATGTCAAACTCGAAAAGAATTAGGAATGGCTCCGGAATAATTAGAAGAGTTGGGTAAGATCCTGGGAAAAGACCTGTGGGTTAGGGCCAACTCAAAAGGAAACACCGTTGAACGGTCGATTGAAAGGGGGGATTGCACCGGTTGAATTAAATGACTTCAATGGGATAATAATCTCCAAATAGCTTGAACGGATTAAGAATGGAAAACACGAATCTTATGAGATATCTTAAGCACTCCAGAAGGATAAACTAGCGAGAGGCGAACGAACAGGGGAAATACTTGATCCAACGAAAAGAATATGATCAATCCGAAAAACTTGAACTGAGTCCACAGGAGAAGAAAAATAACGAAGAATGATGAACTCAAAGCTCCGTTAGTATCTTCGTGAGAATCACCGGATAAGAACACTGACAGGAAAAGAATGGAGAAACTTCACATCCATAAGATGGATACTTGATTAAGATATATGAGTCCTTGAAGAAAAGGGTGGGAGGGCGGGAAAACAAAGGAAACTTGGGGAGATGGAATGGATACCATTGAGAAAACATAGAATTGATCTCGCGAATGTTGAAATGATCGGATCCACTTGAAGAGAAGCACGCCAGTTGGAAACGAATTAACATGACAACCTCGATGATCAAGAAGGATTATTATTCACATAGCAATATGAGAACACCGTTTAGGAAAGGTATGGATTCAACATTTGGCTTTGAAGCAACTCGAATACCACAAACAAAATAAAACAAAGGATTTGACTTGCAGAATAAGCCGGAAACAAACATATGATAGAGATTTACCCAATCCCATATCATGCATCTGTCAGAAAGATATTCTAGGAGCTACTTGAATTCCCACATATAAACTCCCGAAACTTTCTGGTTATGCAATCTGGTGTTGGGGATACAGGGGAAGCAATATATCTCACCCAAACTAACAATACCTACATCCAAGCTGTATCCATCCGTCAACACATAACCAAGAAACCTTCGGAAATCGTGTAACTCAACCTTCGAAAAGCATCTGTTATATGAGCTATGGCAATACTCCCGAACTCCCCAATACTGGGTGGCGTCGAGGTTATCTCACCAACAACTGCATAAAAGAGATTTTCGATGTCGGCAAAACTCAGGTATTCCAGACTGCAATGATAAAATTGTGACAACAACACCTCGGAGCTCACCTTCCTGGGAGACTGCCACAACCCCTAAATGTCAGGAGGCACCAAGAACAATGTTCTCGTCAAAAGACTATTGGAACGATCCCAAGATACCCGCGTGATCCTAAAAAAATTTGTGAAAAATTGAGGAGAGGAAAGACAAAACATCTACGTCGAGAGTCCTCACCAGAGCAACGAAGGGGCTGAGGAGTAAAAAGAATCCTACTCTCCGATATATATAATCCTAAGACTCAAAATAGTTTTCTTCTAGACTCAACAACGGCCAACAATCAAGGGGGCTCCCATGGTCGGTCGAGGCTCTGATACCAACTTGTCATGCCCAATATGCGATACTATCCTAAAGAGACTCAAAGGTCCCACCAAGGATAGAACTGCATATTGATACGCTTTTGCAAGGTGGATATCATTACATCAGCATTACATAATAGATGGGGATATATATACAAGAGGCATACAATGTCACACGAATACAACATCATCATACATAAGAGCACCATCCGACTACGGATGCAACACAAACTGAAACTCGAACGACATCCACCCTGCTAGCCCCAGGCTGCCGACCTGGAACCTGTTCCATGATCAAAGAAAAAGAAGAAGAAGACCTCCAAAACAAGCAAGCATCGCTCTCGCGTCATGATCATGGCATAACCTGTACCTGCAACTATTGTTGTAGTAATCTGTGAGCCATGAGGACTCAGCAATCCCATTACCATGAGTATCAAGACTAGCAAAGCTTAATGGGAAAGGAAGGGGTAAAGTGGTGAGGTTGCAGCAGCGACTAAGCATATATGGTGGCTAACAAACGCAAATAAGAGCGAGAAGAGAAGCAAAGGAACGGTCTTGAAGCTAGCAATGACCAAGAGGTGATCCTGAACTCCTACTTAATTACGTCATACATAATCCAAAACCGTGTTCACTTCCCGGACTCCGCCGAAAAGAGACCATCACGGCTACACACGCGGTTGATGTGTTTTAATTCGAATCTAGTGTCAAGTTATCTACAACCGGACATTAACAAATTCCCATCTGCCACATAACCGCGGGCACGACTTTCGAAAGATAATACCCTGCAGGGGTGTCCCAACTTAGCCCATCACAAGCTCTCACGGTCAATGAAGGATATTCCTTCTCCCAGGAAGACCCGATCAGTCTCGGAATCCCGGTTTACAAGACATTTCGACAATGGTAAAACAAGACCAGAAAGACCACCCGCTGTGCCGACAAATCCCGATAGGAGCTGCACATATCTCGTTATCAGGGCACACCTGATAAGCTAAGCGTACAGGTACCGACGTAATCCATGTTGCCAAGGAATGGTCCTGCACGGTGCTCTAGTTTGGACCAACACTCGGAGGAGCACTGGCCCGGGGGGGTAAATAAAGATGACCTTGGGCTTCGAAAACCCAAGGGAAAAAAGGCTAGGTGAGGCAAATGGTAAAACCAAGGTTGGGCCTTGCTGGAGGAGTTTTATTCAACGCGAACTGTCAAGGGGGTCCCATAAATCACCCAACCGCGTAAGGAACGCAAAATCCGGGAACATAACACCGGTATGACGGGAATTAGGGCGGCAAGAGTGGAACAAAACACCAGGCATAAGGCCGAGCCTTCCACCCTTTACCAAGTATATAGATGCATTAATTAAATAAGAGATATTGTGATATCCCAACATAATCTTATCCACCATGGAGCAATCTTCAACTTCACCTGCAACTAACAACGCTATAAGAGGGGCTGAGCAAAGCGGTAACATAGCCAAGCAACGGTTTGCTAGGAAGGGTGAAAAAGGTTAGAGGCTGACATGGCAATTTGGGAGGCTTGAGGAGCAAGTGATAGGTAGCGCAGCATAGCGATAGAACGAAGCAACTAGCATAGCAATGGTAGTAATTAGATCCAAGGAAACGGTCATCTTGCCTGAAATCCCGCAAGGAAGAAGAATGAGTCCATGAAGTAGACGAACGGGAGTAGTCGAACGAATCCTCACAATGGCAACACTACCGGAACTAAGAAGCAACACCGGAAAGAAACAAACAATATGGTAATGCACAAGCATAAACATGCATGGCATGATGCACAAACAAGTATGATGCATGCCCGGTTTAATGAGGCATGGCATGGCAAAGTGCAACAAACAATACTACAAGTTAAATGGAGCTCAATATGCAACGAGTTGCATATTGACAAAACACCACATTGACATATTTAGTTTAATCTCGTTTAAGCTACCAAACAATATCAAATGTTGTTAAACATGTCAAGAGGTGAAACATGAGTAAACTAACTATTTAGGCAAAGTTTAAATGAGGCCGGAACAACAAACAACAATTCCGAAAAATCCTCATGTCCAAATTTCGAATTTGGTACTGTCCTGCCCTAAAACATATTTTAATGTTGTTAAACATGCAAAGTAAGTGCACCAAGTTAAAATAGGCATTTTTCTAGCCATTTACATATAAAGTTTATTTAAAACCGAGCTACGGTTATTTAGCTATGAAATAAATCATTTTAACATAGCATTTAAGCAAATTTAAACAAACAACATTTTAAGCATTTTAAACATGGATGAAAGTGGCATATTATGAAACTAGATGAAAAACTAAGCATTTTTCATATATAAATTATTTACATATGATGCACGGTTGTGGAGTTATTATATGCATGAATTCTAGGTGTTTTTCTTTAAAACAACGGTCTCTGGATAAATGGAAAAATTCACAGCGCATTGAAAAAAATACATGGGCCGAAACAGAGATCTGGCCCAGGGCGCGGGGGAAGCTGCTCACATCGGGCCTTGAGGCCGGTCGGTGGATCTGGCGGCCCACGGCGAAGGCGAAAGAGGGCTCGCGCGGCGCTGGGCCCTGCTGGCGCTGGAAGTGGCCCCGACGCGCGAGGCGGGGAGGCTACAGGCGCGTCGCTCTCTGTTCGACAGAAAATAGAGGAACATCGGCGCTGGAGCTCGCGACGGGAAGCAGGGGAAGGAGGGGCGGCGGCAGGGACTTGCCGCGACGCAGAGCTGCAGCGAGGTCGTGGGGGGCGCGGATCCTAGCAGGAGGCACGGGATCTGGTCGATCTCATCTCGTTCCAGTGGTTCAAAGACGGAGCACGGGGCGGCAGCATCCATGGCGTCTGCGTAGGTCTCCTGTGAAGCTGACAGAGAGAGACAATAAGATGAGAGGGAGAAAGAGAGGGAAGGGGAAGGGAAGAGGGCAGCAAAGGGGCGGCCTGAGTCGAGGTCGCCAGCGGCATGACCTGGAGGTGCTGGTGGAGGTCCAGCGAGGAGGAGGTCGGGGCTTGAGCGGGCGTTGGCTGCGGCTCGGGAAGGAGGAGCTCGGGCTCCTAGCTTGCGGTCGAGGGCGGGAGGCGGCATGGATGCATATCAATGGCAGCTGGTCTCGAAGAAGCGGGGCGACGGCCATGGTGTCGAGGCAGAGCTCCTGTCGCACGAACAGAGAGAGGAATGAGGCTTCGATAGAGAAAAGAGGAACCAAGGGAAGGAGGAGAACCGTGGGAGGAAGGAGACGTCTCCGACGAGCTGGCAGGTGACGCGCGGGACGACGGCGGTGGATGGATCAGGAGGAGGTTGTGGCTGGCTGCGTGCGGGTGGAACTTGGGCGGCGATGAGTGGTTGGTCCATTTGGAAAATCGAGGGAGGATTTTTGGATCGGAAGGGGATCCCGAGGTGGAAGAGGAGCGGCCGCGGCGGCTGGGAGGATGGGACAAGGCTCCTAAGTTTTAGGGTTAGGCAGGTAGGTATGTGGTCTATTTATAGACAGAGGAGAATGTTTGGATCATCCGGTCAAAATTGGACAGTCGAGGAAACCAGACTACGGAAGCTCAAATAAGAAAACGGTGATGTTTTAGGGACGTTTGGGGATGATCCGAATCCAACGGTGATGACTGAGCAGGTTGGGTTCGGGGTAGTTTTCGGACGCGCGAGAGGGGGTCTGCACTGTGCAAAGAGGGGTCAAACTGTCGGGCAACAAAAGAATGGTTGGTCTAAGAAAGGTCAACGGACGCAACGGAGAGAAGCGAGAAGCGGCAACTACAAGCGGATGCAAGTTTTAAGAAAACAATGTCGATGCAATGCAAATGATGCGATGATGAAATGCATGACATGAACAAAATACAAAACGAAAGACAAAAACCCAACCACGGAGGAAATAACATATCGCATCTCCAGAAAAGGCAAGAATTGGAGTTACGAATATGGAAAGTTGTATCCGGGGCGTTACAACCAGGGAGACAGAGGAGGAGCGGGACAAGCTGCAGGCGGGCCACAGGAGCGGCGCGAGCATTCGCTGAGCAGGGCGGCGCTCTCGCGCGAGATGCAGGAGAGAGAGGAGGGCACGGGAGCAAGTGGGCGGCCTGCTGGCATGGAGCGGACATCGAGGGGCATCGAGTGGCACACATGGGAGGCTCGAGGTTGTTGGGGGGCGCGGCGTCAACGGTCGGGTGCCCTGCCAGGCGCTCTAGAGCGCGACTTTGGCCGGCATCCGTGGTTTTCTCGCGTCCTCGTGCGTCCACTTGTTTCTGGCAGCTGAAGGGGGCATGGGCAAAAGT
The DNA here is from genome assembly GCA_963921465.1 of Triticum timopheevii. NCBI lineage: Eukaryota > Viridiplantae > Streptophyta > Magnoliopsida > Poales > Poaceae > Triticum > Triticum timopheevii. The sequence continues at coordinate 239,530,516 of OY997264.1, read as the reverse complement.
TGGGGAGAGCCTTGGATGCTCTGGAGAGCTGAGGGGAGAGAAGGAGGCCTAGAGAGAGGGAGGAATCCATTGTCCAGAAAAGAAAAATGGGGCTCCCCCCGCCCTCATCATTGCTTCCTCGGGAAGAAAATCATCCAGGTGCTAGAGGGGGACTAGGAGGGGTTGTGGTAAAAAGTTGAGCCTACGGAGATTAGTGGAAGATGCCAAAAATGGGATTTTGGTAAAGTGGCAAAAGGTGTTTGATGCTGGTTTGGGCAAGTAGATGATTTCCATTTGTCATGAGACTCGAGAGGGTGAAATGGCACATATAATTAGGGCCTTCCACCAATTCTGAGCTCATTTGGGCAAAGTTGCCAATGCAACTTTTGTAAACCCTAGAAATTGCCAGAAATGAACTTGTGTAGATCTAGTTGAGCAAATCACTTCTCCTTGATGTACCACTTGGTTTACTGGCCTCATTTGGTCATGTAACATGATCACAAAAGTTGAGGTCAAGGAGAGAAAGTTGGTAGTACAAAGTTGTTCAAATTTGATTCTGGTCAGAGGGGCTTTTGGGGTGTTTTGGCGAACCAAAATCACCTTAATTGAGATGAGGCTTTGCAAGGTTATCACAATATGCATTTTTGAGTTGCTAGATTTTCCTTCAATTTTTATGAAAATATTTCCTGTAGAAATATTTCAAATCCTTGAAATGGGTAGAACTAGTTTTGGGAGGTTTTGTCCAATATTTTGAACATGACCATGTGTTGAAACTCTTATATATGGAAAATATATGTCCACTGAGTTTCCCTGATTTTCCTCAAATATTTTTGAAGTTTTTAAATAATTTTAACCTATTAAAGACCCTTTCTGGCCTAAAGAAAAATCCTTTAAATAAAATAGGAAAATTACTTTTAAAATTATATTTTTGTGGTTTATGGGAGTACTATATCTAATAGGTTTCAAATATACTCATTGAAATATTTTTCATACCCCAAATCAAGTACTTGTAGTGCAAACCTCAATTCAGGGGTTTTTGCAAAACTAATTTTTGAAAATCCTATTTGGCCAAATTATTTCTGTAAGAAAATACTATATTGCACTATACACATGGCATTATCATTGGGGAGATGTTTGGGGCAAGGAGATGAAGTATACAAGGTGGAGTTGCGTTGACTTTAAGGAGCACTTGAAAATCATAGAGAGAAAAACCAACTCCAAATAAAAAGCCAAATAATGCAAAAGTTTGTGTTTGTCCAAATTTTCATGCTTTATTAATGAAAATGACATGTTACGAAAAGCAGGGTGTGATAACCCATTAGGCCTTACATAATCTAACTATGTTTTTTTATTAGGCATGTCAGTTATTGTACACAATCGTACTGAACATGTAGAGAAAAAGAGAAGACCATTACATGGGAATATAATGTCATGCACACGCAGCTCCACGGTGGGCGAAGTGGGCCCCCCTCCCCCCATTCCAGATTGTATTCCAGAGGAAGATAACTCTTCAGAGGGGGTTCAGAGGGAGCCGACCACTCCTATTTACCCCCTAAGGTGTTTGCTCTAGCCTGGCATGCTGATTTTGGTCATATCATGCATATGGCGCCTTGCATTGCTTATATTATACATCATATATGTCATCAGGTTTGTTTAGCTTTGCTTTCTGTGAATGCCACCTGTTTGGTTTGTAAATCATACTCCCGATGTTCCTAAATATTTGTCTTGTTAGAGATTTCAACAAGTGACTACATATGGACAAAAATGAGTGAATCTAAACTCTAAAATATGTCCATATACATCTGTATGTGGTAGTCCATTTGAAATCTCTAAAAAGACAAATATTTAGGAATGGAGGGAGTATATGTGAATTATGCAATGCCATCTTGTTTAGCCAGTCATCGTATATGTGAATTGTATCATGCAATATTTTTTTGTCATAATGTATTCCATTTGTCAACAACGTTTATATATTCATCTACTCTTCCTGTGCATCAGCCATTTGAGTTGGTCATGGGAAAATCTGGAGTGAAAACAAGGTCTTCTGAGCAGTCAGTGCTACCCGTCGATGCAGATTTCTTGCTACTTACAGATAGCTCCTCAGAGGAGGATTCAGAGACAGATGACTAGTCGTATTCCCCACCTGAGGTGTATGTTATAACTTGGTAGGGTTATATTTCTCATATCATGCATATGGTGTCTTGCATTGCCATGCCATCTGCTTAGATTAGACATGCTTTCTGTGAATGCCTCCTGTTTGCTTTCTATATCAGATATGTGAATTATGCAATGCCAGGTTTTTAGCCATTTATCATATATGTGAATTATGCACCTCCATGTAGCCAGACATCATATATGTGAATTCTCTCATGCCATCCTTTTTTTCATTACGTATTCCATTTGTCGAAAATCTGTGTATATTGAATTACTCTTCATGTGTATCAGCCATTTGAGCAGGTTATGCAAAATTCTGGAGTTAAAACAAGGTCTTTAGAGCAGGCAATGGTACCTGTTGAAGCATATATTTCGATGGTTATAGGTAGCTCCTCAGAGGAGGATTCAAAGACAGATGACCAGTCCTATATCCCTCCTGGGGTGTATGCTCTTAACTTGCAATGTTTATATTTCTCATATGATGCTTATGGTGTCTTGCACTGCTTAGTTTAGACATCATATACACAATATTCAATGCCATATGCTTAGTTTAGATATCATACATGCGAGTGCCAGCTGCTTAGTATATGAATCAATTATGTGAATTCATGCCATCTTGTATATTAGACAACATGTATGTGAATTATTTCATGCCAACCTATTTTAGAAAGACATCATATAGTTTTGTCTTCTCATCCTGTTTAGATACTCATCATATGTTGAATAATGCCATTATATCCTGTTAAGTTATCCATCATATATCTGAAACTGTGTCATGTTATCCTTTTTAGTTAGCCATCATATGTGTGAAATTGGGTCATGTTGTCCTGTTTGGTTAGACAACATATATGTGAATTACCACATCTGTCTATCATACAATGTCTGTACTTTCAATTTCTTTTCTTGTTTATCACCCTTTTGAATTGGAGGGGTTGATGGAAGTATCTAAGGGAGTAAAAACATGTTCTTCACAAAAGACGGCACTACCCGTTGATGCAAATAGAACCATGGTTGTACTGGCCCACAAACTAGCCCCACCACACATAATCGAGACTCTTTCAGATTGTACACTTACATTATTGGATAGAGAACTAGCTACACCCCATCCAACCCAACCATAGCGGATAGTAACCCACTTCTAGTTGACACAACACAATGTCCACCACAGAGTACCCCACACGATCAGTTTGTAAAGCAACTATAGTGCCCAAAGCAAGAAGACCACCACATCAAACCCAAACTCCACGTTGAAAGCAGAAGAGCAACTGTTCTCAGGTCAGATTCTATAGCTATGGTCTATAGTCCTTTGATCTTGCATCACTGTATTTACTCATACCAACTAATTTCAACTTTGAAGGATCCAATTGAAAGTCCAATGGCACAATAGGTATGTTTTAAACCTATTTCTTGAGCTGGATTGATGTTCTAACTTCTTGCTCTATGTTGTTTTTAGTTTTAGTTGAATAAACAGTTATGTTGTCATGTCATGCGCATTCCAAGTGTTGCCAGTGTTGTGTAGTTTCCCACACTTATATTATGTCTATATTGTTGTGTACTTAAAAATATATGATTTAAACTGTGTCTCTATCTTGATTTGGCAACATAAACTAGAAATATGAACAATACAGTCACCATAGTACATAGATATATGTTTGTTTCATGTTGTTATCCTGCCCACCTTACTACTGAAACGGTTTACCAAAATGAGTTTCATATACTACATGTTAAGCCTGTGATGTGTCTGCTTGTTTCTCTTATAGAATGCAAACAGAATATTAGAGAAGAGCACCCCATTATGCAATGGTAGAGAAAGTAATGCAGATAAGGTTCAAGATAGTGAGACAACCCTGTTGGTCTCCAAGAAAGGTGATAAAAACTATCTTATAGACAATGAGACAACCCCAATGTCCTACATTGATGTAGTCTTCGAGTTACTGGCCACTACCGCTGGCACAAGCTCTTTGAACTCGCTGCCTGAATCATTTCGGCTTCTGGAGTCTCAACTACAAGCTGAAAGGCATCAGTCAGCTCTGCTGCAGCAAGAAGCCGACGGACTGAGGATGTTCCTACAGATTTAGATGCATACTTTCTGGTGCAACCGGAAGCATTGGACGATTTTAGTGCCAAACAAGAGAAAACTAATAATCTTGCTAAGCATCTTGCCAGCATGGTGAGTAACCAGGATATCATTTCTTAAGCTCTTCTAAAGTGGTTTCAGTTCTATACTTGTTTTGCTGCCGTGTTTATTTTCACTAGTGGCCAATTTAGATGCCCAGTGTATGTAATATTCTGCTTTGTTCACTATATTTTCACTGGTGGCGAACTTTGATGCCCAGTGGATGTAATATTTGTAATAGTCGTAATAGCCTAGCGCAAATTGCTTGCTTATTTATTTCCTTGTTGCCTTGTTTACTTTTTTTGCTGGTAGTCACTCCAGTTCTTTTTCCGCGGTAACATTTTTATTTGGAAGTAGTCCTGTTTCCTGCTGTAGTGGGCCTCCTAATGTCCGTAAAATCCATGGGCCTTCTATGGGCCGTAGATTCAATGGGACTTCTACGGGTCGTATGATCGATTGGCCAAACATGGGCCATACTTTCGTGGACAATAACAGAGCGCAATATGCGCCGTAAACGGGCTATAATGGGAATCGTCTGTTTATGGGCCGTTAACAGGCCCATGTGTACAACGGGATTAATTCGAACGGCAGGCATAATGGTTCATTAATGGGCCATATGTGATGACGCCATGAAAATGTCCCAACAGATTAAAGGCCCACAGACAAGACGACTTTAACCACGGGTTGAATTTGGCCCACACGTGGAACATGCCATTAACGGACCGTAAGTAATCGAATGGCGGAAATGAGCCCAATAATAAATGGGCCCTTAGAAGGCCGAAGGATAACACGGGCTAGAACGACCTAATGGAATAATGGGTCGTTAATGGGTATAAAGCTACATACTTTTCATTATGGGCCAGTTTCACCAGGGGCCGTTTATGGGCCAAGATTTGGAAAGGGCCTCATATGGGCTGAAAGACGTCATGGGCTATACATGGGCCGGAAGTTACAACGGCCTGGAATCATATTGGACGGCCCATATGGCGCTACTAGGCATAATTTAGATAGGCTATAACGGGCCGTGAGTTAGTGGGCTGTAAACGGGCTATATGCGCACAGGCCGTTAACAAGCCTTCAATGGGCCGGACCGCTAATTTTGACTAAGTCAAACAGGACGGCCTTTTAACCTGAATGGGCCACTGTTGGGTGATACGTCTCCAACGTATCTATAATTTATGAAGTATTCATGCCATGTTTACAATACTTTTGTATGATTTCGGTATGATTTGATTAGAACTAACCCGGACTGACGCTGTTTTCAGCAGAACTACCCTAGTGTTAATTTTGTGCAGAAATAAAAGTTCTCGGAATGCACTGAAAATCAACGGAGATTTTTTCTAGAAAATATAAAAAATACTAGAATAAAGAGTTACCGGAGAGGAGCCTCATGGGGCCCACGAGGGTGGAGGGCGCGCCCACCCCCCCTGGGGGGCGCCCCCTGCCTCGTGGGCACCCCGTGGCTCCTCCTGACTTGTTCTTGACGCCAAACCCTCCTATAAAATACCCAAACCTCCAGAAATTAACCTAGATCGGAAGTTCCACCGCCGCAAGCCTCTGTGGCCACGAGAAATCAATCTAGGCCCTATCTGGCACCCTGCCAGAGGGAGCCATCATCACCGGAGGCCATGGAGGAGGATCCCAGAGGAGCCATCATCGCCATGAAGGCCATGGACCAGAGGGAGAAACTCTCCCCATCCAGCGGGGAGGCCATGGAGGAGGAAGCACAAGGGGGAGGACCTCTCCTCCTCTCTCTCGGTGGCAACGGAGTGCCATCAAGAGGGGAAGCATCGCCGCGGTGATCGTCTTCATCAACATCACCATCATCATCACTGTCCTCATCTCTTTTACGCGGTCCACTCTCCCGCACCCCGTTGTAATCCGTACTTGAACATGGTGCTTTATGACACATATTATGATCTAATGATGTGTTTCCATCCTATGATGTTTTGAGTAGATATCTTTTGTCTTTGGGTTGATTGATGATCTAGATTGGTACAAGTTGTATGTTTTGTTTTCGTGATGTCCTATTATGCCCTCCATGTCGCGCAAGCGTGAGGGATTCCCACTATAGGGTGTTGCAATACGTTCATGATTCGCTTATAGTGGGTTGCTTGAGTGACAGAAGCATAAACCCGAGTAAGGGGGTTGTGGCGTATGGGATAAGGGGGACTTGATGCTTTAATGCTATGGTTGGGTTTTACCTAAATGATATTTAGTAGTTGCGGATGCTTGCAAGAGTTCCAATCATAAGTGCATATGACCCAAGAAGAAAAAGTATGTTAGCTTATGCCTCTCACTCATATGAAATTGCAATGACGACTACCGGTCTTGTTAACAATTGCCTAGGATAATTCCGCACACCGATCCATCATTATTCCACACTCGCTATTTATAATATTTAGTAATATATTCTAACTTCATGATAAGAGCACCTACTTTTATGTTTTAGCTCTCCAATATCATGCAAAGTTATGCTCTTCATACCCATAACATAGCTTTATTTCTCATTTTTAGTTGGAAGCAAACGTTCGGTGTATGTAGAGTCGTATCAGTGGAAGATAGGACTTGATAGAATATTGATCTTACCTTTAGCTCCTTGTGGGTTCGACACTCCATACTTATCACTTCCATCATTGGAAATTGCTACGATAATTCCCTGCTCTTGGGGATTATCAAGCTCTTTTCTCGCGCCGTTGCCGGGGAGCAATAGCGTGAGGTTGATATTCGCGTGTGTGCTTGTTTGCTTTATTCACTAAGTAGATTTTGTTTTTCCTTTTGGTTTCTGTTTAGTTGTGGGTGAAACATACAAAAAAATTAAATAATGAAAGTACCAAAAAAAAATTACTTGCCTCTCATGCCTAAAAAGTTTTTCAAAAAGGGAAGTGATTGGAAAGTTATGCATTGAAGAAGTGAGGGTCGACCTTGAGCACCTGTGTTCATGCTCACTGAAACAATGTAGAATTTTTCATGGAAGTTTCTCTGTAAATAATTATTCCCTTGTGTATATCCATTGTATTATAAAAATAATGTGCCAAGCTAATTTAGATTGCTTGTTTACTATGTGCAGAACAAAAACAGAAACTTTGGCTATAGCGCGTGGTTTTACATTTTTTACTGGAAGGTCAAATGGGTATGAAACTCTTTGAACATTACTTCTGTACAAATTTTTCAAATTTTCATATTTATTCCATAATTTTTATAGTTACAGAAGTTTACTAAACTTCCAGATTACTATAGACTGTCCTGTTTTTAACAGATTCTGTTTTTCGCATGTTGTTTGCTTATTTTGATGAATCTATAGCTAGTATCGGTGGGTATGAACCATAGAGAAGTTGGAATACAGTAGGTTCAACACCAGTATAAATAAAGAATGAGTTCATTACAGTAACTTAAAGTAGTAGTTTGCTTTATTACACTAACAGATCTCACATAGTTTTTGTTAAAGTTTTGTGTGGATGAAGTGTTCGAAGATCGAGGAGCTATCAATATGAGAAGAATAAAGAGAGGCAAGAGTTAAAGCTTGGGGATTCCCAAGGCACCCCAAGTAAATATTTCAAAGCATACTCAAGCATCTAATCTTGGGTATGTTCCGGTTGGCATCCCATCTTTCGTCTTCAGCAAATATCGGTATACCTCGGTTTTTCTTTTGTTCACATGATTTGTGTCCTTTTTGTTTTTGTTTTTTCCTTTAAGAACCATGCTAGTATGAGTTATCCCTTCATTGATTTATATAATATGTCATGTGCTTCACTCATATCTTTTAAGTATGATCTTATAGAATTGCTATTTGTGCTTCACTTAAATCATTTGAGTATGGTTTTATAGAATGCTTCATGTGCTTCACTTACATATTTTGAGCTTCGATATTGGTTAGTCTATATTAATTGTAGAATGATACATGAAGTTCACTTATATCTTTTGGAGTATGAATAATACTATCATCTAAAGTGGGTTTGGAAGAGTGTCAACTTTAGGAATTAGTGATCCCACTATTCTGAATGAGAAGAATTTTGCTTATCTGTAGAGTAGAAAATTTCTATGCTTGTAGATCATGAAAAGAATGCTTTATGTAATGGTTATATTGTTTAATTCATTCATGATACTACTGAAAATTATTATGAGGGAGTAATTTATTCTTGTAGGAGTTGGAATAATACCAAGTTTCCTCACTATGTGCTTAACGTTTTGAAGTTATAGTTGTTTTGCCTTCCTATGCTAGTTGATTCTTGTTCCTATAAATTATGTGCTCAAAAATTACCTAGGCATAGGAAGTGGGTTAGATTTAAATGTGCTAGTCATATTCTTCATGATGCTCTCTCTATGTTTCAATTCTTTTCTTTTATGTGAGCATCATTGAAATCATCATGCCTAGCAAGAAGGCATTAAAGAAAAGCGCTTGTTGGGAGACAACCCAATATCTACCCTTGATGTATTTGTGTGTTTACATGATTAAGATACTGTAATAATCATGTTTTATAGCTTTTGTTTCAATAAATTGACAAGTAAGACCTTTGGGAAGACTTGTGTGAAAGTTAATGTGATCTTGCTGTAAAAAACAGAAACTTTGCGCTCACGGGATTAGCTGCCATTTTTTACAGAAGAGTGCTTTTAGGTTGATTATTTTTGCCTATTATTAATAGACAAATTCCTCACGTCCACCAATTTATTTAATAAATTTTGGAGTGGCAGAAGTATGGTTGCTGTTAAGATCATTACAGACTGTTCTGTTTCTGACAGATTCTGTTTTCATTGCATAGTTTGCTTGTTTTCTAGTTTCTATGGCTTATATTTTTCAATATAAATTGTAGAAATGATATGATACATTAGGAATTGTGTGAGAAAAATTATGAACCTTGTCTTTGACAGTACCAAAGTGAATGGTTTACTCTATATCATACTAACCTATCTCACAAAGTTCCGTTAAGTTTTGTGTGATTGAAGTTTTCAAGCTTTGGGTGAGATATCGATATGAGGAGAATAAGGAGTGGAAAGACCCTAAGCTTGGGGATGCCCAAGGCACCCCAAGGTAGTATTCAAGGAAGACTCAAGCGCCTAATCTTGGGGATGCCCCGGAAGGCATCCCCTCTTTCGTCTTCAAAACTATTGGTATACCTTACTCAGAGCTATATTTTTATTCTTCACATGATATGTGTTTTGGTTGGAGCGTATTTTCAATTTTACTTGCTGTTTGAATAAAATCATTGGATCTTAATTCTTGAATGAAAAAGAATCCTCCCATGGCTAGTTAATTATTTGACTACTCAGTGTTCTTCACTTATATCTTTCGGAGTAGTTTGTCATTTTCTCACGTGTTTCACGTATATCCTATGAGTAAATGGTTGAATGAATTGAATATCATAAATCTGAATTTATATATGTTTCATATGCTTATACCATGGGGAGTAATGACTTCCCACGAAATAAGTATAGGTAGTAAACTTATTGAAAGTTAGAAAACACAGAATTGGTCACTTGAACAATTCATGAAAGAATATTGAAGGAAGAGAGATTTCACATATAAATATACTATCTTGAACATCTTTTGTAATTGTGAGCACTCATTAAAATATGACATGCTAAAAGGTTGACATTGGACAAGGAAGACAACGTAATGGGTTATGTTTTCCTATATCCGAAATAAAGTATATTGTCATGGATCATCCAACATGGTGAGCTTGCCTTTCCCCCTCATGCTAGACAAATTATTTGCACCAAGTAGAGATACTACTTGTGCTTTCGAATATCCCTTAAACTAGTTTTCCTATGAGAGTCCACCATACCTACCTATGGGTTGAGTAAGATCTATTAGTGCAAAGAAAATAAGCTTTATACGAACTTGTGATAGGGAATAAATAAAAGCGACAGACTGCATAATAAAGGTCTCTATCAAACGAGGCCATATAAAGTGACGTTCTTTTGCATTAAGATTTTGTGCATCCAACCTTAAAAGCACATGACAACCTCTGCTTCCCTCTGCGAAGGGCCTATCTTTTATTCTTGTCTTTTACCTTATACAAGAGTCATGGTCATCTTCACCTTCCCTTTTTACATTTTATCCTTTGGCAAGCGCATTGTGTTGGAAAGATCCTGATATATATATCCAATTGGATATAAGTTATCATGAACTATTATTGTTGACTTTACCCTTGAGGTAAAAGGTTGGGAGGCGAATCTATAAGCCCCTATCTTTATCTATGTCCGATTAGAACTTTGAACCCATAAATATGACGTGACTGTTAGCAATTGTGAAAGATTAAATGATAGTTGAGGATGAGGAGTTTGCTGAATCAAAGCTCTGACATAGACCCTTCCTGAAAATAAGATGAATTGCAATTGTTTGATGACTGAGAATATAGTTTGTTAGTTTCAAGAAAGTTTATGATCTATACTTTAACATGTGAATAGCTTGTTACTTGATCATGAGAAGTTTAATGAGTTGAGCTACTGTTATGATATATAATGATGCTAGAAAGAGGTGATTGAAATTATCATTGATCAAACTTGTGCATTTGCTAGCATTCGCACTTCATAAATTATTTCTTTTATCATTTACCTACTCGAGGACAAGCAGGAATTAAGCTTGGGGATGTTGACACGTCTCCAACGTATATATAATTTATGAAGTATTCATGCCATGTTTACAATACTTTTATATGATCTTGGTATGATTTGATTAGAACTAACCCGGACTGACGCTGTTTTCAGCAGAACTACCATGGTGTTGTTTTCGTGCAGAAATAAAAGTTCTCGGAATGAGCTGAAAATCAACGGAGATTTTTTCTGGAAAATATAAAAAATACTAGAATAAAGAGTTACCGGAGAGGAGGCTCGTGGGGCCCACGAGGGTGGATGGCGCACCCCCTGCCTCGCGGACACCCCGTGGGTCCTCCTGACTTGTTCTTGATGCCAAAACCCTCCTATAAATACCCAAACCTCCAGAAATTAACCGAGATCGGAAGTTCCACCGCCGCAAGCCTTTGTAGCCATGAGAAATCAATCTAGGCCCTCTCTGGCACCCTACCGGAGGGGGCCATCATCACTAGAGGCCATGGAGGAGGATCCCGGAGGGACCATCATCACCATGAAGGCCAAGGACCAGAGGGAGAACCTATCCCCATCCAGGGCGGAGGCCATGGAGGAGGAAGCAGAAGCGGGAGGACCTCTCCTCCTCTCTCTCGGTGACGCTGGAGTGCCATCGGGAGGGGAATCATCGCCGCGGTGATCGTCTTCATCAACATCACCATCATCATCACCATCCTCATCTCATTTACGCGGTCCACTCTCCCGCACCCCGCTGTAATCCCTACTTGACATGGTTCTTTATGCCACATATTATGATCTAATGATGTGTTGCTATCCTATGATGTTTTGAGTAGATATCTTTTGTCTTTAGGTTGATTGATGATCTAGATTGGTACGAGTTGTATGTTTTATTTTGGTGCTGTCCTATTGTGCCCTCCGTGTCGCACAAGCATGAGGGATTCCGGCTCTAGGGTGTTGCAATACGTTCATGATTCGCTTATAGTGGGTTGCTTGAGTGATAGAAGCATAAACCCGAGTAAGGGGGTTGTGGCGTATGGGAAAGGGGACTTGATGCTTTAATGCTCTGGTTGGGTTTACCTTAATGATCTTTAGTACTTGCGGATGCTTGCTAGAGTTCCAATCATAAGTGCATTTGATCCGAGAAGAGAAAGTATGTTAGCTTATGCCTCTCCCTCATATGAAATTGCAATGATGACTACCGGTCTTGTTAACAATTGCATAGGATAATTCCGCACACCGATCCATCATTATTCCACACTCGCTATTTATAATATTTAGTAATATATTCTAACTTTATGATAACAACACCCACTTTTATGTTTTAGCTCTCCGATATCATGCAAAGTTATCCTCTTCATACCCACAACATAGCTTTATTTCTCGTTTCTAGTTGGAAGCAAACATTCGGTGTACGTAGAGTCGTATCAGTGGTAGATAGGACTTGAGAGAATATTGATCTTACCTTTAGCTCCTTGTGGGTTCGACACTCCATACTTATCACTTCCACCACTGGGAATTGCTACGATGATTCCCTGAACTTGGGGATCATCATCGGGCCATGCCACGTGTCGACGTATCATAGGTGTGTCTCGTCCATTCGCTGGATGACATCTGTCCCAGCACTAAGATGACACGTGGATACTCCGGCGAATGAGAATTTTACATGTGGAAAATCCCCACTGGTCAGGGCTGTTAACGGGTCGTCGGATCCGAACCGGAACCCGATAGCTTAACGACGACCCATTATAGTGGATGCCACGTGTCGGTTACCCTTGACGAAAGCACTTCTATGACCCACTTCTAGGACAACACAGGTATGACTATCTTGATTTTGTCATAAAATCGTCATGGATGTACATGCATGACAGAAAATGTGACCTACTGTGACAAACACATATCATCATGGAAGTGTACTTTTTTGTAGTGGCTATTCTTTCTGATCAATATATCCTAGAGTTCGTACTAAAATAACACCAAGCTAATCTTTTCGATCGATCTAACCATGAGTTAATACTAAAATAACACCATATGATACACATCAACCAACTCTAATGTGACCTAGATACTCCAATGTCACCGGGAGTATCTATGAGTTGATTATATGATATGCATCAAGCAATTTCAGATTCATAATACTCAATCAAACACTAAGAACCGCAAAGAGTGCCCCAAGATTTCTACTAGAGAAACAAAGACGAGAACATGCACCAACCCCTATGCATAGATTACCCCAATGTCACCTCGGGAATCCAGGAGTTGAGTGCCAAAACACATATCAAGTGAATCATTATGATACTCCATTGTCACCATGGGTATTCACAACAAGACATACATCAAGTGTTCTCAAATCCATAAAAAATATTCAATCCGATAAGAGTGAAATCTCAAAGGAAAAATTCAATTCATCACAACAAAATAGAGAGGGGAAAACACCATATGATCCAACTATGATAACAAAGCCCGCAATACATCAAGATCGTGCCAACTCAAGAACACGAGAGAGAGAGAGAGAGAGAGAGAGAGAGAGATTAAACACATTGCTACTGGTACAAACTCTCAGCCCCGAGGGTGGACTACTTCCTTCTCATAAAACATCGGTGAAGATGACCATCGGTGATGATTTCCCTCTCCGGCAGGGTGCTGGAACGGGGTCTAGATTGGTTTTTCGTGGCTACAGAGGCTTGCAGTGGTGGAAATTTTGGTCTATCGACTCTCCTATGATTTTTGGAATATTAGGGAATTTATAGGGCAAAGAGGCGGTGCGGGAGGCCACCAAGGTGGGCACTGATGTCTGCCAGAACTACGTCGGTATTTCCCCAAAGAGGAAGGGATGATGCAGTATAGCGACGGTAGGTATTTCCCTTAGTGATGAGACCAAGGTTATCGAACCAGTAGGAGAACCTCCTCACACCACGTAAACAACACTTGCACACAAATAACAAATACTCGCAACCCGACGTGTTAAAGGGTTGTCAATCCCTTACGGGTACGGCGCCTCAAGATAGGCAAATAACGTGAGGTAAAAGTGGTAGATAGGATAAATAGATCACTGAACAAATAAATTGCAGTGAGGTATTTTTGTGTTTTTGGTTTAATAGAACTGAAAATAAATGCAATGGAAAATAGATCACAAACGCAAATATGATGAAAAGAGACCCGGGGGCCGTAGGTTTCACTAGTGGCTTCTCTTGAGAAAATAAGCAAATGGTGGGAAAACAATTACTGTTGGGCAATTGATAGAACTTCAAATAATCATGACGATATCCAGGCAATGATCATTATATAGGCATCATGTACAAGATTAGTAGACCGACTCCTGCGTGCATCTACTACTATTACTCCACACGTCGACCGATATCCAGCATGCATCTAGTGTATTAAGTTCATGGAGAAACAAAGTAATGCAATAAGAACAATGACATGATGTAGACAAGATCTATTTATCTATAAATAGACCCCGTCTTGTTATCCGTAATAGCAACGATACATACATGTCGTTTCCCTTTCTGTCACTAGGATCAAGCACCGTAAGATCGAACCCATCACAAAGCACCTCTTCCCATTGCAAGATAAATAGATCAAGTTGGCCAAACAAAACACAAATATCGGAGAAGAAATACGAGGCTGTAATCAATCACACATATAAGAGATCAAAGAAGACTCAAATAGCTCTCATGGATAAAAACATAGATCTGATCATAACCTCAGTGTTCATCTGATCCCAACAAACACACCACGAAAAGACTTACATCATATGGATCTCCAAGAGACCATTGTATTGATAATCAAGAGAGAGAGAGAGGAAGCCATCTAGCTACTAACTACGGACACGTAGGTTTACAAAGAACTACTCATGCATCATCGGAGAGGCACCAATGGAAGTGGTGAACCCCTCTGTGATGTTGTCTAGATTGGATCCGGTGTTTCCGGACTCTGCGGCTGCTGGAATTGATATTCGTCAACTCCCCTAGGGTTTTTAGAATATTGGGGTATTCTTAGAGCAAAGATGTGGTTTAGGGGGCACCCGAGGTGGGCACAACCCACCTGGGCACGCTTGGGCCTCCAGGCGCTCCCTGTTGGGTTGTGCTCCCCTTGGAGCACCCCCAGGTGCTTTCCATGCCCACTGGATGTCTTCTGGCCCCAAAAAAATCCTCAAAAAGTTTCGCTGCATTTGGACTCCATTTGGTATTGACTTCCTGCGATGTAAAAAACAAGCAGAAAACAACAACTGGCACTGGGCACTATGTCAATAGGTTAGTACCAAAAAATGATATAGAATGACCATAAAATTATCATAAAACATCCAAGAATGATAATATAACAGCATGGAACAATCAAAATTTATAGATACATTGGAGACGTATCAGCATCCCCAAGATTAATTCCTGCTCGTCCTCGAGTAGGTAAATGATAAAAATGGAATTTTTGATGTGGAATGCTGCCTAACATATACATCACATTTCTTTTCTTTATAGCATGGACATTTCACTACAGGAATCCAGTATTTTGCTGTCTGCCATGGCGGACGGCAAAGGCACGGACCGCGGACGGCAAAGAGTGACGGCAAATACAGGGTCGGCAAACAGGTCCTTTGCCGTCTGCTTCTCATTGCGGACGGCAAAGAGCCCTTTGCCTACAGCGGCGGACGGCAAAGGGGACGGACGGCAAAATACTTGACGTCCGCCAGCGTTAGTCCATTAGGTGGCTAACGACGCCCTTTGCCATCCGCCAGTGGACGGCAAATTTGACCACCCCTTTGCTGTCCACCAGTTGACGTCAGCAGTGCGTCAACGCCCATGGTGGTTTGCCCAAATGGCACAGGTGCCAGGAAGCACAGGTAGGCGTCACGTGTCCCCTTTGCCTACAGTGGCGGACGGCAAAGGGCTCTTTGCCGTTAGTAGCGGACGACAAAGAGCCTGCACTGCCTCTTTTGAATTCTGTTTTTCTTATATCCAACAATTATCACAGCACACAACACATATATATCCATCACATAAATATCACAACACATATATATATCACATCACATATATATCAATCACATAAATATCCAGCACATATATATCCATCCATACATACATAGTAGGTTGCACCTAGTCCCATCAATCCATACATATTACAATATGCAAAGTTTCATCATAGCAAGCTAGCAGAATACAAGAAGTGCATCAAAGGAAAAAACAAGCAATCCATCATATGATGCTGGCTTCCGTGAAGTGAATGAAACCTGCAAAATGACAAATAAGAAAGTTAGAAAAAGAATAGAAGAAGAAGAAGACTAGAAGAAGAAGTATACGACATTTATTAGTTAACTTAGGTGAACTGGATCATTTATGAGCTAAATTAGTTGAAATGGATCGTTTATGAGCTAAGTTAGGTGAAATGGATCGTTTATGAGCTAAGTTAGGTGAAATGGATCGTTTATGAGCTAACCTAGGTGAAATAGGTCGTTTATGAGCTAACCTAGGTGAAATGGGTCGTTTATGAGCTAACCTAGGTGAAATGGGTCATTTATGAGCTAACCTAGGTGAAATGGGTCGTTTATGAGCTAACCTAGGTGAAATGGGTCGTTTATGAGCTAACCTAGGTGAAATGGGTCGTTTATGAGCTAACCTTGGTGAAATGGGTCGTTTATGAGATAACCTAGGTCAAATGCAACATTTATGAGCTAACCTAGGTGAAATGGATCATTTTGGAGCTAACTTAGTTGAAATGGGTCGTTTATGAGCTAACTAAGGTGAAATGCCACGTTATTGAGCTAACTATGGTGAAATGGGTCATTTGGGAGCTAACCTAGGTGAAATGGGTCATTTAGGAGCTAACGTAGGTGAAATGGGTCATTTTAAAGCTAACGTAGGTAAAATGGATCATTTAGGAGCTAATCTACGTAAAATGGGTCATTTTAGAGCTAACTTGGATAAATTGGATAACTTGTAAGCTAACTAAGGTAAAATGAGTCGTTTTAGAGCTAACTTAGGTAAAATGGATCGTTTATGAGCTAACTAAGCTAATTATGCAATTTTTGACATAAGTAAGCTTATTAAGTCATTTTGAAGGAAAAGAAGCTAACTCTAGGTCATTATGGTAAGCATATTGGAGGAAATAAAGCTAAGTCTAAGTCTAGAGAAACTTACCGTGATCAGGGAGGTGTAGGAGCGGGCTGGCTCGTGCCGGTAGTTGGAAAAGGATCGTGCGATGCATTTCTGGAGTTAAGCTGCACCAAAGATCATTTCCAATGTCTCGTTAGCATTATGACACTCAAATGTTAAGACTAGCAAGTAATGTCCATTCCAATTAAACTCACCGTGCTCCCAGGAGCAATCGCTGGCATCGGCGGAGCGGTCTGACCGGACTTCTCGCACACAGACTGCACATTTGGTTTTCACAACGGAGTCATACTAGTTAGTAATGAGACTCAAATGTTAAGACTAGCAAGTAATCTGCAGAAGAAACTTACCACAAGGAGCTCATACATGGCCCTTGCCTGCATGTCATTCCGTGCCCTCTCCTCCTCCAACATCTTTGTCGTCCTCTCCTCCAACTCCCGCTGCCTCTCCGCCGCCTCTGCCAGAAGTTTCTCTGTTCTATCTCTCTCACTCTGTATAGCAGCCTACAACACCACTCACATGACCATTTGTAATCATTGATGGAAGCGCACACAATGTAATGGAGAAAGATAGCTGAGTACGTATAACTAACCTTGATGGCGAGTTGGACTGGCCGTTCACAAGGCCTTATCTCAGGAGCGGAGCTCGACTGGCGCGCCTTGATCTCCGGGAGAGTGCTAGGACAACGGATAAGTCAGTCTCCCATGGCTATGGAGCCATGGGACCTCCCGCCACCAGATATCATCAGCAACTCTGTATCAGTGGGACCCTGGCTCGGGTTAAAGTCCTCCCCTTTCCTCGCCTTCCCCTGATCTCTATATTGCACGAGCTTGTCGTGGGCGGAGATGTTGGTGAAGTTCTTTGGATCATCGAGGTCAGACGCAGAGAATGCCTTGACTTTCTTGTAAGAGCCAGTGTGGGCCATGGCATACAGGTCGTACACCTCTGGTACCTTATCTGCCTTATTGTAGCGTGCCTGAAAGAGAGAAACAAAGTAAATTAGTAATTAAAGGGCTAAAGCTAGCATGATGATTGAATTGCATGAATCATGAAGCAAACCACATACCCAGCTCCGCCCGTACTGAAATAAGTTGGAGCTGCCTTGGTGGTGTGGCACACCTTCCATTTGGGCACGTTTGTCCTTGGCCTCGTTGTGGGTGGCCCGCCATTCTTTTGAGCACCACGCATTGACCAACACATCCCAACAATCCATCCGATCCGCACACCATCTCTGAGGGGCCTAAGTTAGCAAATAGAAACTTCAGCGCTACGGCTATGAATTACTAAATGAAGGAATTAAGTACAAGGCCTTAAGAATTACCTTCATGTACTGCTCCTTACTCAAGAACTTATCGCGGCACTCCTGCTTGGACTTCTTGATACCACGCTCGGCGTAGTAGTCTCGAACAGCCTGCACCCGAGCCTCATGCCGTAAGTTCTGAAGTAGGCGCTTGCACTCCTTGTGGATAACATCTGTCGCCTCCTCCTCGTATCCCTCCTCACACCTGTAGAATGTCTGCAATCAAATGAGACAATATTGATTAGTACAATTAATAACTAGCTAGTTGAAGATTTTAATTGTGTAAAGGAGAAATTACACAGAACTTTCTGATCACCATGTCTGCCCTCGTCTTGCACAAGACACCGTCGATAATCTCACCCGGCGGGGCCGGGGCAGCCAAGTAGTGCTCCCAACTCAATCCAACCTCTGGAAGCCGACCCTCACCAGGCAACGTGACAAAACCCGGAAAGTTTTGCCGAATTAGAACTCCAAGGATGGAGTTGGGCCGGCGGACACTTTCATGGTGGTCCCAACCCCTGCAGCATGACAAGGCCAACGCATTAGTTATTTGAAGAAACGTGAATGCAGAAGGTACAAAAAGATTAAATGCACTTACCTATCCCCATCAGGGAAAATCAACCACCTCTGCTCGCGGGTCACCGGCACGGACGGGAGCCGTGTAGCACCACGCTGGTAGACGTTGCCCCCCTCCTCCCCCTCCTCCTCAAAGTCAGTCGGCTCCCCGCCATCATCAGCATGGCCACTCAGCTCCCCGCCATCATCAGCATGGCCACTCGGCTCCTCAGGCTGACCCGACCAAGTACCCCATCTAGACGTGTGCTCCTCCGGGGTCTCGTGGGCCCAACTCTCGTGGGCCGAAGGCCCGTCGACCCGAGGCTCAAGGGCCGAAGACCCGTGGACCGGAGGCCCGTGGACCGGAGTCCGTGTAGCCTCCTCCTCAGACGAGTCCACCCTAGCAGTCACGTGCTCGGGTGAAACAGCTGGGGGCGGCGGCGAGGAAGGCGCCGTAAGAGTCACCCTACCTCCTCTCCCGCGACCACGTGCTCCACCTCCTCTCTTCTTCTTACCTCGTCCCCTGCTGGGCACCGCGGTCGACGAAGAAGGGCCCGGCGGTGTCTCCATACTGTCCAGCAATGCTCGGCGGAGAGGTGCGTGTGGAATGGAAGACCTCACACTACGCGCCGACGAACAAGGGGCCTCGGCGCGCTCCCGACCAGCGCCCACCATCTTTCAACACCTGCCATGACAAAGAATAAACGAAATTAGTACAACATGAAAAAAAGTACCGACATGAATAATAATATGTATATCACTTAAGTGTATCATCATCAAGTACAACATAAACAACTGCACATTTAAAACTACCCGATCAACACAATTATATATGATGTTTTTCATAACAAAATCGAAAAATATATGACCTAACTAATAATACAAAAATATATGACCCCGTCGGCCTCTGGAAGGCCAAAGAACACCTTTTCGGGAGGTGTCGGGGGTCGGGGTGTCGTGTCGGTGTCGGGGTGCCGTGTCGGGGTCGGGGTCGGGGTCTCGGGGTCGGGGTGTCGGGTCGGGGTGCCGGGTCGGGGTCGGGGTGCCGTGTAGGTGTCGGGGTCGGGGGGTCGGGTCAGGCTCGGGGTCGGGGTGTCGGTGTCGGGGTCGGGGTCGGGGTGTCGGTGTCGGGGTCGGGGTCGGGGTCGGGGTCTCGGGGTCGGGGTGTCTGGTCGGGGTGCCGGGTTGGGGTCGGGGTGTCGTGTCGGTGTCGGGGTCGGGGTGTCGGTGTCGGGGTCGGGGTGCCGTGTCGGTGTCGGTGTCGGGGTGTCGGGTCAGGCTTGGGGTCGGGGTGTCGGTGTCGGGGTCGGGGTCGGGGTCGGGGTCTCGGGGTCGGGGTGTCGGGTTGGGGTCGGGGTGTCGTGTCGGTGTCGGCGTCGGGGTGTTGGTGTCCGGGTCGGGGTGCCGTGTCGGTGTCGGGGTCGGGGTGTCGGGTCAAGCTCGGGGTCGGGGTGCCGGGTCGGGGTCGCGGTGCCGTGTCGGTGTCGGGGTCGGGGTGTCGGGTCAGGCTCGGGGTCGGGGTGTCGGTGTCGGGGTCGGGGTCGGGGTCGGGGTGTCGGGTCGGGGTGCCGGGTCGGGGTCGGGGTGTCGTGTCGGTGTCGGGGTCGGGGTGTCGGGTCAGGCTAGGGGTCGGGGTGTCGGTGTCGGGGTCGGGGTCGGGGTGTCGGGGTCGGGGTGTCGTGTCGGGGTGCCGGGTCGGGGTCGGGGTGCCGTGTCGGGTCGGGTTTTTTCCTCTTTTTTCCTTTTCTTCTTCTTCCTCTTCTTCCTTTTCTTCCTTTTTTCCTTCTTCTTCTTCTTCTTCTTCTTCTTCTTCCTCCTTTCCTTTTTCCTCTTCTTCTTCTCCTCCTCTCCTCTTTTTTTTCTTCTGCTTCCTCTTCTTCTTTTTTCTTCTCCTCCTCCTCTTCTTCTTCTTCCTTTCCTTTTTCCTCTTCTTCTTCTCCTCCTCTCCTTTTTTTTTCTTCTTCTTCTTTTTCTTTCCTAAAGCTGAACTAAACCTAAATCTAATCTAAACATAAACCTAAAACTAAAAAAACAGAAAAAAAAGGAAAAAACTAAATCTAAACCTAAAACTAAAGTAAAACTAAACCTAAACCTAAAACTAAAACTATAACTAAATCTAAACTAAACATAAACCTAAAACTAAAAAAACAGAAAAAAAAGGAAAAACAGAGGAGAGGTAGAGCTCACCTGGGCCGGTGGAGGAGGTGGCCGGGGCGCGGCGGCGCCGAGACGGTAGGGGCGGCGGGGGCGACGGGGCGGGGGGCCGGTGGGGAGACGGCGTCTGGCGTCAGTGGCGATGAGTTGGGGGCCGGTTGAGGAGAGGGGCGGGGCGTCGGCGCCGGGCCCGGGGCAGTGGGGCGCGGGGGGGGGGGGGGAGGCGGGGGGCCGGGGCGTGACGGCGCCGAGACGGCAGGGCGGCGGGGGTGACGGGGCGGGGGGCGGGGGGGGCGATGGGGCGGGGGGCCGGTGGGGCGACGGGGCGGCGGGGCGATGGTGCGACCGGGCGGCGGCGAGTGGTGGGGGCGGCGGCGCGCGTGTGGGAGCAGGGGAGAGAAACAGAGAGAGAGGGGCGGGGTGGGGGGCGCGCCGTTAGATATGTTTAATCTTTGCCGTCCACCACCTTTGTCGTCCGCTAATGTGCTCTTTGTCGTCCTCTAGCGGACGACAAAGAGGGGGGGGGGGCGTTAAGTATTTTTTAACCAGCTCCTCAGTGGGGCCCTCTTTGCCGTCTGCTAGCGGATGGCAAAGATTCTTTGTCGTCTGCTAGCGGACGGCAAAGAACAGGCTGATGGCAAAGGCTTTCTTTGCCATCAGCCAGTTCTTTGCCATCTGCTTTCGGGTAGCTGAGGGCAAAGAGCTTCTTTGCCGTCTGCTAGCTGACGGCAAAGAGCTAGCAGATGGCAAAGTAGCTGATTCTAGTAGTGTTTAGACTTTTATACGATTCAAAGCAATAGCCTAGTTTTGACATGAAGACTTTAATACTCAAGCATACTAACAAGCAACCATGTCTTTGAAAATATCAACACTAAAGCAAGTTATCCCTAGCCCATTATGCTCAATCATTGATCCATTCATGAAACACACTCGAACATTAGCTACACCCAATGCTCATACTGCCCCTTAGTTGGTGCTTTATAAGAGAAGATGGAGACTCAAATTCAAAATAAAAATTGCATAAGTAAAAGAAAGGCCCTTCGCATAGGGAAGTAGGGATTTATAGAGGTGCTAGAGCTCAAAGCTTAAATTGGGAGATAAAAACATTTTTGAGAGGCATACTTTTCCCACCAACGAAAACGACTTAGAGCTCCCAACGTTTTCCATGCTAGATACATCATAGGCGGTTCCTAAACAAAAAAAAAGTTCATTCCTTTTTCCACCATTACATTCACTTTCCATGGCTTGTCCGTATCCACGGGTGCCCTCCATACCAACACGATCCAGGGAATTTATTATTTGACAACACAAAGTAAATTCATTTTTCATTTCGGGACTGGGCATCCCTAATACCTTTGTCGTACTCTCGTGCAATGACAAGTGAATAAACACGCATCGTGATAATAACACATCTACCATGGAAAATATTGGCCACCCCTCACCACCTCGCGAGCGGTAGAGCACACAAGATAGAAATTTATTTTGAAAATTAGAGATGGCACATGAAAATTTGCTTAGAACGGCATGGAAATACCGCATATAGGTAGGTATAGTGAACTCATATGGCAAAACTGGTTTAAAGGGTTTTGGATGCACAAGTAGTGATCATACTTTGTGCAAAATGAAGGCTAGCAAAAAGATTGAGAAGTGACCAACCAAGAAACAAAAAATATTGTACCCAAGCATTAATCATAAGTAACACCGAATAATGCACCACAAGTAGGATATAAATTTCACTGCATAACTATTGACTTTAGTGCTTGCATAGGGAATCACAAACCTTAACATCAATATTCTTACTAAAGCACAATTACTCATCAACATGACTAACATATATATTTTGTCCAATGATCTTCATGAAAGTTTTTATTATATCCTCCTTGGATATCTATCACTTTGGGACTATTTTTATATGTTGCGTTTGATAAGCTCAAACAAATATAAGTGAAGAACATAAGCATAATTGTTTTTCTTTCTCTCAAATTAATCTAAGTGAAGCAAGAGAGAATTTCTTAAAAAATTTAATGACTCCAAAATAAATCTAAGTGAAGCATGAGAGCATTTCTTCAATAATAACAAAGCACACCATTCTCAAAAGGACTAGAGCAAATCCATGGATCTAAAAATTTTAAAGCATAGGAGCAAGCATAGCATAATTTTTGGCTGTCTCAGAAAGGTGTGTTCAGAAAGGATTCAAGACTTAAAACACAAATCAAAACAAGCAAAGACTCATATCATACAAGACGCTGCAAGGAAAACTCATAATATGTGATGAATAAAAATATAGTTCCAAGTAACATACCGATGGTTGTTAGAAGAGAGAGAGGATGACAATCGGGGGCATCCCCAAGCTTAGTTGCTTGATACTTCTGGAATATGATTATCATGGGGTTCCTCGGGCGTCCCCAAGCTTAGCCTTTTTCTAATCCTTATTCCTTCATCCATCGCAGGATCACCGAAAACTTGAAAACTTCAATCACACAAAACTCAACAAAACCTTAGTGAGATCCGTCAGTATAAGAAAGCAAACCACTACTATAAGTATTGTTGCAAACCTATTAATATTTTATTTTTGCATTATATCTACTATATTCCAACTTTTCAGTGGCAAAAACTCATCAAAGAAAAACATAGAATCATGAAAACAAGCACACAATGCAAAGAAAACAGAATGTGTCCAAAACAGAACAGTCTGTAGCAATCCGACTACTTCGAATACTTCCGTAACTCCAAAACTTCTGAAAACATAGGATGACATGTATAATTTGTTTATTAATCTTATTCAAGAAGAATCAACTTAAAAGTAACCTTATGTTGATAATGAAAAATAATTTTGTGAGTGCAAAAGTTTCTGTTTTTCAGCAAGATCAAATCAACTCTCACCCAAATCATCCCAAAGGCCTTGCTTGGCACAAACACTAATTTAAACCACAAAAACACATATAACCAGAGGTATAATTGTGTATTTACACAATAACAGAAAATAAAAAGAAAAAATTTATTTTATTCGTTGGGTTGCCTCCCAACAAGCTCTTCCTTTATAGCCATTAAGATAGGCATGAGATTTCAATGATGCTCACATGAAAGACAAGAATTGAAGCACAAAGAGAGAATCATAAAACATGTGACATGCACATTTAAGTCTAACATACTTCCTATGCATAGGCATTTTGTGGGCAACCAAATTATCAATGCAAGAAACATCTAACATATGCAAGGAAAAAGAAAGAGACGATAGCAATCTCGACATGACAAGAGATAAATTAGTAGCATGAAAATTTCTACAACCATATTTTCCTCTCTCATAATAATTACATGTAGGATCATACTCAAATTCAATAATATAGCTATCACATAACATATTGTCTACATGATCCACAGGCATGCAAAGTTGAAACTCTTCCAAAATAGTGGGATTTATCATCAAATAAAGTCATGACCTCTCCAAACCCACTTTTATCAAAAAATTCATAAGATTGATAATTCTCCAAAGTAGTGGGATCATTATTACCTAAAGTTGACACTCTATCAAACCCACCTTCAATATTATCGCAAACATATTCATTGTGAGGCTTAAATAAATTTTCAATATCGTATGAAGAATCACCCCAATCATGATCATTGCAATAAGTAGAGGACATATCAAAATCAGCATCCACAAGCTTGGGGTTTTGCATATTACAAGCATAATCGACATTAATAGAATTTATTATAACACCATTGCAATCATGCTTTTCATTCAAGGAGCTATCATGAATCACTTCATAAATTCCTTCTTCTATCACTTCATCACAATTTCCAGATTCATGAATCTCAAGCAAAACTTCATAAAGATAATCTAGTGTACTCAACTCACTAGCAATTGGTTCATCATAGTTGGATCTTTTAAAAATATTAGCAAGTTGATGTGGACCCATAAGGTTTTTGGTTCAGATTTCCAATAAAACACAAAATTATGCCAAACAAACAAGTAAACAAACCAAGAAAGACATATGGGCAAACAAAAAAGAGGGCGAATAAAAACGACAAATTATTGTGAAGTGGGGGAGATGAAAACGAGAGGCAAATGGAAAATAATGTAAACTACAGGAAGATGAGATTTGTGATTAGCAACCTGGTTGATGTTGGAGATCCTCCCCGGCAACGGTGCCAGAAATTCCTTCTGATGTCTGCTGGAACTACTTCAGTATTTCCCCAAAGAGGAAGGGATGATGCAGTATAGCGATAGTAGGTATTTCCCTCAGTGATGAGACCAAGGTTATCGAACCAGTAGGAGAACCTCCTCACACCACGTAAAACAACACCTGCACAAAAATAATAAATACTCGCAACCTGATGTGTTAAAGGGGTTGTCAATCCCTTTCGGGTACGGCGCCTCAAGGTAGGCAAATAACGTGAGGTAAAAGTGGTAGATAGGATAAATTGATCACGGAACAAATAAATTGCAGCAAGGTATTCTTGTGTTTTTGGTTTAATAGATCTGAAAATAAATGCAAAGGAAAATAGATCGCAAAGGCAAATATGATGAAAAGAGACCCGGGGGCCGTAGGTTTCACTAGTGGCTTCTCTCGAGAAAAATAGCAAATGGTGGGAAAACAATTGCTGTTGGGCAATTGATAGAACTTCAAATAATCATGACGATATCCAGGCAATGATCAACTCATGCCTGCATCTACTACTATTACCCCACCCATTGACCGCTATCTAGCATGCATCTAGTGTATTAAGTTCATGGAGAAATGGAGTAATGCAATAAAAACGTTGACATGATGTAGACAAGATCTATTTACGTAGAAATAGACCCCATCTTGTTATCCTTAATAGCAACGATATATACGTGTCATTTCCCTTTCTTTCACTGGGATCAAGCACAGTAAAATCGAACCCATCACAAAGCACCTCTTCCCATTGCAAGATAAATAGATCAAGTTGGCCAAACAAAACCCAAACATCGGAGAAGAAATATGAGGCTATAATCAATCATGCATATAAGAGATCAAAGAAGACTGAAATAACTTTCATGGGATCACTGGGATCGGCTCCAAGAACCTTTGTGATGCCACATATCCCAATTGTGCGTCGCCATGAAGAGTTTATGCTTGCTGAGGTAATGTCGATCCCTCTGCTAGATCAGATAGGTGCTGCTAGGGAAGAGGTCATTCAATGGCTCCAAGCGCATGGTGTTTTAGTCAGGTCTGCACAACCCTAGATTCGCTCTATCGGTCGTTTCGAGCTTAGGGATGCTGTCGTTCGGTTCCAGTTGCTTCAACTTCCTCCGCAGACGCTTGACAATGATCGTTTTGTCCATTCCATGAAGCAAGATGAGGGGGAGTCCTTCAGGGGAGCCCAAGGTTTTTGTCAAAGTTTGCTTATGTTTTTAGGCATCCCGTTGGATCTTCGCGGTACAGATTGCATCAGAGCCACAGTGAATACATTTGGCAAGTTCCAGGCAATGATCCATATTTGGTTCGGACTCTGGTTTTTTGCTTCCTTCCTTGAAGATGTTCTTGTGCCCGGTGATGTTGTTTTCATGGACTATGTTGCTTGGAGCGGTGCGCGGGTCTCATGGACAGCTCCTTTATGTATTTTGGGCGCCAATTTTGCTGAGCAGATGCCGCAGGATGAAGACTGGATGCCCATCAATGGCAACCCACATCCGGTTCCTGGGGTGCCTTTCCCTGATCTGTCATTGTTCAGCTTTGGGATGGAATGATGTCCCCCCTCCTCCGGAGCCTGCTGTCAATGAGGTAGGAGATGACAATAGGGGCCATTGGAATGAGCCAGAGGACCAGCCTGTTCTGCAAGATCAGGAATCCATGGTTATTGATTTATCTGCTCAGCCTAGCTCTGATGTTGTTCAGTAGGTTCATGATGATCCAGTTATTCTCTCTGATGATGACATGCCTGTGGCTCCAGCTGATCCTTTGGTTCCGATCCACGATTTAAATGATGTTAATAATTGGGCAATTGTGGTTTATCAGCTTCCCTTGATTTTGCCTGAAGTTGACCGGCATGCCGCGGTTCCTTTTGGGCCTCCATTGCCGCCTGAAATGGTGTGAAGGAGGTCTTTTGAAAATCTTCTGCAAGCTCCTATTATATTCAATGTTCCAAAGCCTATTACTTTACAGCCCATTGAGGCTGTGGTTTTATCTAAAAGGAGTTGGGATTTGGCCTTCAGAGACATGGATTTACCACTGCTAACTTGGAAGGACCAGGAGCCAGTTAGGCCGGTGGCTATCTGCTGGATTTCTATAGGTTTCGATAGGAGTAGGTTTGTAATTTCACCCAAACATGAGGTAACCGCCTCTCACCCGAATTCATACACGGTGGGCGCCAAAACACAGTGTGTCCTTGGCCGAAATCGACTCCCTCCCCGATTCATATTCATACACGATGGGCGCCAAAAACAAAATGTCGTCGGCAAATATTCGGTGTATGCGAGATTACCGTCCTATCCCCAACCGACTAATATTGTTGTGATGTAGTAGATATTTGAAACGGGGGCTACGTTTGTAAATTTCCTTGCATTTGAGACAAGCGTGCCCTGAATACATGGTTCCCCCTTCCTCTCTACATCCCTTTTCCCCATTCGTACTCCGTGGGCGCCAAAACACCCTCTGCACCGCACCCTCCTCCGTCCGCTGCTATCCGCCACCGCATCCACCGCCGTCCTCCTCCACGATGCCGGAGCTGATACACCGACGCCGCCGTCCATTACAAGAGATCGACATCTCTCATCCACAACTTAGGACTGGGATCCTTGCATCCCGTCCTCTCGCTTCATCCCCGCCGTCGTCCACCTTGCCGGCGCCGCTCCTACGACCGTCTCGTCCACCGCGCCCTGCCGCCACCGTCTACCCTCCTAGATCTATTTCCATGCCGCCGACAGCCATCGCTACTGCAGCACCGTCAAATTCTCAGCAGATGCGTACACAGCGCCGCACCAGAGGCGGTACTCTTTCGTATCTGCTCAACTTATTTATTGCAGCAAGAAAATAGATCACCACTGTTTTACTCTGATTTCTTGTCTTGGTTGCTAAGTTGCCTTTGTCTGGTTTGCACCTTCAGATCCGCCATGGCATGCTCAACACTATACTCCCAACGCTTATGGTTTTCGCCTTTTATATTCCACACTAGTTAAATCACAGTAGACTAAATTTCAAAATTGGGTCAGTCAATTTTTCAGAGCTCGCCGGAGTTCGCCGGAGCGAACGAAGGTGCTCGGGTAGTTGTGGGGCCTTGCCGAACAAAGAAAACTTGACGCATGTGTGGGTTGGGGCGGGTGTGGCGGTGCGGGTGGCGGAGGAACACAA
This sequence comes from Triticum timopheevii, assembly GCA_963921465.1. NCBI lineage: Eukaryota > Viridiplantae > Streptophyta > Magnoliopsida > Poales > Poaceae > Triticum > Triticum timopheevii. The sequence goes on along the minus strand of OY997264.1, from coordinate 239,502,292 downwards.
GCGGTGGGGCCGGTGGTCCGGCCGGCGGCCCGTGCGATGTTCTGTATGGGAAGAATCAGAGACGAGGAAGAAGAAGGGTTAGGAGACGTAGGATCATCATCAAACAGAAAATGGTCGAGAGACAGCTGGGAGTTGCATTCTTAATGCGCTCTGGTTCATAATGTGTGGGCACTGCGCAACCAACATTTTATTATCCAAAATCTGCTTGCTCTTCTTTACCATGTTCCTCTGCCGTTCTTCTTTAATATGTACTCTCTTCGTTCCTAAATACAAGTCTTTGTATAGATTCCACCATGGACTACATATGGAGCAAATGAGTGAATCTACACTCTAAAATGTATCTGGATACATGTGTATGTGATCCATAGTGGAAATCTCTACCAAGACTTATATTTTGGAACGGAGGGAGTATGATAGTAGTACAGTATGTTCCTTGTACTGAAGATGAGCAGGGACATCTGTAGTGTAGAGGTCTATATGGTCGGTCGTGATGGGACACTTTGAGCCTCTTTGATTCGTAGGATTTTCTAAACATAGGAGTAGGATTTGTAGTGACATGCCCACTCGAATCCTATAAGAATAGCAAGGAAATGTGGGGAGCTCTGTCGCCTTTGAGAGTTACACTGATATTAACAGTATCGCACCTTCAATTGAAGATAACTTGTATCCGAAGCCTTTCTAGCTGTACCGGCAGTACTAGCACATATATTCCAGCAAGTTCCACTTTGCTGATTTTACTCTGATGCTTACGGTTTTCCCCGTTATATCTACACTATGATCTGTGTAGCTGCTTTGTGTCGCACTAGCAGCAGTCCACTCTTGAAGCTAAACAATACAATGACTTACAAAATTGGCACCAAGGCATTGAGTGCCATTCTGGATGCAATGAAACTCATACGCTCCCCACCTGTTGATTCTTGTTCAGAATATGATCCTAATGACTATTCTAACCTCGAGGAATCAAAGGCAGATGGCCTGTCCTGTTCACTCATCAAGGTGCTTGTTATAATTTGGCAATGTTTTATTGATTGCGGGTATCTTGCATATGTTGTCTTGCATTTCTTCTACTTTGTTGCACCTCCATCTGCTTAATTTACTCATCATATATGTCGAGATGCCATGCCCATCCATTATCAATACATATTCCATCTGTCATCATACCATGTTTTTCCACTCAAATGATGTTCTTGTGCATCAGACATCAAAAAGGAAGAGAGTGATTGACGAACCTGAAGGAGCACCAGCAAAGTCCTTGAAAAACATGGTGGTGCCGGAGAAATCAGACAGCACCCCACTTATATTGGCTATACAACCAGTGACACAAAACGTAGGACCGACTCCAGCAGACTGTACCCATACTTCACTGGCCACACCACTAGCCCCACCACATAGGACCTGCACTCCAGCAAAAGGTATACCAGTTTCATTTGCCACAGCACCAGCCGTACCACAGAAAAATCCCACTCCAGCAAAAAGTACAGCAAGTCCACCGGCCGAAGACCTATCCCAACTGCAGAGACGGCCAATTCCTGCAGATTGAAACCCCATTCCATTTATTCCCTGTTTAAAAGACAATGCTTTCAATGTTGTTAGGGACTACGTGCATATATTCCCATCATGGGAAGATTATAGTGAAGACAAACACCATTTTCACATCATCCTGTCCAACTTACGTGTAAGTGCTATTATTCATGGTTATTATTTTCATGTTTTCTGCTGATTGAACACATCAATGATTTACGTTACATTTTTGTAACTAGGCGAAGGTCAATCTGGATAGTCATGACGAGCAAATCTTGCTTGTGCTTTTCAAGGAAGCATTGCAGCAGTATCAGTGTTACCTGAGGAAATCACACTTTGATGGCAAGTCTATAAACGGATTTCCGGTGAAGTCTCCGGTGCTAAATTTAGAAGACATTGAATGGAAAAACCTTGTTATGCACTGGTCTCGTTCTCGGGATGAGGTACTATCTATGAAATCACATGACAATTTGAACTTCTACTTTTCCGCATGTGCCCTACGGATCTTTTTTGTAGGAAATCTACTCGAAGAAGAATTCTGGTTTGAAAAGAACGATAGGATATCGCAAATATGTTGCCCGCTGCTTTGCTCTTGTTAGTACATGTTGTGCTGTATCACTGTCCTTGCATACATACGTGGTTCATTATCTGACAGCAGTATGCATGATAGCTTGCTTATCAATTGTTCGCTCCAAATTATCTGATCTGTATGAATGGTTACATTCGTTTAGAATATATCCAATGCCAACGATTTTTTTAGCTCTGCATTGTTCTTGTAAGTACATGCTATCCTTTATCAGTGTACTTATAATGACAGGTAGTTGTTCATGTACCATCACTCTGCAGCTTATTTTCCTTTTCCATCCATTTTCTACACATCATATCTATATTTACTCTTACCATAAGGTTGGTACTGAAGAAGTTTAGCTGTGCATTGCTCTTGGGCATACCTTTTGCCTGTATCACTACACTTACATTTATCGCTACTTGGTATGTAGCATCACTCTTCATCTTATCTTAAATATTCTCCATTCTTTCGTATATTATCACATTTACATTTAGTCTTAACAAAATGTAGAACAAAGGCAATAATTATGAAGAAGATTCTATGGTAAACTTCTTGAATTCCCCCCCCCCCCCCTCAGCATGGAAAAGGCCTTTATAGAGCCTATCTTCACCAATAATGTAAGTTTGTCCTTCTCAAGTCTTCAAACTTTGTTGTATATATTTGGTTAGGCATGACTGCAACAGCTATTTATTTTTGGTTTTTGCATCAAATTGGATGTTTAAAGTTTATTATCTAGTTCATAAACAAAAGTTTGTCCTTCTCAATTTAAGTTTTCAGTTGTACAACCAAGTTCCTTCTTCATACCATGTAAATTAAACTATACAGAGCAAGTGATCTTCTTTTGCACTGCATGCATGCTTCTGTTCTTCATCCGTAATCCAGTGGTGTGGTGAACCTACCCACTACAGCACAATGTCATATTCTGCAATGTCTTAACTATGAACAATGTCATATCATTCTACTATTATTTAAACCGTTTCTTTATTTGCCAATCTGAAATGGGACAAATTGACAGCACACTAACCATTGATACTTATGAGTTCTTGATCTATAATCCAGTGGTGTCGTGAAGCTACCAACTCCTTCACAATGTCATTTCCTGCCATGTCTTGACCAGAACAATACCATATTGTGTCAATGCAATTTTAAACTGTGTCACTTTATTCGTCAGTAAGAAATGTGATGAATTGTCAGCATTGATACTTTTATGTGAAAAACCTCTCATCTGTCTGCTTGTTTATCTTTCAGAGTGAGGAAGATATAAGTGTTGAACAAGCGCGGTCTCATCATCTTGCTCAGCTTCTTGCGCTGCAGCTCCCCAGCAAGGCAAACCTTTCTTGAACTCTATTGAAATGCTGTCGGTTTTGTATATTATTTTGTCGGCGTGTTTATTTGCACTGGTGGCGATCTTTGATGCCCAGTGTATGTAATCTGTTGTCTGCTTGTGCTTTATTACCATAGTGGCGAACTTTGATGCCCAATGGATGTAATATGCCGTAATTTCTTTATTATATAGTCTAGGTTTTTTCTTATTCACGATGCTGCAGTTATTTTACTATATATATATATCCTATCTTCGCAGTAAACCGGCCAAACCGTAAAATTACGGTACATAATCAGGCCGTCATGCAATCACGATGTAGGTTGGGCCTGAAACGTCCCGAACAGCTCACGGGCCGGCAGCAGCTCGTCATGATTGTGTCAATCAACTCACGGGCTTTTAACAGGCCAAAATTGTCTCGGTCCTTGTTTGGCCCAATCAGATATCGACTGCAAGCAGGCCGGATGCAAACCAGGCCGTAGTTAGGCCCAACTATATGATGGGCTTTTAACAGGCTGAAATTAATATAGGGCCGAAATGTTAAACGGGCCCTTAACAGGCCGAAACTAATATCAAGCGGAATTACTAAATGGGCCATTAGAAAGTGGGCCAAAAAGCATAGCGTCCAGTTGACGGGCCTCTTAATGGGCTGGACCTGATCTGGGCCGTAATTTGGCCCAGAACGTGGTAGGCTTTTAACGGGCCTAATCTCATATGGGACATTATTAGGCCCGGAACGTGGCAGGCCATTAATGGACCGGATCAAATATGGGCTGGCATTTGGCCCAAAACATGGCAGCCAGTTAATGGGACGGCCTACTAGGGTCCTCAAAATCTTGTGGGCCTACGCCTGGGCCGGCCCATTAATGTCAGTGAAATCTCATGGGACTTTAGCTGGGCCTGCCCATTGTGATCCGCAAGAATCATGTGGGCCTTTACCTGGACCGACCCATTATGGCACACAAAAATCTTGTGGGCCTTTACCTGGGCTGGCCAATTATGGCCCACAAAATTTTGTGGGCCTTTAGCTGGGCCAGCCCATTATGGTCCACAAAATCTCATGGGCCTTTAGCTGGACCGGCCCACTATGGTCCGCAAAATCTTATGGGCCTTTAGTTGGCCGACCCATTTAAACTTGATGGGTCGGTCCATGTGTCAACATATCATAGGTGCGTCTCGCCCATTGGATGAGTGACACCTGTGCCAACGCAGACCTGACACGTGTCTCCTCCAGCCAATGATGATTTTACACGTGGAAAATTCCCATTGGTCGGGGCTGTTAACGGGTTATCGGATCCAAAACCCGACCCGATAGCTTAACAGTGTTTCGTTACGGTGGATGCCACATGTCGGTCAGCCTTGGCGAAAGCACTTCTATGACGCACGATTTATCGTCATGGAAGTGGACACTTCTGTGATGATAATTTTGGTAATGTCATGGAACACTTCTATGACAGCACAGGTATGACTATCTAGATTTTGTCATAAATTTGTCATGAATGTACATGCATGACAAAAAACGCGACCTACTATGACAAACACGTATCATCACGGAAGTGTATTTTTCTTGTAGTGAACGCGTAGCATGTAGTGCAATCCCTCGGGTTCAGTTAGAGCCCAACGCCTCTTTCGGGTTTAGTTAGAGCCAACGCCTCGCATACACACGCGTACGTGTACGAGAGAAACGCGCATCGCTCGGCCCGCGACCACCCACCGTAACCGGGAACTCCTTGAAATTTTCCTCGCCCTCGCTTCTACCACAGTTTTTTCCATCATGGACGGCCCAAAGAATGTCATGCAGCTGCGTCTCCGGCCCCCCAGGACGAAAAGCCCATTTTCTGTGATGATTTTTTGTCATAGAAGTAGGAGCCCACCACATCTATGATGATACCTGGTTTTGTCACAATTATCGTCATAGAAGTGTCATGAGTATGACAGAAAAAAAATTGTTCGGCCCAAAATGTCACGGATGTGTCTTTTTTTTGTAGTGATAGGCAACCTAGAGGTCCATTACCGCGGACGCGGCTATTCGAATAGATCATATTAACCCTGCGGGGGTGTACTTCTTCACACACACTCTCGTCACTTACCGCCATGTACACATCGTGTATCTCGGCAACTTTCAAGTGGAGGCCTAGCGAGGGTGTCGGCCACGACCTGACTAACCACACAAGTCTCTAGTCTAGGTTTATCGCTGAGGGAGTCCTGGACTAGGGGGTGTCCGGATAGCCGGACTATCATTGTCGGCCGGTCTCCAAGACTATGAAGATACAAGATTGAAGACTTCATCCCATGTCCGGATGGGACTTTCCTTGGTGTGGAAGGCAAGCTTGGCAATACGGATATGTAGATCTCCTACCATTGTAACCGACTCTGTGTAACCCTAGCCCTCGCCGGTGTCTATATAAACCGGAGGGTTTTAGTCCGTAGGACAAACAACCATTACAACAATCATACCATAGGCTAGCTTCTAGGGTTTAGCCTCCTTGATCTCGTGGTAGATCTACTCTTGTACTACCCATATCATCAATATTAATCAAGCAGGAGTAGGGTTTTACCTCCATCGAGAGGGCCCGAACCTGGGTAAACACATCTTGTCCCTTGTCTCCTGTTACCATCCGCCTAGACGCACAGTTCGGGACCCCCTACCCGAGATCCGCCGGTTTTGACACCGACATTGGTGCTTTCATTGAGAGTTCCTCTGTGTCGTCGCGATCAGGAAGGATGCCTCTTCCCGTCTTTAAAGACGGTATCATCACCAAAGGAGCCTTGGCCGCCGGCCAAACTATCCGGCTAGGTGGTTATCTCATGACCACCTGTTCGGCCACCGCTTTGACGATGACCTCTCGGGTCATCAAAAGCAATCTTCACGTCAACTCGGAATTCACCGAGCAGCTGGATCCAATAGAGCTCTCGTCCGTAAACGAGCTCTTGGATCGCATCGCAGCCCTAGGAGTCGCTACAGACTACAATTAGATTGGTCTTAAAACCGATCTGAGAGAGATTAACTCTCCCCAGGTTACCCACCACGTTGCGGTGGTAGAGGAACAATGCGGAGACTCTTCTTCTATATGGAAAACTAGTTATGTCCGGACTCCCGAACCCTCCATGCCGGATTCCCGCGGAGGGACGGACGTCGATCAAGCACTGAACCTAAAGTCAAGCATCGGACCAGACTCGTTGGACAACATCCAGTAATCCAAGCTTCCAAATTCGGAAACCTTTCGGCCCTTGAGCCTCGAGATGGGCAGGGTTCTGGACTCAATTCCACCCACCCACCCAAACATATGCGATCTATCTCAAATCCGGCAAGAGCCCGCCGAAACAGTACATCATTACTGGGCCAGATTCCTCTTGGTTATGGACAGGATAAAGGACTGCCGTGAGGAAGACGCAATTTCAATCTTCTGCAATAATTGCATGGACAAGGGAATCTTGAACGCCGTAAGTCGTCGTGAAATTACACGCTTCACCGACCTGGCGTCCATAGTACAAAAGTACTGTGCGATGGAGAGTTTCCGGAAAACCGAAACCAAGTTTTGGGATAATCCGGCTCCGAATACAACCCCAGTCCGAAACAAAAGGGTTCATCATGCTCAGGCACCCGGTACAAAAACCAAAAAGCAAAAACCCCATAAAGGGTACGGAACCGTACTGGAGGGATGTCTCAGCGAACCCTGTAAAATTCAAAGTACAGAGGGTGCCACTCCAACACATAGCCTTCGAGCATGTTGGATACTGTGGTAGGTGGCCAAAAGTGGCGAAGAGCTTCTACCCCAGAGAACCACTCCAACAGTACCAGTACGGTATCAACAGTCTTCGAGACTTTCGCATCAAATAATATGCGGAAACGAACGATCCGCAGCCTCACCGAAGTCTACCAAGTAGCCTCAGGCGCACCGAACACTTCGAGTGGACGGATGCTGCCGCTGCCGGACTCAAAGAAATAAAGGCCGTATTGGCAACAAATCTGGTCCTGGCTGTGCCTAACCTGGGCGAACCAATGTTGTTATATATCGCGGCAACACATCAAGTTGTAAGCGCGGTACTCGTCGTCGAACGAGAAACAGAAGGGCATAAATTCCCTCTTCAAAAACCAGTGTACTACGTATCCACTGTCTTAACTCCCTGCAAGTCCCGGTACCCGCATTATCAAAAGATAGCATACGCGATGTTCATGGCATCCCGGAAGCTGCGACACTACTTTCAAGAGTGTTCGATAACAGTGGCCTCCGAAGTACCCCTCAACGACATCATAAACAACCGCGACGCGACGGGTAGGATCGCAAAATGGGCCATTGAGCTCTTACCATTTGACATAACCTACAAACCACGACGATCTATAAAGTCACAAGTCCTGGCTGACTTCGTCGCTGAATGGACCGAAACCGAACTCCCTAAAGAGTATGGCGCATACTCCAATTGGATGATGCATTTCGACGGCTCTAAAATGTTGGCCGGCTTGGGGGATGGCGTTGTTTTGACGTCCCCAACCGAAGACACAGTCCAATACGTACTTCAAATAATGTACACAGACTCCAACAACGCAGCCGAATACGAGGCCCTTCTACACGGTCTCCGGATGGCAATCTCCATGGGCATTCAACGCCTCGAGGTACGCAGGGATTCAAACCTCGCAATATCACAAGTAAACGGAGACTTCGAGGCCAAAGATCCGAAAATGGCAGCCTACCGTAACGCTGTCTTAAAACTATCAGCTCGGTTCGAAGGCCTCGAATTTCACCACGTAGCCTGGGATAATAACCAAGCAGCCGACGTGTTGGCACGCATCGGCGCAAAACGCGACGTTGTTCCTCCAAACATCTTCCTGGAGCGGCTCTTTAAGCCATCCGTACTATGGGAAGAGGAGTCCGGAAATAATAACCCGGAAGCAACCGCACCACCCAACACAGAACAATCTGACATAATCGGCGATTCAGCCGATGAAATAACACCCTCAGCCCACAAAATAATGGCAGTAATTGCCCCGTGGACAGAACCATTCCTAGCCTACTTAATTCGGTAGGAACTTCTCAAAGACCAAAATGAGGCCCGCTGCATAGTTCGGCGATCTAAAGCCTACAAGGTCCACGAGGGAGAACTTTATAAGAAAAGCACAACCGGAGTCCTTCAAAGGTGTATCTCCGAAGAGGAAGGGCGAAATCTCCTGGCTGAAATTCACGCCGGACTAGGCGGACACCACGCTGCAGCCCGAGCCCTTGTAGGTAAGGCCTTCCGTATAGCATTTCATTGGCCGATGGCCCGGGCAGATGCTCAGGACTTAGTCCAACGATGCGTCAGTTGTCAGCTCTTTGCTAATCAGAGCCACATGCCACCCACCGCCCTCAAAACTATACCCATCACCTGGCCGTTTGCGGTCTGGGGGCTTGACATGGTTTAACCCCTTAAAGGGGGAACCCACAAGCAAAAATACCTATTGGTCATGGTGGACAAATTCACCAAATGGATAGAGGCCAAACCAGTCAAAACGGCCGAATCCGGACCAGTGATAGACTTCATATCCGGGGTAGTACACCGCTACGGTGTCCCCCACAACATCATCACCGATAACGGCATGAACTTCATGGCCGACGAGGTTAAACTCTGGTGCAAAAATATGGGCATTAAGCTCGACTACGCTTCAGTCTATCACCCTCAAACCAACGGTCAAGTTGAACAAGCAAATGGTCTAATCATGAGCGGCATCAAACCCAGATTAGTGAGGTCCCTTACGGAATCTAACACGCACTGGGTAGAGGAGCTCGACTCCGTACTCTGGGGGCTGCGGACCACGCCAAACTGTACTACCGGGTTCACGCCATTTTTTATGGTATACGGCACAGAGGCAGTTTTGCCCTTCGACATCATTCATGACTCACCTCGAGAGCGCATGTACGAAGAAAGAGAAGCCAAGTTGGATCGGCAGGACAGCTTGGACGCATTAGAGGAGGAGCGTGACGTGGCAAAGGCTCGTTCCGCATTCTATCAGCAGCAGGCTCGAAGATATCAAAGCAGAGAAGTACGGGCTAAAACTTACAATGTTGGTGAACTAGTTCTACGCCTGCCGGACAAGAAAAAGGACAAACTCAAGCCCAAATGGGAAGGTCCCTTCATCATCGACCAAGTCCTGACCGGCGGAGCATACCATCTGTGAAACGCATCGAACAACCGACTCGAGCCGAACCCATGGAACGCAGCCCGCCTTCGAAGATTCTACACCTAGCGCCGGACTCAGAGTTCTTCTCCTTCCCCCATCCACATTTTATACTTAAGTTGCCTTTTATCTCTCTTTTATCCCACTTTTTTCATAAAGCCCTGGAGGGCCGATTTGCGCATTGTTCACACACACTTGATGTGCTACCCGCACTCATTATACCTGGGGGCTTCTTTAACAGAAGCTTACTTATATGGGCTTCATGCCCAACACATGTGTCAAACTTCCGCATGTACCTTTTATTCACCATTATATGCATCGATATGACTTAAGTTTTGGTCAAGCTGGGTTGCCTGGCTCCTGTGCTTACCCCTACCTTCCAGATTGTTCGGCTATGAGGTAAAGGGAGCACCTCTGTGTCGTGGGGAACGAGCACCTATGGGGTAGGGAGCCCCTTTTTGGTCCGGCAGGGAGCGGAGGGCGCACGAAGAGCAGATCGAGGCGAAAGCACGCGAGGGATTTTACCCAGCTTCGGAGCTCTCCGGAGAGATAAAACTCCTACTGCTGCTTTGTGTTTCTATTCTGTTCTTGCTCAACAACGTATGTGTGTTTTAGTTTCGAATGAGTCGAACCCCTTCTACGTGCGCATGGGCCTCCTTTTTATAGTCTAAAGGGGTCACCGACAGGTGGCAGCGTAGAAAGAGGGGTAAAAAAGTAAAAACGGGGGTTGGTACAACCGCTATCAATAGTGCCCCCTACCTAACTCTGACGGCAGGGGACAAGGGCATTTAATGCCCGTCCGGTCGCTCAAACAGTGTAGGAAACGACCGTTAGGGGCGCCATCGATCGCCACGATGGCCTCCCTGTCATCTTCACTTGCCACCTCGCATCGCTTGGCTGCACAGCCTCCCGCCACGTGCACTAGGAGCGATCCTGCGGCAACACGTCGTCGGATGCGCTGGAGCGTGGGTGCAGAGTGGTAGCTTCGCCGCGGCAAGCGCCTTGCCGCGGTCGCTGTCTCGTCGCACCCGCAAGCTTGCCGCTCGCTGGGTCTTGGTTGGCCTTCCCGGCAAGCTCCTCTTGACGGGGTCTTGTCCTTCCCGGCAAGCTCCTCTTGCCGGGAATCTGTCTTCTCAGTTAACACTTTGTTCTTGAATGGCAGTAATAGGAATAATGAAGGGTCTTGGCGGACGCCCGGCAAGCCTTGCCGCGGGGCGCTGCGACTGCCCATGCACAAATTCGGGGTACTAAGGTACCCCTACTTTAGTACACCGATAGGAGCCCCCGGGCCTGGGCCACACACGGTACCGAGCGCTGTTGGGCCAGGCCCAAAACAGGGCACGGGCACGTGCGGCCTGGGTCCAAACAAAATCCACTCCGTATCCACCGCGCTCCCTTGTAACGGCACGCGTCAATCGTGGCGTCGTGGGGGAGATCGTGGGCAATTCTTAATTCAGGAAATGCGTAACGTTCGCCTCCCCTGTTTATAAGCAGAGGAAACAGAGCCGTTCCCCCACCTTCGCCACTTGCAGTTCCTTCCTCCGAAAGCTCCGCCGTTCCCCTCCGCTTCCCAAGCCGAAAGAGAGCAGCGCTCCGTCGCCCGTCGCCGCCGTCGTCCTCAACACCTCCGCGCTCCCCCACCACTTCCGCCATGGCTTCGAAGACCAGCAAGGGCTCAAAGTCGAGCACCAAGTCGGCCGAGGCGCTGCGGCTTGAGGCGCTGCGGAAGGAGCGAGTGCTTTTCCCTCCCGAGCTCACCCCGAAGGCGCTGCAGGAGGAATTTTACCTTTTCTGGTCGACGGTGACGCGGGCGCATCCGCGCATGCCGGTGCTCTCCGCCGAGGCTTCCAAATCGAAGCGGTGCCCAAAAGGGTACCATTTCTTTCCTGTGTTCTTCTATTGCGGGCTCTGCCCACCTTTTTCCGATTTCCTTTGCGACATCATGAATACCTACGGGTTTCATCTTCTTGATTTCACCCCCAACACCGTTCTGACAATGGCGGTTTTCACACACCTCTGCGAGAACTTCGTTGGCATCCTCCCGAATGTCGCTCTTTTTCGTCATTATTTCACCCCCCGGGCCGAGAAAGGGGAGCCACTGGCTGGCGGAATCGCCTGGACCTCACGCATCGGCATGAAGGAGGTGTATCTGACGGGCGAGCTCCGCAACAAGTGGGATGAGTGGAGGGCGGAGTGGTGCTGGATCGTCGACGCCAACCCGCAGCCATTCATCAACCTGCGCCGGACCCGGGTGGTGCGCGGCGGCGACTGGAGCGCTCTATCACCGGACGACGCCAAGCTGAAGATTGCCACCACCCGAATCCTCCGGCTCACAGCAGGGGCAGTTGGCGCGGATTTCCTTCGCCGTCGCATCCCCCCTCTGCAGAAGAGGGGGAGGCCCGCCTGGATGTTTGGCGGTCCGGCGGATATCATGAGGCTGCGTCCAGGCCTCAACTTCAACTTCACGGTTCTGGAGCTTGACGGGATGCTGAGGGAGCTGTTCAAGCATGACGCCAACCATCCAGAGTGGTTCAGGTTGCCGCAGGGCGTCATCCCGTTGTGCAACAACTCCCAGCGCGATCGCATCTGCGCAATGATGCCAGAGTGCGACTCGCACGGGATAAGCGCAACTTGGATAGAGCCCGCCGACAACGTCGTGCGGCAATTCTTCGACAGCTTGACGGAGGTAGCAGTCACATCCGATGAGCAGAGGCTCCTCACCTGCGACACCACCGACGACGAGATGCGGTACATCGCCACCAGGGCCGAAGAGGCGGCGGCAGCCGCTGCCGCGGGCGAGTTTGGCTTCACGTTGGAGGAGGCGGAGGCGGCCGAGGTGGCAAGCCTTGCCGACCGGGAAGACCTTGCCGGAGAGGTCGTTGGCAAGGGGGAGCCCGAGGCCGAAGCGAGCGAGCCCGCCGGGGCCGCGAGCGGCCAGCCGTCCTCGAGCAGCCTGCCGCAGGCGGAGCCCCAGCGCAGCCCCAATTCCAACCAAGAAGGTGCCTCCTTCGAGTTGGAGATCCAGCAGGGCAGCAAGCAGGCCAACAGCCGCAGCGTCGTGGGACGCGCTCCACCGTGGCAAGTACAGTTGCCGCAGGAGCATCCCAGGCCGTGCCAGCAACTGAGGCGGGGTCTTCCCGGGCTGCGACGCCCGATCCTGCCGCAGCTCCCGGCAAACGTCCAAGGGAGCCTACTCCTCCGCCTCGCCGCGCAGAAAGGGTACAAGACTTCGACCTCTCCGCGCTCAGCTCTGACGAGGAGGAAGAAGAGGAGGAGGAGTAAGGCTTTCTTCTCACTTTACTTGTATTTCTTCAATCTTTGTTGTTGCTTGTTTTGCATCTGATTTACTTCTCTCTGAATCCCTGTTCTATTTCAGAACTCTGGCCGAGAGAGCGGCGAAGAGGGCCAAGGTCCCCGTGGTTGTCATCGAGGACGGTCCTGCTATGACGGCAGAGAACGCGTCCGCGACTACCTTGACGGACCCGGTCCCTTCTCCTCGCAGCAGCCCCCAGCACAGCCCCCAGCGTAAGTGTTTGGTTCACTTTCTGTTGTGGGGAGCGCATGGGCGCTTCTTCTTTTGCTGACATCTTGATTGCTGATTCATTCGTGTAGGAGCAGAGCAGGCCCATCAGGAGCAATCGGAAACCGCCCCGGAGGTGCTGTCTGCTTCGACTACGCCGCCAAGGGGCGATTCACCGACAAGGGAGCGCTCCCCGGCAAGGGAGAGATCACCGGCAAGGGCCGGAACCAGTGAGCCCTTGGTGGAGGAGCCCATGGTCACTGAGCCCAGCACAGGTAACCTTCCTTGTCGGAAATCTTCCCTCGGGTTCTTCTTTTGATCTTCTTTCTTCTTTTTTGGATATTTGCTTGACTTTTCCTTCCTTTTCCCATCCTCAGATCCCCCTCTAGCAGATCCGATGGAGACCGAGGCTGCCGGCGAGGAAGGCGCACGCGGCAATACTGAAGATGCCGCCGCTGACGAGGAAGAGGCCGGAGCTGATGAACCTGCCGACGAGGAAGCCGCCAAGGCTGCTGGAGCAGGAGCCGGTGAGGGGTCCGGCGATCGTACTGACGATCCGGAGGGCGCGGGAGCGCAGGGCACTGCACCGTCTGCCGACCCCTCCGCCGCTGATGCAGCGCCGGGCTCCGAGGAGCCCCAGCCAGGCGCATACTTGAAGGCCGGTGAGGGCGTATACATCAAGTTTCCCTGGGCGCCGAGCTCCAGGGCGCCGGTTGAAGGAGAGGAGTTTGACGGGGAAGTACTCGCCTCTGCTGGGCTGGCGGTGGTCGACGCACCAAGCAGCAGCAGCGGCGAGTCCGAGGAGGAGCAGTTGCTCCGAAAGTTGGTGTCACTCTACCGCGCCCGGCAAGCGAAGCTTGAGTCCCGGGAAGCGCTTGTCGCACGGGCGGGAGTTGACATAGAGAAACATGCGGAGGAGCTCAAGAGCCGCAACCAGGAGGCCCTCCGATCCATTGCGGAGGAAAGGGCACAGCTCGACGAGGCGAAGAAGGCGTTCATCCTGGAGAAGGCTGAAGCCGAGGAGCAGCAGAGGCTCGCCGCCGAGGAGCAGTCCAAGCGGGAAGGTGAGCTGATACAAAAGAAGGTGGACATGGACAGCCACGAGGAAGAGCTCGCCGTCCGGGAGCAATCACTTGGCGGGGCACTCAAGGAGGCGAAGGATGCCGCCGCGGCTGCTGAGGCCGCCAAGAAGGAGTTAGAGGTGAAGGTGACGCAGCTGGAGGCGGACATGAAAGGGAAGAATGAAGAGCTTGCCGCACTCCAGCGCGAACGCGAGAAGGATGCCCGCGCCCATGGCGATCTGCAAGTTCAGCTCGCCGACAAGATCAAGGAACTGAACGTCACCAAGGACTCGAGCGCTGATTTGGAGATGAAGCTGGCCACCTTGACGGAGACGCTGGACGCCGCCAAGAAGCGAGAAGATGACTTGAAGAAAGAGGTTAAGGGCAACGAAGAGCTGCTGACGAGGGCCGCCGAGACTCAGAACACTTTCAAGGCCATGATGGAGCTCTGGACGGAGGGCCTCGTCAACATTGCTGCATCCATCGACGAGGAGTTGGCGGAGCTGGACTTGGCAGGCTTCGGGTACTCCACCGACGAAAACCTCCAGCCCAGCGCCAAGCTTACTCTTTTCTTCAAGGGCGTGGTGACGGCCCTCCAGCAACTCCTGGAAAGGATCCCGAAGAAGCTGGCGAACGAGTCACGCGCAATCTACGCCAAGGTCTTGGAGAAGGTGCTGGTGAAGATCCTCTTCCGCAATCCAGGCCTCGACCTCTCCCGCGTCCTCAAGAAGCTGCCGGCGGGTGCTTATCTTGAGGAGCTCAAAGCCATCGTCGCACCCATCGTGGACAAGGTGAACGAAGTCAGGAGGATCAATGGTGAGCGTGCGGATTAGGCCACTCATCTTCCCCTTTTCTTCTTCTTGCCGCTGCTAGATATGTCATGGAAACAATCTATTAGAGCGCGGCAAGTTGTTTATTGTAATATAACTTTATTCTGGGTACTATCTGCTATGTTACTTCCTTTACTTGATTCCATCCCTTGCATGTTTTTGCCCTACGCTTTTAGGGAACTTGCCGGCGCAAGCACACTTGCCGCGAGCGCTGAGTGCGGAACATCAGCAGCCAGCTGGCGGTGTTGCCTCCGGCAAGAAACCTTGTCGGGACTAGTCGCGGCACACTTTCATTGTTGAGCGGACTCGAAACAAAGTAAGGGCGCAACTTAGCCACGAGCCAGTTCCTCCGCGCACAGGTTTTCCATACAAGGCACGGTCGTTCAAGGAATATAACTTAAAAATTTAAAACTGACTGTGCTCAAACTTTGGCAACTTAGCTTTTCTGTCGTCTATGTCCCGGCAAGGCCATACTTCTTTGAACGATGCCCGGTCCACACCTTTATCCTCTCCTCCCCCCCCCCCCCCGCCCCGTGAACTTGTGGGCGAAGTAACCTTCTTTTTGAAAAAAAGAAAGAAGAGAAAATGATGGTATGGGGCCTTAAGGCTCGTTATTGCTTACCGGGGGTAAGTGTTGCACAAAGTGTCAGATAAAACATGCAAAAAAGAAAGAATGCATGAAATTTGACAAGATGTGCGAAGCACACATGAACTTTATTTATGCACGGGATCTGCGCCCGGCTTTGTACAAAGGGTTACATGCAACAGCGGCAAGGCTTGTACAAAAGGTGGTTGCCGGAACAGATTCCGGCAACCGCGCCTTATGGGTAAAACTTGCGAAGATGCTCTAGGTTCCAGGAATTGCTCACCGG
Source organism: Triticum timopheevii (assembly GCA_963921465.1). Classification (NCBI taxonomy): domain Eukaryota; kingdom Viridiplantae; phylum Streptophyta; class Magnoliopsida; order Poales; family Poaceae; genus Triticum; species Triticum timopheevii. The sequence goes on along the minus strand of OY997264.1, from coordinate 239,486,445 downwards.
AAAGCCATCTTCGGTCTCAAGGCGGACAGCGCCGGGCCTAGTGACTCGTTTCACCCGATAAGGGCCTTCCCACTTTGGCATCAACTTGTTGGAATTCTTGGCGGATTGAACGCGCCGAAGAACAAGGTCGCCTTCCTCGAAGCTTCTAGCATTAACTTTGCGGCTATGGTAGCGACGCAAAGCTTGCTGGTAGCGAGCAGCTCGTACAGCAGCCTGAAGACGATCTTCCTCGAGGAGCAGCGCGTCATCTTGCCGCAGCTGCTCTTGCTCAAGCTCATCATAAGCGAGCACTCGAGGTGATCTGTATACGAGTTCCGTGGGGAGAACTGCTTCTGCTCCGTAGACAGTAGCAAAAGGTGTCTGGCCAGTGGCTTGATTTGGCGTCATCCTGATCGACCAAACAACCACCGGCAGCTCCTCGATCCAATTTTTTCCGCACTTGCGCAGCCTGTCGAAAGTTCTGGTCTTGAGCCCGTGCAGCACTTTAGCGTTTGCCCTCTCCGCTTGACCGTTGCTTCTCGGGTGAGCAACAGAAGCGAAGAAGATCTTGGTGCCAAGATCCTGGACATACTGCATGAAGGTGCGGCTCGTGAATTGTGTGCCATTGTCGGTGATGATCCTGTTAGGGACTCCGAAACGGCAAACAATTGACCTGAAGAACTTGACTGCTGACTGTGCTGTCACCTTCCTCACTGCTTCCACTTCAGGCCACTTTGCGAACTTGTCGATCGCAACGTACAAGTACTCAAAGCCCCCGATAGCTCGGGTAAAGGGGCCGAGGATGTCGAGCCCCCAGACCGAAAATGGCGAGGATAAAGGGATTGTTTGGAGAACTTGAGCTGGTTGATGTATCTGCTTGGAGTGGAACTGGCACGCTTCACACTTGGTTACTTGTGCAGTTGCATCCTGGAGGGCTGTCGGCCAGAAGAAACCTTGCCGGAAGGCTTTGCCGGCAAGTGCTCTTGCGCCAATGTGGTGACCACATATGCCTCCATGTATCTCCGCCAACAGCTCCTGTCCATCTTCCCGGGAAATGCACTTCAATTTCTCTCCGTTGAATCTTCTTCTGTACAGTATGTCATCGACAAATTGGTACATACTCGATTGCCGGGCTACTCTTTCTGCTTCTTCTTGCTCTTCGGGAAGTTCTCCTGTCTGAAGGAAATGGACGATCTGCTGTGCCCATGCCGGAGCTTGTGGCTCAACGACAAGGACTAAAGGCGCAAATGTTGCGGCGGGAACATCTGCTTCCACGGCAAGAATCTGTGATTCAGCCGGAGCATGATGCTCCCCGACAAGCGTGTCAGGACACAGCTTGTCGGGAGCGTCTGCTTCAACGAAACAAACCCTAGGGGTTGTCGGAGCAGACTGCTCCTCAGCGCTCTTTGTGTTGATCTTGGGGACCTTCTTGACAGCGGCTTCGGGAAGCTCTGCCGGAAAGTAGTCGCCAGTAACCAACTTCCTGTTCTTGCTCTGTCCAGTTGATGGTGTTACAGATGGTTGAGTCAACTTGAGCACAAAAATCCCTGGTTCCACAGGTAACTTGAGTGCGGCACACTTTGACAGGCTGTCTGCAATGTCATTTTGAGCTCTTGGAACAAGTTCCATTTGCAGGCCGTCAAAATGTTCTTCTAGCTTCCTCACTTCATCAATGTATGCTTCCATCAACGGACTCTGATAATCTTTGTTTACTTGACGGACGACAAGCTGTGAGTAACCCCTGACAATAAGCTTCCTGATCCCAAGGTCTGCCGCGATCCTGAGTCCGGCAAGCAAGCCTTCATACTCTGCAGTATTGTTTGTTGCTTGCTCCTTGGGAAAGTGCATCTGGACCACGTACTTGAGGTGCTCTCTGGTGGGTGCGACAAGTAGTACGCCCGCACCGGCGCCTTGCAGCGAGAAGGCACCATCAAAATACATGATCCATTCCTTGTTTGCTTCCTTGACGGGGATGCTCCTCTCCGGAGTTTCTTCATCAGGTGTCGGCATCCATTCTGCTATGAACTCTGCCAATGCTCGGCTCTGAATAGTTGAAGCACTTTCAAACTTGAGGCCAAAGCTTGACAATTCCAGTGCCCACTCGACAATCCTGCTTGTTGCTTCTGGATTCTGCAGTATCCTCTTCAACGGAAAGCGAGTGACCACTGTGATCCCATGTGCTTGAAAGTAATGGTGCAGCTTCCTCGAGGCCATGAGAAGGCTGAAAAGCAACTTCTGCACACCAGAGTATCTTGACCTAGCCCCCTGCAGAAGGTAACTGACAAATTAAACTGGGCGCTGCACCATCTTCTTCTGTTTCTCTTCTTGTGGCTGCGCAGATCCATCCTTGCCGGAACCAGAACTTGTCGGGGAAGCCCCCTGCTTGTCGCTGGACTCGCTTGCCGCGGTCGCTGGCTCATCATCCGCCTCCCTCTCCACTACTAACGCAGCGCTAACCACTTGATTGGTTGCCGCCAGATATAGCAGCAACTTCTCTTGTGGCTTAGGTGCGACAAGTATTGGAGTGGAGGATAGGTATCTCTTCAAGTCCTGCAGCGCAGCCTCCGCTTCCGGAGTCCATTTGATTGGACCTGCCTTTTTCAAAATCTTGAAAAATGGCAGGGCGCGCTCAGCAGACTTAGAGATGAACCTACTGAGAGCAGCAACACAGCCGGCAAGTCTTCGCACATCCTTGACGCGCTTCGGTGCTCCGATTTGCTCAATGGCCTTGATCTTCTCGGGATTGGCTTCAATCCCCCTCTGGGACATAAAGAACCCGAGAAGCTTGCCGGAAGGAACTCCAAACACGCACTTCTCGGGGTTCAACTTGAGATTGATCTTGCGCAGATTTGCAAAAGTCTCGTCCAAATCTTGGATCAGAGTTTCTTTGTCCTTGCTCTTGACCACTATGTCATCCATGTAAACTTCTACATTTCTATGCAGCTGTGGCTCAAAAGCATGACTGACTACTCTTGCAAATGTTGAACCAGCATTCTTTAGTCCGAAAGGCATCCGTACAAAGCAGTACGTGCCACATGGAGTAATGAATGCGGTTTTCTCTTCATCCTCTTCAGCCATGAAGACCTGATGATATCCTGAATATGCATCAAGGAATGAAAGAAGGTCACATCCTGCCGTGGAGTCGACAATCTGGTCAATGCGCGGCAAGGGAAATGGATCCTTGGGACAAGCTTTATTAACATCAGTGAAGTCAATACAAAGCCTCCACTTCCCATTCGCCTTGCGCATGACTACTGGATTGGCTAACCACGTTCGATGGAGTACTCCTCGGACCAGGCCTGCTGCTTCCAGTTTCTTGATCTCTTCAGCAATGAACTCTTGGCGTTTCACTGCTTGCTTCCTAACTCTCTGCTTGACGGGCCGCGCGTGAGGGCAGACGGCAAGGTGGTGCTCAATTACTTTCCTGGGAACACCAGGGATGTCAGATGGTTGCCATGCAAACACATCGACATTCGCCCACAGGAAAGCAACGAGCGCGCTTTCCTATTTAGGGTCAAGCGTTGCACTGATGGTGAAGGTACCACCAGTGCCGTCCTCCTTGGCGGCCACTTTCTTTGTCTCTGGTGTCACTGTCTTTGCCTTCTTGCACTTGCCGGTGGAGCTCGATGGTGCGTCCTCGACGGTAGCGCAGCACTCCGAAGAGGTGTGCTTGCCGAAGTGGGCATCAGAGCTACTCTTGCCGGACTTGGTCTTCTTCTTCCCCCCGGGAGCATCAGCGGCAAGTGGTTTGCGTTCTGCTGCGGCTTCTGCTTCCCGGAAGATCTTGTCGGTACAGATAAGCGCATCTTTCTTGTCGCCATGGACAGAAATAACACTTATCGGACCAGGCATCTTGAGCACGTTGTAAGCGTAGTGAGAGGCTGCCATGAACTTGGCAAGGGCTGGACGACCGAGTATCCCATTGTAGGGCAATGGGAAATCAGCAACGTCAAACATGACTCTATCTGTCCTGAAGTTCAGCTCGCTGCCAAAAGTTACTGGCAGTGTGATCTTCCCCTTCGGCTTGCTCCTTCCTGGGTTGATTCCTTGAAAGGTACCAGTTTCTTCGAGCTCGTTGTCGGGGATCTGGAGCTTCTTGAGCACCGCGGAAGAGATCATATTCAGGCCGGACCCGCCGTCAACCAGCATCTTCGTGACCTTGAGGTTGCGGATTGTTGGCGAGACCAACATCAGCAAGCACCCGACCGCAGTGATGCGATCAGGGTGATCCTCAACGTCGAAGATGATGGGCGTGCTGGACCACTTCAGGGGCTTGCACGATTCGACGGACGGTTCTGCTGCGTTCACTTCCCGCACCCACTGTTTGAGTTGGCGGTGCGAGGTGTGCAGAGAGGCACCGCCGTCAATGCACAAAACCTCTGTTGCCTTCTGAAACTCTTGCTCGTCGGTCTCATCTTCCTCCATCTCATCATCTTCATCTTCGTCTTCATCCTTGTCGCGGCCACGGGGAGGCCTATCTCCTTGCCGCTGCTTGGCCTTGCCGCGGCGCCCTCCCCGGGCGGGACGCTTCTTGCCGGATCCTCCGCCACCTTCCTGGGCCTTCTCCTTGTCGCGGCGCTCGTATTCAGCTTTCTGTAGCTCTGCCATCTGCTCAAACTTCTTGCAAGCTTGGAGGTCATGGCCCTTGGTGCGGTGAATCTTGCAGTACTGCTTGCCGGAGCCGTCTTGCTTGTCGGCGGCCACCACAGCCTCGCCGGAGTCACCAGCTTTGGCCTTCTCGGCGCCACCTTCGTTGCCGGACTGCTCGACGACTAGCACATCCTTAGCTTTTCTCTTTCTGTTGTTCCGCCTCCGGTTCTTCTTTGCCGGAGGGGCGTCCTCGCTGTCAGATCCTTCTGCTCCTGCGTTCTCTCCAGGGAGTTTCCTCCCCTCCTCAGCACGTGCACAATTGTCGGCCAGAGCATATAGCTCGCTGACATCTCTGATCTTGCACATCGCCATCTCCTCCCTCATCCTGCGGTTACGCACGTTCTGATGGAACGCGCTGATAACCGCGGCAGGGTGGACGTCTGGGATGTTGCACTGCACCTGGCTGAATCTCTGTATGTACTTGCGCAGGGGTTCTCCTTCCTTCTGGGCGAGCTGGTGAAGGTCGCTCTCCTGGCCATGGGGTTTGTGGCCGCCTGTGAAGGCGCCGACAAACTGATGGCACAGGTCCGCCCACGAAGAGATGGAGTTGTCCGGCAAGTGCATGAGCCAAGATCTGACGTTGGGCTTGAGCACCAGCGGGAAGTAGTTGGCGAGGATCTTCTCGCTGCGTCCCCCGGCAGCCTGCACCGCGATGGTGTAGACGCTGAGGAACTCCGATGAATGTATCCTGCCATCGTACTTCTCAGGCACGTCTGGCTTGAAGTTCTTGGTACTGGGCCTCTGGACCTGCCGCAGCTCACGGGTGAACGCAGGGCAACCTACCGCGTACGGCAAGTCGCCTGGTTCCCCTGGCGCATGCATATCGACAGTGGGCCCAGCGCGCTGGTCTGACTAACATCGCGCTTCTCTTTGGCGCTCGATGCGAGTGCGAGCGTCTTCGTGTCGTCGTTCTTGGAGAACTTGGCGTTGATCGCGGCGAGCTCGCGGGTCTGACGACGCGGTAGAGTCGGTGTCGAGGTTGGCCCGGCGAGTCGCCGATCTTGGCCTTCGGGGCGGGGAGTGCACAGTGGTGGCACCCCCAGCGGTCTTGTCGGTGTCGGCTTGCGTCTGGGCGTCTTGCCGGGGCTTCGATGTGCTCGGTTGCCGATGTGCTCCGACGACTGGAGGGTCACCGATAGGCAACCGAGCACATCGAAGCCCCGGCAAGACGCCCAGACGCAAGCCCCAGCAACCGAGCACATCGAAGCCTCGGCAAGACGCCCAGACGCAAGCCGATGCTGACAAGACCGCTGGGGGTGCCATCACCGTGCACTCCCCGCCCCGAAGGCCAAGATCGCCGACTCGCCGGGCTAACCTCGACACCGATTCCACCGCGTCGTCGGACCCACGAGCTCGTCGCGATCAGCGCCAAGTTCTCCAAGAACGACGACAAGAAGACGCTCGCACTCGCATCGAGCATCGAAGAGAAGCGCGGCGTCAGTTAGACCAGCGCGCTGGGCCCACTATTGATATGCATGCGCCAGGGGAACCAGGCGACTTGCCGTACGCGGTAGGTTGCCCTGCGTTCACCCGTGAGCTGCGGCAGGTCCAGTGGCCCAGTACCAAGAACTTCAAGCCAGACGTGCCCGAGAAGTACGACGGCAGGATACATCCGTCAGAGTTCCTCAGCGTCTACACCATTGCGGTGCAGGCTGCCGGGGGCGCGACGAGAAGATCCTCGCCAACTACTTCCCGCTGGTGCTCAAGCCCAACGTCAGATCTTGGCTCATGCACTTGCCGGACAACTCCATCTCTTCGTGGGCGGACCTGTGCCATCAGTTTGTCGGCGCCTTCACAGGCGGCCACAAACCCCATGGCCAGGAAAGCGATCTTCATCTGCTCGCCCAGAAAGAAGGAGAACCCCTGCGCAAGTACATACAAAGATTCAGCCAAGTGCAGAGCAACATCCCAGACGTCCACCCTGCCGCGGTTATCAGCGCGTTCCATCAGAACGTGCGTAATCGCAGGATGAGGGAGGAGATGGCGATGTGCAAAATCAGAGATGTCAGCGAGCTATATGCTCTGGCCGACAAATGTGCACGTGCTGAGGAGGGGAGGAAACTCCCCGGAGAGAACGCAGGACCAGAAGGATCTGACAGTGAGGATGCCGCCCCGGCAAAAAAGAACCGGAGGCGGAATAACAGAAAGAGAAAAGCTAAGGATGTGCTAGTTGTCGAGCAGTCCAGCAACGGAGGTGGCGCCGAGAAGGCCAAAGCAGGTGACTCCGGCGAGGCTGTGGTGGCCGCCGACAAGCAGGATGGCTCCGGCAAGCAGTACTGCAAGATCCACCGCACCAAGGGCCATGACCTCCAGGCCTGCAAGAAGGTTGAGCAGCTCGTAGAGCTGCAGAAAGCTGAGTACGAGCGCCGCGACAAGGAGAAGGCCCAGGAAGGTGGCGGAGGATCCGGCAAGAAGCGTCCCGGCCTGGGAGGACTCCGCGGCAAGGCCAAGCAGCGGCTAGGAGACAGGCCTCCCCGCGGCCGCGACAAGGATGAAGACGAAGACGAAGACGATGAGATGGATGAGGATGACGCCGACGAGCAGGAGTTTCAGAAGGCAACGGAGGTTTTGTGCATCGACGGTGGTGCTTCTCTGCATACCTCACACCGCCAACTCAAACAGTGGGTGCGGGAAGTGAATGCAGCAGAACCATCCGTTGAGTCGCGCAAGCCCCTGAAGTGGTCCAGCACGCCCATCATCTTTGATGTCGAGGATCACCCTGATCGCATAACTATGGTCGGGTGCTTGCCGATGTTGGTTTCACCAACAATCCGCAACCCCAAGGTCACGAAGATGCTGGTTGATGGCGGGGCCGACCTGAATCTGATCTCTTCCGCGGTGCTCAAGAAGCTCCAGATCCCCGACAGCGAGCTCGAAGAGACTGGTACCTTCCAAGGAATAAATCCAGGAAGGAGCAAGCCGAAGGGGAATATCACACTACCAGTAACATTTGGCAGCGAGCTGAACTTCAGAATAGAGAAGGTCACCTTTGACGTCGCTGATTTCCCATTGCCATACAATGGGATACTTGGCCGTCCAGCGCTCGCCAAGTTCATGGCAGCCTCTCACTATGCCTACAACGTGCTCAAGATACCCGGTCCGATAAGTGTCATTTCTGTCCATGGCGACAAGAAAGATGCACTTATCTGTACCGACAAGATCAACCGGGAAGCAGCAGCCACAGCAGAACACAAACCACTTGCCGCTGAAGCTCCCGGGAGGAAGAAGAAGACCATGTCCGGCAAGAGTAGCTCTGGTGCCCACTCCGGCAAGCGCACCTCTTCGGAGTGCTGCGCTACCGTCGAGGACGCACCATCGAGCTCCACCGGCAAGTGCAAGAAGGCAAAGACAGCTCCACCAGAGACTAAGAAAGTGGCCGCCAAGGAGGACGGCACTGGTGGTACCTTCACCATCAGTGCCACGCTTGACCCTAAATAGGAAAGCGCGCTCGTTGCTTTCCTGCGGGCGAATGTTGATGTGTTTGCATGGCAACCATCTGACATCCCCGGTGTTCCCAGGAAAGTAATTGAGCACCACCTTGCCGTCTTCCCTCACGCGCGGCCCGTCAAGCAGAGAGTTAGGAAGCAAGCGGTGGAACATCAAGAGTTCATTGCAGAAGAGATCAAGAAATTGGAAGCAGCGGGCCTGGTCCGAGGAGTACTCCATCCAACGTGGTTAGCCAATCCAGTAGTCGTGCGCAAAGCGAATGGGAAGTGGAGGCTTTGTATTGACTTCACTGATGTTAATAAAGCTTGTCCCAAGGATCCATTTCCCTTGCCGCGCATTGACCAGATTGTCGACTCCACGGCAGGATGTGATCTGCTTTCATCCCTTGATGCATATTCAGGATATCATCAGATCTTCATGGCAGAAGAAGATGAAGAGAAAACCGCATTCATTACTCCATGTGGCACGTACTGCTTTGTACGGATGCCTTTCGGACTAAAGAATGCTGGTTCAACATTTGCAAGAGTAGTCAGTCATGCTTTTGAGCCAAAGTTGCACAGGAATCTAGAAGCTTACATGGATGACATAGTGGTCAAGAGCAAGGACAGAGAAAGGTTGATCCAAGATTTAGACGAAACCTTCACAAATCTGCGCAAGATCAATCTCAAGTTGAACCCCGAGAAGTGCGTGTTTGGAGTTCCTTTCAGCAAGCTTCTCGGGTTCTTTGTGTCCCAGAGGGGGATTGAAGCCAATCCCGACAAGATCAAGGCCATTGAGCAGATCGAAGCACCGAAGCGAGTCAAGGACGTACGAAGGCTTGCCGGGTGCGTTGCTGCTCTTAGTAGGTTAATCTCTAAGTCTGCTGAGCGCGCCCTACCATTTTTCAAAATTTTGAAAAAGGCAGGTCCAATGAAATGGACTTCGGAAGCGGAGGCTGTGCTGCAGGACTTAAAGAGATACCTATCCTCCACTCCAATACTTGTCGCACCTAAGCCACAATAGAAGTTGTTGCTGTATCTAGCGGCAACCAATCAAGTGGTTAGTGCTGCGTTAGTGGCCGAGAGGGAGGCGGATGATGAGTCAGCGGCTGCGGGGAGCGAGTCCAGCGACAAGCACGGGGCTTTCCCGACAAGCTCCGAAGCGAGTCAAGGACGTACGAAGGCTTGCCGGCTGCGTTGCTGCTCTCAGTAGGTTCATCTCTAAGTCTGCTGAGCGCGCCCTGCCATTTTTCAAAATTTTGAAAAAGGCAGGTCCAATGAAATGGACTCCGGAAGCGGAGGCTGCACTACAGGACTTAAAGAGATACCAATCCTCCACTCCAATACTTGTCGCACCTAAGCCACAAGAGAAGTTGCTGCTGTATCTAGCGGCAACCAATCAAGTGGTTAGTGCTGCGTTAGTGGCGGAGAGGGAGGCGGATGATGAGCCAGCGGCCGCGGGGAGCGAGTCCAGTGACAAGCACGGGGCTTTCCCGACAAGATCTGTGCAGCCGCAGTAAGAAAAACAAAAGAAGATGGAGCAGCGCCCAGTGCATTTTGTCAGTTCCCTTCTGCAGGGGGCTAGATCAAGGTACTCTGGAGTGCAGAAGTTGCTTTTCGGCCTTCTCATGGCCTCGAGGAAGCTGCGCCATTACTTTCAAGCACATGAGATTACAGTTGTCACTCGCTTTCCGTTGAAGAGGATATTGCAAAATCCAGAAGCAACAGGCAGGATTGTCGAGTGGGCACTAGAATTGTCAAGCTTTAGCCTCAAGTTTGAGAGTACCTCAACTATCCGGAGCCGAGCATTGGCAGAATTCATAGCAGAATGGACGCCAACACCTGATGAAGAAACTCCGGAAACGAGCATCCTCGTCAAGGAAGCAAACAAGGAATGGATCATGTACTTTGATGGTGCCTTCTCGCTGCAGGGCGCCGGTGCGGGCGTACTACTCGTCGCACCCACCGGAGAGCACCTCAAGTACGTGGTCCAGATGCACTTTCCCAAGGAGCAAGCAACAAACAATACCGCAGAGTATGAAGGCTTGCTTGCCGGACTCAGGATCGCCGCGGACTTTGGGATCGTCCACAAGCTCCGGCATGGGCACAGCAGATCGTCCATTTCCTTCAAACAGGAGAACTTCCCGAAGAGCAAGAAGAAGCGGAGAGAGTAGCCCGGCAATCAAGTATGTACCAGTTTGTTGATGAAATACTGTACAGAAGAAGATTCAACGGAGTGAAATTGAAGTGCATTTCCCGGGAAGATGGACAGGAGCTGTTGGCGGAGATACATGGAGGCATATGTGGTCACCACATTGGTGCAAGAGCACTTGCCGGCAAAGCCTTCCGGCAAGGTTTCTTCTGGCCGACAGCCCTCCAGGATGCAACTGCACAAGTAACCAAGTGTGAAGCGTGCCAGTTCCACTCCAAGCAGATACATCAACCAGCTCAAGCTCTCCAAACAATCCCTTTATCCTGGCCATTTTCGGTCTGGGGGCTCGACATCCTCGGCCCCTTTCCCCGAGCTGTCGGGGGCTTTGAGTACTTGTACGTTGCAATCGACAAGTTCACAAAGTGGCCTGAAGTGGAAGCAGTGAGGAAGGTGACAGCACAGTTAGCAGTCAAGTTCTTCAGGTCAATTGTTTGCCGTTTCGGAGTCCCTAACAGGATCATCACCGACAATGGCACACAATTCACGAGCCGCACCTTCATGCAGTACGTCCAAGATCTTGGCGCCAAGATCTGCTTCGCTTCTGTTGCTTACCCGAGAAGCAACGGTCAAGCAGAGAGGGCGAACGCTGAAGTGCTGCGCGGGCTCAAGACCAGAACTTTCGACAGGCTGCGCAAGTGCGGAAGAAACTGGATCGAGGAGCTGCCGGTGGTTCTTTGGTCGATCAGGACGACGCCAAATCGAGCCACTGTCCAGACACCTTTTGCTCTAGTCTACGGAGCAGAGGCAGTTCTCCCCACGGAACTCGTATACGGATCGCCTCGAGTGCTCGCTTATGATGAGCTTGAGCAAGAGCAGCTGCGGCAAGATGACGCGCTGCTCCTCGAGGAAGATCGTCTTCAGGCTGCTGTACGAGCTGCTCGCTACCAGCAAGCTTTGCGTCGCTACCATAGCCGCAAAGTTAATGCCAGAAGCTTCGAGGAAGGCAACCTTGTTCTTCGGCGCGTTCAATCTGCCAAGAATTCCAACAAGTTGACACCGAAGTGGGAAGGCCCTTATCGGGTGAAACGAGTCACTAGGCCTGGAGCTGTCCGCCTTGAGACCGAAGATGGCTTTCCGGTGAGCAACTCCTGGAACATAGAGCATCTTCGTAAGTTTTACCCATAAGGCGCGGTTGCCGGAACCTGTTTCGGCAACCACCTTTTGTACAAGCCTTGTCGCTGTTGCATGTAACCCTTTGTACAAAGCCGGGCGCAGATCCCGTGCATAAATAAAGTTTATGTGCTCCGCACATCTTGTCAAATTTCATGCATTCTTTCTTTTTTGCATGTTTTATCTGACACTTTGTGCAGCACTTGCCCCCGGTAAGCAATAATGAGCCTTAAGGCCACATATCATTATCTTCTCTTCTTTCTTTTTTCTCAAAAGGAAGGTCCCTTCGCCCACAAGTTCACGGGGGGGGGGGGGGGGGGAGGAGAGGATAAAGGTATGGACCGGGCGTCGTTCAAAGAAGTATAGCCTTTCTGGGACACAGACGACAAAAAAAAAGCTAAGTTGCTAAAGTTTGAGTATGATCAATTTTTAAAATTTTAAGTTATCTTCCTTGAACGACCGTGCTTTGTATGGAAAACCTGTGCACGGAGGAACCTCCTCGTAGCTAGTTGCGCCCTTACTTTGTTTCGAGTCCGCTCAACAACTTAAGTGTGCTGCAACTAGTGGCGGCAAGGTTTCTTGCCGGAGGCAGTACTGCCAGCGGGCTGCTGATGACCCGCACTCAGCGCTCGCTGCAAGCATTCCTGCGCCGGCAAGTCCCCTAAAAGCGTAGGGTAAAAACATACAAAGAAAAGAATCAAGTAAAGGAGATGACATAGCAAGCATTGCCCAGAATAAAGTTATATTACAAAAGTAACTTGTTGCGGCACTGACTAAATTGTTCTCATAAATAACAGCGACAAGGAAAGGAGAAGAAGAGTGGCCTAATCCACGCGCTCGCCGTCGATCCTCCTGACTTCGTTCACCTTGTCCACAATGGGTGCGACAATGGCTTTGAGCTCTTCAAGATCAGCACCCGCCGGCAGCTTCTTGAGGACGCGGTTGAGGTCGAGGCCTGGATTGCGGAAGAGTATCTTCACCAACACCTTCTCCAAGACCTTGGCGCAGATCGCGCGCGACTCATCAGCCAGCTTCTTTGGGATCCTTTCCCGGAGCTGCTAGAGAGCCATCACCACACCCTTGAAGAAAAGAGTAAGCTTGGCGCTGTGCTGGAGATTCTCGTCGGAAGAGTACCCGAAGCCCGCCAAGTCCAGTTCCGCCAGCTCTTCGTCAATGGCTGCAGTGATGTTGACGAGGCCCTCCGTCCAGAGCTCCACCGTAGCCTTGAAGGTGTTTTGGGTCTCAGCAGCCCTCGTCAACAGCTCCTCGTTGCCCTTGATCTCTTTCTTCAAGTCATCCTCTCGCCTCTTGGCACCGTTCAGCGTCTCCGTCAGTGTGGCCAGTTTTAGCTCCAGGTCAGCGCTTGAGTCCTTGGCAGCGTTCAGTTCATTGATCTTGTCGGCAAGTTGAACTTGCAGATCGCCATGGGCAAGGGCATCCTTCTCACGTTCGCGCTGGAGTGCGGCAAGCTCCTCACTCTTCCCTTTCATGTCAGCCTCCAGCTGCGTCACCTTCGCTTCCAATTCCCTCTTGGCGGCCTCGGCAGCTCCGGCAGCATCCTTCGCTTCCTTGAGCGCCCCGCCAAGTGATTGTTCCCGGGCAGCGAGATCCTCCTCATGGCTGTCCAAGTTAACCTTTTTCTGCGTCAGCTCACCTTCCCGCCTGGACAGCTCCTCGGCGGCAATCCTCTGCTACTCTTCGGCTTCAGCCATTTCAAGGATGAACGCCTTCTTTGCCTCGACGAGATGCGCCCTCTCCTCAGCAATGGACCGGAGGGCCTCCTGGTTGCGGTTCTGGAGCTCCTCCGCATGCTTCTCTATGTCAATTCCCGCTTGCGCAACGAGCGCTTCCCGGGACTCCATCTTCGCTTGCCGGGCGCGGTAGAGTGACACCAGCTTCTGGAGCAGTTGCTCCTCCTCGGACTCGCCGCTGCTGCTGCTTGGTGCGTCAACTACTGACAGCCCGGCGGAGGCGAGCACCTCTTCGTCAAAAGACTCTCCCTCGATCGGCGCCCTGGAGCTCGACGCCCAGGGAAGATGGATGAAAACACCCTCGCCGGCCTTCAAGTAGGCGCCGGGCTGGGGCTCCTCGGAGCCCGGTGCTGCTTCAGCGGCAGAGGGGTCGGCGGTCGATGCAGTGCCTTGCGCTCCTGCGCCCTCCGGGTCGTCAGTACGATCGCCGGGCCCCTCGCCAGCTCCTGCACCAGCAGCCTTGGTGGCCTCTTCGCTGGCGGGGTCGTCAGCACCGGCCTCTTCCTCGTCAGCGGCGGCGTCTTCAGTGTTGCCGCGTGCATCTTCCTCGCCGGTGGCCTCAGTCTCCATCGGGTCGGTGAGAGGTGGATCTGAGGACAGGAAGAGGAAGGAAAAAGTCAAGCAAAAATCCAAAAAGAAGATCAGAAGAAGAACCCAAGGGAAGATTTCCGACAAGAAGGGTTACCTGTGCTGGGCTCTGTGACCATGGGCTCCTCCATCGAAGGCTCACTGGTTCTGTCCCTTGCCGGGGACCTCTCCCTTGCTGGGGAGTGCTCCCTTGTCGGGGAATCGCCCCTTGGCGGCGTAGTCGAAGCAGACAGCACCTCCGGGGCGGCCTCTCCTTGCTCCTCATGGGCCTGTTCTGCTCCTACACAAATAAATCAACAATCAAGATGTCAGCAAAAGAAAAAGCACCCATGCGCGCCCCACAACAGGAAGTGAACCAAACACTTACGCTGGGGGCTGTGCAGGGGGCTGCTTCGAGGAGATGGTATCGGGTCCATCAAGGTAGTCTCAGATGTATCCTCTGCCATCACAGCAGGATCGTCCTCGATGACGACCACGGGGACCTTGGCCCTCTTCGCCGCTCTCTCGGCCAGAGTCCTGAAATGGAACGAGGTTCAGAGGGAAGCAGATCAGATACAAGACAAGAAACTACAAGAGTCGAAGAAACACAAGTACAATAAGAAGAAAGTCTTACTCCTCTTCTTCTTCTTCCTCCTCATCGGAGCTCAGCGCGGAGAGGTCGAAATCCGGCACCCTCTCAGCGCGACGAGGCAGAGGAGTAGGCTCCCTTGGACGCTTGGCAGGAGCTGTGGCAGGGTCAGGAGTAGCAGCTCGAGAGGATCCCGCTCCAGTTGCCGGCGCGGCATGAGACGCTCCCGCGGCAACGGTGCTTGTCGCGGTAGAGCGTGTCCCGCGGCGCTGCGCCTGTTGGCCTGCCCGCCGCCCTGCTGTGTCCCCAGTCTTGCGGAGGCGCCTCCTCGGTTGAGCTGGGGGCTGCGCTGAGGGCTCCGTCTGCGGCAAGCTGCTCGTAGATGGTTGGCCAGTTGCGCCCCCGGCAGGCTCGCTCGCCTCGGCTTCGGGCCCCTCATCGCCAGCAACCTCCCCGCCAAGGTCCTCTCGGTCGGCAAGGCTTGCCGCCTCGGCCGCCTCTGCCTCCTCCAACGTGAACCCAAAATCGCCCGCGGGTGAGGAGCCTCTGCTCGTCGGCGCGGACCGCTACCTCCGCCAATCTGTCGAAGAATTGCCGCACGACGTCGTCGGCGGGCTCCATCCAAGTTGGGACAATCCCGTGCGAGTCGCACTCCGGCATCATTGCACGGATGCTATCATGCTTGGAGTTGTTGCACAGTGGGATGACGCCCAGCGGCAGCCTGAACCACTCCGGATGGTTGGCGTCATGCTTGAACAGCTCCTTGAGCATCCCGTCAAGCTCCAGAACTATGAAGTTGAAGTTGAGGCCTGGACGTAGCCTCATGATATCTTCCGGGCCGCCAAACAGCCAGGCGGGCCTCCTCCTCTCCTGCAGAGGGGCGATGCGACGGCGAAGGAAATCCGCGCCAACGGCCCCTACTGTGAGCCCGGCAAGCCTGAGCCGCGGGATTCGGGTGGTGGCGATATTTAGCTTGGCATCGTCCGGCGACAGAGCGCTCCAGTCGCCACCGCGCACTACTCGAGTCTGGTGCAAACTGGTGAAGGGCTGTGGATCTGCATCAACGATCCAACACCATTCAGCCCTCCACTCGTCCCATTTGCTGTGGAGCTCCCCCTCCAGATACACCTCCTTCTTGCCGACCCTTGAGATCCAGGAGACCCTGCCCGACAAGGGTTCTCCTTTCTCGACCCAGGGAATGAAATAGTGGCGGAAAAGAGCAACGTTGGGTTGGACTCCGACGAAGTTCTCGCAAAGATGCGCGAAAACCGCCATTGTCAGAACGGCGTTGGGGGTGAAGTCAAGAAGGTGGAGCCCGTATGTGTTTATGATATCGTAGAAGAAATTGGAAAAGGGCGGGCAGAGCCCGCAGTAGAAGAACAGGGGGAAGAAATAGTATCCCCTGGGACACTTTTTCGAAGTAGAAGCTTCGGCGGAGAGTACCTGCGTGAGCGGGTGCGCCTGCGTCTCCGTCGACCAGAAGAGATAGAACTCCTCTCGCAGCGCCTTCGGGGTGAGCTCGGGGGAGAAAAGCGCTCGTTCCTTGCGCAGCGCCTCAAGCCGCAGCGCCTCGGCCGACTTCACGCTCTTCCCGGTCTTCGGAGCCATGGTGGAAGCGGTGGAGAAGGTTGGCAGCGACGACGGCGACGGCGGCGACGGGCGGCGGAGCGCTGCTCTCTTTCGGCTTGGGAAGCGGAGGGGAGCGGCGGAGCTTTCTGAGGAAGAAACCGCAAGTGGCGAAGGTGGGGGAACGGCCCCTGTTTCCTCTGCTTATAAAGGGGAGAGGCGAACGTTACACTTTTTCCTGATTAAAGAATCGCCCAGGATCTCTCCCACGACGCCGCATTTGACGCGTGCCGTTATGGGAGGGAGCGGTGGATACGGAGTCAGATTTGGTATGGACCCAGGCCGCGTGTGCCCGTGCCCTGTTTTGGGCCTGGCCCAACAGCGCTCGGCACCGTGTATGGCCCAGGCCCGGGGGCTCCTGTCGGTGTACTAAAGTAGGGGTACCTTAGTATCCCGAACTTGCGCACGGGCAGTCGCAACGTCCCGCGGCAAGGCTTGCCGGGCGTCCGCCAAGATCCTTCGCTATTCCTATTACTGCCATTCAAGAACAAAGTGTTTAATTGAGAAGACAGAGCCCCGGCAAGAGGAGCTTGCCGGGAAAGACAAGACCCCGGCAAGAGGAGCTTGCCGGGAAGGCCAACCAAGGCATTCCAAGAAACTTGCCGCGATGCATCACGTGTCCCGGCAAGACCCGGCGAGCGGCAAGCTTGCGGGTGCGAAAGACGGTGTCCGCGGCAAGGCGCTTGCCGCGGCGAAGCCACCACTCTGCGCCCATGCTCCAGCGCGTCCGACGACGTGTCGCCGCAGGATCGTTCCTGGTGCACGTGGCGAGTAGCTGTGCAGCCAAGCGGAGTGAGGTGGCAAGTGGAGATGACTAGGAGGCCATCGTGGTGATCGGTGGCGCCCCTAACGGTCGGTTCCTGCACTGTTTAGGCGACCGGACGGGCATTAAATGCCCTTGTCCCCTGCCATCAGAGTTAGGTAGGGGGCACTGTTGATAGCGGTTGTACCAACCCCTCTTTTTACTTTTTTACCCCTCTCTCTGCGTTGCCACCTGTCGGTGACCCCTTTAGCCTATAAAAAGGAGGCCCATGCGCACGTAGAGGGGGTTCGACTCATTCGAAACTACAACACACCCACGCTCTCGAGCAAGAACAGAATATAGACACGAAGCAGCAGTAGGAGTTTTATCTCTCCGGAGAGCTCCGAAGCTGGGTAAAATCTCTCGCGTGCTTCGCCTTGATCTGCTCTTCGTGCGCTCTCTGCTCCCTTGCCGGACCGAAAGGGGCCCTGCCCCATAGGTGTTTGTTTCCCACGACAAATTCAAACTCCATATGTGGATATTCAAACGCCATTAATATGATCTGTCCTAAACAGCAGCTATAAGTTGTTCTAACATGCATGAAAATGGTACATCTGGATAGATTGAATTTTTCTAATCATTTTTCATATATAACTTATTTCATTTGGAGTTATAGATTATTTCTATGAATTTTCTAAGTTTAAAGCATTCTCTGGATTTTCTAAACTAAATTAATCAAGAAAATGATACTGTTTCAGCCTGATGACAGCGTGACATCAGCAGGTCGACAGCGCCGGCCCAGGTCAAATCTGACCAGTCGGGCCCACTGGTCGGTGACCCAGTGTTAGCTAGTGACACAGACGGGTGGGTCCGGTCAACGGCCACGTCAGCAAAATCAACCCGACATGTGGGTCCGCCTATGCTATTAATTAACCTAACCTAAAAACTAAGCAGTGTCAAATTAAATAGCAGGGCCCACTGTTAATGTCTAGGGGGTTAACTAAATGGGTGGTTAGCACATAAACTAATCCTGCCACGTCAGCGTCGCCGGAGTAAGAGCCGGCGACCTCACAGTGCGACGGTGGCTCGTCGGGGTGGCGGTAGGGGCGGCGGCTGGGCGTGCGGAGGGCACCAGGAGGGTGCCCGTGCTCCCACACATCTAGCGGTGGCAGCAACAGGGCGCGGGGCACTCGGTAGCTGCGGCGGAGGTGAGTTGGGCGGCCGCCGTAGCTCCGGCGGCCACCCAACTCGCCTCTGCCACCGCTACCGAGCACCTCGCGTCCTGTTGCTGCCACCGCTAGATGCACGGGAGCATGGCTCCCTCCTGGTGCCCTTCGCGCGCCCAGCCGCCACTCCTAGAGCCACCCGGGCGAGCCGTCGCCGCACTATGAGGTCGCTGGCGCTTTATCCAGCGACCCTGACGTGGCAGGATTAGTTTAGGTGCTAACCACCGATTTAGTTAACCCCGTCGACACTGACAGTGGGCACCACTGTTTAATTAGCCACTGCTTACTTTTTAGGTTAGGTTAATTAATAGCATAGGCGGACCCACATGTCGGGCTGATTTTGCTGACATGGCCGTTGATCAGACCCACCCGTCTGTGTCACTAGCTGACACTGGGTCACCGACTAGTGGGCCCCACTGGTCAGCTTTGACCTGGGCCGGCGCTGTGGACCTGCTGATGTCACGCTGTCATCAGGCTGACACAGTATCATTTTCTTGATTAATTCAGTTTAGAAAATCCAGAAAATGCTTTAAACTTAGAAAATTCATAGAAAATAATCTATAACTCCAAATGAAATAAGTTATATATGAAAAATGATCAGAAATATTCAATCTATCCAGCTGTACAATTTTCATGCATGTTAGAACAACTTACAGCTGTTGTTTAGGTCAAATCATATTAATGGCATTTGAATATCCACATATGCAGTTTGAATTTGAATCTTGGATTAAAACCAACTTCATTTAACCTGTTGCTATTTGCATTAGCTCAAAACACAGCATATTGACATGTCATGATCATGAATCATATTTTTGCATTGCATTGATTGTGTTTCTTCTTTGTTTGTCGGTGTTTGTTGCCCTATCGGTAGACGATGTTCCGATGATGTGATTGATGACACTAATGAAGAACTATACTATCTTCAGAAGTGTCAGGCAAGCAAAACCCCCTTGTTCATTCCGATACAATCCCACTCTCTCTCTCCTACCCCCTTTTACTGCATTAGGACAACAACGATTCAACCGTTACATGCTACGGTAGTTGAACCCCTTTCCTCTGCATGACCTGTCATTGCCACAGTAAATAGATGAAACCCACTAGTATGAGTAGGAGTTGTTTGAGCCCTAATGTGCCTACTCATTCATGTTTGTTTGTCATGCCTGCTACTGCTTAGAGTTGAGTCAGGTCTGATTCATCGGGGATGAATTGGAAAGTTGTGAACATGTCCTACTGTTGAGTGTTAAGTGTGTGAATACGATTTGGTAAAGGTACAGTGAGAGGCCATGTAGGAGTACATGGTGGGTTGTCTCATTGAAGTTGTCCTTAGGAACAACTACTACCACACAGAGTCGTCCCCGAGCTCCACGCAGCCCCCCTAGCCCCCTCTCACTCTCTCCCGAACGCTCTCCCCCTCCTCTGCTCTCTCCCTCGCACGCACCGAACGCAGCCGCCGTCGCCGCTCGCCATTGCTGCGCCCACTGCCATCCCCTCGCCCCCTCGATGCATCCCGAAGCTTCGCTACAATGCCCGAAGTCTCCAAGCTGACACGCTCGAGCCCGTACGCGCTGCATCCCCGGCATCGGCTTCATCTTCTTCCTCGGGCTCCGACGAACGCCGTCGCCGCTCCGTCGTCTGCAGGCCTTCCCCGAGCCCCTCGAGCCTCCCGTCCGAAGCACTGTGAGCTCCTGCGTCTAAACCCCCTCTTCCCGAGCTCGATTATGCCCCGTAGCCGTCGCCCCCTTGCCGACCGAATCGCGCTGCCGCCTGGCCTCGTCGCCGACGTGGCTCCGGTGACCAATTGGTCATGTGCGTGTGCTGTTGCGCTCGTAGCAACGCCTAGTGCCTCTCTAGCCTGCTACTTTTCTCAAACGCAAGCCGTAGCGCCAAAGCCGCCACCACCCGAACTCCGGCCGCCACGGACGTGCTTGCCGCCGTCGTCTCCGACTACCCCAGCACCTGCCACCACCACCGTTGGACGCACCGCCTCGCGGGCGTTCCAATGAGCCCAACCCTGCCTCTTCTCGTCGCCCGAATTGCCTTGACGAGCGACGCCGCCGTGTCTGTGTACCACTGGCGGTTAGCCACCGACGTGGGCATC
The DNA here is from genome assembly GCA_963921465.1 of Triticum timopheevii. NCBI lineage: Eukaryota > Viridiplantae > Streptophyta > Magnoliopsida > Poales > Poaceae > Triticum > Triticum timopheevii. The sequence continues at coordinate 239,466,470 of OY997264.1, read as the reverse complement.
ATTAGTGGCTAATGACCCACTAACTAACCCCTCCTGTGACACTGACAGCCGGGCCCCACCATCTAACTAAACATGGTTTAGTTTTTGTTTAGATTAAACTAACCCCGCTGGTCCCACAGGTCAGTTTGACCTAGCCACGTCACCGTTGACCTGACCCCACCTGCCAGTGACACTAAACATCACTTGGTCACTGACCAGTGGACCCCACTAGTCAGGTTTGACCCGGGGCAGCTCTGTTGACCCTGCTGATGTCACACTGACGTCACGCTGACGCAGTAATGCCTTTTCCTGGATTTATTCTTATTCAGAAAATTCCAGAAAATAGTATAAACTTCTAAAAATCATAGAAATTCAACCGTAGCTCCAAATGAAATAAATTATATATGAAAAATGATCAGAAAAATCCAATCTATCCATCTGTACCATTTTCATGCATGTTAGAACAACTTATAGCTGCTGTTTAGGACAAATCATATGAATGGCATTTAAATAATCACATGTGGATTCAAACCAACTTCATTTAACTTGCTGCTAGTTGCATTAGCTCAAACCACAACATATTGCCTTGTCATGATCATGCATCACATTGTGCATTGCATTGATTGTGTTCTTCCTTGTTTGCCGGTGTTTGTCCCCTCTTAGTAGACGACGTACCGACCATGAGTTCGTTGACACTGATGAAGTGCCAGGCAAGCAAAACCCCCTTGTTCATTCCGATACAATCCCACTCTCTCGCTCCTGCTCTCTTTTACTGCATTAGGACAACAACGATTCATCTGCTACTTGCTGCGGTAGTTGAACCCTTTATCCTCTGCATGACCTGTCATTGCCACAGTAAATAGATGAAACCCACTAGCATGAGTAGGAGTTGTTTGAGCCCTGATGTGCCTACTCATTCATGTTTGTTTGTCATGCCTGCTACTGCTTAGAGTTGAGTCAGGTTCGATTCATCGCGGATGAATCGGAGGTGTGTGAACATGTCCTACTATTGAGAGCTAAGTGTGTGAACACGATTTGGTAAAGGTAGCGGTGAGAGGCCATATAGGAGTACATGGTGGGTTGTCTCATTGCAGCCGTCCTCGGGAACTGAGTTCTGTGTTTGTGATCCATGAACAGTTACTACAACACATTGGGTTCCGGTACCTCGGCCCCTCTCGACTTATTAATCAACCTGATCTCTGTCCAGGAGTTGCAACTAGTTTCTGGTGTTTGTAGGTAGTGTTAGTAGTCTACCAAGTGGCACCCGGTACAGGTGGGCTTGGGGAAGACTAGGCACAGTGGCCCGGTGTACCAAGTGGCACCCGGATGGTGGGCTTGGGAACCCTGCACACATCGTTTGGGGCCGTGAGCGACACCCCGGCCGGATCTCCTTGCGGATGGAACCCGTATAGGCGATAAACCTGGACGAGAGACTTGTGTGGTTAGTCAGGTCGTGGCCGACACCCTCGCTGGGCTTCCGCTTGAAGGTTGCCGAGTACGTGTTATGTAAACGGCGGTAAGTGGTTTGAGCGTGTGTGAAGAAGTACACCCCTACAGGGTTAACATCATCTATTCGAATAGCCGTGTCCGCGAAAAAGGACTTCTGGGTTGCCTGTACAGTTCATAGACAAGTGAAAGTGGATACTCTAAAATACGCAAGATAAGCGTGAGTGCTATGGATGGAGTTCTCGTAGGGAGACGGGAGCGGATCCATAGTGGTGTATTGATATGGTGAATATGTGGACTCGTGTGCGCCACCTCAGAAGAGTTACTTGCAGTCGTAGTTCAGGATAGCCACTGAGTCAAAGCTGGCTTGCTGCAGTCAAACTCCACCATTCCCTTTGTTGATAATGATGCATATGTAGTTAGTTCTGATGTAAGTCTTGCTGGGTACATTTGTACTCACATTTTCCTATTTTATGTTTTTTTAGAGAGACTTCAGTCTCACTAGTAGTACCGTGTGGACTTCGACGTTTAGCTTGTTACCTCAACTACGATCTTGTGCCCTCGGCAGGATCTGGTATATAGTCAGGCTTCTCAGCATTTTTCATTTGTAGATGTCTGTACTCAGACATGTTAAGCTTCCGCGTGTGCTTTGACTTGTATGCTCTGAATGTTGGGTCATGAGACCCATGTATGTATTATCTCGCTCCTCGGAGCCTATTGAATAAAATACTTGAGTTGTAGAGTCATGTTGTGATGCCATGTTGTATTTGCACATATCGAGCATATTGTGTGTATGTTATTGAAATGCTTGGTATGTGTGGGATCTGACTATCGAGTTGTTTATCCTTAGTAGCCTCTCTTACCGGGAAATGTCTCCTAGTGCTTCCACTGAGCCATGGTAGCTTGCTACTGCTCCGGAACACTTAGGCTGGCCGGCATGTTTCCTTCTTCGTTCCTGTGTCTGTCCCTTCGGGGAAATGTCACGCGATGAATACCGGAGTCCTGTTAGCCTGCTACAGCCCGGTTCACCGGAGTCCTGCTAGCCCAGTGCTATAGCCTGGATTCACTCGCTGATGACCGACACGTTCGATGCTGGGTCATGGGTGCCTGTCCCTGTAAGTTTGTGCCACTTTGGGTTTACGACTAGCCATGTCAGCCAGGGCTCCTTATCATATGGATGCTAGCGACACTATCATATAAGTATGCCAAAAGGCGCAAACGGTCCCGGGCAAAGGTAAGGCGACACCCGTGGGAACACCGTGCGTGAGGCTGCAAAGTGATATGAGGTGTTACATGCTAGATCGATGTGGCATTGAGTCAGGGTCCTGACAGTTTTCCTGCTCTTTTTGCACTCCGGACATGCACTTTAGGGCATGCCTCCCAGGGAAAGGAACCCCTAACGGAACTATTCTCCCTGGAAGATGTTTCTTACTAACCATGTAATATAACATAACTAGTTGGGCACTTGTCTGATAAAGCACTAATGACCCCTACGCCTGGTCTCCATGCATGCCCCGGTTTTTTGCATAACCGCGAGGGTATTCGGACACACTCCGGACTGTTGGGTCCCGAGGTTGAAGCGAAAAGGTCCACAAAGACAAACGATCTACAATCCGGCTAGAAGGCATTATACATGTCATTTTCAAAAATACATCATCACATTGACTGATTGTACTCCTCTTCAATCCCATCTAACAGGCTGTCTAATTTACAGTCCCGTTGGGAATACTTAGCGGCCAACTCTACTTGGCTGTACACTAAGCTCATAGGGATATCCTTCCCATCGGTCCCCACAGGTCCGACCTCGGCCATGTGGTTCGGATCCGTCTTCTTGTACCGCGTCTTCACCATGGCCCAGGCCTCCCTGGCGCCTTAACGACAGGCCGATATCTTCCATAGACGGAAGCGCTGCCGTGCTCCCTCAAGCTTCTCCGCAAGCCCTCCAAGACCCTCGGGTAGGGAGACGGACGGCCATAAGGCCTGGGCGATGCCACTCATTGCCTGCCGAACACGTCCGTGCAGTTGCAGCAGCTCAGGAAGTTGGTCACCCGTTAAAACGGGCATTTCCTCCGTAGGGCGACCTGTGAGCACACCTACAGACACATTTCTGTCAATCGACTTCCTCGCCGAACTCTTCTTTTCAAAAGAGTTGGCTCAAGCACTTACTGTAGATGCCGCGACGAAGCCGCTGATTCTCCTGCACGGAGCCAGACAGCTGGGCCCGAACACCTTTTAGCTCTTCTCCAAGCTGGGTGTGGGCATCTTGGAGTTTGTTCCTCTCCTGATGCACCTTCATAAGCACCCTCTCGCCGGCCTTCAGCTGGCGCAGTAGCTGTTGCTTGTCCGGATCAAGTCCGGTAAAATCTGCAATATTATTGTCAGACTTATACGCATGCCGCACGCTGCTCATTTTTTTGAAATATGTGTTACTGGAGGGGGTCTATGTGTCTCCTCCTGCGGCAGCTAGTGCAGCCTCAAGTTGGGCCTTGCACTCTTGTAGCTCCTGGGACAATTGGGTATTCTTCTCCATAAGATCCTGCATATCAAATGATCCTTAAATCGGTTATTTTAACTACTTTAAGTCTCGGGGGCTACTAGCGTATACAACTATTAAAATCCCTTACCCATATGTCTTTCACATACTGCTCTGTGGCTCTGGTTAAACCATCTTGAGCGGCACGGAGGTGCGCGTCTCCCGCGTTAAAGGCATTCAACGCCTCCGGGGAGAAACACGCGTCACGAAGAACTGTCCGGCGGCGCCTGTGATTCATGGCGCTCTCCACCTCAGACCTGGTGGCGGACAGCCTGTCGGCATCCTCTGTTGGAGGAGCATCCGGCTCGCGCCTTGCGCTCGCCTCCCCCTCTGGACCAGGAGTTGGAGCCTGGCTGGCGGAGGATTGGTTGGCAACCTCTCCGGGCACAGTCCGGCGAGCGCTCTTTCTCTTGGAAAAGTCATGAGCATCAATATACCTCACAGGGGTCTTTTCCTTAAACACGGTGATGTGCCATACCGTTGCGGCGACGTTTCAATTCACACCGCACCCCTCTTCCGCCTGCTGGGCCGAACTGACCCTGGTTGGTCAGCCGCCGCGGGATCAGCTTCCCGCCTTGAAGGCACCTCCTGCGAGACACCGTTGGTATGCGGTGGTCAGAAATAAGCACGGACGAAGTGATGGTGTCAGGGCTCCGATCATAGTTCCCTGGGAAGCCGGAGATAAACCGGGGTAGGCAGCCGTGATGGCGACTAGAGCATTGTCCATTTTAAGTTGGTGGAACGCCCCGTCAATCAGCTCCACCTTTATGTCTGGATCCTCTTTGAAGGCCGGATCAAGGGATCTTCCCGGATCCTCGGGTTGTGGAGCCGCACTATGTATGCCCTCCACATCCCGGCGCAGTTCCTGCATCAAAATCGTAAAGTAAGGCACTTAACTTTGATGGCACGGATCGGATGAATAAATGTCCGCTGACCCAGCTCTGAGGGTTATTCATGGAGAATCCTTTCAATGGGCTCATTTGGAGGAAGTCCTCCTTCTCCCCCTTGTACAAGCCGGATAGGATCTTCACCAGATCTGCGGCCGATCCCGGCCCCTTGCGGCCATGACGGGTGGTGTCATTCTCCCCGTTGAAATCCCACATGGGGTGGCCCCTATATTGGAGCGGCTGAACCCCTCGCATAATGCACGTGGTCATGACTCCAATCCTGGTCAATCCGGAATGAGCTAGCAAACTTATCCGGCCCATCAGATAATGGACGCTCCTGTCATCCTCCTGTTGAGGGCTCCGCGGGTGCCAACTCAGGCGTTTCTTCAGAGGAGGATTGCTGAACTCCGGGAGGCCGATCTGGACTGGGTCCGGCAGTGGAGCATCTTCCACATAAAACCATTCCGAGGGCCAGTCTTCGGACGCCTTCTTTGGGGTTCCGGATAGATATCCGGTCCCGGCGATGCGCCATATTTCGGCTCCGCCCACTTGACATATCGACCCCTCGTGAGAACGGGGTACGAGCCAAAACAGCCTCTTCCATAGCGCAAAATGGGGCTCGATGCCCAAGAACAGCTCGCAAAGAGCTACGAAGCCCGCAATGAGCAGAATGGAGGCGGGCGTAAGGTGATGAACCTGGAGACCGTAGAACTCCAAAAGCCCCCGGAGAAACGGATGTATGGGAAATCCAAGCCCCCTTATTAGATAGGGGACGAAACACACCCGCTCCCCTTTGGAGGGACTGGGGGTATTCTCCGCCTGTTTTTCACCTTTGTAGGTTGCCAGCCCGGCTCGAATCGGGACCATGAAGGCCGGAGGAAGGTATCCCTCCGCTTTGAGAGTCACCAGCTCGCTGTGCAGGACTGAACATCTCCTCCAATCTCCTGGCTGAGGGCTGGGAGCGCGAGAGGAGGAGCCGCGTCGACGGTCCATGATGGAGTGGATTTTTGTCAGAAGCCCTCCGATGAGTACTTGCGGAAGGAGGATGGTGTGATTTGGATCTGGATTCTTGCATCTCTTATAGGCAGCTTATTCACGCAGCTAGGGGGTAAAATGTAAAAATACCCTGGCCTTCCGCATTCGTACGGCACGTGGAGGAGGGCCATTATTGGGCGTGGAAGCCAAGGAGCGCAACATTTATAAGGAAGCCGGACACTATTCAGCAAGCACATGGAATTTGGAGGAGAACCCGCCTTGCAACGTCGAAGACAATATACGCGCCGGATTCGTCATCATTGAAGCCTGGTTTGGGGGCTACTGAGGGAGTCCCGGACTAGGGGGTGTCCGGATAGCCGGACTATCATCATCGGCCGGGCTCCAAGACTATGAAGATACAAGATTGAAGACTTCGTCCCGTGTCCGGATGGGACTTTCCTTGGCGTGGAAGGCAAGCTTGGCAATACGGATATGTAGATCTCCTACCATTGTAACCGACTCTGTGTAACCCTAGCCCTCTCCGATGGCTATATAAACCGGAGGGTTTTAGTCCGTAGGACAACAATCACAACAACAATCATACCATAGGCTAGCTTCTAGGGTTTAGCCTCCTTGATCTCGTGGTAGATCCACTCTTGTACTACCCATATCATCAACATCAATCAAGCAGGAGTAGGGTTTTATCTCCATCGAGAGGGCCCAAACCTGGGTAAAAACATCGTGTCCCTTGTCTCCTGTTACCATCCGCCTAGACGCACAGTTCGGGACCCCCTACCCGAGATCCGCCGGTTTTGACACCGAGAGCGTGTGTGTTGAAGAAAGATGATATCTTCATTGATTGATGCTCGTGGTCAATTCTTGGATCTATTGTCTTATCGAAGCTTTGATTTGAGTGTGGGTTATCGTCAAATCAAATCAGAACCAACGATGGTCGTAATGTTGTCTTACTCGTGGTTGTATCATTGAGCATACACCATTACATATTTTGGTCTGACCAATGTTATCACTGTGTTCACATAATTGTGGAACTCCAATTATATGGAAACCTGGATGAATTTTTGTTGAGCCCATCAGTAACATTGTTATCTTCTCCATGATACATGTTGAACATCCAGCTAGTATTGGAAACTTTTATAAACATTATCTTCATGACCCGTTCGTGAAGCATATGTTTGGACGAAAGAAGTGAGTCCCTCTAATTCATGTGCACTTGATGAAAGTTGCCACCATGAATTTGAGAAGGCTTGTTTTACCTCCTCTGGAATAATTCCAAGTCAGCCATGCACATGTGAAGTACTCTATGGTTTGGTAGGTTGGCCGCCTCCATTCTATATGGGTTTCCTAGCACACCAAGCCACTGACTGATTTGTTCAGGAGAAGGAGTTCCTTCATAAGAGCTAATCCGGACTTATGAAAGAACTTTGATATCCTCGTTAATGGTTCCCAACTAGAACTCGGTAGTGTTTTATTATAAGACTACTACGTGGTCATGCTTGTCAGGGAGAGCGTGTTCACATGTGTGTAGCAGAACCAGCTCATGTTTTGGAGCTGACTATCGCAGTTCATTCCCCGAGAATCTCGCAACGTCATCTCGTTGATTTGTGTTGCAAACTTTCATTTTTCTTCCTAGACTTGATGAGTCTGGAATATCCTGACACCAACCAAATCTGAATCTCAAGCAGATATGATGGTTGGGACCTATTATTGTAGTATCTTGATTGAGGAAGTTGGCCACCTCCCCATAAGGATTTCATAGGATTTACTTTCGTAGTTATTCCTTATGGTTTCTTATGCTCCGAAAGTCCCACCTTATACTTGATGTTCTAGATACCAAGTTGTATCTATAAATGGGTTAAGCTAGCACATCAAGGAGAACATTAGAAATGGAGTGCTAAATGTATCTTGGCCGATCATCTAGATTTTTCTTCATTGGCCTTGCTAAGGTGAAATCTAAGAAGGTGTTATCTTCCTTTGCATGTACAGCGTCCATCACCATTCATGATTGTAGTATGTTGTGTTACCAGGATCCTTGACACGGATATTGGTAAACCTTGATGAATATGGTTCTTTAGAGCACGCGCAAGCACTAGGTTTTATCGTTAGCACTAATTAGGATTGCTCTCAGCTTCCTCGGTTATGCTATAACTTTTCAAACACTGGAATCACTCTCTACTATTAAGTTTTTCCCCAGTTACTAGAATCATTCCCAGCATTTACATTTTTGCTTCTATCTTGCACCCACCATTGTGCCATCTTCCCATGGGCTACCCTTCTCAGTAATTACTGATCAGGATCATCTTCAAAGTGGTCCTACCAGGGGACCCATCCATTTTCGATGATAAGCAAAAAATCATCCTTTGAATTGTCTTCAACAAGGTAGTCCACATCATCCATTCTAGTCTGAGTATGTCATTCTTTCGGACTCCTTCAACGATCCTTGTAAATTGCCTTAGGCTAGTGTAAAGAATTTCAATCATCTATGTATCAAAAGCAATTCTTTTTTCCACTTGAGGTAATACGTCTATGAGTCTCCTTCCCCAAGGTACCCTCGTTCTAGTATCAGGGAAATCATCTCCTCGCTTCTCTGAACCATGCTCTATCCTACTCCAGTTTGGGATTATTGCATACTAAATTGAACCCTCATCAACTATTTCACTCCATCCCTCTGAATGTATGTTTTGGGTCTCAACTCGAGAGATGTTTCAATGTCTCACTCCATAAGTTGACCCTGAGTTGCTTGATCTCCGAGAAGATCGATTCTTCTAGAGTTTTACCTTTCTTCCCGTTGTCGTGTTGGATGGAGTTCCCAGAGTAAGACGTCGAGACAAAGATGATGATCGGATCAACATTCTTATGAAGTGCAACCCGGATCATGAAAATTGTGCTAGCTTTGTGTCCCCTCTGTCTTCTTACCTCACATCCTGAATCTCGGGACGAGATTCTTGTTTAGTGGGGGTGAGTTGTCACAGCCCTAGCCTTGCTTGTAACTAGTTGCATTAAAGAATCCGTGCATCATGTTCGAATTCAAAGGAAATTTTGAAATGGGGATGTTCAAACCCTAGCAGATAATAATTTTAACTAGGTTCGAATCAAACATTTTCATTCGACCCAAAATGCCCTCCAAAAATGTTCATAATTTCTGGAAAAAGGTTAAAACCTTAATCGGAGGTCATGCACATTTTTCCTGGGCATTTATGGTTTTTGAATTAATTCATATTGTATTTGAGTTAGAGCAAATAAATCCTATAAATATTTCTATTACTCCAATGATTCTGGAACATTTTGTGGAGCTCTGGGATAAACCATATTGCATCCACAATAATTTCTAGAAGCTGCAAAAATAATTTGGTTAGCAAACCAAATTCAAAACAAAAGCAAAAAAGTAGAAAACAGAAACTAAAATAGGAAAAAGGGTCGAGACTCACCTGGCCTTACCTGGCACCCCACCGCAGCCCAGCAGAGGCCCAGCCCACTGGCCTCTGCCAGTCATGTTCAACCCCGCCGATCGAAGCACCTACGTGCTGGACGCACGCGCGCATCGATGCCACCTCCTGCTTCGCGCTAGAGGCTCATCCTCCTCCCTGTCCCCGCGCCTGGAGACGCCTTGACCCCCTCCGTCCTTCCCCCTCTTTCCTGGCTCTCTCCTCCCCTCCATCGCTCGTCCCCAAGCCCGGCTAGGAGCAGCCATGGCCGCCACCCGTCGTCCTCGTGGTTTCCAGCCACTCCTCGCCGCCCAATCGTAACCCGAGCTTCACCTCCATGCCCACTTCTCCCCGCCGAGGCCCACGTCCCCGGAAGTGCTGCAACATCGCCATTGGGCTCTTCTTCCTCCTCGGATGCTGGCGACCACCATCATCAATTCGGCCACTACGACGAGTCCCCGAGCTCGCTAACCGTCCCTGCAGCTCCACAGTGAGCCGCTGACCCGAACCCCCCTCCTCCGCGCGTCGATTGCATTGTATAGCCGCCGTTTTCATCTAACCAGAGAGATTCCCGCCGTCGGCCATGTCAACATCGTGGGAAGGGGCCATTTAAGCCACGCCCGAGTATGTCGTTGAGGTTTTCCAGCCACCATAGACCCAACCGTGCGCCCAGCTTGCTTCGCCGTACACCACAGCACCATCCCGCTCGAAGCCGTAGCTCCGACGGCCGCCCAACTCGCCTCTGCCGCCACTACCGAGTGCCCCATGCCCTGTTGCTGCCACCGCTAGATGTGCAGGAGCACGGGCTCCCTCCTGGTGCCCTCTGCGCGCCCAGCCGCCGCCCCTAGCGCCACCCCGGCGAGCCGCCACCGCACTGTGAGGTCACCGGTGCTTAATTTGGTGATGCTGACGTGGCAGGATTAGTTTAGGTGCAAACCACCCATTTAGTTAACCCCCTAGACACTGACAGTGGGCCTCACTGTTTAATTAGTCACTGCTTACTGTTCAGGTTAGGTTAATTAATAGCATAGGCAGACCCACATGACGGGTTGATTTTGCTGACGTGGCCGTTGACCGGACCAAGCCGTCTGTGTCACTAGCTAACAGTGGGTCACCGACCAGTGGGCCCCACTGGTCAGGTTTGACCTGGGCTGGCGCTGTTGACCTGCTGATGTCGCGCTGTCGTCATGTTGACATAGTAAATTATTTTCTGGATTATTTTAGTTTAGAAAAATCCATAAAATGCTTTAAACTTAGAAAATTCATAGAAAATAATCTATAACTCCAAATGAAATAAGTTATATATGAAAATGATCATAAAAATTCGATCTATCCAGCTGTACCATTTTCATGCATGTTAGAACAACTTATAGCATCTGTTTAGGACAAATCATATTAATGGCATTTGAATATCCACATATGGAGTTTCAATTTGAATCTTGGATTCAAACCGACTTCATTTAACCTGTTGCTAGTTGCATTAGCTCAAAACACAGCATATTGACATGTCATGATCATGCATCATATTGTTGCATTGTATTGATTGTGCTTCTTCTTTGTTTGCCGGTGTTTGTTTCCCTATCAGTACACGACATTCCGACGATGTGATTGATGACCCGAGGAAGAACAATACTATCTTCAGAAGTGCCAGGCAAGCAAAACCCCCTTGTTCATTCCGATACAATCCCACTCTCTCGCACCTGCTCCCTTTTACTGCATTAGGACAACAACGATTCAACTGTTACATGCTATGGTAGTTGAACCCCTTTCCTCTGCATGACCTGTCATTGCCATAGTAAATAGATGAAACCCACTAGTATGAGTAGGAGTTGTTTGATCCCTGACGTGCCTACTCATTCATGTTTGTTTGTCATGCCTGCTACGGCTTAGAGTTGAGTCAGGTCTGATTCATCGGGGATCAATTGGAAAGTTGTGAACATGTCCTAATGTTGAGAGCTAAGTGTGTGAATACGATTTGTTAAAGGTAGCGGTGAAAGGCCATGTAGGAGTACATGGTGGGTTGTCGCATTGAAGCCGTCCTCAGGAACCGAGTTATGTGTTTGTGATCCATGAACAACTACTACCACACATTGGAATGCTTAAGTGCCCCTCGCGACTTATTAATCAACTTGATCTCTCTCCAGGAGTTGCAACTAGTTTCTGGAGTTTGTAGGTAGTGCTAGTAGTCTACCAAGTGGAACCAGTACAGGTGGGCTTGGGACAGACTAGGTGTAGTGGCACGCTGTACCATGTGGCACCCGGATGGTCGGCTTGGGGACCCTGCTCACATCGTCTGGGGCCATGGGCGACACCCCGGCCGGATCTCCTTGCGGATGGAACCCGAGTAGGCGATATTCCTGGACTAGAGAGTTGTGTGGTAAGTCAGGTCGTGGCCGACACCCTCACTAGGCTTCCGCTTGAAGGTTGTCAAGATACATGACGTGTATATGGAGGTAAGTAGCGAGAGCATGTGTGAAGAAGTACACCCCTGCAGGGTTAATTTGATCTATTCGAATAGCCACGTCCGCGGTAATGGACCTCTGGGTTGCCTATACAGTTCATAGACAAGTAAAAGTGGATACTCTAAAATGCGCAAGATAAGCGTGAGTGCTATGGATTGCATTCTCGTAGGTAGACGGGAGCGAATCCATAGTGGTGTATTGATAAGGTAAATATGTGGACTCGTGTGCGGCACCTCAAAAGAGTTTCTTGGAGTCGGAGTTCTGGTTAGCCACTAAGTCAAAACTGGCTTGCTGCAGTTAAACCCCACCATCACTTTGTTAATACTGATGCATATGTAGTTAGTTCTGATGTAACTCTTGGTAGGTACATTTGTACTCACGTTTGCTTAATTTATGTTTTTGCAGAAAGACTTCAGTCTCGCTAATAGTTCCGCGTGGACTTCGATGTTTGGTATGTGTGGGATTCGACAACCTTGTTCTTTATTCTTGGTAGCCTCTCTTATGGGGAAATGTTTCCTAGTGCTTCCACTGAACCATGGTAGCTTGCTACTGCTCCGGAACACTTAGGCTAGACGGCATGTGTCCTTCTTTGTTCTTGTGTCTGTCCCTACATGGAAATGTCACGCGGTGTCTACCGGTGTCTTGTTAGCCTACTACAGCCCAGATTCTCTGGAGTCCTGTTAGCCTAGCTGCTACAGCCTGGATTCACTCGCTAATGACTGACACGTTCGTTTCTAGGTCATGTATGCCTGTACCTGTAAGTTAGTGCCACTTTGGTTTTACGACTAGTCATGTCAGCCCGGGTTCTTTGTCATATGGATGCTAGCGACACTATCATATACGTGAGCCAAAAGGTGCAAACGGTCTCGGGCCAGGTAAGGTGGCACCAGTGGGAATACCGTGCGTGAGGTCGCAAAGTGATATGATGTGTTACATGCTAGATAGGTGTGACTTAGGATCGGGGTCCTGACAGTGACGGACTCGCCTCGGCATGCGGCACCGCGGTACGCTGCGTTGCCGCCTGCTCCTTCTTTATCAAGGCTCGGCCTCGGAAGGGACCCCCTCCCCCTTGCTCGGCCTCGCGCTAATGCATGCAATGCACTTGATTGATAGGCGCATTGCAGTTATTCTGTTTTCCATTCAAACAACACACGCACCCCAGAGCCACACCCCTAAGATAGACAGGGGGGCGACGGAGTGCGACGGACTCGCCTCCGCATGCGGCACCACGGGTTCTGGGGTCGGCCTCGCAGGGGGTGGGGAGGGGGGTCACGACCCCCTCCTCCCTGGTCGTCCTCGCGCTAATGCATGCAGTGCGCTTGGTTGACAGGCGCAGTGCGGTTATTCTGTTTTCCATCCAAACAACGCACGCAACCCTAGAGCCACACCCCTAAGAGAGATAGGGGGGCGACGAGTAGTGACAGACTCACCTCCACATGCGGCCGCGGCATGCCGCGTCGCCGCCTGTTCCATTCCAGGCTCGGCCTCGCAGGGGGTGGAGAGGGGGGGTCATGACCACTCCTCCCACATGCTCGGTCTCGCGCTAACGCATGTAGGGCGCTTGGTTGACATGCACAATGCGGTTATTCTGTTTCCATCCAAACAATGCATGCAACCCCAGAGCCACACCCCTAATATAGACAGGGGGCGACGGGGTGTGACGAACTCGCCTTCGCACACGGCACTGTGGCACGCCGCGTCGCCGCTTGCTCCGGCTCGTTCCAGGCTCGGCCTCGCAGGAAGTGGGGAGGGGGGTCACGACCCCCCTCCCCCTTGCTCAGCCTCACGCTAATGCACGCAGTGCACTAGGTTGACAAGCACAACGTGGTTATTTTGTTTCCATCCAAACAACGCACGCAACTCCAGAGCCACACCCCTAATATAGATAGGGGGCGACGGGTTGTGACGACCTCACCTCTACATGCGGCACCGTGGCAAGCCGCATCGCCGCCTGCTCCGGTCCAGGCTCGGCCTCACAGGGGGTGGGGAGCGGGGGTCATGGCCCCGCCCCCCTGCTCGGCCTTGCGCTAATGCACGCACTGCAATTGGTTGACAGGCGCAGTGCGGTTATTATGTTTTCCATCCAAACAACGCACGCAACCCTAGAGCTACTCCCCTAAGATAGACAAGGGGCGATGGGGTGTGACGGAGTCGCCTCCGCATGCGGCGCCGCGGCACGCAGCGTTGCCACCTGCTCTGGCTCATTCCAGGCTCCGCCTCGCAGGGGGTGGGGAGGGGGGTCACGACCCCCTCCCCCTGCTCAGCCTCACGCTAATGCACGCGGTGCACTTGGTGTACAAGCTTATTGCTGTTATTCTATTTTCCATCCAAAAAATGCACGCAACCCAAGAGCCACACCCCTAAGATAGAAAGGGGGCGACGGGGTGTGACAGACTCGCCTCCACATGCGGCGCCATGGCATGCCGCGTCGCCGCCTGCTCCGGCTCGTTCCGGGATCAGCCTCGTACGGGGTGGGGAGGGTGGGTTGTCGGATTTATGGATCCAACAACCCTTGAGAGGTTCGAACACTGGGGTGCGTGCGGCTTCTTTATCAGGCGTTCCTTCCTTAGCGCCACTAGGGCAGTGTTGGCTAAGTGAGGGGTTGCTGCTAGATAAAGCACCAAGGGCACGAGAGGGCGCGGTGCCACCATCACTGGTGAACTAGTCAAATATCTCTTGAGGTCCTGGAAGGCTTCGTCTGCCTCCGGGGTCCACTCGAATGGCTCCTTCCTCTTCATCAACTTGAAAAACGGGAGGGCACACTCCCCCAACTTGGAAATGAAATGCCCAAGTGAGGTTACGCAGCCAGCCAGCTTCTGCATCTCCTTCAGGGTCTGCAGGGGGTTCATGTCCCCTATCGACTTAACCTTCTCAGGGTTGTCCTCGATCCCTCTGTGACACCAAGAAGCCCAAGAGCTTGCCGGAAGGGACCCCGAATACACACTTCTCAAGGTTAAGCCGAAGATCCACCGTGCGCAGGATGGTGAACATCTCCTCCAGATCTTCTATCAGAGTCCTGGCCTCCCGAGACTTCACCAATATATCGTGAACATAGGCCTCTGCGGTCCTCCTGAGCTGCGAACCCAGGGCGATATGCATCAATCGCTGGAAGGTTGCCCCGGCATTACGCAGCCCGAAGGGCATGCAGGTGTAGCAGTACACCCCGCATGGGGTGAGGAATCACTACAAAAAAAATACACTTCCGTGATGATACGTGTTTGTCACAGTAGGTCGCATTTTTTGTCATGCATGTACATCCATGACGATTTTATGACAGAATCAAGATAGTCATACCTGTGCTGTCGTAGAAGTGTTCCATGACATTACCAAAATCATCATCACGGAAGTGTCCACTTCCATGATGATAAATCGTGCGTCATAGAAGTGCTTTCGTCAAGGGTGACCGACACGTGGCATCCACTATAACGGAACGTTGTTAAGCTATCGGGTCGGGTTTTGGATCCGATAACCCGTTAACAGACCCGACCTATGGGAAATTTCCACGTGTAAAATTCTTATTGGCCTGACGAAACACGTGTCAGCTCGTGAGTGGGTCAGATAGGTGCCTATGATATGTCGACACGTGCCACGGCCCACCACTGGCCCATTTAGCTTACAAAGCCGGCCCGTTTGACTTGGTCAAAAGTTAATGGGCTGGCCCATGAAAAGCTTGTTAACGGTCTCTTTGCAAGTAGCCCATTTTACGGCCCGTTAACTCACGGCCCGTTAGGCCCTAAAGGAAATCAGCCCAACAACGTCATGTGGGCCGTCGAATATAACACCAGCCCATTTCACTTTCGGCCCATGTAGGGCCCACGACGTCTTTCAGCCCATATGAGGCCTTCATATCTTTCAGCCCTTTTACAAGCCCACAGTGACTCTAGTCCATAATGAACAGTAATTTTCTTTGTACCCGTTAATGGCCCGTGATTTACATGGGTCGTTTCCAGCCCATGTTAGCTTTCGGCCTATTGACGGCCCATACGTTCTTGGGCTCCTTCTCGGCGCTCGATTACTTCTGGTCCGTTACTGGCCTTTTCCTCTAATGGGCCAAATTCGGCCCATGGCAAGAGTCGGCCCGTTACTGGCCTGTTACCCTAATGGGCCAAATTCGGCCCATGGCAAGAGTCGGCCGGTTTCTGTCCTGTTAAACCATTGCACCGTGTCCAGCCTGTCCTATATTCTGGCCCATTAACGACTCGTTATGCCTGTGACAAAATTAAGACTTTGTTGTCCTGCGGCCTGTTAACGGCCCGTTACCGTGATGGGCCGATACCAATTACGCTCGTTTATGTCCCATGTAGACCCATTTCTCCGACGGCCCGAGGCCCACCGATTCTACGGCCCTGTTGGAGGCATATTTATCGATGGCCCGTAGGAGACCCATGGATCCTACGGCCCATAGGAGACCCATGGATCCTACGGCCCGTATATGGCCCATGGTAGTTGCGCCACTAGCAAACCAGGGAAAAAGAAGACTAGGAAATAAATAAGGCCGAAACTAATGCTAGGCTATTAAGGCAATTGCACAGATTACATCCACTCGGCATCAAAGGTCGCCACCAGTGGAAATATAGGGAACACCCTACACTATACAAAAATGGCTTGCTATTTTCTTCAGCCGGTGGCTGGACGTTAAGAATAAATTTTGTATCACACCAAAACCAACTACAACTATATAACAAAAGGAAGGTTGGCATAAAACTTAACAGTCTAGCAGATAAATGCACCACCAGAAGTTTAGAAGCTCAGTTCATTTGACCTGACTGTTACGTTTTCATGCTGTATTGTCCGATGGAACACCATAACCCTTGCCTTCATTTCTCCTAGGCTCCTGAACAACATAGCAAATGTCTGATAGTCTAGTTTCAAAACCACGCATATCTTGATGACATCGAACAATGTCTCTCCTTGTTTCACAAAGGGTCTCTGTTAGGGAATGGACTTGTGTCTGGAGCGCAGATACAACATTGCTTTGAGCTTGCATATCTTGATCATGAGGCAGTTTGGACGATATTG
The DNA here is from genome assembly GCA_963921465.1 of Triticum timopheevii. Lineage (NCBI taxonomy): Eukaryota > Viridiplantae > Streptophyta > Magnoliopsida > Poales > Poaceae > Triticum > Triticum timopheevii. Next base: position 239,449,726 of record OY997264.1, on the reverse strand, counting down.
CCTTAACAACCAACCCAGTATTACGCAGGAACGTGCTTTTGGCACTATTAGTGGACAAGTACTGACCCACTGCAGCAAGAGCTAACATTGCGGTTATAGTTGCCTCGCCACCTTCAGAAGGTGGCGGTTCCACCATTTTTCCATAGCTCGCTAAAAAGCTGAGGTTTTACATTAGTAGTACCAGAACAGAAGATACTAAGGAGGCAGCAAAACCAAACAAAATATCTTCGGTCTATATACAGAACTTATTCTAGTGAACCCATGTAAAATATTAGTTGTATTTTATTGCAAAGTACATAATAAAACAAGGTTCCAAACATATGACCATGTACCATCGCTAATGTATTGTCTATTTCTTCACATTATATTAAGGGCTAAGGATAAAGAGACGAAGTTTATAAAACGGTAAGCATAAGATGACATTATTCATATCACAAAACAACTGAGAACAGACAAACAAGAAATTGTAATGTTGTGTGGGCAAGTCCAGCACGGAACTAGATTACGGGTTAAGATCAAAGGAACATCACACTTCTCTTTTAAACCTTGTAAGGTGCAATGATACGCTAAGACAATTGTTTATAAAATTGAAAAGAGTAATAGACATTGGCTGTAAGCCATGCAGTTCAAGGCACAAGTCAGAGTAAGTAGTAGTTAAAAGGCATGAGGATTAAGGACTTACAACAGCGGCTTTGACTGGTGTAGTCATGCCCTTCTTCTTGCTGGTGTGACAGTCCTTGAAGATTTCCACAACATTTGGTTCAGGTACTTTTGGTCCTTGCGGGCTTTCCTCTGCATTTCGAACAAGTCAATATAGATCTGATAATATGGTATAGCGAAAAGAGTGAAACAACAGCTAATTACAAGAGCCTTACAGTGTGCAATATAGCTACGAGATCTTGTTGTCTGTTGGAATTTCACTTTCGTACGGTTCGCCTTGTTCTTTGCACAGTTCATCACCTAGAAGATAGATTTTTTTTGGCACATGCGTAAATAGGACATCAACATGTGATCTGATCACATATATATAATGTACCTGATACTTCAGATAAAACCGGTGTTTAACAAGGCCCCTTCAGTCTTCATCCGATATATTTTCCACTGGAGATGTTTGGGAAAGTTCAAAGTTAGCCTTGCCTTCAAAGTGAGTTTTCCTCAAGTTATACCGATACTGTCGCAGAGAAGACATGAAAACATGGGTGCAAGCTTGTCTGGTTGCATCATCTTGACTATCCAACTTGAACCTCATCTGTTGAAAATTATGGGAGTCTCATTATCAGCAACCTAGAAAGTATGGGATAGAGCAAGACGATATTACTAGTTTCCATACATAACCATACTTACAGATAAATGGTCGAGGAAGGTGTTGAACTTGGTTTCGTATTTGTCATTCTTGTACTGAATCCATGTTGGGAGGATATGTACATGACACCTAACGGCAACCGCTGCCTCTGATACTAACTTGGCTGACTCTGTAGCATCACGTGGCCTTTTTAAACCTGCCTCAAAACAGATCTCCATTCTTCCTCCTCTAGATTTAGTTAACCTATCGAGCAATATCCCTGATGTTTGTTTCCTCTTGCGCCTAGGTGCTAGTCCAACAATGAACATCGGAAGTGTTAGTGTACATCAAACTGTGAGACTACATATAAAGAAGCATGCAACTGTAACTTGACTCCACCAACTACCTTCTTGCTGTTGAAGCTCATAAGGTTCATCTGATATTGCCGACTCGTCTTGTGTCAAGAGTGCTTGGGAAGTAGTGTCAGGTGGCAAGGGAGCTTGCGAACATGCTGCTAGCTCAGTTGACGCACGAGTAAGTTGTGCAGCTGGTAGTACTATGGTCGGTGTTGCAAGAACTAGGGCTATCTCTGCTTGTTTGGTGGCAGCTATTTGTTTCTGTTTGGCTTTTTTGCAGCTCGTGTAGCACGGGATGCCGTGTTTGTAGAATTTTCCGCTGGACTTTGACCTTCTACCAGCAGAATCTGCAGGGTTCATCCGCTTCTCATTCCCTACCATTCTGTGTTTCTTCCTCTTTCTCTGTGCCATGTTAAGTCAAGCCAACAAGAAAAACGAATAACAATTTAGTTCTTCAGAACAAATTGACGTGTGATGCAGACAAACTGAACTTTTATGTTAGACAACCACATGATAGGAGGATGTAATATGTATGAAAGACATTTCACCAAATTAGAAGCAATGCAATGGAAGGTAGACACCATATAAAAGATGCTACAAATATCGCTCTGCCAAGTTAACAGTGTCTCATCATAAATGGCGTTTAAACAAATGTGAAGCAGTACAAGAAATAAATCATATGCAAGATGCAAACAACATCACACTACCATGTTAGAGGTCACTCGTCATTAGTGCCATTGCATATTCACAGGATTGCATATTCATAGATTTTGATGTGTAAACTAAGTAGAAGGCATTTCAACAAATTAGAAGCAATGAAAGCTAGACACCATATGAAAGATGCAACGAATATCACTCTACCAAGTTAAAACTGTCTCGTCATAAGTGCCATTTCAACAAATTAGTAGTACAAGCTAGAAAAGAATGTGAGATGTAACCTATATCACACTCCGAAGTCAAACGTGTCTTATGATAAGTGATTGTTGCAGGTTACACAACAGTTGTAATTTGATATAAGAACATTGTGTAATAGACAGATATTGTATGTTCTAGAAACAGGAACACGTGTCTTATTCAAGTATAATGTCTAAAGTAAGTAGATATAATTCAACAAAATTAGAAGCAATACAAGATAGACATCACACATAACATGGAACCACATATAACAGTGCCAAGTTAGAGGGAGCACCGGTGATGTTGTACTAGGGGAGACGTGTTCATCATAAACACAACTTTGTTGAGTGTCTATGCATGCTATAAATCATATGAAGGATGCAACTAATATCGCACTGCATATAGTAAAGGTGTCTCGTCATATTGATTGATGGGCGATACAAAAAACAATAGTTTTATGTAAGGACATGCTTAATAGACAGATGTACTATGTACTAAATACAGGAAGGCATGTCACATTAACAGGTATAATGTATAAGCTAAGCAGACTAGCATATGCAGTTTAACAAGATTGGAAGAATTACAATCTAGACACCATATGCAACATGCAACCACATATCACGCTGCCAAGTTAGAGAAAGCACCTGCAATGCTAGTGTAGGGGAAATGCTGTAATCAACTACAGAGCTACGTTCACTATCTTCATCTAGCATTTCTGTTTCTTGAGAATCATGTCGGGAGGCTAACGCTGCATTCTTTAAATGAGGAGTAGTCCCCTTGCCTGCCTGCCTCGTCATAAGTTATTGATGAGGGATACACAAGAACATTAGTTTGATGTAAGAACATGGTTAATACAAGCTAGACATCCGGCTGGAGTGGTGAGCATGATCATCTAAGACTTGAGAACCTGGTGGGAGGCGGGCTGTTCGCCACCATCACAGCTTTTTAGTTGGCTTCTAGGTGATGCCTATCTTTGCTGGGCTTGTCACTGGCTCGGCTAGTGCCCTGACTAGCTATTTGTCTCCTGGTGCTCACGGGATGGTAGTTCATGTAAAAATATATATTTCCTTATCTTGGGGCTGTTTGGTTTCTGACTAACTTTGCCAAATGTTGCCACACCTAAAGCTAGGCAAGTTTGACTAACTTAGGTGAGTGTTTGGTTCAAGGCACACCTTAGGCAAGCCACACTTGGACCCCACATGGCATACACACAAAAATGTGGCAAGATTCCCTTAGGCTTGCCAACTTGTGGCTTTCATTTTGATCAACTAACCTTAGGCAAGTTTGGCAAAAATATGTGGCAAAGTGTGGCAATGCTAGGCCTAGAACCAAACAACCCCAAAGACCGACTTCGGCCTTTCGAATACAAGCTAGACATCATATGGAACATGCAACCACATATGACACCGCGAAGTTAAAGCAAGCACCTGGGATGGTGGTTCATTGCGAGCGAGGTCATCAACTCCAGAGCTACGTTTACCATCTCCATCTGCTGACACTGCACCCTTTATAGTGTTGTAACGTGTCGTACATAGCCACGAAGAAAGCTGGTGCGACTTCTCTCTTTCCTTTGTTGCTTCTCTTTCGGCATACTCTGAAATACCCTTGCATAAAAACACAATAGTGAATGTATGGGTGAAGTGTGTGCAGAACTAGTGCACTGTAAAAGTAGCAGATAGCAGGTGGCTGAAAAACAAATGACAGGAGACATATGATAGCTCTACAACATTGCATGGCAAACAAAATTAGATTCTACTCCATATGATTTTGTAATATATGAGCACAGGAAATGCAGGTACTCCTCTAGCACACCACCACATGTGGTCATATCTAAGATAACAGTCGACTGAAAATAAATAGCTCAGTCGATTTTTTAATGAACCGTCCGATCTATAAGGAACGGGCAGATGGCCTTTGTCTACCTCCCGCCAGTCACTGTTGACGATCTTTCTCGAACCGCTAGCGACCACCGGCCCAGACCCTTGCCTCCGCCGCCCCGCCCTCCCCTCGACCTCACACCACCGCCATGCTTGGCAGCGCCCCTAGACCATCCCTTTTAATCCCGGCCGACCTCCAGATCGCGCGCCAGTAGCTCTAGGCCGCACACGTACCTAAGATAAAAACCAAGGTGCTGCTTCCCCGGCGTAATAGGCGTACTAGCGCCTGTTACGCCAGGGAAAGCCTCTATTAATTGGGAATCAACTGGCCAGAAATTGAAATTCAGGGGGTGGCGGACCTCTAGCTAAGGTGAAATAATATATGAGGAGAAACCTTGTGCATCACGAGTTACTAGGAACATCTAGTATCAAGAAGAAGCGGTCAACTAATGTCTTCTATGGGATGAACACCGTGCAAGCAGAGACATAAGATTTGCACGAATAAGGGAAGAGGAGTACCTTTTTCGGTTGCCGGTGTGGTCACCTCCACATGTCGCGCCGATCTTCTTCTTTTTACCGGGGAAACCTATGTTCTGGAGGGTGCAGGCTTGGACGAACCCATGGCCAAATTGTTGACTGTGTTGCCGTGGCCGTATGTCGGCGGAGGGGAAGCAGATCCGAGGCGGCGAAGGACGGCGTAGCAGGAACAGCTCCGGTGCGGTGGAGGGTGGCGAAGTTGGAGCGGCAGCGGCGAGGTGCAGGACGGTGTTATTGAACTGGCTCGGGTACGAACGGCTCGGCCTCGGCTTCAACTACTAGCCGTGGAGGGCGTTGCGGTTGAGGTTGCGGTGGACGACGACATCGGAGTTTCGTGGCTGGTGGATAGGTAGTTTTGGTGCCCATGGAGTATGAATGGGAAATCGGACGGGTGGGGGGTACCATGTTTCAGTCTGGGTCGCGCTTGTTTTTGGCTTTTTTGAACAGAAGATGGGACGCGCATGTTTGAAATTTGGGGAAAGTACGAACTTTTCCCCCCTCTTAAATTTCGTGCATGCTGCGGGTCGGCGGTAGGATGGTATCCCAGGTGTCCCAAATAGTGGGCGGGAGCGATTTCGTCCGCGCGCATGTGTGCTTAGGCGACCATTGTATATGAATGTTTTTCGGAGACGGTTGCGTGGCGTCTAGATGAAGCTACAAACCTACGCCGGTTTAGACCTTTGGACGTCGGGCCGGTAGGTTTCACGGGTCGGAGTTATTAGAAAAATAATTTCCTTGTACTGCCAAACATTGGTCTCACGCGGTTTTGGGCGAGTAGAGGCTCTTTTGGCGCTTCGTTCGAAATTTTGAAACACAAGCATTCACGTTTAGAGTACTCTTGAACTATGAGGATTGACCTAAATAGACAATGTTATATTTGACCTTGTATGTTTGAAAACCTCATTAAATTATCCGCTTCTTTTTAAAATTTTGACACTTGAAAATCCTATAACTACGATTATTTTGGATTGGAGGAGCTAAATTTGAAACTATTTTGTACACGACTACATATGCTATTATGTACAAAATCAGAGCAAAGTTTGGTTCCCCCATAATTTAGGTATGGTTTACAAATGCCGTGATATCAAATTCAAATAATTGAATGGACTTCATGTTGAATTCGATTTTTTAAACCACCTTAAGTTGAATTCAAATGTATGCTAGTTCATAGGTAGCTATTTATAATGTTCATTGTGTAACTTTCGTATGTATAATGTGCTTTACGCACACAACATGAGCTATACTGATGTTTATATTCGATTGCTAAAGTGATGCATTGTCTGGAGTTCAAAATACTAACTATGTGGATCAATTGTGTCGAATAATAACATAGACATGCTCAAATTCGATAGAATCTAGATGTCTGATGGATAAATGACCGCTCCTTATGTGAATTTCAAATATCATGATCCCATACTAATATTTGGATACAATTTATATCTTTAATCAATGTGTACAGCAGTCTTTTACGTGTAGTTTCACTCTCCATCGGTGGTATCTCACACATGCTCACACACTCTCTCCCAAGGTGTCTTTCTCGCACACATGCTATAGATATAACCCTCCCTCCCGCTAGTAACCATTTACAACTGTTTTCACTAATCTTTATCACAAGCACTCTTCCTCTGGCAAACATACACACGCACAATCCCCATCGACCCTTTCTATATACATGGACCTGCCTACGTGTCTCATGTACGAACATTATTTTTAGGCCTGTCTCTCACGCATTGTCTCTGTCGGAGTAATGGACCACGGGTACCCCGAAGACGGCGAGACAATAAATCAAATCAAATCAGAACCAATGATATCATCTTATCCAATCTTTGGTTCGAGTATGGGCTATCCCCAAATCAAATCAGAACCAATGATATCCGTAATGTTGTCTTACTCGTGGTTATTTCTTCGAGCATACACCATTATATCTTTTGGGTCTGACCAATGCTATCACTTGTTCACACAATTATGGGATTCCATCTTCATGGAAACCTGGATGAATTGTTGTTGAGCCCATCAGCAATGTTTTTATCTTCTCCGTGATTGTGTTGAACATCCAGCTAGTATTGGAAACTTTTATAAGTATTATCTTCATGACCCACTCATGGAGCATATGTCCGGATGAAAGAAGTGACCTCCTCTAATTCATGTGCATTTGATGCAAGTTGCCGCCGTGAATTCGAGAAAGTCAATGTTGCCTCCTCTAGAAACATCTCATGTCAGTCATGCATGTGCGAAGTATGCTATGGTTTGATAGGCTCGCTACCTCCATTCTATATGTGTCCCTAGCACACCAAGCCACTGATTGAATCGTTCAAGGAGAAGAAGTTTCTTCATAAGAGCTAATCATATGACTTATGTAAGGACTTCGATATCCCCAACGATGGTTCCCAACCAGAACTCGGTAGTGTTTTGTCATAATACTACTATGTGGTCATGCTTGTCTTGGACAACGTGTTCACATGTTGTAGCAGAACCAGCTCATGTTTTGGAGCTTTCTATCGTAGTTCATTTCCTGAGAATCTCGCAACGTCATCTCGTCGGTTTGTGTTGCAAACTTTCTTTTCCAGACATGCTGTCTAAAATATCCTATTACCAACCAGATATGAATCTCAGGCAGATATGATGGTTGGAACTTTTCCAGGATCTATGATGAAGGTCCCGACAAGGTTGATGTTCTGACCGACGCACCTAGCCGGAAGATCTGTCATTGTAGTAACTTTGACCATGTTTCCATGAGGTTTCGTGCGACTTATTCTAGAAGTTGTTCCTTAGGGATCCTTGTGCTCTTAGTTTCCTCGATGATTCTGTAACCATTCGAACATTGGAAACACTCCCTAGTGTTGAGCTTCTCCCCAGTTACTAAAATCATCCCTTGTGTTGTCTTCAACAAGGTAATCGACATCATCCATACTAGTCTGAGCATGTCATTCTACCGAACTTCTCTAAATGATCGATTGTGATTTTCCTTAAGTTGGTATAAAGAGTTTTAATGATCTCTGAATCAAAGGTAATTCTTTTTGCCACATAAGGGGATATTCCTACGAGTCACCTTCCCTAAGGTGCCCTGTTATGGTATCATGGCAACTCAACTCCTCGCTATGTTGACAACCGTTCACCACCTTCTTAAGTGTAGAATTGTTTTCTACCTAGTGAATCCACGTCATCTGTTCCACTCCATCCCTCTAGATGTGTGCTTCGTGTCTCGTCTTGAGAGATGTTGCTATGTCTCATTCCCTGAGTAGATCCTAAGTTGTTCGACCTTCAATAAGATCGATCCTTTTGGATTTTTCCCCTATCCTCTCTTTGTCATGTTAGTTGGAGTTCTCAGGGCGACATCGAGACAATGATGGTGATCGAGTCAACGTTCTTTGAAGTGCCACCTGGATCGTGAATATTATCTTAGTATGCGATTCCCCTTCATCTTACCCTACGCTTGAATCTCGGGACGAGATTCTTGTTTAGTAGGGGTGAGCTGTCACATCCCTAGTTCTGGTATGCACTAGGCTAGCCCTTCCATGTGAGAATCATGTTTAAATTCAAATAAAACTTGAATTGAGGAATTTTTAGAAGCCTCAGAAAACCTCTAAAAATAACCAACATTTAAATCTCATCAAATGAGTCCAAGAAAATGTTCCCGTTATTCTGTGAAAATATTGGCGTGAGGTAAAATTCAAACCAATATTTTCAGAGTCACAGAAATAATTTATTTTGGGTCTTTGATTTAAATCAATAATATATTTGGGTTGGAATTATTTCTGCTATATAAGAAATAATGTTCAAATATTTTGTAAGTTTGCATGCGACCTTGGACTAGCTCTCTGAGCTCACATAAAAATTTACAGAAAGGTTTAAAATGGTTTAGTTTCCAAACTAAAGCAAAACAAAATAACAGAAATAGAAAAACTAAAATAAAAGAGAGAGAGAGAGAGAGAGAAGTATTACCTGGCCACCTTCCTGTAGCCGGCCCAGCTCCTTTACCGGCCCACCACCGCAGCTCCTGTCGTCTTCCTCCTCTGCCAGTAGGAGAAGAAGCTGCGTGCGGCGCGCACAGCCACCCGTGGTCACCTCCTGCCTCCCTGTTGGCCTCCCTGGTGCCCTGGAGTCGTCCACGAGCGCCACGCAGCCCCCCTGGCCCCCTCTCACTCTCTTCCGAATGGTCTCCCCCTCCTCTGCTCTCTCCCTCGCACACACCGAACGCAGCCGCCATCGCCGCTCGCCATTGCTGCGCCCACTGCCATCCCCTCGCCCCCTCGACGCATGCAGAAGCTTCGCTGCAACGCCCGAAGTCTCCAAGCTGACGCGCTCGAGCCCGTACGCGCTGCATCGCCGGCATCGGCTTCATCTTCTTCCTTGGGCTCCGTTGAACGCCATCGCCGCTCCGCCGTCTGCAGGCCTTCCCCGAGCCCCTCGAGCCTCCCGTCCGAAGGACTGTGTGCCCCTGCGTCTAAACCCCCTCTTCTCGAGCTCGATTATGCCCCGTAGCCGTCGCCCCCTTGCCGACCGAATCGCGCTGCCGCCTGGCCTCGTCGCCGACGTGGCTCCGGTGGCCAATTGGTCATGTGCGTGTGCCGTTGCACTCGTAGCAACGACTAGTGCCTCTCTAGCCTGCTACTTTTCTCAAACGCAAGCCGTAGCGCCAAACCCGCCACCACTCGAACTCCGGCCGCCACAGACATGCTTGCCGCCATTGTCTCCGACTACCCCAGCACCTGCCACCACCACCGTTGGACGCGCCGCCTCGCGGGCATTCCAACGAGCCCAACCCCGCCTCTTCTTGTCGCCGGAATCGCCGGGACGAGCGACGCCGCCGCGTCTGTGTACCACCGGCGGTTAGCCGCCAACGTGGGCATCATTAGTGGCTAATGACCCACTAACTAACCCCTCCTGTGACACTGACAGCCGGGCCCCACCGTCTAACTAAACACGGTTTAGTTTTTGTTTAGATTAAACTAACCCCGCTGGTCCCACAGGTCAGTTTGACCTGGCGACGTCACCGTTGACCTGACCCCACCTGCCAGTGACACTAAACAACACTTGGTCACTGACCAGTGGACCCCACTAGTCAGGTTTGACCCGGGGCAGCTCTGTTGACCCTGCTGATGTCACACTGACGTCATGCTGACGCAGTAATGCTTTTTCCTGGATTTATTCTTATTCAGAAAATTCCAGAAAATAGTATAAACTTCTAAAAATCATAGAAATTCAACCGTAACTCCAAATGAAATAAATTATATATGAAAAATGATCAGAAAAATCCAATTTATCCATCTGTACCATTTTCATGCATGTTAGAACAACTTATAGGTGCTGTTTAGGACAAATCATATGAATGGCATTTAAATAATCACATGTGGAGTTTGAATTTGAATCTTGGATTCAAACCAACTTCATTTAACTTGCTGCTAGTTGCATTAGCTCAAACCACAGCATATTGCCTTGTCATGATCATGCATCATATTGTGCATTGCATTGATTGTGTTCTTCCTTGTTTGCCGGTGTTTGTCCCCTCTCAGTAGACGACGTACCTACGATGAGTTCGTTGACACCGATGTAGAGCTATATTATCTTCTGAAGTGCCAGGCAAGCAAAACCCCCTTGTTCATTCCGATACAATCCCACTCTCTCACTCCTGCTCTCTTTTACTGTATTAGGACAACAACGATTCATCTGCTACTTCCTGCGGTAGTTGAACCTTTTATCCTCTGCATGACCTGTCATTGCCACAGTAAATGGATGAAACCACTAGCATGAGTAGGAGTTGTTTGAGCCCTGATGTGCCTACTCATTCATGCTTGTTTGTCATGCCTGCTACTGCTTAGAGTTGAGTCAGGTTCGATTCATCACGGATGAATCGGAGGTGTGTGAACATGTCCTACTATTGAGAGCTAAGTGTGTGAACACGATTTGGTAAAGGTAGCGGTGAGAGGCCATGTAGGAGTACATGGTGGGTTGTCTCATTGCAGCTGTCCTCGGGAACTGAGTTCTGTGTTTGTGATCCATGAATAGTTACTACAACACATTGGGTTCCGGTAACTCGGCCCCTCTCGACTTATTAATCAACCTGATCTCTGTCCAGGAGTTGCAAATAGTTTCTGGTGTTTGTAGGTAGTGTTAGTAGTCCACCAAGTGGCACCCGGTATAGGTGGGCTTGGGACAGACGAGGCACAGTGGCCCGGTGTACCAAGTGGCACCCGAATGGTTGGCTTGGGAACCCTGCACACATCGTTTGGGGCCGTGAGCGACACCCCGGCCGGATCTCCTTGCGGATGGAACCCGAATAGGCGACAAACCTAGATGAGAGACTTGTGTGGTTAGTCAGGTCGTGGCCGACACCCTCGCTGGGCTTCCGCTTGAAGGTTGCCGAGTACATGTCGTGTAAATGGTGGTAAGTGGTGAGAGCATGTGTGAAGAAGTACACCCCTGCAGGGTTAACATCATCTATTCGAATAGCCGTGTCCGCGGAAAAGGACTTCTGGGTTGCCTGTACAGTTCATAGACAAGTGAAAGTGGATACTCTAAAATACGCAAGATAAACGTGAGTGCTATGGATGGCGTTCTCGTAGTGGTGTATTGGTATGATGAATATGTGGACTCGTGTGCGCCACCTCAAAAGAGTTACTTGCAGTCGTAGTTCAGGATAGCCACTGAGTCAAAGTTGGCTTGCTGCAGTCAAACTCCACCATTCACTTTGTTGATAATGATGCATATGTAGTTAGTTCTGATGTAAGTCTTGCTGGGTACATTTGTACTCACATTTGCCTATTTTATGTTTTTGCCGAGAGACTTCAGTCTCACTAGTAGTACCGTGTGGACTTCGACGTTTAGCTTGTTACCTCAGCTACGATCTTGTGCCCTGGGCAGGATCTGGTAGATAGTCAGGCTTCTCAGCCTTTTTCATTTGTAGATGTCTGTACTCAGACATGTTAAGCTTCCGCGTGTGCTTTGACTTGTATGCTCTGAATGTTGGGTCATGAGACCCATGTATGTAATATCCCGCTCCTCGGAGCCTATTGAATAAAATACTTGAGTTGTAGAGTCATGTTGTGATGCCATGTTGTATTTGCACATATCGAGCATATTGTGTGTATGTTATTGAAATGCTTGGTATGTGTGGGATCTGACTATCTAGTTGTTTATCCTTAGTAGCCTCTCTTACCGGGAGATGTCTCCTAGTGCTTCCACTGAGCCATGGTAGCTTGCTACTGCTCCGGAACACTTAGGCTGGCCGGCATGTTTCCTTCTTCGTTCCTCTGTCTGTCCCTTCGGGGAAATGTCACGCGATGAATACCGGAGTCCTGTTAGCCCGCTACAGCCCGGTTCACCGCAGTCCTGCTAGCCCAGGGCTACAGCCTGGATTCACTCGCTGATGACTGACACGTTCGATGCTGGGTCATGGGTGCCTGTCCCTGTAAGTTTGTGCCACTTTGGGTTTACGACTAGCCATGTCAGCCCGGGCTCCTTATCATATGGATGCTAGCGACACTATCATATAAGTGTGCCAAAAGGCGCAAACGGTCCCGGGCAAAGGTAAGGCGACACCCGTGGGAACACCGTGCGTGAGGCTGCAAAGTGATATGAGGTGTTACATGCTAGATCGATGTGGCATTGAGTCGGGGTCCTGATAGTTTTCCTGCTCTTTTCGCACTCCGGACATGCACTTTAGGGCATGCCTCCCAGGGAAAGGAACCCCTAACGGAACTATTCTCCCTGGAAGATGTTTCTTACTAACCATGTAATATAACATAACTAGTTGGGCACTTGTCTGATAAAGCACTAATGACCCCTATGCCTGGTCTCCATGCATGCCCCGGTTTTTTGCATAACCGCGAGGGTATTCGGACACACTCCGGACTGTTGGGTCCCGAGGTTGAAGAGAAAAGGTCCACAAAGACAAACGATCTACAGTCCGGCTAGAAGGCATTATACATGTCATTTTCAAAAATACATCATCACACTGACTGATTGTACTCCTCTTCAATCCCATCTTACAGGCTGTCTAATTTACAGTCCCGTTGGGAATACTTAGCGGCCAACTCTACTTGGCTGTACACTAAGCTCACAGGGATCTCCTTCCCATCGGTCCCCACAGGTCCGACCTCGGCCATGTGGTTCGGATCCGCCTTCTTGTACCGCGTCTTCACCATGGCCCAGGCCTCCCTGGCGTCTTAACGACAGGCCGATATCTTCCATAGACGGAAGCGCTGCCGTGCTCCCTCAAGCTTCTCCGCAAGCCCTCCAAGACCCTCGGGTAGGGAGACGGATGGCCATAAGGCCTGGGCGACACCACTCATTGCCTGCCGAACACGTTCGTGCAGTTGCAGCAGCTCAGGAAGTTGGTCACCCGCTAAACCGGGCATTTCCTCCGCAGGGCGACCTGTGAGCACACCTACAGACACATTTCTGTCAATCGACTTCCTCGCCGAACTCTTCTTTTCAAAAGAGTTTGCTCAAGCACTTACTGTAGATGCCGCGACGAAGCCGCTGATTCTCCTGCACGGAGCCAGACAGCTGGGCCCGAACACCTTTTAGCTCTTCTCCAAGCTGGGTGTGGGCATCTTGGAGTTTGTTCCTCTCCTGCTGCACCTTCATAAGCACCCTCTCACCGGCCTTGAGCTGGTGCAGTAGCTGTTGCTTGTCCGGATCAAGTCCGGTAACATCTGCAATATTATTGTCAGACTTATACGCATGCCGCACACTGCTCATTTTTTTGAAATATGTGTTACCGGATGGGGTCTATGTGTCTCCTCCTGCGGCAGCTAGTGCAGCCTCAAGTTAGGCCTTGCACTCTTGTAGCTCCTGGGACAATTGGGTATTCTTCTCCATAAGATCCTGCATATCAAATGATCCTTAAATCGGTTATTTTAACTACTTTAAGTCTCGGGGGCTACTAGCATATACAACTATTAAAATCCCTTACCCGTATGTCCTTCACATACTGCTCTGTGGCTCTGGTTAAACCATCTTGAGCGGCACGGAGGTGCGCGTCTCCCGCGTTAAAGGCATTCAACGCCTCCGGGGAGAAACACGCGTCACGAAGAACTGTCCGGCGGCGCCTGTGATTCATGGCGCTCTCCACCTCATACCTGGTGGCGGACAGCCTGTTGGCATCCTCTGTTGGAGGAGCATCCGGCTCGTGCCTTGCGCTCGCCTCCCCCTCTGGACCAGGAGTTGGAGCCTGGCTGGCGGAGGATTGGTTGGCAACCTCTCCGGGCACAGTCCGGCGAGCGCTCTTTCTCCTGGAAAAGTCATGAGCATCAATATACCTCACAGGGGTCTTTTCCTTAAATACGGTGACGTGCCATACCGTTGCGGCGACGTTTCAATTCACACCGCACCCCTCTTCCACCTGCTGGGCCGAACTGACCCTGGTTGGTCAGCCGCCGCGGGATCAGCTTCCCGCCTTGAAGGCACCTCCTGCGAGATCCCGTTGGTATGCGGTGGTCAGAAATAAGCACGGACGAAGTGATGGTGTCAGGGCTCCGGTCATAGTTCCCTGGGAAGCCGGAGATAAACCGTTGTAGGCAGCCGTGATGGCGACTAGAGCATTGTCCATGCTAAGTTGGTGGAACGCCCCGTCAATCAGCTCCACCTTTATGTTTGGATCCTCTTTGAAGGCCGGATCAAGGGATCTTCCCGGATCCTCGGGTTGTGGAGCCGCACTGTGTATGCCCTCCACATCCCGGCGCAGTTCCTGCATCAAAATCGTAAAGCAAGGCACTTAACTTTGAAGGCACAGATCGGATGAATAAATGTCCGCTGACCCAGCTCTGAGGGTTATTCATGGAGAATCCTTTCAATGGGCTCGTTTGGAGGAAGTCCTCCTTCTCCCCCTTGTACAAGCCGGACAGGATCTTCACCAGATCTGCGGCCGATCCCGGCCCCTTTCGGCCATGACGGGTGGCGTCATTCTCCCTGTTGAAATCCCACATGGGTTGGCCCCTATATTGGAGCGGCTGAACCCCTCGCATAATGCACGTGGTCATGACTCCAATCCTGGTCAATCCGGAATGAGCCAGCAACCTTATCCGGCCCATCAGATAATGGACGCTCCTGTCATCCTCCTATTGAGGGCTCCGCGGGCGCCAACTCAGGCGTTTCTTCAGAGGAGGATTGCTGAACTCCGGGAGGCCGATCCGAACTGGGTCCGGCAGTGGAGCATCTTCCACATAAAACCATTTCGAGGGCCAGTCTTCGGACGCCTTCTTTGGGGTTCCGGATAGATATCCGGTCCCGGCGATGCGCCATATTTCGGCTCCGCCCACTTGACATATCGACCCCTCGTGAGAACGGGGTACGAGCCAAAACAGCCTCTTCCACAGCGCAAAATGGGGCTCGATGCCCAGGAACAGCTCGCAAAGAGCTACGAAGCCCGCAATGAGCAGAATGGAGGCGGGCGTAAGGTGATGAAGCTGGAGACCGTACAACTCCAGAAGCCCCCGGAGAAACGGATGTATGGGAAATCCATGCCCCCTTATTAGATGGGGGACGAAACACACCCGCTCCCCTTTGGAGGGACTGGGGGTATTCTCCGCCTGTTTTTCACCTTTGTAGGTTGCCAGCCCGGCTCGAACCGGGACCATGAAGGCCGGAGGAAGGTATCCCTCCGCTTTGAGAGTCACCAGCTCGCTGTGCAGGACTGAACATCTCCTCCAATCTCGTGGCTGAGGGCTGGGAGCGCGAGAGGAGGAGCCGCGTCGACGGTCCATGATGGAGTGGATTTTTGTCAGAAGCCCTCCGATGAGTACTTGCGGAAGGAGGATGGTGTGATTTGGATCTGGATTCTTGCATCTCTTATAGGCAGCTTATTCACGCAGCTAGGGGGTAAAATGTAAAAATACCCTGGCCTTTCGCATTCGTACGGCACGTGGAGGAGGGCCATTATTGGGCGTGGAAGCCAAGGAGCGCAACATTTATAAGGAAGCCGGACACTATTCAGCAAGCACATGGAATTTGGAGGAGAACCCGCCTTGCAACGCCGAAGACAATATACGCGCCGGACTCGTCGTCATTGAAGCCTGGTTTGGGGGCTACTGAGGGAGTCCCGGACTAGGGGGTGTCCGGATAGCCGGACTATCATATTCGGCCGGGCTCCAAGACTATGAAGATACAAGATTGAAGACTTCGTCCCGTGTCCGGATGGGACTTTCCTTGGCGTGGAAGGCAAGCTTGGCAATACGGATATGTAGATCTCCTACCATTGTAACCGACTCTGGGTAACCCTAGCCCTCTCCGATGGCTATATAAACCGGAGGGTTTTAGTCTGTAGGACAACAATCACAACAACAATCATACCATAGGCTAGCTTCTAGGGTTTAGCCTCCTTGATCTCGAGGTAGATCCACTCTTGTACTACCCATATCATCAATATCAATCAAGCAGGAGTAGGGTTTTATCTCCATCGAGAGGGCCCGAACCTGGGTAAAAACATCGTGTCCCTTGTCTCCCGTTACCATCCGCCTAGACGCACAGTTTGGAACCCCCTACCCGATATCCGCCGGTTTTGACACCGACAGTGTGTGTGTTGAAGAAAGATGATATCTTCATTGATTGATGCTCGTGGTCAATTCTTGGATCTATTGTCTTATCGAAGCTTTGATTTGAGTGTGGGTTATCGTCAAATCAAATCAGAACAAACGATGGTCGTAACGTTGTCTTACTCGTGGTTGTATCATTGAGCATACACCATTACATATTTTTGTCTGACCAATGCTATCACTATGTTCACATAATTGTGGAACTCCAGTTATATGGAAACCTGGATGAATTTTTGTTGAGCCCATCAGCAACATTGTTATGTTCTCCATGATACATGTTGAACATCCAGCTAGTATTGGAAACTTTTATAAACATTATCTTCATGACCCGTTCGTGAAGCATATGTTTGGACGAAAGAAGTGAGTCCCTCTAATTCATGTGAACTTGATGAAAGTTGCCACCATGAATTTGAGAAGGCTTGTTTTACCTCCTCTGGAATCATTCCAAGTCAGCGATGCACATGTGAAGTACTCTATGGTTTGGTAGGTTGGCCGCCTCCTTTCTATATGGGTTTCCTAGCACACCAAGCCACTGACTGATTTGTTCAGGAGAAGGAGTTCCTTCATAAGAGCTAATCCGGACTTATGAAAGAACTTTGATATCCTCGTTAATGATTCCCAACTAGAAATCGGTAGTGTTTTATTATAAGACTACTACGTGGTCATGCTTGTTAGGGAGAGCGTGTTCACATGTGTGTAGCAGAACCAGCTCATGTTTTGGAGCTTACTATCGCAGTTCATTCCCCGAGAATCTCGCAACGTCATCTCGTTGATTTGTGTTGCAAACTTTCATTTTTATTCCTAGACTTGATGAGTCTGGAATATCCTGACACCAACCAAATCTGAATCTGAAGCAGATATGATGGTTGAAACGTTTCCCAAGAACTATAATGTTGGGCTCTCTGTAACCCGGTAAAGTGGGACCTATTATTGTAGTATCTTGATTGAGGAAGTTGGCCACCTCCCCATAAGGATTTCATAGGATTTACTTTCGTAGTTATTCCTTATGGTTTCTTATGCTCCGAAAGTCCCACCTTATACTTGATGTTCTAGATACCAAGCTGTATCTATAAATGGGTTAAGCTAGCACATCAACGAGAACATTAGAAGTGGAGTGCTAAATGTATCTTGGCCGATCATCTAGATTTTTCTTCATTGGCCTTGCTAAGGTGAAATCTAAGAAGGTGTTATCTTCCTTTGCATGTACAGCGTCCATCACCATTCATCATTGTAATATGTTGTGTTACCAGGATCCTTGACACGGATATTGGTAAAACCTTGATGAATATGGTTCTTTAGAGCACGCGCAAGCACTAGGTTTTATCGTTAGCACTAATTAGGATTGCTCTCAGCTTCCTCGGTTATGCTATAACTTTTCAAACACTGGAATCACTCTCTACTATTAAGATTTTCCCCAGTTACTAGAATCATTCCCAGCATTTACATTTTTGCTTCTATCTTGCACCCACCATTGTGCCATCTTCCCATGGGCTACTCTTCTCAGTAATTACTGATCAGGATCATCTTCAAAGTGGTCCTACCAGGGGACCCATCCATTTTCGATGATAAGCAAAAAATCATCATTTGAATTGTCTTCAACAAGGTAGTCCACATCATCCATTCTAGTCTGAGTATGTCATTCTTTTGGACTCCTTCAACGATCGTTGTAAATTGCCTTAGGCTAGTGTAAAGAATTTCAATGATCTATGTATCAAAAGCAATTCTTTTTTCCCCTTGAGGTAATACTTCTACGAGTCTCCTTCCCCAAGGTACCCTCGTTCTAGTATCAGGGAAATCATCTCCTCGCTTCTCTGAACCATGCTCTATCCTACTCCAGTTTGGGATTATTGCATACTAAATTGAACCCTCATCAACTATTTCACTCCATCCCTCTGAATGTACGTTTTGGGTCTCAACTCGAGAGATGTTTCAATGTCTCACTCCATAAGTTGACCCTGAGTGGCTTGATCTCCGAGAAGATCGATTCTTCTAGAGTTTTACCTTTCTTCCCGTTGTCGTGTTGGATGGAGTTCCCAGAGTAAGACGTCGAGACAAAGATGATGATCGGATCAACATTCTTATGAAGTGCAACCCGGATCATGAAAATTGTGCTAGCTTTGTGTCCCCTCTATCTTCTTACCTCACATCCTGAATCTCGGGACGAGATTCTTGTTTAGTGGGGGTGAGTTGTCACAGCCCTAGCCTTGCTTGTAACTAGTTGCATTAAAGAATCCATGCATCATGTTTGAATTCAAAGGAAATTTTGAAATGGGGATGTTCAAACCCTAGCAGATAATAATTTTAACTAGGTTCAAATCAAACATTTTTATTGGACCCAAAATGCCCTCCAAAAATGTTCATTATTTCTGGAAAAAGGTTAAAACCTTAATCGGAGGTCATGCACATTTTTCCTGGGCATTTATGGTTTTTGAATTAATTCATATTGTATTTGAGTTGGAGCAAATAAATCCTATAAATATTTCTATTACTCCAATGATTCTGGAACATTTTGTGGAGCTCTGGGATAAACCATATTGCATCCACAATAATTTCTAGAAGCTGCAAAAATAATTTGGTTAGCAAACAAAATTCAAAACAAAAGCAAAAAAAGTAGAAAACAGAAACTAAAATAGGAAAAAGGGTCGAGACTCACCTGGCCTTACCTGGCACCCCACCGCAGCCCAGCAGAGGCCCAGCCCACTGGCCTCTGCCAGTCATCTTCAACCCCGCCGATCGAAGCACCTGCGTGCTGGACGCACGCGTGCGTCAATGCCACCTCCTGCTTCGCGCTAGAGGCTCATCCTCCTCCCTGTCCCCGCGCCTGGAGACGCCTTGACCCCCTCCGTCCTTCCCCCTCTTTCCTGGCTCTCTCCTCCCCTCCATCGCTCGTCCCCAAGCTTGGCCAGGAGCAGCCATGGCCGCCACCCATCGTCCTCGTGGTTTCCAGCCACTCCTCGCCGCCCAATCGTAACCCGAGCTTCACCTGCATGCCCACTTCTTCCCGCTGAGGCCCACGTCCCCGGAAGTGCTGCAACATCGCCATTGGGCTCTTCTTCCTCCTCGGATGCCGGCGACCACCATCATCAATTCGGCCACTACGACGTGTCCCCAAGCTCGCTAACCGTCCCTGCAGCTCCACAGTGAGCCGCTGACCCGAACCCCCCTCCTCCGCGCGTCGATTGCATTGTATAGCCGCCGTTTTCATCTGACCAGAGAGATTCCCGCTGTCGGCCATGTCACCATCGTGGGAAGGGGCCATTTAAGCCATGCCCGAGTATGTCGTTGAGGTTTTCCAGCCACCATAGACCCAACCGTGCGCCTAGCTTGCTTCGCCGTACACCACAGCACCATCCCGCTCGAAGCCGTAGCTCCGGCGGCCACCCAACTCGCCTCTGCCGCCACTACCGAGTGCCCCATGCCCTGTTGCCGCCACCGCTAGATGTGCAGGAGCACGGGCTCCCTCCTGGTGCCCTCTGCGCGCCCAGCCACCGCCCCTAGCGCCACCCCGGCGAGCCGCCACCGCACTATGAGGTCACCGGTGCTTAATTTGGTGATGCTGATGTGGCAGGATTAGTTTAGGTGCAAACCACCCATTTAGTTAACCCCCTAGACACTGACAGTGGGCCTCACTGTTTAATTAGTCACTGCTTAGTGTTCAGGTTAGGTTAATTAATAGCACAGGCAGACCCACATGACGGGTTGATTTTGCTGACGTGGCCGTTGACCGGACCCACCCGTCTGTGTCACTAGCTGACAGTGGGTCACCGACTTGTGGGCCCCACTGGTCAGGTTTGACCTGGGCTGGCGCTGTTGACCTGCTGATGTCGCGCTGTCGTCATGTTGACATAGTAAATTATTTTCTGGATTAATTTAGTTTACAAAAATCCATAAAATGCTTTAAACTTAGAAAATTCATAGAAAATAATCTATAACTCCAAATGAAATAAGTTATATATGAAAATGATCAGAAAAATTTGATCTATCCAGCTGTACCATTTTCATGCATGTTAGAACAACTTATAGCATCTGTTTAGGACAAATCATATTAATGGCATTTGAATATCCACATATGGAGTTTGAATTTGAATCTTGGATTCAAACCGACTTCATTTAACATGTTGCTAGTTGCATTAGCTCAAAGCACAGCATATTGACATGTCATGATCATGCATCATATTGTTGCATTGTATTGATTGTGCTTCTTCTTTGTTTGCCGGTGTTTGTTTCCCTATCAGTACACGACATTTCGACGATGTGATTGATGACCCGATGAAGAACAATACTATCTTCAGAAGTGCCAGGCAAGCAAAACCCCCTTGTTCATTCCGATACAATCCCACTCTCTCGCACCTGCTCCTTTTACTGCATTAGGACAACAACGATTCAACTGTTACATGCTATGGTAGTTGAACCCCTTTCCTCTGCATGACCTGTCATTGCCATAGTAAATAGATGAAACCCACTAGTATGAGTAGGAGTTGTTTGAGTCCTGATGTGCCTACTCATTCATGTTTGTTTGTCATGCCTGCTACGGATTAGAGTTGAGTCAGGTCTGATTCATCGGGGATCAATTGGAAAGTTGTGAACATGTCCTAATGTTGAGAGCTAAGTGTGTGAATACGATTTGTTAAAGGTAGCGGTGAAAGGCCATGTAGGAGTACATGGTGGGTTGTCGCATTAAAGCCGTCCTCAGGAACCGAGTTATGTGTTTGTGATCCATGAACAACTACTACCACACATTGGAATGCTTAAGTGCCCCTCGCGACTTATTAATCAACTTGATCTCTCTCCAGGAGTTGCAACTAGTTTCTGGTGTTTGTAGGTAGTGCTAGTAGTCTACCAAGTGGAACCGGTACAGGTGGGCTTGGGACAGACTAGGTGTAGTGGCACGCTGTACCATGTGGCACCCGGATGGTCGGCTTGGGGACCCTGCTCACATCGTTTGGGGCCATGGGCGACACCCCGGCCGGATCTCCTTGTGGATGGAACCCGAGTAGGTGATATTCCTGGACTAGAGACTTGTGTGGTAAGTCAGGTCGTCGCCGACACCCTCACTAGGCTTCCGCTTGAAGGTTGTCGAGATACATGACGTGTATATGCAGGTAAGTAGCGAGAGCGTGTGTGAAGAAGTACACCCCTGCAGGGTTAATTTGATCTATTCGAATAGCCACGTCCGCGGTAATGGACCTCTGGGTTGCCTATACAGTTCATAGACAAGTGAAAGTGGATACTCTAAAATGCGCAAGATAAGCGTGAGTGCTATGGATTGCATTCTCGTAGGGAGACGGGAGCGGATCCATAGTGGTGTATTGATAAGGTAAATATGTGGACTCGTGTGCGGCACCTCAAAAGAGTTTCTTGGAGTCGGAGTTCTGGTTAGCCACTAAGTCAAAACTGGCTTGCTGCAGTTAAACCCCACCATCACTTTGTTAATACTGATGCATATGTAGTTAGTTCTGATGTAACTCTTGGTAGGTACATTTGTACTCACGTTTGCTTAATTTATGTTTTTGCAGAAAGACTTCAGTCTCGCTAATAGTTCCGCGTGGACTTTGATGTTTGGTATGTGTGGGATTCGACAACCTTGTTCTTTATTCTTGGTAGCCTCTCTTATGGGCAAATGTTTCCTAGTGCTTCCACTGAACCATGGTAGCTTGCTACTGCTCCGGAACACTTAGGCTGGACGGCATGTGTCCTTCTTTGTTCCTGTGTCTGTCCCTACAGGGAAATGTCACGCGGTGTCTACCGGTGTCCTGTTAGCCTACTATAGCCCAAATTCTCTGGAGTCCTGTTAGCCTAGCTGCTACAGCCCAAATTCACTCGCTAATGAATGACACGTTCGTTTCTAGGTCATGTATGCCTGTACCTGTAAGTTAGTGCCACTTTGGTTTTACGACTAGTCATGTCGGCCCGGGTTCTTTGTCATATGGATGCTAGCGACACTATCATATACGTGAGCCAAAAGGTGCAAACGGTCTCGGGCCAGGTAAGGTGGCACCAGTGGGAATACCGTGCGTGAGGTCGCAAAGTGATATGATGTGTTACATGCTAGATCGGTGTGACTTAGGATCGGGGTCCTGACAGTGACGGACTCGCCTCGGCATGCGGCACCGCGGTACGCCGCGTTGCCGCCTGCTCCTTCTTAATCCAGGCTCGGCCTCGGAAGGGACCCCCTCCCCCTTGCTCGGCCTCGCGCTAACGCATGCAATGCACTTGGTTGATAGGCGCATTGCAGTTATTCTGTTTTCCATTCAAACAACACACGCACCCCAGAGCCACACCCCTAAGAAAGACAGGGGGGCGACGGAGTGCGACGGACTCGCCACCACATGCGGCACCACGGGTTCTGGGCTCGGCCTCACAGGGGGTGGGGAGGGAGGTCACGACCCCCTCCGCCCTGGTCGTCCTCGCGCTAATGCATGCAATGCGCTTGGTTGACAGGCGCAGTGCGGTTATTCTGTTTTCCATCCAAACAACGCACGCAACCCTAGAGCCACACCCCTAAGAGAGATAGGGGGCCGACGAGTAGTGACGGACTCACCTCCACATGCGGCCGCGGCATGCCGCGTCGCCGCCTGTTCCATTCCAGGCTCGGCCTCGCAGGGGGTGGAGAGGCGGGGTCATGACCACCCCTCCCACATGCTCGGTCTCGCGCTAACGCATGTAGGGCGCTTGGTTGACAGGCACAATGCGGTTATTCTGTTTCCATCCAAACAATGCATGCAACCCCAGAGCCACACCCCTAATATAGACGGGGGGCGACGGGGTGTGATGTACTCGCCTTCGCACACGGCACTGTGGCACGCCGCGTCGCCGCTTGCTCCGGCTCGTTCCAGGCTCGGCTCGCAGGAAGTGAGGAGGGGGGTCACGACCCCCCTCCCCCTTGCTCAGCCTCACGCTAATGCACGCAGTGCACTAGGTTGACAAGCACAACGTGGTTATTTTGTTTCCATCCAAACAACGCACGCAACCCCAGAGCCACACCCCTAATATAGATAGGGGGCGACGGGTTGTGACGACCTCACCTCTACATGCGGCACCGTGGCAAGCCGCATCGCCGCCTGCTCCGGTCCAGGCTCGGCCTCACAGGGGGTGGGGAGCGGGGGTCATGACCCCTCCCCCCTGCTCGGCCTTGCGCTAATGCACGCATTGCAATTGGTTGACAGGCGCAGTGCGGTTATTATGTTTTCCATCCAAACAACGCACGCAACCCTAGAGATACTCCCCTAAGATAGACAAGGGGCGATGGGGTGTGACGGAGTCGCCTCCGCATGCGGCGCCGCAGCACGCAGCGTTGCCACCTGCTCTGGCTCATTCCAGGCTCGGCCTCGCAGAGGGTGGGGAGGGGGTCACGACCCCTCCCCCTGCTCAGCCTCACGCTAATGCACGCGGTGCACTTGGTGTACAAGCTTATTGCTGTTATTCTGTTTTCCATCCAAAAAATGCACGCAACCCAAGAGCCACACCCCTAAGATAGAAAGGGGGCGACGGGGTGTGACAGACTCGCCTCCACATGCAGCGCCATGGCATGCCGCGTCGCCGCCTGCTCTGGCTCGTTCCGGGATCAGCCTCGCAGGGGGTGGGGAGGGTGGGTTGTCGGATTTATGGATCCAACAACCCTTGAGAGGTTCGAACTCTGGGGTGCCTGCGGCTTCTTTATCAGGCGTTCCTTCCTTAGCGCCACTAGGGCAGTGTTGGCTGAGTGAGGGGTTGCTGCTAGATAAAGCACCAAGGGCATGAGAGGGCGCGGTGCCACCATCACTGGTGGACTAGTCAAATATCTCTTGAGGTCCTGGAAGGCTTCGTCTGCCTCCGGGGTCCACTCGAATGGCTCCTTCCTCTTCATCAACTTGAAAAACGGGAGGGCGCACTCCCCCAACTTGGAAATGAAATGCCCAGGTGAGGTTACGCAGCCAGCCAGCTTCTGCATCTCCTTCAGGGTCTGCGGGGGGTTCATGTCCCCTATCGACTTAACCTTCTCCGGGTTGTCCTCGATCCCTCTCTGTGACACCAAGAAGCCCAACAGCTTGCCGGAAGGGACCCCGAATACACACTTCTCAAGGTTAAGCCGAAGATCCACCGTGCGCAGGATGGTGAACGTCTCCTCCAGATCTTCTATCAGAGTCCTGGCCTCCCGAGACTTCACCAATATATCATCAACATAAGCCTCTGCGGTCCTCCGAGCTGCGAACCCAGGGCGATATGCATCAATCGCTGGAAGGTTGCCCCGGCATTACGCAGCCCGAAGGGCATGCAGGTGTAGCAGTACACCCCGCATGGGGTGAGGAATCACTACAAAAAAAATACACTTCCGTGATGATACGTGTTTGTCACAGTAGGTCGCGTTTTTTGTCATGCATGTACATCCATGACGATTTTATGACAGAATCAAGATAGTCATACATGTGCTGTCGTAGAAGTGTTCCATGACATTACCAAAATCATCATCATGGAAGTGTCCACTTCCATGATGATAAATCGCGCGTCATAGAAGTGCTTTCGTCAAGGGTGACCGACACGTGGCATCCACTGTAACGGAACATTGTTAAGCTATCGGGTCGGGTTTTGCATCCGATAACCCGTTAACAGACCCGACCTATGGGAAATTTCCACGTGTAAAATTCTTATTGGCCGGACGAAACACGTGTCAGCTCGTGAGTGGGTCAGATAGGTGCCTATGATATGTCGACACGTGCCACGGCCCACCACTGGCCCATTTAGCTTACAAAGCCGGCCCGTTTGACTTGGTCAAAAGTTAACGGGCTGGCCCATGAAAAGCCTGTTAACGGTCTCTTTGCAAGTATCCCATTTTACGGCCCGTTAACTCACGGCCCGTTAGGCCCTAAAGGAAATCAGCCCAACAACGTCATGTGGGCCGTCGAATATAACACCAGCCCATTTCACTTTCGGCCCATGTAGGGCCCACGACGTCTTTCAGCCCATATGAGGCCTTCGTATCTTTCGGCCCTTTTACAGGCCCACAGTGACTCTAGCCCATAATGAACAGTAATTTTCTTTGTACCCGTTAATGGCCCGTGATTTACATGGGTCGTTTCCAGCCCATGTTAGCTTTCGGCCTATTGACGGCCCATACGTTCTTGGGCTCCTTCTCGGCGCTCGATTACTTCTGGTCCGTTACTGGCCTGTTCCTCTAATGGGACAAATTCGGCCCATGGCAAGAGTCGGCCCGTTACTGGCCTGTTACCCTAATGGGCCAAATTCGGCCCATGGCAAGAGTCGGCCGGTTTCTGTCCTGTTAAACCATTGCACCGTTTCCAGCCTGTCCTATATTCTGGCCCATTAACGACTCGGTATGCCTGTGACAGAATTAAGACTTTGTTGTCCTGCGGCCTGGTAACGGCCCGTTACCGTGATGGGCCGAGACCAATTACGCTCGTTTATGTCCCATGTAGACCCATTTCTCCGACGACCCGAGGCCCACCGATTCTACGGCCCTGTTGGAGGCCTATTTATCGATGGCCCGTAGGAGACCCATGGATCCTACGGCCCATAGGAGACCCATGGATCCTACGGCCCGTATATGGCCCATGGTAGTTGCGCCACTAGCAAACCAGGGAAAAAGAAGACTAGGAAATAAATAAGGCCGAAACTAATGCCAGGCTATTAAGGCAATTGCACAGATTACATCCACTCGGCATCAAAGGTCGCCACTAGTGCAAATATAGGGAACACCCTACACTATACAAAAATGGCTTGCTATTTTCTTCAGCCGGTGGCTGGACGTTAAAAATAAATTTTGTATCACACCAAAACCAATTACAACTATATAACAAAAGGAAGGTTGGCATAAAACTTAACAGTCTAGCAGATAAATGCACCACCAGAAGTTCAGAAGCTCAGTTCATTTGACCTGACTGTTACGTTTTCATGCTGTATTGTCCGATGGAACACCATAACCCTTGCCTTCATTTCTCCTAGGCTCCTGAACAACATAGCAAATGTCTGATAGTCTAGTTTCAAAACCACGCATATCTTGATGACATCGAACAATGTCTCTCCTTGTTTCACAAAGGGTCTCTGTTAGGGAATGGACTTGTGTCTGGAGCGCAGATACAACATTGCTTTGAGCTTGCATATCTTGATCATGAGGTAGTTTGGACGATATTGCCTTAACAACCAACCCAGTATTACGCAGGAACGTGCTTTTGGCACTATTAGTGGACAAGTACTGACCCACTGCAGCAAGAGCTGACATTGCGGTTATAGTTGCCTCGCCACCTTCAGAAGGTGGCGGTTCCACCATTTTTCCATAGCTCGCTAAAAAGCTGAGGTTTTACATTAGTAGTACCAGAACAGAAGATACTAAGGAGGCAGCAAAACCAAACAAAATATCTTCGGTCTATATACAGACCTTATTCTAGTGAACCCATGTAAAATATTAGTTGTATTTTATTGCAAAGTACATAATAAAACAATGTTCCAAACATATGACCATGTACCATCGCTAATGTATTGTCTATTTCTTCACATTATATTGAGGGCTAAGGATAAAGCGATGAAGTTTATAAAACGGTAAGCATAGGATGACATCATTCATATCACAAAACAACTGAGAACAGACAAACAAGAAATTGTAACGTTGTGTGGGCAAGTCCAGCACGGAACTAGATTACGGGTTAAGATCAAAGGAACATCATACTTCTCTTTTAAACCTTGTAAGGTGCAATGATACGCTAAGACAATTGTTTATAAAATTGAAAAGAGTAATAGACATTGGCTGTAAGCCATGCAGTTCAAGGCACAAGTCAGAGTAAGTAGTAGTTAAAAGGCATGAGGATTAAGGACTTAGAACAGCGGCTTTGACTGGTGTAGTCATGCCCATCTTCTTGCTGGTGTGACAGTCCTTGAAGATTTCCACAACATTTGGTTCAGGTACTTTTTGGTCCTTGCGGGCTTTCCTCTGCATTTCGAACAAGTCAATATTGATCTGATAATATGGTATAGCGAAAAGAGTGAAACAACAGCTAATTACAAGAGCCTTACAGTGTGCAATATAGCTACGAGATCCTGTTGTCTGTTGGAATTTCACTTTCGTACGGTTCGCCTTGTTCTTTGCACAGTTCATCACCAAGAAGATAGATTTTTTTGGCACATGCGTAAATAGGACATCAACATGTGATCTGATCACATATATATAATGTACCTGATACTTCAGATAAAACCAGTGTTTAACAAGGCCCCTTCAGTGTTCATCCGATATATTTTCCACTGGAGATGTTTGGGAAAGTTCACTGTTAGCCTTGCCTTCAAAGTGAGTTTTCCTCAAGTTATACCGATACTGTCGCAGAGAAGACATGAAAACATGGGTGCAAGCTTGTCTGGTTGCATCATCTTGGCCATCCAACTTGAACCTCATCTGTTGAAAATTATGGGAGTCTCATTATCAGCAACCTAGAAAGTATGGGACAGAGCAAGACGATATTACTAGTTTCCATACATAACCATACTTACAGATAAATGGTCGAGGAAGGTGTTGAACTAGGTTTCGTATTTGTCATTCTTGTACTGAATCCATGTTGGGAGGATATGTACATGACACCTAACGGCAACCGCTGCCTCTGATACTAACTTGGCTGACTCTGTAGCATCACGTGGCCTTTTTAAACCTGCCTCAAAACAGATCTCCATTCTTCCTGCTCTAGATTTAGTTAACCTATCGAGCAATATCCCTGATGTTTGTTTCCTCTTGCGCCTAGGTGCTAGTCCAACAATGAACATCGGAAGTGTTAGTGTACATCAAAATGTGAGACTACATATAAAGAAGCATGCAACTGTAACTTGACTCCACCAACTACCTTCTTGCTGTTGAAGCTCATAAGGTTCATCTGATATTGCCAACTCGTCTTGTGTCAAGAGTGCTTGGGAAGTAGTGTCAGGTGGCAAGGGAGCTTGCGAACATGCTGCTAGCTCAGTTGACGCACGAGTAAGTTGTGCAGCTGGTAGTACTATGGTCGGTGTTGCAAGAACTAGGGCTGTCTCTGCTTGTTTGGTGGCAGCTATTTGTTTCTGTTTGGCTTTTTTGCAGCTCGTGTAGCACGGGATGCCGTGTTTGTAGAATTTTCCGCTGGACTTTGACCTTCTACCAGCAGAATCTGCAAGGTTCATCCGCTTCTCATTCCCTGCCATTCTGTGTTTCTTCCTCTTTCTCTGTTCCATGTTAAGTCAAGCCAACAAGAAAAACGAATAACAATTTAGTTCTTCAGAACAAATTGACGTGTGATGCAGACAAACTGAACTTTTATGTTAGACAACCACATGATAGGAGGATGTAATATGCATGAAAGACATTTCACCAAATTAGAAGCAATGCAATGGAAGGTAGACACCATATAAAAGATGCTACAAATATCGCTCTGCCAAGTTAACAGTGTCTCATCATAAATGGCGTTTAAACAAATGTGAAGCAGTACAAGAAATAAATCATATGCAAGATGCAAACAACATCACACTACCATGTTAGAGGTCACTCGTCATTAGTGCCATTGCATATTCACAGCATTGCATATTCACAGATTTTGATGTGTAAACTAAGTAGAAGGCATTTCAACAAATTAGAAGCAACGAAAGCTAGACACCATATGAAAGATGCAACGAATATCACTCTACCAAGTTAAAACTGTCTCGTCATAAGTGCCATTTCAACAAATTAGTAGTACAAGCTAGAAAAGAATGTGAGATGTGACCTATATCACACTCCTAAGTCAAACGTGTCTTATGATAAGTGATTGTTGCAGGTTACACAACAGTAGTAATTTGATATAAGAACATTGTGTGATAGACAAATATTGTATGTTCTAGAAACAGGAACACGTGTCTTATTCAAGTATAATATGTAAAGTAAG
The DNA here is from genome assembly GCA_963921465.1 of Triticum timopheevii. Taxonomy (NCBI): domain Eukaryota; kingdom Viridiplantae; phylum Streptophyta; class Magnoliopsida; order Poales; family Poaceae; genus Triticum; species Triticum timopheevii. Next base: position 239,420,383 of record OY997264.1, on the reverse strand, counting down.
CAGATAGAATTCAACAAAATTAGAAGCAATACAAGATAGACATCACACATAACATGGAACCACATATAACAGTGCCAAGTTAGAGGGAGCACCGGTGATGCTGTACTAGGGGAGACGTGTTCATCATAAACACAACTTTGTTGAGTGTCTATGCATGCTATAAATCATATGAAGGATGCAACTAATATCGCACTGCATATACTAAAGGTGTCTCGTCATATTGATTGATGGGCGATACAAAAAACAATAGTTTTATGTAAGGACATGCTTAATAGACAGATGTACTATGTACTAAATATAGGAAGGCATGTCACATTAACAGGTATAATGTATAAGCTAAGCAGACTAGCACATGCAGTTTAACAAGATTGGAAGAATTACAATCTAGACACCATATGCAACATGCAACCACATATCACGCTGCCAAGTTAGAGAAAGCACCTGCAATGCTAGTGTAGGGGAAATGTTGTAATCAACTACAGAGCTACGTTCACTATCTTCATCTAGCATTTCTGTTTCTTGAGAATCATGTCGGGAGGCTAACGCTGCATTCTTTAAATGAGGAGTAGTCCCCTTGCCTGCCTGCCTCGTCATAAGTTATTGATGAGGGACACACAAGAACATTAGTTTGATGTAAGAACATGGTTAATACACAGATGTACTAGTATGTACCAAAAACAGAAAGGCATGTCATATTCAAAGGTATAATATGTAAGCTAAGCAAATGCAATTTAACCTAATTGGAAGCAATACAAGCTAGACATCCGGCTGGAGTGGTGAGCATGATCATCTAAGACTTGAGAGCCTGGTGGGAGGCGGGCTGTTCGCCACCATCACAGCTTTTTAGTTGGCTTCCAGGTGATGCCTATCTTTGCTGGGCTTGTCACTGGCTCGTCTAGTGCCCTGACTAGCTATTTGTCTCCTGGTGCTCACGGGATGGTAGTTCATGTAAAAATATATATTTCCTTATCTTGGGGTTGTTTGGTTTCTGACTAACTTTGCCAAATGTTGCCACACCTAAAGCTAGGCAAGTTTGACTAACTTAGGTGAGTGTTTGGTTCAAGGCACACCTTAGGCAAGCCACACTTGGACCCCACATGGCATACACACAAAAATGTGGCAAGATTCCCTTAGGCTTGCCAACTTGTGGCTTTCATTTTGATCAACTAACCTTAGGCAAGTTTGGCAAAAATATGTGGCAAAGTGTGGCAATGCTAGGCCTAGAACCAAACAACCCCAAAGACCGACTTCGGCCTTTCGAATACAAGCTAGACATCATATGGAACATGCAACCACATATGACACCGCGAAGTTAAAGCAAGCACCTCGGATGGTGGTTCATTGCGAGCGAGGTCATCAACTCCAGAGCTACGTTTACCATCTCCATCTGCTGACACTGCACCCTTTATAGTGTTGTAACGTGTCGTACATAGCCACGAAGAAAGCTTGTGCGACTTCTCTCTTTCCTTTGTTGCTTCTCTTTCGGCATACTCTGAAATACCCTTGAATAAAAACACAATAGTGAAAGTATGGGTGAAGTGTGTGCAGAACTAGTGCACTGTAAAAGTAGCAGATAGCAGGTGGCTGAAAAAAAAATGACAGGAGACATATGATAGCTCTACAACATTGCATGGCAAACAAAATTAGATTCTACTCCATATGATTTTGTAATATATGAGCACAGGAAATGCAGGTACTCCTCTAGCACACCACCACATGTGGTCATATCTAAGATAACAGTCGACTGAAAATAAATAGGTCGGTCGATTTTTTAATGAATCGTCCGATCTATAAGGAACGGGCAGATGGCCTTTGTCTACCTCCCGCCAGTCACTGTTGACGAACTTTGTCGAATCGCTAGCAACCACCGGCCCAGACCCTTGCCTCCGCCGCCCCGCCCTCCCCTCGACCTCACACCACTGCCATGCTTGGCAGCGCCCCTAGACCATCCCTTTTAATCCCGGCCGACCTCCAGATCACGCGCCAGTAGCTCTAGGTCGCACACGTACCTAAGATAAAAACCAAGGTGCTGCTTCCCCGGCGTAATAGGCGTACTAGCGCCTGTTACGCCAGGGAAAGCCTCTATTAATTGGGAATCAACTGGCCAGAAATTGAAATTCAGGGGGTGGCGGACCTCTAGCTAAGGTGAAATAATATATGAGGAGAAACCTTGTGCATCACGAGTTACTAGGAACATCTAGTATCAAGAAGAAGCGGTCAACTAATGTCTTCTATGGCATGAACACCGTGCAAGCAGAGACATAAGATTTGCATGAATAAGGGAAGAGGAGTACCTTTTTCGGTTGCCGGTGTGGTCACCTCCACATGTCGCGCCGATCTTCTTCTTTTTACCGGGGAAACCTATGTTCTGGAGGGTGCAGGCTTGGACGAACCCATGGCCAAACTGTTGACTATGTTGCCGTGGCCGTATGTCGGCGGAGGGGAAGCAGATCCGAGGCGGCGAAGGACGGCGTAGCAGGAACAGCTCCGGTGCGGTGGAGGGTGGCGAAGTTGGAGCGGCAGCGGCGAGGCGCAGGACGGTGTTATTGAACTGGCTCGGGTACGAACGGCTCGGCCTCGACTTCAACTACTAGCCGTGGAGGGCGTTGCGGTTGAGGTTGCGGTGGACGACGACATCGGAGTTTTGTGGCTGGTGGATAGGTAGTTTTGGTGCCCATGGAGTATGAATGGGAAATCGGACGGGTGGGGGGTACCATGTTTCAGTCTGGGTCGCACTTGTTTTTGGCTTTTTTGAACAGAAGATGGGACGCGCATGTTTGAAATTTGGGGAAAGTACGAACTTTTCCCCCCTCTTAAATTTCGTACATGCTGAGGGTCGGGGGTAGGATGGTATCCCAGGTGTCCCAAATAGTGGGCGGGAGCGATTTCGTCCGCGCGCATGTGTGCTTAGGCGACCATTGTATATGAATGTTTTTCGGAGACGGTTGCGTGGCGTCTAGATGAAGCTACAAACCTACGCCGGTTTAGACCTTTGGACGTCGGGCAGGTAGGTTTCACGGGTCGGAGTTATTAGAAAAATAATTTCCTTGTACTACCAAACATTGGTATCACGCGGTTTCGGGCGAGTAGAGGCTCTTTTGGTGCTTCGTTCGAAATTTTGAAACACAAGCATTCACGTTTAGAGTACTCTTGAACTATGAGGATTGACCTAAATAGAAAACGTTATATTTGACCTTGTATGTTTGAAAACCTCATTAAATTATCCGCTTCTTTTTAAAATTTTGACACTTGAAAATACTATAACTACGATTATTTTGGATTGGAGGAGCTAAATTTGAAACTATTTTGTACACGACTACATATGCTATTATGTACAAAATCAGAGCAAAGTTTGGTTCCCCCATAATTTAGGTATGGTTTACAAATGCCGTGATATCAAATTCAAATAATTGAATGGACTTCATGTTGAATTCGATTTTTTAAACCACCTTAAGTTGAATTCAAATGTATGCTAGTTCATAGGTAGCTATTTATAATGTTCATTGTGTAACTTTCGTATGTATAATGTGCTTTACGCACACAACATGAGCTATACTGACGTTTATATTCAATTGCTAAAGTGATGCATTGTCTGGAGTTCAAAATACTAACTATGTGGATCAATTGTGTCGAATAATAACATAGACATGCTCAAATTCGATAGAATCTAGATGTCTGATGGATAAATGACCGCTCCTTATGCGAATTGCAAATATCATGATCCCATACTAATATTTGGATACAATTTATATCTTTAATCAATGTGTACAGCAGTCTTTTACGTGTAGTTTCACTCTCCATCGGTGGTATCTCACACATGCTCACACACTCTCTCCCGAGGTGTCTTTCTCGCACACATGCTCTAGATATAACCCTCCCTCCCGCTAGTAACCATTTACAACTGTTTTCACTAATCTTTATCACAAGCACTCTTCCTCTGGCAAACATACACACGCACAATCCCCATCGACCCTTTCTATATACATGGACCTGCCTACGTGTCTCATGTACGAACATTATTTTTAGGCCTGTCTCTCACGCATTGTCTCTGTCGGAGTAATGGACCACGGGTACCCCGAAGACGGCGAGACAATAAATCAAGACATCAGGGCTAGCAAAGCCCCTCGGTCCGACTGCCCGGCCGCTCCTGCCGGCTCCCCGTCCGACTGCTCTACCCGGCCGGCTGCCGGCTGCTGACTGCGCTGACCAGCCGGCTGCCGACTGTGCCAACCAACCGGCTGCCGACTACAGCCCGAGGCGACACCGACAAGACACCGACGAGACAGTCGTACCCAAGCACTATTCACGTGTCATCTCAGCCATCATGTATTGTGTCACTTGTCCCTAGCACTATTTATGAAGTGACCCAGGGGACAAGGATGACACCCACCATGCCTTACCCATGCTACTACCTAGCTTACTCTCTAAGCTAGCCCACACTATATAATGAGCATCCATCCATCCATCCACACAACACACACGCGCATGAGCACTCACATGCTCACGGCCATGAGCATGGCCGGCCACTAGCATGCCACATATGAGGCCAGATGCCAGATGCCCATGGCACTGACCTCAGATACAACTCAAGGAGCACTTTGTACCAGATATACCAGATATACTCGGACATGCAGGAGTAGGGGTATTATCTCTCTGGAGAGCCCCGAACTTGGGTAACTACCGCGTGCGATTCGCATACCTGCTCCAGGGCCTATCAGCAGCAGTCTTGCCTCACACGAAGCCACCTTGTGGCATATGTCGTCTTGCACCCCCCGTGAGAATACCACGACATTTGGCGCCCACAGTGGGGGGGGTACTATGCTACCACGCTGCTGCTGGTTTCGCAGTCCGGGTGGGACCCCTTTCGCCATCATCACTACGGCGTCGCCGTCGTCTCTCCGGTAGCGCTCGGGGGCCCAACATCGACACGCCCCCGGAGTGGCCGCGTGGGGCGGCACCTCCTCGCCTTCGCCGTCGCCATCTCCATCTTCATCACCACTGTCGCGGCCGTGCCACCGCTGCTTCGGGGTGGTCGTCCGCGCACCTCCGCGGCCGTTCCGGCTGTGCGCCCTCGACTGGCCTCTTCGGTTTTGGGGTGCAACAGACAGAAAAGTCCATGTTGGAGGAAAGGAGCACCCGTGGCCACTCCTTGCTGCGCCCGCAGCCGCCACGAGCGTCGTGTCGCTGCTCTGGCCGCTCATAGGTGCGCCGCTCCTCCAGCGGCTCCGCCCCCGCGCATCTCCTTGCGCACCGCCCGAGGAGGAGTTCTTCACGGCCGACGGCTACCTCCAATGGCTCCTCCTCCACACCAAGCTGAAGGCCTGCCTCCCCTCGCACGGTTGCGCCGGGCCATACGCCCCTCTAGCGGCTCCCTTCTCCAGCTATGCCTGCGCCTCCCCGCGGCTCCCCGTCGCCGCGCACCTGCGGCTCCGGCCAGCCCCGCTCCCCCGAGCGCCTCCCTCTGCTCAAGCCCCGCTTCGCCCAGACCGATTCGCGTCGTCGCGGTCACCCCGCGCTGCCCGACCCCCTTCGTCTCGCGTGGCCTCGCCCCACTCGGCTTGTGCCTGCAGCCTCCTCGCGCGTGGTGGCCCCGCCCACGCCCGTGCCCGTGGACGGGTCCCCGCCCGGGCCAGCTGCTGGCTCCGCCCGGCCTCTTGCCGCCTGTGCCGCCTCCCTGGCGCCCCCTGCGCTGGTCGTCCCGTGCCCAGCCGCGCACCAGCGCCGGCCGGCTCTACCTCACCCACGCTGGCTCCATCTGGCGCCCCGCCCGTTTCCGGGTGCTCTGTCCGGCTTCCCACGTACCTCGCCGCCCCTGCCTCCGCACATGTCGTCGCGGTGTCCCTGCTCTGCCAGCAGCACGGCCGCGCCCGGTGGGCTGCCTATCGCCGGTTCGTGCCGCGGCCGACTTCTCCCGCCCCAGCAGGCACCCCGCCCCGCGGCCGGCTGCGCCGCGACTGTCGGTGTCCGGCTTCGCGGTGCCACCCGGCCCTCACGGCTCCGGTCGGCTCGGTGTGTTACCGGGCCCGCCCCGCGGCCGACTCCGACTACATCCCGCATCGGGCCGAGTCCCCGTCGCCGCCGCACGTCCGCTCCGCCTACACTCGCCCCCATCGCCGCTCCTGTGCTGCGACCGGCTCCTCTCGTGCCCGACAGCCTCGGTCCGGCTCCAGGTCGCCAGCGCTGCTCTGGCTTGTGCTACCCTAGAGCGCCACGACCTCAGCGCCGGTCCTCCGCGCGCGTCCTCGCACCCGCCGCCGGCTGCTGCCCTGTAGCTAGCCTCCCCTGCTCCGTTGCACCCCGGCTCCAGCCGGCTCCCGCCGCCGGCCCCTCGCGTGCGCCGGGTCACCGCTCCCCCGCCGGCTCCCTCCCGTATCGCCCCGGCTCTGTCCGCGCCACCGGTTCCCCTTGACAGCCGGCGTCTGCCTTCGTCTCTACGTTGGCCGCCCACCGGCTCACCACTCCGTCCGGCCCCGGCAGGCCGGCCCTCTGCCCCGCTCACCTGGCCGGCTCCGTCCCGTGCTGATTGGCCGGTTCCATCTGGCACCCTCGCGTCCGGCCGCCTCTGCCTGCATCCGGCTGCTCAGGCATGGAAAAGAGAAAAATAAGCGGGGGGCGGCTGAAAAAAGGGCCGTCTGCCCGCTATGGCCGGCTGCTCATGCCAAGGAAGAGAGGTCCGACTGAGCAAGTCAACAGCCGGCCAAGAAAAAAAAGAGAGAGAAAGGGGTCAGCTGGGACAAAGAGAAGAAAAGAAGAAAAAGGTCCAGATCACCCGTTCGCCTGCTTCACCACTCGGACAGTCAGTCGTGACCCGCGCTGTCAGCTGTGCCAAACCGGCTCGGCTGCCTCCTGCTCCGACGCTACACCCAGCGGGTGCGCTGACACGCCCCCGCGAGAAATGAGACAAAGTAGTTGCCGGGAGATTCGGCCCGACTGCTCAGCAGTCGGCCCGAATCTCGGGGGCTACACCCAACGGGTGCGCTGACGCGCCCCCGCGAGAAAGAAGACAAAGTAGTTGCCGGGAGATCCCGCCCAACTGCTCAGCAGTCGGCCCGAATCTCGGGGGCTACACCCAGCGGGTGCGCTGACGCGCCCCCGCGAGCAAGGAAACAAAATAGTTGCCGGGAGATCCGACCCGACTGCTCAGCAGTCGGCCCGTATCTCGGGGGCTACACCCAGCGGGTGCGCTGACGCGCCCCGCAAAGAAGAAGACAAAGTAGTTGCCGGGAGATCCGGCCCGACTGCTCAGCAGTCGGCCGGAATCTCGGGGGCTACACCCAGTGGGTGCGCTGGCGCGCCCCCACGGAAGTTTACAAGAAACAAAAACAAGAGACAAAAGAAGAGTTTTGTCTGACTGGCAGCAGCCGGCAAAAAGAAAAAAAAGAAGAAAAAGGGCGTTGCAAGATGCCTCGCCGCCCGACCGGTCCAGCCTGACTGGCCGGGACCCCCCTTCGAGCACCCGGGGGCTCGAAGGCTACACCCAGAGGGTGCACCGGCGCACTCCGCGATCACTGAGCCGCGCCGGCTGTCTTTGGCAAAGTCCGCCTCGGCTACACAAAAATCAATGTGAGCTCCTCACCCGCATATTTTTGCATCACGCAAGCACGGATAATCCCGAGCGATGCTCGGGGGATATCTCTGCATTTTTATTACAGTTGCATCACTGTTCGCCCAGGCGCCAACCAGAGTTGGCCCGGGGGCTGGCCGCTTGGCCTGAGATGTTAGTTCCCGCAGACGGCTTTGTAGCGTGCGCGGTACCAAAGGCCCACTCTCAGTCATAGACCGCAGAGCGGCTGTCCGGCTGGCAAGAGTAAACGCTGGAGGCCACCCACGCAAAAATCTTCCGGGAAGAAAAACGCTTCGGGCGACCCGATCGTTTCCTTTATGAGTATCTGCTCGGTTAAGTCCGCTACCAGAGTCCGAGTACTGTACACTCCACTTCGCGGCCCACTCTCAGGCACAGACCGCAGAGCGGCTGTCCGGCGAGCGAGAGCACAAGCCAAGAAGCAGATTGAACACAAAAAAGATTGAAGGGGGCTCGGACGAAACCGAGTAGGCACCGTCTGCATAACACTTGCAATGCTAGAAGCAATCATTTGATATATCTGCGTGGACTAACTTTGTCTTTTGCATGATCATTTCCATGAACACCCGCCAAAAAACCTCCGCCCAACTTTGCCAAGTTGCCCGGAGGCTTGGGGGCTACTGTTGGAGTAATGAGCCACGGGTACCCCGAAGACGGTGAGACAATAAATCAAGACATCGGGGCTAGCAAAGCCCCTCAGTCTGACTGCCCGGCCGCTCCTGCCGGCTCCCCGTCCGACTGCTCTACCCAACCGGCTGCCGGCTGCTGACTGCGCTGACCAGCCGACTGTCAACTGTAGCCCGAAGCGACACCGACAAGACACCGACGAGACGGTCGTACCCGAGCACTATTCACGTGTCATCTCAGCCATCATGTATAGTGTCACTTGTCCCCTGGCACTATTTATGAAGTGACCCAGGGGACAAGGATGACACCCACCATGCCTTACCCATGCTACTACCTAGCTTACTCTCTAAGCTAGCCCACACTATATAATGAGCATCCATCCATCCATCCACACAACACACACACGCATGAGCACTCACATGCTCACGGCCATGAGCATGGTCGGCCACTAGCATGCCACATACGAGGCCAGATGCCAGATGCCCATGGCACTGACCTCAGATACAACTCAAGGAGCACTCTGTACCAGATATACCAGATATACTCAGACATGCATGAGTAGGGGTATTATCTCTCCGGAGAGCCCAGAATCTGGGTAACTACCACGTGCTATTCGCATACCCACTCCCGGGCCTATCAGCAGCAGTCTTGCCCTTACACGAAGCCACCTTGTGGCATATGTTGTCTTGCACCCCCCCCGTTAGAATACCACGACAGTCTCGCACCTCTCTACCTAATTGACGAGTATGATTCTAGCAGAGCATTCTTAGGATGCCCCTTAAAGTTAGGTTGGATGAATAGTAATATCAGAGATAAAGGGGTTACCTTAGTCCGAGAACCTAGAGTTACAAATCCTAGCCGGCTTTGTCAGTGGACATAGAGTCCTTCACAATTCTGCTATCTTTATCTTATACGACTAGTCATCCATGGGTCTCCCTAAATGCGTCACGGGCCGACCAATGTGGCGCAGGACAGAACCGAACGAAGGGCCTCACCTCGACCCACCAGACCTCACGCGGTGACACACCCTCTGCCCTCACGTCTTATTATCTTCTGACACCCACACATACGAACACAAACGCCACACACACACAGAAAATTTCTCCTGGTGGCTCTATTCCCTCCCCCTTGCATATACACACTCAAGGGAATGGAATCTCTCATCGTGATGTCATATTCGTCTCTCTCTCTAGACCACTCTCATTTCTCGTGCTATGTTTCCCACGCCCCCTGTCGGCTCCTCTATCCATGCCTCTCTCAAATACGTAATACACACACATACCTCTCTAGGCCCCGCCAAATGCATCAACTACACATTCACAGATGTTACATCACGTCCCCCATTGATCTAAAAAGCCGTCTCTTCACGTTTATTTCGCATACAACATTCCTTTTGAATAAAGTGTGGCCAAAAAATTATTTTAGAGTTTCTACATATATACAACATTACAAAGTTATATGGAGGAGTACAAACACTAATTTGCATTGCATGGTGCCCACAATGATATTTATTCCGCACTGTGAATTTGTATATTTTTATACTATATACAAAGTTAGTCATAATAAAGAGAAATGAAGAGCATCTCTCTCTCCATCGCATACCCCCCTGTACGCGCATTTCACGTGTGCACACAAAACTATCTCCAGGTCCTCTAAAAGTAAGCCCCCAGAAAAATCACGCATGTTTCATCTTTCTCTCGCGATATATGCAATGACGATCATTGTATCTGAAGCGAAAGCACGATACATACATTGGACTTCAGAATCCACTCATTACGGTCACCATTTATGTTTAGTGGTTATTATACAGTCACGGGCTCACCTTACAAGTCGGTATTTTCTCATGACATGACTAGTTGACCAGTTAAACGCTCCACATGCCACCTCTAGCGTTGCATCACATTATCTCACTACCATCATGCCCACCTGTCGACTTGTATCTACTCTACATCTACACTCTTATAAAATACATAAAATACACTCTTATAAAAAACAAAGTTGGTGATGATGGTGTGCCTGCCATCCTGCAATATAGGTTGTCCGATTTATATCTGACGGATAGGAAAGAAACTATGGAAATTTTGCAAAAAGGTACCCACACACCTCTCCACATTTGCAAATAAGGCCTTCCCTCGTTCATCCTTTTCTCGCACAAGATAAACAAGTCATACAAATGCATCTTGATGTTACGTGCAACGCACGGGCATCTTGCTAGTAAGAATGAAAACAAACGACAAAAAAATATTTGGACGGTGGTTCGAACTCATGACCGCAGGCATAGCGGACAAGGTGTCCTTGTATTGGTATGCTAAGCCGTCTGTTTTAACACACATGAGCTGGTGTGGTGATTATACACACACACGCATGCATGCACACGAACTGCATCCACGCAACACTCACACAAACACATGCACCCACACACGCACGCAACACTCACACGTACACACGCAGCCACGCACGCACGCAACACTCACATGCACACACGCACGCATGCATGCACACACCAGTGCACCACACAACCAACACACACTCTCACGCTCAAGTGCTCAACCTACTCGTGCATGCGCACACATCAGGCCCTGACAGACACATACACAACCAGGTGATTCCCGTGCATGGGTTGGAGCCTTGTCGCGCATGCGTAAATTTGTGTTTATCTGACCTTTTCCCTATGCAAACTAATAGGTTGGACCCACAAGGAACATGGTCAATTTAACTAGTCAATATGGTGCCACGCAGACTATTTGGTCGGTCAACAGATTGCAATCCGATGTTGAACCCCGAGCAAGTGACCGTACAATCACCGCAAAATGTATATAGTGACTGTAATCAGCTTATTCTGAAGTTCGGTGACCGTATTATGCTTTTCTCTCTATAGGCCTTCCAAAACTACATCTCTACACGTTCTCGCTGTTGGAGATATGCCCTAGAGGCAATCATGTATGATAATATTTCCTATGTGTTTATGAATATAGATGGTCCTTGGACATTATCAATGATGTGTATCAGCAAGTATGTGACTTGTTTGTGGGACTATGTATTGTATGATGACTATCCTAAAAGGTCCCTAGTCGAAAGGGCTGTGTGGACGCGCAGCCGACTAGACTAGCATATGACACGGTCGATGGCTTGGTCTCACTAGCAATGGAGAATCGGATGCTGACCGGATAATATGGACTTGGAAAGGTCTGGTCGGATTCGACGTAGTCGGATCCGAGTCGAGATAAGGTTTGAGTCGGACAGACCCAACTATGAGATGCAATGATATGTGATCTGTGAGTCTCTAGTACAACATACGTTCTATGTCCTAAGACCTGAGCTAACGCATGTACTCGGGATGGTGATAGAATTGCTTTGGGCTGACCAAACGCTACTCCGTGACTAGGTAGTTACAAAGGTAGGTTTCGGGTTTGTCCAGTCCCATGCTGCGAGAAATGGTCGAGCAAGATGGGATTTGCCCCTCCGATCAGGAGAGATATACTCTGGGCCCCTCATGTGATCCGACTAGGATAAGCATGGCCATGCGACAGGGATTATGAGATAATCCGGTTTGTGATCGGTATCACTGGAACGAGAAAGTGGTCGGGCTAGCACAAGGATGACAGTCTCGCCTTGAGCCCGACAACATATACCGTGAGGCAAAGGAAACAGAAGTGTGACATGTTGTACAGGTTCGCCTAACCAGCTTCATAGTCTGCTTGGTGGTCGGCATGCTTTGCTAGAGGTCGCTACCAACCGTGCAGGTCATAGGTGAGCCGAACTACGACCAAGCCAACTTGAACCTAAGGGGTCACGCACTTGAGGGAAGGAACCTACGAGGTCGGTTCATAGGACACTGGTCGGATGTGTTCCGAACTGGACTAGGAACGTGATCGAGTAGACTTTGGGCTTTCGGGTCCGTGCGAGGACCAAATGTTAAGCCTGCGATGGACGCCTATATAAAGTGGAAGTGCGGTACACTCATGCGGTTGATCGCTTCGGCGCTACGACTAGGGTTTGCGTGTGTTGCGAATAACCACCTCCACTCGCCGACGACTGTGTGATCGGACCTAGCAGTCCGCCGCACGGTGTTCTTCCTACACGCGCGGATACCGTTAGAGGCGGTGCACTTGCACCGCTCAGGCGAACTTGTACGTCGGATCAGACGACCGGCTGTTCAAGGGAGATCGGACGAGGAGGATACGATCTACGCGGACACGCTGCCCCAACTCTTCTTCCGCTGCACGGCACTGCGCGTCTAGTGGTAACGAACTGTGATCCATCTTCCTGTACCATGTTCTTGGTTGTTCTGCGCGTATGAAATTTTAATTTGGAGTCGACGCACCCTACCGTAGAACCCAACACTCTCATGTTACAGCACTACTACTACAGTCTAACACAATAAATCATGTGTTTTTAGTTTTACTAGATATCATATTGTTACTTATAATTATTCAGTTTGCATACATTAAAATTGCCTTTGAAATGTATGGTCGGTATCATCTACCGCGCGGGAAAAATCCTGGCCTTTCCTATTTAATCGGGTTTGTATCGATGGATCATGCGAAACAGCAAAACTATAGTACTATACAGTACAAGTGATAGTTTACTGTGCCGTCGTGTCGTCTACTCCTCCGTCGTAGGAGTGGAGCACTCGCTTTCATATATCTTCTAGTCCCTTTTGCCGACATGTGGGACATCAAGCTACTGGGTCCACGTGCCATACCAGAAAACAGTGCAGAGCAGCCGGGGTGAAGCACCCCAGTCATGGCGCCAGCGTAGTAATGAGCAATGAGCTGTCAAATCACAAAGCTGCACCTTTCCTGCAGTTAAGTTGGAGGGACAAAGTAATAATGCTAAAAAAAGAAGTTGGAGGGATGAAGCAACCATCCTTTCACTCGTTACTGAATCCGCTTCTCCCTCATCTTCTTCAACTTAACCATGTGTTGCTTCTTCCGTTGTTCGCCTCATGTGGGACGCGGATCCGCTTGGTAAAGCACTGACACAGGGGGCCACATGTTAGCAAACCGCCAGGACAATTTCCTCTGAAAATAAGAAACCTCCCCCGCCATCCACGCGGCAAAATCACCTCCTTTTTACTAATCTTGATTCTATAATTTTTTAGATAAATATAATTGTGATTTGTATAGATAGCACACAAGAGCAAAACCAAGTGGTACGGTTAAGGGCATCCACAATGTGTAGCCAAATGTGAAAATAGCTTTTGGCATCATGCGAACCATTGTGGATGGTGTTGCCAAAGCCAAAAATATGGAACCGAAGCTCCTTGATTGATTGATTGAAGGAATAGAAAAATGCAACGTCTCTCCTCTTTGTCCCATGCTTGGACGCATGTAGTACAGTATAGAGAACAGAGTCTACTCCCCTGTCCCTTCTATCACAGATCTCAAAGCAGTGAGGCGTCAAATCACAAAAGCACGGATGAAGCAACCATCATTTCACTCTTTGCTAACTCCGCTTCTCCATCGTCTTCTTCGAGAAACCATCTCACTGCACTAGTACTCCTAGTAGTACTAGTCCTTTGGTTCAATGGACTTCTTGGATGCAAATAAGGCGGTTGTCTCGGCATGCAGGCAGCACTTGCGAACGACTTACCATGGTCTCCCTCAATGGTGTTCTCCGTCGAACGCACTTTGCCAAACCACAAAAAAAAGATATCGTCGATGTCACCAAAATGGGGAAGGAAGTCAAATATAGTTACTACCTCCATTTTTTGTACACAAGGCCAGTATATCATAATTACAATTTCCAAAGGGCCACTAACACTAATCGAGGCAAAATTGATGGGGTTAGCAACCAAGGACATTAATATCCCCTGCATGCATGCAGAAGTGAGAAGGTTGGTTTGCATGGCGCTACATTAATCAAGCGATGAGGAGTGAGATGGTTAGCTCTTTGGTCATTGGAGAAAAAAATACGCATTAATTGACATGTGAAATGAGGATTTGTATCGATTAAATCCTGTGAAGGAAAACCCCGCCTTTCTTTTTTAACACTAGAACTCCTAGTACGTACGTACTTATCCTGTTTGGGTCTATGCCTTGCATTGCCAAACTTTGCCACACATTTTTGCCAAGCTTGCCTAAAGTTTTCAAAATGAGAAGGAGGTACACTTGCGCACGGCTGTCGCGGTCACACCGCGCCCTCACACGGTCGCTCCTGCATGCCGCGGTCGCACCGCACCATCACACAGTCGCTCCTGCACGCCGCAAACACAACCAAAGGAACGCACCCTCACTGACACGTGTTGTCGCATGTGAACAAACCAAACTCAGCCATCCTATCACTGACACATAATTTTCGTTCATAGAGTATGTTTATCCAACAGCATGTTGGGGACTATCCGTACGGCCCGTGCGGTTGTCTGTTGGGGAAGAAGAAGAGGTGAGGAAGAAGGAAAGAAGGGTTAGGAGACATAGGATATTCATCCAACCGCCTGAAATGGTAGACTGACCCAAGTCAGGTGACTTGCATAACAAATATATGTTTTTACACAGCAAAACTATCACTGCTCGCGGAAAGAGACGACCTCATCGTCTTTGGAACCAGCCGTCGCTGCTGATGTGTGTCTTCGCACCGTGGTTGTCCTCGGCCTCCAGCTACTCGTTCAAGCAGAGCGTGCGGGCGCTTTGCACGGACGAGAGAACAGCCCGGTTCAAGTCGAGGACCTCCCGTTCCGCCTGCAGGAGGGCCTCGATGGCAGCGGCATCCGCACGCTCCGCGTTGAGTCGACCCTCCGCCGCCCGGTTCAAGTCCAGGACGTCGGATTCCGCCTGCAGGACGGCCTCGATGTCAGCGGCATCCGCTTGCTCTGTGTCGAGTCGAGCCTCTGCCGCCCGGTTCATGTCCAGGACGTCCGGTTCCGCCTGTAGGAGGGCGTCGATGGCAGCGTGCGCTCGATGCCATGGAAGAGAGGTTCACATCCGCCTCAAGTTGGGCCTCCGCCACCCGGTTCACATCCACGACATCCGGTTCCGCCTGTAGGAGAGCCTCGATGGAAGCGTTAGGTGTGCGCTCTGTGTCGAGTTGAGCCTCTGCCTCCCGGTCCTCCTTTAGTATCGCCATGTTGAACCGCTAGTCCGCCTGCACCATGGGGGACTAGGATGCCGGCACGAAGTCGACGTCCATCGTCTCATACCCATCGGGGGCCTTCTGCGTCGTGACCTCCATCATGAACATTGGATCGGCTTCCTCCTCCTCGTAGCTTGGCTCCAGAGAACTCGGGGATTGGCCCGCCGCAAAGCGAGCTTGGGAACGGAGGTCTGTGGCACCGACCGCCACCGCGATTTTTGCGCGGCGCTCCGGTGTCAGCATCTTGTAGTAAGTGATCTTGTGGCGCACCATGGCTTTCCGGCGAACTAGGGGACGCTTGATCTAGGCTAGGGGATCGAAAGGTAGGGGAATGGGCTGGAGATTTGGTGTGGTTTTAGGGCAGTGGCTGGCGTGGGCCGAGCAGCGAAGGATCTGGTGTGAATAGTGGTTCCGTTGACGACCAGTTAATCGGTTTTGACTGTACATCACTCTTGTCGCATTCGCATTGCAGCCTGGCACGCTGGACCCTCCACATCACTCACCGAATGGAACGCGCTTCATCTTGCACTTTTGCTTGCTTGTGGGACCGCAGTTGATAGCAAACCGATGTCCCTCCCCATCCCCCGCCCGCATCATT
This sequence comes from Triticum timopheevii, assembly GCA_963921465.1. NCBI lineage: Eukaryota > Viridiplantae > Streptophyta > Magnoliopsida > Poales > Poaceae > Triticum > Triticum timopheevii. The sequence continues at coordinate 239,404,505 of OY997264.1, read as the reverse complement.
TATTATACTACCACTCCCTCCGTTTTATGCGGAGTAAATAAAAACAGAGGGAGTATACTACGGATGAGGATCCCCTGACGTGGCTGAACCCATTGAGTAACTGACGTGCGGGGCCTAGCAAGCATGGGGTCCGCCAGTAAGTGACCGAAAGGGAGTGTTAGGCAGGGATACCTACGTCAAAGGATCCACTTCCACTACTACTCCCTCCTTCCATTTACTATACATGGCCTAATGCGTTTTTCGAGGCTAACTTTGACCAAATGTTAGAGTAATAATATATGACATGCAACTTACACAAAGCATACGGTCAAATTCGTATGTGAACGGAGTTTCCAATGATATAATTTTCACATTATATATCTCATGTACTATTAATCTTGTCAATAGTCAGATTGGAAACCATCTCGAGTACAAATCTAGGAGTACGTACGAATCTAACAATATTGATTGGCCGTTGTTGAATGTTGATACCTTTTTGATCAAAGTAGAGATACTTTGACTACACATAAAACTTATATGTAAACTAGAAAGGATAGGAGGGAGTATATTGTAAGTTCAAAAACAAAATGAACATGGAATATCCTTTATATATGATTTGTGGATGCTATGATCACCGATTCAAAATTTTGAATCCGCCTTAAGTATCACGTGCCCCCACTTGTTCCCTCTCGATTTCATCTCGGGGTGCGTAGATCTATTGAAAGAGGACTAGGGTGGGTACATGCGAATGATACTCGGCGGAATGTTCAAATGAGGTATGCGGGAGGATGGACTCGATTGTAGGGCAACATGATCGATGGAGAAGAGGATCTGAGAGGAATGAGAAATAAGCAAACGCCACATGATTATAATTGAATGACTCAAATAAACAATAAGTTGTCCCGCTTGGCCTACATAGTGAAAGGCATAATGCGCAACACGGAGCACTGACAATCGAATATGGCCGGGAAAACAGGGAAATCGACATGTGGGGCACACCCATCGAGGCGACATAGCGCAGACTAGTCCAATGGAGGAGCTGGCCCACGACCTCCTCGCCACCGACAACCGTTCATGTGGGTCATTGGGGCCAACAACGGGGTGCAGCTCCAGCACCGCCTCTGGACACGGCGACCACGGTGAGTGACACACTCATATCTTCGCTAGACACGGTCGGTTTCAGTGTGCCGAGGGTGGCGTTAGTGCTGTGGCATGACCAACAGTATGTTTGGTTTGTGCCCAAGGTTGCCCCATCAAAGCATTGGGTAGCCAAATTTTTGGTTGAGGTATTGGTTGCCCATGATTTGGCCGACATTGGCAAGAAAAATGAACTAGAGTTGGCTAGAGTTCATTGGCATGCCAAAACAATGGCAACCATCCAAACAAAGACCAATCTTTAGGTCATGACCAAAATTTTGGTTGAGGTATTGGTTGCCCATGATTTGGCCGACATTGGCAAGAAAAATGAACTAGAGTTGGCTAGAGTTCATTGGCATGTCAAAAAATGGCAACCATCCAACAAAGACCAATCTTTGCATCATGACCAAAATTTTGGTAAGGTGCACTTTGGCCACAATCCAAACACACCCCAACACCCGGCTCGTCGAGGATGCACGGGGTGCCGCAACACGTCCGCGGACTGGTGTAGCACAGCCAACTACATCCTCTGGACCTGAGACCATGACGGGTTGTCTTGCTTTTTCAATGACATGCGGGGATCGCATGTGAGCAAAGGGCATCTCCAACATTGCCACGACTTTAGCTGACTAGCCTGGCACACCAAAACCCTCCTCCCTCACGCTGTCGCGCGGTGCATTCCCAGCCGAGGCCAGCTGCCCGCATTCATGTCGTCCATTCGTATGTCATCGTTAAGAGGCTCGGTGCCCGAGGAACTAACTCCGGTGACTTAATGACGGACCCGAACGCTTGGCCTCACTAGAATGCGCTACTTAAAGCGGCAACACCCAGCTAACCTCCACACCATAGCGCATCGTCCTCCTACCTGGCACCACATCCTCCATGACCGCAAGTGCAAACGCTCTGCGGGAGAGCTTGTCTTCGCTGATGGAGCTCGAGGTCGCCGCCCTCGCTCAAGTCGAATCTCGCGACGCAATAGCGGCGTAGCCGGACACAGATGCGACTGCACAAGCGGTGGCCACGCTGGCGGCCGACGACGGGAGCACCGTCAGCCACGCGTCCTACTTGCTGCCATCCAACATCCAGCACCACCGAGGTCGGGGACTCCTCCGAGGATGAGTATGGCATGGGGGGTGGAAAGGCATGGTGTGCCAACTGGCCGGTCAGTATCCCGTGTTCTACTCTTCCTCGCCAGAGACCGCACCTTCACTTCACGGGTCTTGAACCCCGCCCCTGTACATAGAGATCACAGATGGAGGACGTCGGTCGCCGCCGTAGAATAGGTTTAGGGTCGGGTTTCTTTTATTTTTCTGTCCTATAAAAGTTCGAAATGTAATGAAAATCTGCCGTGTTTGCATTAATATCGGCCGGTGTATACGAACTTTAACAATAATATACATATTGTAGGAGTACTAGCAAGATGCCCGTGCGTTGCACGGAAGATCAAGATCTTGTGGGAGAAAAGGATGAACGAGGGAAAGCCTTATCTGCAAATGTGGAGAGGAGTGCGGGTAAATTGTCATAGTTTCCTTCCTATCCGTTAGATATAGATCGGACGGCCTATGTTGCAGGATGACAGGCAGACCATCATCACCAACTCTGCTTTTTATTGAAATGAGACAAATCTAACTTGCGAAGTAAAATAAACACATAGGGTCTATACATACACAAATTATCTTAGGCACTCCAATAGTATGTCCACTACACATTCACGCATTTCACATCTTTCTACATCTACGGGAACCTACGAAAGGGTTAACGTAAATTTCCTCTCTCTCTCTTCCCCTTATTTTCATGGTGGTGGGCCCCTCCCTCTCCACAATCTACAATCAACAGATCACACGTTTCACATTACGTTAATTACGTAACTGGGATTACGTAGGTGTAGCATTACTCATCTTTAAAAAAACCAACTAAGCCAACCTCCCAGCATATCGCATGGGAAAAGACCCGGCCGTGCTGTTTTAGTCGGGATTACAGGATTACTAGTAGTAGTATCGATGGATCGCACGAAGCAACAAAAAAAATTAGGGGGCGAAGCACCTAGTTTAAAAGGAAAAAAGGCGGTACAGTCATAGCACTCCTGTCGCGGTCGCATTGCACCCCACACACGTTGACTACACTTGGAGAAACCGACCATGCGCCAAACTCCCCCCGCCCACCGCGCGAAAATCCTCCCCCCCCCCCACACACACAAAAATTCCCCCCAAATCCGATTCAACCGCCCTTCGGCCAACTAGCCAATAATATTCCCCAAACCCCCTCCCCCCCGTCCCCCTCCACTCCATTCGCTCCGCCAAAGCCGCCCTCCCCGCTGCGCTGATACGTCGGCGCTGTGGTTCGTTGAGGGGACGCACGGTGATCCTCTCGCTCCCACAGTACGCTCTCGTAGACTGCCGTCCTCTAGCCACGCCGCCACCTCTGGCTACGTTCTTGTGGAGGCGCACGACGGTCAGCGCCGCCACCGCTGGTGACGTTCGTGTCGAGACGCACGACGGTCAGCTTCTCCCACGGTACGCGCATTCTAGACTGAGGCCCCGTTCATGTCGGTGTAGCACTGAATGTTAGCTCATAGACGCTGTTAATCTCACTGTTTGCCGAAGTAGTTTACTATCAATATGCTCTGCTTAAGAAGCTTCCTTGCCCTGTTCTGCACTAAATCTGCTTAGCTGAGATGGCATGCCAAGGCCGATTAGTTGCTAAAATATCCTGCCATATATTTATTGTCACGTAGATTTCCATGGTCTAGTAGCCAATCTGTTAGGTGAAATAGCTCTACACTGTTTTATACTCGATCTTTGTTGCTGCGATGGCCTTCGATAGTTCGATGGCTGTGTGCTCGGCCTCATTGACTGCTGAAACATCCTGCCATAATTTAGCACTCAAATATGTTCGCTGAATTAGCTTTACATATATTTCGTTACTTAGATCTGCTCGTCCAAATATCTTGCCATACCATTAGACATCGACCTAGGTATTTTTTTCTGGACTTCATAAAAAAGCATATATGTTTTTCCTGTAAAATCTAGTAGAAGAACTAATTTGTATGTCTAACAGATGGACATGACTTGGATAACATCTGCTCGAAGATTCTCCGCTGCATATGTCGAGGGGGTTGAAAACTTCATGAACTTTATCAGAGCTAAGTACGGTGGTCCGAAATCAGATGTGCACTACCCGTGTAGCAGTTGTACGAATTCAGTTACAAGACCCCAGTCAACTGTGCAAAATCATCTACACTTGTATGGGATTTCAGTCACATATACTAGGTGGGTTCATCATGGTGAAGCTGTGAACGTCAATGTTATTGACTACGTGGAAGCAGCAGATCACCATCTTGATCTGCCTAATACTTAGGTGGAAGAGGAGGAGGAGGTGGTGGTGGCGGAGCCAGTGAGTTTGACCAACATTGAAACAATGCTACAAAATGCTCGTGCATTCCGTGAACTTTCACCTGCAGAAGAAAAACGGTGGGCCCGCATGTTGGAACAATGCAACGTTTTTGTCACCCAGGAAATAAGCTGTTAGTATTCTCAGCTATGGTCACCTTTCTTCAGGTGAAGACATCTGAGCGGATGACCAAAAAATCATTCGATGCGATGTTGGCTGCTTTCCGCTAATCTTTGCCAGATGCGTCTAAGCTGCCACACACCTATAGTAAAATTATGAATTTCCTTCGTGCAGTTGGAATTGGATATGATATGATCCATGTTTGTAAGAATAATTGTGTTCTGTTCCGGAAGGATTGTGCCAACTTAAGTGAATGCCCGAAATGCAAATCATCAAGATGGAAAGATGGCGATGCTGTGAAGAGGATTCCTCATAATGTTTTGAGACATTTTCCAAATACACCAAGATTGCAGAGGTTGTTTCATGATGCAAAAATAAGAGAGGATGTACTGTGGCATTCTAGGAACCAGGAGTACAGAGATCAGAATGTAATGGGCCATCCATCTCATGGTAGTGAGTGGAAAAGCTTCAGTGATAAACACAAAGAGTTTGCTGCTGACCCGAGAAACATTAGACTTGTCTTAGCTTCAGAGCGCCACAAATAGCATGTGGCCAGTGCTTGTTATCCCTTGCAACATGCCTCCAAATTTCTGCACCAAAGAATCATACTACATGATGGCTTGCTCATCCCAGGTCCAAAAAGTCCTGGAAAGGATTTTGATTTGTTCATGGAGCCTCTTGTGGAGGAACTTCAACAGCTATGGAAGGGTGTTCTCACTCGAGACCTATATAGCAGCCCACCGGCTGATTTATTTCTGCGTGCTATTATAATTTGGTGCATCCATGATTATCCGGCTTTGGGCACTATGTCAGGGCGAACGACACATGGTTACAATGCATATGTTCACTGTGACAGGAACCCACTGTCATACGCAATACTTAGCAAGATCTGGTACATTGGACACCGCTGTTTCCTTGCCAAGGACAAGCTGCATCCTAGAAAATACCGAAGACATGTGTTCAATGCAAAGCATGAAAACTGTGATGCGCCAAAGAGGCTCACAGCTGATGAGTTGCAAGTGGAATTAGAGAAGGTCAGGCATATTACACCAGGAAACCATTGTGGTAATGGTAGCGGGAAAAGGAAGCGTGGCAGGGCAGAAGTGAAATTATTGTTTACCCGCAGGTCCACTTTGTGGGACTTGGAGTATTGAAAAGACTTGGATCTGCGGCATAATCTTGATGTGATGCACATCGAGAAAAATATATGTGATAGCATTATCGGCAAACTTCTTAATATTAAAGGCAAGACGAAAGATACCTTAAAATCTAGGATTGATTTGACACACCTGGGTATCATAAAGGATTTGCAGGTGCAAGATGAAGGTAAACCACGGGATATGGCACCAGCTGTGTATGTCTTGGACAAGGTAAAAAGAAAAGAATTCTGCGAGGTCCTGTCACGTGTGAGATTCCCACATGGATTTGCTTCCAACCCTGAAAGGAGAGTCAGTGCAGATGGAAACAAGGTACAAGGGTTGAAAACTCATGACTGCCACATCCTACTTCAAAGGGTTTTACCTGTTATCCTTGGAGGATTGGGCCGCCCTGACATATACAGAGTAGTTGCAGAGTTGGGACAATTCTTCAGGGAACTCTGTAGTAGAAATATCAGGATAGATGCTTTGGAGCGTCTTAGAGACAAGATACCAACTATCCTATGCGACCTTGAGAAGATATATCCTCCAGCCTTCTTTGATGTGATGGTGCATTTGGCTGTTCATCTACCTGATGAGGCACTACTTAGAGGTCCAGTACAGTATGGCTGGATGTACCCTATTGAAAGGCAGCTAGGCACTTTCAAGGGCTAAGTTAGGAATAGAGCTAGAGCCGAGGGTTCCACTGCAGAGGCCTACATTGCTACAGAAGCATTGACATTCTGCTCAAAATACATTGAAACAGCTGATCAGCTTAGCAAAGAGGTGGGTGAAGACAATCCCGGGCTCTATGTTTTCGATTATTCGTTAGGAGTTACAGGGAAGAGTCGACAAGAGGACAAACCTAAAGATTTGGACAAAATGGTTTGGTATTTGTTGAATTACTGTCCTGAGATACTACCTTATATCAAGTAAGTGCAGTACTGCAGCTTATACATTGTAATCTACTAAACTTGTAGCACATTCTTATATATTTAGATGTTTGACGCGATCACTATGTTGTGCAGCATCTACAAAGAGGAGTTACTGCCGCAAAATCCAAGAAACAATGACAAACTGGTTATGGCAGGATTTGCGAAATGGTTCAAGAACCATGTAAGCTTTTGAAGTGCACTATTAGTTTTTTTAATATATTGAGTACATAAGATGATCAGCTTGTCTATTTTCTAACCATAGGTTAAGAAGATGCGGCAGGATGGGCAGGCAGTTGATGATGCCCTTTACTCACTAGCAATGGGTCCTGATACTCGGGTAAGACATTATGAATCTTGCGTTGTTGGATATGTGCGCTACAACACCCTTGCACGAGACGAAGGCAGGAAGACCCAAAACATTGCCATCATGAGCACGGATACGTATGACAAAGAGACAACTGAAATGTATGCTAACATAACAGACATTGTTCAGTTGCAGTATATCTCTAGTTTTGAGGATCATCAGTGTGTGGTTCTATTGTGTTGTCATTGGTATAACTTGTTTTCCAGGATCGCAAAACCCAGAGCTGATGATTATTTCAAATCCATCAATGTCAAGGCGGCGTACCAGACCAACGAGCCTTTTATTTTGGAAAAATCAAGCAACACAGATATTTTTCTTGGAAGACACATTTGCACATAGCGATGATTGGAGAGTATTGCAAAGGTTTGAGCAAAGGAATTCGTTTAATGAAGTTGCACAACAAGATGATGCTTACACTGCTCCTGATGTACAAGATAACACAGATGTTCCTAATATCTTTGAGAACCATCACGTCAATGACGCCGGCGAAAAGATTGCCTGTCGTGCTATGGACATACAAGAGTTGATCAAGAAGAAGCCAACGTTCGAGGACGTTGAGGACGAAGAAGAAGATGACACCGTGGGGAATTACGATTCAGACTGATACACATGGCAAAGATGTTGACGCTGCTGCTGCGGATGATGATTACATTGCTTTAGTCGTATTTTCCTGTCAGAAGACATTTTTTATCTAGTATGCGAAATTGTGTTTGCTATGACAATTGAAACCTGATGAACATGTTGTTTAGTATTTTGCTGTGAGAACATCACTTGTTATGTATGCTGATTTGTGTTTGGTGATTGTATGACAACTAAAACATGATGACATTGTTGTTTAGTTGTACTCATATTTGGCTGTGAAACTTGAATTTGATGATATGGTTTGCTGTTGGACTGCAATTTTGTTCGACGTCTTCGAATGAGAACAAACCTGACCCAACAGGGCCTCTGCTATTTATTTATTTATGAGCAAAAGGGGATACCCCCTGATTTCCGTTAATAGAAATCATTAGATGTTCACAACACTACGCCCAGCCTGCTACACAGGTTTCATTCATTACTAGTTTCAGCAAAGTGCTCATGTCATAGCCACTGAATACATCACGAGTGCTACATGCACTGCAAATAAAGAGACAATCATCCTACAGAGCACATCGATTTTGCCCATTATCTTCACAAGCTCCTTCATCTCCTCATTGCTGTCAACGCCGTTCAGCAGATGTTGCTTGGCCATGATCAGAGGAACTGCATCTTTAACCTTCTGCTCTGCATCTTCCTCTTCTGCCGTTCCTTCAGTTACTTGTCCAACACCCCAACCTGCTGGTATTGGGATTCCTCGGCTAACCAAATAATCAGCGTAGTTGCATTCCCCCACATCAGCAACTTCCCAGAAATACAAATCACACAAATCTTCCCTTTTCTGCATGAATCAAATTGGAAGATCATCAACCAAACTATTAAAAAAAATCAGCAACTGAAAGCAGCAGAACAACACTTAAACATATTATTACCCCATGATTCGAGCATTTGTAGAAGACTCGGCCAGGGTTGAGGATTGTGGTTGAGACGCGACGGATGACTCTGCGTGATTTGCAGCAGTGGCACCACACCAACGGCAGCGGGTTGTGATGAGCAATCGGCTGCGGTGCGCGTGCCGGCGGGGGTGTGATGAGACCCACAGGCGATGGTACGAGTGGTGACTTGGCGCATATCTGGTTGTTGCCTGCTGAAGAGTAGGTGGACGAGCAGCCAGTGGACATGGTTGCTGCGGCCAGAGCTTCTGATGCTAGGCAGAGTAAGTAGAGAAGAGGAGAAGCAAACATTGGATATGTCAGTTTCATTACTTGTAGAGTAGCATAGCACCATATATAGTCATAGTCTAGGTTTGGATTCGAACCAGCTACAGGAGCACGTCTCTCTTTTTTCTAGAACTCGCCAACGTCTCTTTACTGGTACACTAGCTTGTTCTGTACGCCTTCCCAAGTCTTTCATTTTCTTTCCCTTTTTTTTGCGAGGAAGGAAGGAGGACAAAATTGAGAGTTCCTCGGACTCCAACGCAAGACCTCTCGGTTGAAAACCAAGGGTGCTAGTCACTTATGAGGCGAACGTTCCCTGTGAGGAGGACGACAGACGAACGCATTTTCATCGCAGGTTTCTTCCTATATATAAAAAAGTATGCTACTTCGTGTCCGCTTAGTCAACAAACGATTGTGCCAACCTTGACCGTTGGATTGATATTCTACGTCTGTCGCATTTCTTCAGTCTCTTCTTCCTCGAGCCGCCAAAGCCAAACCAGTGCCGGCGGGACCGCTTGCTCCCGCCTCCCACGGGTGGCTGTGATCTTCCCCTGCTCCTGTTCATTCCCATCCGAGGCCTCACCATCGTCCTCCGCCTTGCTTCGCTCACCGTGGCGCCGCCCTCCGGTGTTGTCAACATGGTCAACAACCGAGAGGAATAAGGAGATGACTGTACATGGTGAGGATGACAGTAGGGACCCAACAGCGCGCGCAGTAATTTTGTTTTTTCGAGACCGAGAAGGGTATCAACTTGGTTGTGAGGGACCCGTGGCCCATCTAGCCCAGGCTTTTATTTCATATGTTTAGCATATGACCAGCCCAGTTTGTTTTTTCCTTTCTGAAAAATGGCTAGCCAGCTATTTTGTTTTTTGCAGAATAACCAACATAGGCCTACTTGCATTTCTACGCCCTGCTGGGCCGGAAATGTTTCAAGACGAGGAGGGATGCATTTTGCCCAGAAAATGGGCTATAAGTAATAAGAAATGGGCTATAAGTAATAATAAATGGGTTGTAAAATGAAAAAATACAACAAACAGGCAATTAGTTCCAAAATATTGTTTTCTTTCGGATTTTGATATTTTAAATTTCATTGTTTTTGTGCAGGTAAAATTTCATTGAATTTAAATTAAGGTATATTTAGATTTAAAATTAATTTTGAATCTAGCTAGAAATTTCAGGCTGTATGCTGTTTGGGACATATTTGGAGGCTGACTTGTGGGTCTACTAGGTTGGCGTGTACTTTGGCTTTGTCAACTTAGTCCACAAATGATTCTAGCAATAGTGACCGTTGGATGTTAATCCAACGGCCGTGCTGCTTCTTCAATACCTGATCTTCTTGCTCCAGTCACCCAAACCAGCTCCGGTGGGACTGCCTGCTCCCGCCTCCCGTGGCCGGCTGTGCTAATGCACAGGCCGCACCGCCCCACCCTACTTCATTGCTGGCCAGGCCATTCCTCTACTCACCCACACCTCCTATTATTTTCCGGTGACGGCAGCCGGACCAGTAAACCCACGTACTCCCCACCGCGTGGGAAACCATTGCCGAGTCTTCCCCGGCTCTGTGTCGTTCCCTTCCTAGGCCTCGCCGTCATCCACCGCCATGGTGCTCTCGGCGCGGCCTGGTCAACGTGGTCAACGAACGACATCCATCGGCCATGGACTGTACATGGAGAGGCTGACAGTTGGGTCCACAACCGCACACAAGGAAATGCCTCTTTATTACGCGCAAAATAATGATTCCTCCACCTGACAGCTGGGACCCACCAGAAGGGCCTCTGTATTTCCCAAAAAAACGTTCCCCCCGCTGACATGTCGGACCCACCAAATATATCTTCGCACGCAAGGAAGTGCCTCCTTATTAAAAAATGAATACCCCCTCCCCCTGCTAGCTGGGACCCACCATAGTGGGAGGATGCCTTGTGGGCCAACTAAGTTGATGGGGACAGAGGGCTTTGTCAACTTAGTCAATATGAACGATTCTAGCTCCAATGACCATACGATGTCCATCCAATGGCCGTAGTGCTTCTTCAACCTCTGGTCTTCTTGCTCCCGCCGCCCAAAGCAGCGCCGGTCGTGCCGCATTCTCCTGCCTCCCGTGGCCGGCTATGCTGCCGCGGAGGCCTCACCGCCCACCGCTGGCCAGGCCCTGCGACGACGGCAGCCTCACACCATAGCCGAACCAGTGAACCCTCGTACTCCTCTCCGCGCGGGCTTCCGCTGCCGCGTTTTCCCCGGCTCCGCGTTGTCCCCTTCCTAGGCCTCGCCGTCGTCCACCGCCGTGGTGCTCTCGGCGATGCCTGGTCAACATGGTCAAGGAACGACTTCCATCGGATGTGGACTGTATGTGGAGAGGCTGACAGCTGGGTCCACGGCCGCAACAAGGAAGTGCCTCCTTATTATGCGGAAAATAATGATTCCTCCACCTGACAGCTGGGACCCACCGGACGGGCCACTGTATTTCGTGAAAAAAACGTTTCCCCTTGACTGCTGGGACCCACCAGCTACATCTTCGCACGCAAGGAAGTGCGTCCGGGCAAAAAAAATGATTCGCCCCCTGACTGATGGGACCCACCAGCTACATCTTCGCACGCAAGGAAGTGCGTCCGGGCAAAAAAAACGATTCACCCCCCTGGCTGCTAGGACCCACCAGCTACATCTTTGCATGCAAGGAAGTTCCTGACAGTCGGGACCCACCTGGTCGAAGCGTACATCGCGTTGTCATTTTGGTCACGAACGTGTACGTACATATATACTGGTCGATGTAGAGGCGCGCACGTGCCATAGTAGGGGCGCGTACGTGTCGTACGCGCATGTCATTTACACGTACATATAGCGGCCAGTGTGCAAGAAAGAAAATACGGTCACATATGTGTATATACAGGCAGGGTCTCGAATGCCTACTCGCGCATACGTACGGCCAGGGCTCGTGTACATGGCTGGGTCGAAACGGAGAAACATCGTCATCGTCGTGTTCATGGGGAGGCAACGAAATGCGTCATGTTCATGGGGAGGCAACGGAACGTGTCGTGTTCATCGGGAGGCAATGGAACGCGTGGGAGCCAACCGGCTGGGTCGGAATGGAATGCGTCGTCGTGTTCATCGGGAGGGCTTGGACAGAACAGTCGATGGAAACGAGGCCTGGCGTACCGCACAACGGAGGAAACAGCGTTGTGTTCGACCGGCCACGTTCATAACGGGATCCTGTTCATCGGGAGGGGTGTGGCGTACTACAAAACGGAGGAAACGGACGACCTACTGTCCAAACGGGGGTCCTGTTGATCGGGAGGGGTGTGGCGTACCGCAAAATGGAGGAAACGGACCTCCTACGGTCAAAACGGGGGTCCTGTTTATCGGGACGGGTGTGGCGTACCACAAAACGGACAAAACGGACTTGTGTTGGAGCGCTACGGTCGAAACGGGGGTCCTGTTCATCGGGAGGGGTGTGGCGCACCGCAAAACGGGACTCCACGGGATACTGTTCATCTCCACCGTCGACCTCCTCCCGCCTCCACGGGCTCCTGTTCATCCAGCCTCCACCGCGCGCTACTCCACCGGCTACTGTTCAACCACTCCTCCACGGGCACCCCTCCACCATCTACTGTTCATCCCACCCTCCAAACCACGGGGTCCTGTTCATCCAGAGGCAACGCCACCGCTCACTATTCATCCACCCCCCCCACCCCCCCACCGCAATGCTCACTGTTCATCCAATCGGTCGGCTTCACTTAGCAGCGTAGCGAAGGAATCGCTCGATCGGGTTCAATTAACAGCCATCGATCGATTGCTCGGCTTCAGTAACGCGTAGCCTGCAGTGCAATCGCTTGGGTCCAGTTAGAGCCCAACGCCTTGCACACATGCGCATACGTGTATGCGAGAAATGTGCATCGCTCAGCCCTCGACCTCCCACCGTAACCGGGAACTCCCCGAAATATTCCTCGCCCTCGCTTCTCCCACGGTTTTTTCCGTCATGGACGGCCCAAAGAATGTCATACAGCTGTGTCTCCGGCCCACCCAGGACGAAAAGCCCATTTTCTGTCATGATTTTTTGTCATAGAAGTTGGAGCCCACCACATCTATGATGATATCGGGTTTTGTCACAATTATCGTCATAGAAGTGTCATATGTATGACAGCAAAAAAATTCGTTCGGCCCAAAATGTCATGGATGTGTCTTTTTTTTGTAGTGAATGCCGTCTTCTCCACATTCTCCACGGCCATCTTGATCTGTTGGTATCCGGAAAAGGCATCAAGGAAGCACAACAGGTCGCACTCGGCGGTGCAGTCGATGATCTGGTTGATGCGAGGGAGCGGGAATGGATCTTGCGGCCATGCCTTGTTGAGATTGGTGAAGTAGACACACATGCGCTCCTTCCCTCCTTTCTTGGGGATGATGAAGGGGTTTGCCGGCCACTCTGGGTACCGTATCTCTCTGATGACCCCTGCGGCCTGTAGTTTATGGGTTTCCTGGATGATGCAGGCCTGCTTCTTGGTGGACTGGTGACGAGCCTTCTTCTTCACTGGCCGCACATTTGGACATACTCTCAAGTGGTGCTCGATTATCCCCCTTGGGACCCCGACTAGGTGTTTGGGTTCCCCAGCGAATACATCCTTGTTGGCTCGCAAAAAGTTGATCATCGCTTCCTCTTGATCCTGACGGAGGCCAGCCCCTATGGTGAAGGTGGCGCTGGTCGTCCCATACTTACAGACCGGCACTTCCTTCATCTCGGCTCGGTCTTGGGAGAACAACTGCTTCTTCTTGGTTGGCGCTGCTTCTGGGGCCTCCTGACCCTTCCTCTTGTCGGGCAGCGCGGACGCAGTTGTCCTGAAGGCGAGCTTGAGGGCCTGCAGCGCGCCCTTGCTGTCCCCCGCCACCGTGAGGACACCATTGCTACCAGGCATCTTGATGAGGTTGTACGCGGGGTGGGTCGCAGCCTTAAACTGAGCCAAGACCGGGTATCACAGAATAACATTGTACGGCAGGTCGATCTTGGCGATGTCGGAGTCGATAAGCTCGGTGTGCTAGTTGTCGTGGGTCCCAAAGGTGACAGCAAGATGGATCTGCCCCAGGGGCCTGGTGGAGCCGCCGCCGACCCCGGGGAAAGGCTTGGAGGGGCGGAGCCGGCTGGGCTATACGTAGAGCAGGACGAACGCCTCCTGGGAGAGAACGTTCAGGGAGGCTCCACCGTCGGTGAGGGTCCTGGTTATCGCCATGTGGCAGACGGTGGGGTGCAGAGCATTGGGAGGGTGCCCACTCCCGTCGTGGTGATGGGCTGATCCTTGGGGCTGAAGGTGACATCAGCTTGGGGCGCCGCCCAGCCCGGGGGAGCCCCCGAGCTCGCCTGAGCGGCGCCTGCCCGCTGGTAGAGCTGCTTGATGTGGCGGTCGGAAGGTGGTGCCTGCGAGCCACCTAGGAGAGCTGCGACGACCTGGGCACCGGTGCCGCGTAGTGAGCGAGGAAGAGGTCGCGCAGCTCCTCCCAGGAGGCCACAAAAGATGCCGGCAGGTTGAGCAACCAGGTGCATGGCGTGCCTACAAGGGCCATGGGGAGCAAGTTGGCCTTCAACTTGTCGTCTGCGCCTGCTGGCCAAACTGCCTCCTCGTATGCTTGAAGAAAGGGGGCTGGATCTGTCGTGCCGTCATAGCATGGTGGCATCTCCGGTCGGAAATTGGGCAGCCATTGCACCTGCCGCAGGGAGAAGGTGAAGCAGCACCACCTCGACGCTTCTTCGGGAAGGCGCGTCGACCGGGCTGACGGAGGAGCGCCCGCCATAGGAGTCAGTGGCACCATCTAGAGGTCGAGGAAGAAGATTCCGACGCACCCCTACCTGGCGCGCCAAATGTCGGATTTGGGGATCCGGCAACCCTTGAGAGGTTCGAACTCTGGGGTGCGTGCAGAGATCTCAACCTGCCCAGTGTGGTGTGGTGGATTGCATCGAAGGGTTGTGGATGAACTGGTATAGTGGATGAACAAGCCTCAGGAGGTGAGGTTTTCTTGAGTTGGTGTGGTGTATGCTAGCTCTACTTGCTCTTGTCTCGTCTTCTCCTCTCGTCCTGTTCCTATGGGGGTGGCTAGTCCTACTGAAAGCACAAGTGCTCCCTGGGTGGTTTTGGTAATTAATGTCAACATATCGCTTGTTGGACTAACACTTTTACCTAGTATGTTTCAGACAAGTTCAACAATGGAGTGGCATGGACTAAAGGATGTGGAACCCCTTCAAGGTGCTAAGGACAAAGGATTGGCTCAAGCTCCAAGATCAAGACTCTACATTTTATATTTTAGTGATCCAAGATCACATTGAGTCTATAGGAAAAGCCAATACTATCAAGACGGGATGAGGTGTTGCTTAATGGCTTGCTTGCTCAAAGTGCTTAGTGATATCTCCAAAGCCCTCAACTACTTTCCCACATCCACATATGTCCTAAACCTAAAGTCTAACTCGGCCCTACCGATTCTTTCCATCCGGCGCCACCGAGTTCAGATGTCATAGCCACTGCCACAAACCCTAGGCAAATCAGTCTCACCGATAGGGATCTTGGTCTCACTGAGATGGGATTGTAATCTCTCTGTGTATGTCCATTACCAAAATCGGTCTCACCGAGTTTGAGCAATCGGTACTACCAAGATTACAATGCAAACTCTGTGGTTAACTTATTACCACAATCGGTCCTACCGAGTTTGTGTAATCGGTCAAACCGAGTTTGCCTGACCAACTATCTGGTTAGCTTATTACTAAAATCGGTCCCATCAAGTTTGTGTAATCGGTCTCACCGAGATTACGTCACTACTAGAAAAACGGCTATAGATGAAATGGACACTAATGGCGCACCACATGTGTGGTGCGCCATTAGTATATAGCAATGGCGCACCACATACAGGTGCGCCATTAGTAATATATTACTAATGGCACACCTGGTGTGTGGTGCGCCATTAGAAGTTTTGAAAAAAATAAAAAAAATTGTTACTAATGGTGCACCGTGGGATAGTGCGCCATTACTAGTTGACATAGTAATGGGCACCACACCCACCGTGCGCCATTAGTATTTTTGAAAAAAAGTAAAAAATAAATAAAAATAATTTGTTAGTAATGGCGCAACGTGGGTGTGGTGCGCCATTACTAGTTTAACTAGTAATGGCGCACCACCCCACGGTGTGCCATTACTAACTTGGCCCAACACCGAATGCACCCCCCCCCCCATGTGGACCGCCTTTTCAGTTTTAAAAAAATAAAAGAAAATGATGGAAATGTCAAAAAAATAAAAGAAAATAAGTTCCCCATGTGATATGTGGTCTAGTTTTTGGGAAAATTTACAAATATGAATTTCGACTTTATTTGCAAAATCTCTCTGGAAATTTGTAAAATGGGCATAACTTTTGCATACGAACTCAGATTAAAAAGTTTTTTATGTGAAAAATCATCTACTCGAAAAGTTACATCCGAAAAAAACCAAAGCTACCAGAAAAATCACCAAAACCCCCAAAGACCTAACAGAAAAAAAGTTACGGGGCTTTCAAGATCTAGAGGCAAGAAAATTCAAAAAATTTCAAACTTACTAGTGGCGCACCGTGGATGTGGTGCGCCACTAGTAACAGAAAAAAAATGTTTTGAATTTTTTTTTTCAAAAAATGATAGGTAATATAACCGGGAAGTTTGAAATATTTTTCAAAATTTCATCATAGTCATGAACATGAACAAAGTCCTAGACATCAACAAGGTATAATAGGATTGATATGCTAGATATATCAACAAGTGCTTGTGAAGTGAGCTGTTGCTGGGGTTGGATAGAACTCTGAAGTTAAGCGTGCTTGGGCTAGAGTAGTGTGAGGATGGGTGACCTTTCGGGAAGTTTGACCACGGAGTGCGATTTGACCTGAGATTAAGCATATTGACTCAAGATTAAGCCATAGTGACCTGAGATTAAGAAAAAAATGAAAAAAAAATTTGAAAAAATTCGAAAAAAAAATTTCTAATTTTTTTTATAAAAAATGTTACTAATGGCACACTTCTATGTGGTGCGCCATTACCCTGGGAGAAATTCCAATGGTGAACTGTGGGCAATACTAATGGCGCACCAGTGGTGCGCCATTAGAATTTAATTCTAATGGCGTGATGCTAGTGGCGCACTAGTAGTGCGCCATTAGAAGGCAAAACTGGTGCGCCACTAGCATGCCTTTTCCTAGTAGTGCGTTATGCCCTAACCCTAACCATATCGGTTCTACCGAGTTGCATGTCAGTCCCACCGAAAATCCTAACGGTCACTAGATTTGCTGAATCGGTCCGACCGAGTTTATCAATTCGGTCCCACCGAGTTTGGCAAGTTTTGTGTAACAGTTAGATTTTGTGTGGAGGTTATATATACCCCTCCACCTCCTCTTCAATCGTGGAGTGAGCAATCAGAACGAACCTACACTTTCAGCATCCATTTTCTGAGACAGAACTACCTACTCATGTGTTGAGGCCAAGATATTCCATTCCTACCACATGAATCTTGATCTCTAGCCTTCCCCAAGTTTCTTTCCACTCAAACCTTCTTTCCACCAAATCCAAATCCTGTGAGAGAGAGTTGAGTGTTGGGGAGACTATCATTTGAAGCACAAGAGCAAGGAGTTCATCATCAACACACCATTTGTTACTTCTTGGAGAGTGGTGTCTCCTAGATTGGCTAGGTGTCACTTGGGAGCCTCTGACAACATTGTGGAGTTGAACCAAGGAGTTTGTAAGGGCAAGGAGATCGCCTACTTCATGAAGATCTACCGCTAGTGAGGCAAGTCCTTCGTGGGCGAAGACCATGGTGGGATAGACAAGGTTGCTTCTTCGTGGACACTTCGTGGGTGGAGCCCTCAGTGGACTCGCGCAACCGTTACCCTTCGTGGATTGAAGTCTCCATCAACGTGGATGTACGATAGCACCACCTATCGGAACCACGGCTTCAAAAATCACCGTGTCTCCAAATTGCGTTTGAATCCTCCAATCCCTCCCCTTACATTCTTGCAAGTTTCATGCTTTACTTTCCGCTGCTCATATACTGTTTGCATACTTGCTTGATATATGTTGTGATTGCTAAACTTGTGCCTAAACTCCACTCCAACCTAAAGAAATTAAAAACTGCAACTTTTGTCGATCCCTTTCAATTGGTATCAGAGCTTTGGTCTCCATTGCTTTGGTTTAAACACCATTGGAGGAAGATGGATGGGTCTACTATTGGGAGTCTTAGACATAGAGTGCCTATTCTTGATGGAGAGTACTTTCATGAGTGAAAAAATGAGATGCTTGTGATTTTCAATCAATATCGTTTGAACAAGTACATTGCTAGCCCTTGCGCACCTCATGTTGATCCTATGCATCCTACCCTTGATGAGTCAATTGACATGATTCGCAATCTTAGAACTGCCAAACTTATCATTAGAGGCTTGCCTAGAAACTTGATTGGATGTTTGCCTACTATTAAGTGTGCCTACACCATATGGAAATTTCTTGAGGAACGCTTTCCAAATTATTCCTTGAAAAATCTTGATGAAATTCTTCATCAGTCTATTGCCTTGAGGAAGATGAATTCTAGTGATCCTATGTTTGGTGATTGTTTGTTTGAGCTTACAAACCTTATGCGTGCCAAAGGAGATATTGGAATTATTAGTGATATTATTTCCGAAGCTATAAAAATTCATAAAGAAGATCATTGTCAAAATCACTCTAACGAATTACCCTCTCTAGGATATGATCCACCACATGACGATGTTGAACATGGATACTATGATGAGGATGATGATAGTGACTTTGATCTTGATGATGCAATGAGACACTTTGGTCTTATGGCAAATCTTCGGGGATATATGGCAGGAAGTAAGGAATGGGCTCTTGATAGTGGATGTACCGATCACATGACCGCAGATAAAGACATGTTTCGTGAGGTTGCTGAAAATGATGGTCCTCGACAGTATGTCACTTTCGGTGACAACTCAAATGGTAAGGTGGTTGGCCTCGGTAAGGTTGCCATATCACATGATAGCTCCATACAAAATGTCATGCTCGTTGAATCTCTTGGCTACAACTTACATTTCAGTATCTAGACTTGCTGATTTCGGTTTCAATGTCCTATTTATTGAAGTAGATTGCCAAGTGTTTCGTAGAGATAATCATAAAATGGTCTTTACCGGTGTGCATAGAGGTGATCTATACATTGTTGATTTCACTAAAAAGTCTCAACCTAGAACTTGCTTTATTGCTAAATCCTCTAAAGGTTGGTTATGGCATAGGCGATTAGGTCATGTTGGTATGCGAAACCTTGACAAGCTTATTAAAGGAAATCATATCCTTGTAGCTGACGATGTCATTTTTGATAAGTATAGACTTTGTAGCGCTTGTCAGTAGGTAAACATGTTGGAGGAAGGCATCCCGTGAAGAACATCATGACCACTAGGAGGCCACTCGAGCTACTTCACATGGATCTCTTTGGTCCCAACGCCTACAAGAGTCTCGGTGGAAATTCTTTTGGTCTAGTTATAGTTGATGATTTTTCAAGATTTACGTAGCTGTTCTTTCTCGATGATAAATCGCAGGTCCAAAAGATCTTCAAAAACTTCGCTAGGAAGGCCCAAAATAAATTTGAAGTGAAGATCAAGAAGGTTCGCAGCGACAACGGAACGGAGTTCAAGAACGCAAATGTGTACACCTTTCTTGACGAAGAAGGGATTTCACACGAGTTCTCGGCTACGTACACACCTCAACAAAATGGAGTTGTTGAGAGGAAGAACCGGACGCTCATCAAAATGGCGAGAACGATGCTTGATGAGTACAAGATGCTGAAGCACTTTTGGGCGGAAGCGGTTGAGACAGCTTGTCATGCAACAAATCGCTTGTATCTTCACAAGCTACTCGACAAGACGGCATACGAGCTCCTCACTGGTAACAAACCCCAAGTTGGATACTTCCGAGTATTCGACTCAAAGTGCTACATTCTTGATAAGCATTGTCGTTCTAAATTTGCTCCTAAGTCTTATGAGCGTTTCCTACTTGGTTATGGCTCAAACTCTCACACATACCGTGTCTACAAAAATTTCACCCGAATGGTTGAAGAAACGGTAGATGTGAAGTTTGATGAATCTAACGGTTCGCAGGTAGAGCGATTGCCAATTGATGTAGGAGAGAAAGATCCCTCGGAAGCAATCCAGGACTTGTCTATTGGCAAGATTCGTCAACCTGAAGTGAAGGAGAGTACCTCGTCTATCCAAGTGGAAGCTTCTACCTCACGACAAGGTGAAGCGAGAGTTGATACGGAAGCATCCACAAGTGGGACACACCAAGATGAAGAAAACGAGGAAGTGCACCAAGACGAACGTCAACAACCTCCTTCTCCACCACGACAAGAGAACGACAACGCCAACAATGAAGAAGGCCAAGAAGAAGAACAAGAAGAAGAAGATGTTCAACGAAGACCCAAGCAAAAGCTTTCATGAGTTTGAGCAAGAATTGCTAAAGACCATCCCGTCGAGCAAATCTACAACGACATCCATACCAGGAGAATCACTCACTCTAAAACTCGTTTGGCTAACTTTTGTGAACACTATTCATTCATCTCTAGCATTGAACCTATGAAGGTTGAAGAAGCTTTGGAAGATTCGGATTGGATAAATGCCATGCATGAAGAGCTACACAACTTTGAGAGAAATCAAGTTTGGACATTGGTTGAGAAGCCTGACAACAACCACAACATCATCGGTGCCAAGTGGGTGTTTCGCAACAAGCAAGATGAAGATGGACAAGTAGTTCGCAACAAAGCACGTCTCGTCGCCCAAGGCTACACACAAGTCGAAGGTATGGACTATGGTGAGACTTATGCTCCCGTTGCTAGACTCGAGTCCATTCGCATCTTACTTGCCTATGCTAATCATCATGATATCACCTTGTACCAAATGGACATTAAAAGTGATTTTCTAAATGGTGAAATAGAGGAGGAAGTTTATATTAAACAACCTCCCAGCTTTGTTAATCCTAAGAAACCTGATCATGTTTACAAACTTCACAAAGGTCTTTATGGTCTTAAACAAGCTCCTAGAGCGTGGTATAAATGCTTGACCAAGTTTCTTATTGAAAAAGGCTTTGAAATTGGAAAAATAGATTCTACTCTTTTCACTAAGAGGGTCAATGGAGAACTATTTGTGTTCCAAATCTATGTTGATGACATTATATTTGGTTCTACTAACCCTCATTTTAGTGAAAAGTTTGGAAAGCTAATGTCGGAGAAGTTTGAGATGTCTATGATGAGTGAACTCAAATTCTTTCTTGGTTTTGAAATCAAGCAAACTAAGGAAGGTACCTTTGTCTCTCAAACGAAGTACACCAAGGACTTATTCAAGAAGTTCAATATGCAAGAATGCAAAGGTATGACTACACCCATGCCTACTAGTGGACATCTTGATTTGACCAAAGATGGTGAACCGGTCGATCAAAAGGTTTATCACTCTATGATTGGTTCATTGTTATATCTATGTGCTTCGCGTCCCAATATCATGCTAAGTGTGTGCATGTGTGCACCATATCAAGCTGCTCCTAAAGAATGTCATCTTAAGGCTGTGAAAAGGATAGCGAGATACTTAATCCATACACCAAATTTTGGCATTTGGTATCCTAAGAGGGCCTCTTTCGATCTTGATGGCTACTCCGACTCGGACTACGCTGGTGACAAGGTTGATAGAAAGTCCACTTCGGGTACTTGTCAATTTCTTGGTAGATCTCTTGTGTCTTGGTCTTCCAAGAAACAAAACTCGGTATCCTTATCCACCGCCGAAGCGGAATACATTGCCGCTGGTTCATGTTGTGCTCAATTACTTTGGAGGACTCAAACTCTTAAAGATTATGGGATATATGTGAAACATGTTCCATTACTTTGTGACAATGAAAGTGCTATCAAGATTGCTCACAATCCCATACAACACTCTCGAACTAAGCATATTGAAGTTCGTCATCATTTCATTCGAGATCCTGTTGCTAAGGGTGACATTAATCTTAAGCATATTCGCACCGAAAAGCAATTAGCGGATATATTCACTAAACCACTTGATGAGAGAGTGTTTTGCAGGTTGAGAGGAGAATTGAACATCATTGATGCTTCAAAATTGGAGTAGGAACTCCATTGGATACATGCAAGACATGAGCTTATGACTAATCCTTGACATTTCTCTTATGATGACTATCTTATGTCTTGGATATATTTGCACCTTTCATGTTATCTAACCCTTGTAGGTACTTGGATGGATCTAAATCTATGAGATTGCAACTCACTCACATCTTGAGCAATCTCTACATCACCAAGTCCCTACACAATGGTGGTTGAAGACAAGGAAGCACAAAACCATTCAAACATATCCTTTGACACATTTTATGTTAAGTTTCATGATTGTCATTTTGGATACACAAGTGCTCTTCCTTGCAAAAACTAACCCATGTAGGTAGATGAACTCAAATTCCAAGTGGAGCTCCCAACTCTTGATGAGCTACATCAACCATGAGCAACCCACACAAGTTCAACTACATGATCATGATCAACACCACCACCCAAGGTATGTTATTCCATCTTAGATAAGCTTTACCCAAGTCATGAGTCAAAGCAACTCGACAAGATGTGAATACATCAAGATGCTTAAACAAAAAATGGTAAGCCCATTTTGAGCTTAAACGATGAGTATCACCTATGATCAAGTGATCTCACTTGACTCCTAAGTCAATATACTCTAACATAGGTGACTTTGTCGCCGACAATTTCTAGATGAAGTTCTCGCATGTTCTTTTTCTGTGCTCTTGCATTTGTTTCATGCATATTTGTTTCCCTTTTCTCACAAAAAAACTTCATCTAGATTTCTTTCCTTTTATTCTATTCTGCATTCCCTGCATCCAATTCATTGCAAATCTTTCAGTTAATTCCTTGCAAATCCTTGTGAGATCTTACTTGTCTAGTGAGCTGAGGTGACAAAATGTTTTCTCTGCAATGAACTCAGTCTCACCGATTTGATGCCCTCGGTCCGTCCGAATCCTTTCGGTACAACCGAAGCATCAAACTCGGTGCCACCGATTTCACTACAAGAAAAACACTTTGCCATTTTTTTCCTGCTGTACTTTGGATCCAGCTCGACTCAATGAATCTTGTCCTCTACAAGCATCACATTTTTATCATTGCTTTGTGCTGTGACTCAAGGACCAAACCCATTCACAACAAATTCCAGAAGGCCCTTCTTGGAAATTGATGTCAAAGGGGGAGAGAGAGATCACATCAAAGCTTAATCAATTCAATAGGGGGAGAGAGATATACTTCAACAGGGAGAGAGATATCTCCAGGGGGAGAGAGAATACTCAAGAAGAGAGTGATCCTCAAGGATCCCAGATGCTTGGTGTTCAAGAGGAGAGATGCCACATGTCTTCTTGAGGGGAAAGACATGTTCATATGTGCTTATTTTATATGAGCTATGATTTTGCATGATTTTGCATTTTGCTCTGATCTTCTGTTCCCTATCTTCTCCCAGTATCCCATGTCTATGATTTAGGGGGAGCAAGATATCTAAGGGAAAGAAAGTCTCAAAATTCATTGCACATCTTTACCTTTGGGGACATGTCTATATTCAATGTGGTACTTGGTACTCACTCACATCATGTCATCCCAGTCTTGGTACTCTTGTGGTTCTTTCCATTTTCCCTGGTTAGTAAGTGCATCTGTGTTATCTAACCTTATTTTCACAGGTTCATTCCATCCTAAGCCAACTCAAGAAAACAAGGTTAGTATATGCATCACAGTCATGTGCATGAGGAGTTCTTGCTGATGTACATACTGCTTGCAAGAAGGACTCATGAGCATGAAGGTACATTTCCCATATTCACATCATTTGCTCTGATGCATATAGCCAGGATACATGTAACAATTGCCTTCTCTTTCATGCCTATGCATTCACATGCTCCTATTTTCCATATTCACATGATTGCACACATGTAGGGGGAGCCTATGCTTGTTACATGTCTTTCTAAAGCTTCACTTGCTATTCTTTATATCTTCATCTAAAGCTTTGATGTATGTTGTCATCAATTACCAAAAAGGGGGAGATTGAAAGCACAAGTGCTCCCTGGGTGGTTTTGGTAATTAATGTCAACATATCTCTTATTGAACTAACACTTTAACCTAGTATGTTTTAGACAAGTTCAACAATGGAGTGGCATGGACTAAAGGATGTGGAACCCCTTCAAGGTGCTAAGGACAAAGGATTGGCTCAAGCTCCAAGATCAAGACTCTACATTTCATATTTTAGTGATCCAAGATCACATTAAGTCTATAGGAAAAGACAATACTATCAAGAGGGGATGAGGTGTTGCTTAATGGCTTGCTTTCTCAAAGTGCTTAGTGATATGCTCCAAAGCTCTCAACTACTTTCCCACATCCACATATGTCCTAAACCTAAAGTCCAATTCGGCCCTACAGATTCTTTCCATCCGGCACCACCGAGTTCAGATGTCATAGCCACTGCCACAAACCTAGGCAAATCAGTCTCACCGATAGGGATCTTGGTCTCACCGAGATGGGATTGTAATCTCTCTGTGTATGTCCATTACCAAAATCGGTCTCACCGAGTTTGAGCAATCGGTACTACCGAGATTACAATGCGAACTTTCTGGTTAGCTTATTACCAAAATTGGTCCCACCGAGTTTGTGTAATCGGTCAAACCGAGTTAGCCTGACCAACTCTCTGGTTAGCTTATTACCACAATCGTTCCCACCGAGTTTGTGTAATCGGTCTCACCGAGATTACGTTATGCCCTAACCCTAACCATATCGGTTCTACCGAGTTGCATGTCAGTCCCACCAAAAATCCTAGTAGTCACCAGATTTGCTGAATCGATCCGACCGAGTTTATCAATTCGGTCCCACCGAGTTTGGCAAGTTGTGTGTAACGGTTAGATTTTGTGTGGAGGCTATATATACTCCTCCACCTCCTCTTCATTCGTGGAGTGAGCTATCAAAATGAACCTACACTTCCAGCATCCATTTTCTGAGAGAGAACTACCTACTCATGTGTTGAGGTCAAGATATTCCATTCCTACCATATGAATCTTGATCTCTAGCCTTCCCCAAGTTGCTTTCCACTCAAACCTTCTTTCCACCAAATCCAAATCCTGTGAGAGAGAGTTGAGTGTTGGGGAGACTATCATTTGAAGCACAAGAGCAAGGACTTCATCATCAACACACCATTTGTTACTTCTTGGAGAGTGGTGTCTCCTAGATTGGCTAGGTGTCACTTGGGAGCCTCCGACAAGATTGTGGAGTTGAAGCACGGAGTTTGTAAGGGCAAGGAGATCGCCTACTTCGTGAAGATCTACCGCTAGTGAGGAAAGTCCTTCGTGGGCGACGGCCATGGTGGGATAGACAAGGTTGCTTCTTCGTGGACCCTTCGTGGGTGGAGCCATCCGTGGACTCGCGCAACCGTTACTGAGGGAGTCCTGTACTAGGGGGTGTCCGGATAGCCAGACTATCTTCATCGGCCGGACTCCAAGACTATGAAGATACAAGATTGAAGACTTCGTGCCGTTCCGGATGGGACTTTCCTTGGTGTGGAATGCAAGCTTGGCGATACGGATATGTAGATCTCCTACCATTGTAACCAACTCTGTGTAACCCTAGCCCTCTCTGGTGTCTATATAAACCGGAGGGTTTTAGTCCGTAGGACGAACAACCATTACAACAATCATACCATAGGCTAGCATCTAGGGTTTAGCCTCCTTGATCTCGTGGTAGATCCACTCTTGTACTACCCATATCATCAATATCAATCAAGGAGGAGTAGGGTTTTACCAACATCGAGAGGCCCCGAACCTGGGTAAAAACATCGTGTTCCTTGTCTCCTATTACCATCCGCCTAGACGCACAGTTTGGGACCCCCTACCCGAGATCCTCCGGTTTTGACACTGACATTGGTGCTTTCATTGAGAGTTCCTCTGTGCCGTCGCGATCAGGAAGGATGCCTCTTCCCGTCTTTAAAGACGGAACCATCACCAAAGGAGCTTTGGCCGCCGGCCAAACTATCCGGCTAGGTGGTTTTCTCACGACCGCCTGCTCGGCCACCGCTTCGACGACGACCTCTCGGGTCATCCAAAGCAATCTTCACGTCAACTGGGAATTCACCGAGTAGCTGGATCCAATAGAGCTCTCGTCCGTAAACGAGCTCTTGGATTGCATCGCCGCCCTGGGAGTCACTACAGACTACAATCAGATTGGTCTTAAAACCGATCTGAGAGAGATTAACTCTCCCCAGGTTACCCACCACGTTGCGGTGGCATAGGAACAACGCGGCGACTCTTCTTCTGTATTGAAAACTAGTCATGTCCGGACTCCCCAACCCTCCATGCCGGACTCCCGCGGAGGGACGGATGTCGATCAAGCACTGAACCTAAAGTCAGGCATCGAACTAGGCTCGTTGGACAACGTCCGGCAATCCAAGCTTCCAAATTCGGAAACTTTTCGGCCCTTGAGCCTAGAGATGGGTAGGGTTCCGGACTCAATTTCACCCACCCACCCAGACATATGCGATCTATCTCAAATCCGGCAAGAGCCCGCTGAAACAGTACATCATTATTGGGCCAGATTCCTCCTGGTTATGGACAGGATAAAGGACTGCCGTGAGGAAAACGCAATTTCAATTTTCTACAATAATTGCACGGACGAGGGAATCTTGAACGCCGTCAGTCGTCGCGAAATTACACGCTTCGCCGATCTGGCGTCCATAGTATGAAAGTACTGTGCGATGGAGAGTTTCCGAAAAACCGAAACTAAGTTTTGGGACAATCCGGCCCCGAATACAACCCTAGTCCGAAACAAAAGGGTGCATCACACTCAGGCACAAGGTACAAAAACCAAAAAGCAAAAACCCCATAAAGGGTACGGAACCGTACTAGAGGGATGGCTCAGCGGACCCTGTAAAATTCACAGTACAGAAGGCGCCACTCCAACACATAGTCTTCGAGCATGTTGGATACTGCGGCAGGTGGCCAAAAGTGGCGAAGAGCTTCTAGCCCTGGAGAACCTCTCCAACAGTACCAGTACGGTGTCAACCGTCTTCGAGACTTTCGCATCAAATAATATACGAGGAAACTCTTCAAAAAATGGAAATAGACTGGAGCCGCATTGAGCGAAGCAGCACAACCTTTAGAGAAATAATCCCTAGCCGGGAAGCACGCTACACAGGAAAAATCACACTTGATGTGGTGTTCGGCTCGCCGGACAATTACAGGTCCGAGGAAGTCACGTTCCAAGTGGCCCCGTTCAGCAGCGGATATCACGCTATATTAGGATGAGAGGCATTCACAATTTTCCAAGCCATACCCCATTACGGGTACATGAAGCTTAAGATGCCCGGGCCCGGCGGAATAATCACTCTTGTTAGTGATCCGGACACAGCACTCCGCGTCGAAAACATGACAGCCGCATTAGCCCTGGAGGCACTATCCGAAGCCCTAGCGGTGGAGGAACTCACTGTGCCGCGCTCTACGGTGAACAGGGATGATGTGATACTCGATAAGAGATCCAAGTCCACCTCCTTTAAACTAGCGGATGAAATAGTCAAATTCCAGGTCCATCCAACGGACCCAACAAAGACGGCCTCCATCGGGGCACAATTGAATCGTGATGTAGACGCCGCACTACGAGAATTCCTTCGGGAAAATTGGGACATCTTTGCCTGGCACCCTTCAGATATGCCAGGAATCCCACGCAAATTGGCGGAACACAGCCTAAACCTCCTAAAAGGATTCAAGCCAGTCAAACAGGCTCTTCGGCGATTTTCCGAACCCAAAAGACAGGCAATGGGAGAAGAGCTAGCCAAACTACTAGAAGCCGGATTCATCAGAGACATCAAACATCCGGACTGGCTACCAAACCTGGTAATGGTACCAAAGAAGGACAAATCCTGGTGCCTATGTGTAGATTTTAAAGACCTCAACAAGGCCTGCCCAAAGGATCCCTTCCCCATTCCCCGCATCGACCAAATAATCGATGCTACTGCAGGGCATGATTCATTGTGCTTCCTTGACGCATACTCCAGCTA
The DNA here is from genome assembly GCA_963921465.1 of Triticum timopheevii. Lineage (NCBI taxonomy): Eukaryota > Viridiplantae > Streptophyta > Magnoliopsida > Poales > Poaceae > Triticum > Triticum timopheevii. Next base: position 239,376,577 of record OY997264.1, on the reverse strand, counting down.
CCATCAAATCAAGATGGCGGAAGCGGACCAAGCCGCAACGGCATTCATTACTCCATATGGACTATTCTGCTTCAACACGATGCCCTTCGGACTCAAAAACGCCGGCGCGACATATCAGCTCATGATTCAGACATGTCTGGCTACCCAGATCGGCAAAACAGTAGAGGCATACGTAGACGACGTAGTCGTCAACCAAACACGTCGAAATTCTAGTAGACGATTTGAGGCTCACATTCGACAACCTCCGAGCATACGACATTAAGCTGAATCCGGAAAAATGCGTTTTCAGCGTACCAGCCGGAGAGCTCCTGGGCTTCATTGTATCCAGTAGAGGAATTGAAGCAAACCCAGCCAAGATCCGAGCTCTATCATAGCTAGATATTCCAAAAGACCTCAAAAAATACAAAAATTGACTGGATGCATGGCGGCTCTAAGCCGCTTCATCTCCCGTTTGGGAGAAAAGGCATTGCCTCTCTATCGCCTCCTCAGGCGCACCGAACAGTTCGAGTGGACGGATGCTGCCACTGCCGGACTCGAAGAAATAAAAGCCATATTGGCAACAAATCCGGTCCTGGCTGCGCCTAACCTTGGCGAACCGATGTTGTTATATATCGCGGCAACACATCAAGTTGTAAGCGTGGTGCTCGTCGTCGAACGAGAAACAGAAGGGCATAAATTCCCTCTCCAAAAACCAGTGTACTACGTATCCACTGTCTTAACTCCCTGCAAGTCCCGGTACCCGCATTATCAAAAGATAGCGTACGCGGTGTTCATGGCATCCCGGAAGCTTCGACACTACTTTCAAGAGTGTTCGATAACAGTGGCCTCCAAAGTGCCCCTCAACGACATTATAAACAACCGCGACGCGACGGGCAGGATTGCAAAATGGGCCATTGAGCTCTTACCATTCGATATAAGTTACAAACCTCGGCGAGCTATAAAGTCGCAAGTCTTGGCTGACTTTGTCGCCGAATGGACTGAAGCCGAACTCCCTAAAGAGTACGGCGCATACTCCAATTGGACTATGCATTTCGACGGCTCCAAAATGTTGGCCGGCTTGGGGGCTGGCGTCGTATTGACGTCCCCAACCGGAGACACAGTCCAATACGTACTTCAGATAATGTACACGGACTCCAACAATGCAACCGAATACGAGGCCCTCCTACATGGCCTCCGGATGGCAATCTCCATGGGCATTCAACGCCTAGAGGTGAGCGGGGATTCAAACCTTGCAATATCCCAAGTAAATGGAGACTTTGACGCCAAGGATCCAAAAATGGCAGCCTATCGTAACGCTGTCCTAAAAATGTCAGCTCAGTCCGAAGGACCCGAATTCCACCACGTAGCCCGGGATAATTACCAAGCAGCCGACGTATTGGCATGCATCGGCGCGAAACACGATGCTGTTCCTCCAAACATCTTCCTGGAACGGCTCTTTAAGCCATCCGTACTATGGGAAGAGGAGTCCGGAAATAACAACCCGGAAGCAACCGCACCACCCAACACAGAACAGTCTAACATAATCGGCGGTTCAGCCAATGAAATAACGCCTTCAGCCCACAAAATAATGGCAGTAATTGCCCCATGGACAGAACCATTCCTAGCCTACTTGATTAGGCAGGAACTTCCCGAAGACCAAAACGAGGCTCGTTGCATAGTTCGGTGATCTAAAGCCAACAAGGTCCATGAGGGACAACTTTATAAGAAAAGCACAACCGGAGTCCTTCAAAGGTGTATCTCCGAAGAGGAAGGGCGAAACCTTCTGGCTGAAATTCATGCCGGACTAGGCGGAAACCACGCCGCAGCCCGGGCCCTTGTAGGCAAGGCCTTCCGTACAGGATTTTATTGGCCGACGGCCCGGGCAGATGCTCAGGACTTAGTCCAAAGATGCGTCGGTTGTCAGCTCTTTGCTAATCAGAGCGATATGCCACCCACCACCCTCAAAACTATACCCATTACCTAGCCGTTCGCGGTCTGGGGGCTTGACATGGTTGGACCCCTTAAAGGGGGAACCCACAAGCAAAAATACCTACTGGTCATGGTGGATAAGTTCACCAAATGGATAGAGGCTAAGCCACTTAAAACGGCAGAGTCCGGACCAGTGATAGACTTCATATCCGGGGTAGTACACTGTTACGGCGTCCCCCATAGCATCATTACCGATAACGGCACGAACTTCACGGCCGACGAGGTCAAACTCTGGTGCAAAAATATGGGCATTAAGCTCGACTACGCTTCAGTTTACCACCCTCAAACCAACGGTCAAGTCGTACGAGCAAATGGTCTAATAATGAGCGGCATCAAACCCAGGCTAGTGTGGTCCCTTACGGAATCTAACACGCACTAGGTAGAGGAGCTTGACTCCGTACTCTGGGGGCTCCAGACCACGCCAAACTACTACCGGATTCACACCATTTTTTATGGTATACGGCGCAAAGGCAGTTTTGCCCTGTGATATAATTCATGACTCACCTCGAGTGCGCATGTACGAAGAAAGAGAAGCCGAGCTGGATCGGCAGGACAGCTTGGACACATTGGAGGAGGAACGCGATGTGGCAAAGGCCCATTCCACATTCTATCAGCAGCAGGCTCGAAGATATCAAAGCAGAGAAGTACGGGCTAAAACTTACAATGTTGGCGAACTAGTTCTACGCCTGCCGGACAAGAAAAAGGACAAACTCAAGCCCAAATGGGAAGGTCCCTTCATCATTGACCAAGTCCTGACCGGCGGAGCATACCGTCTGCGAAATGCATCGGACAACTGACTCGAGCCGAACCCATGGAACGCAGCCCGCCTCCGAAGATTCTACGCCTAGCGCCGGACTAAGAGTTCGTCTCCTTCCTCCGTCCAAATTTTTACACTTCGTCTGTCTTTCGTTTCTCTCTTTTCTCTCACCTTTTTCATAAAAGCCCTTAAAGGCCTATTTGCACATTGCTCGCACACACTTGATGTGCTATCCGCACTCATTATACCTGGGGGCTTCTTTACCAGAAGCTTACTTATACGGGCGTCATGCCCAGCACATGTGTCAAACTTCCACATGTACCTTTTATTCACCATTATATGCATCGATATGACTTAAGTTTTGGCCAAGCTGGGTTGCCCGGCTCCTGTGCTTACCCCTACGTTCCCGATTGTTCAGCTAGGAGGTAAAGGGAGCACCTCTGCGAATGTTACTGCCGGGTCAGCCGGATGTGTACCTCAGACTGGGTGAAGCCGAAAGCTAGCGTTCTTAAGGGAATATTCGGTCGGTGACATGAAAGATGATTTTTTACACATTTATCTATCTGCCCCCAGATGTTTTCCTGCTTTTTTGGTAGTCCGGACATGCACTTTAGGGCATGCCTCCCAGGGAAAGGAACCCTTACTGGAACTATTCTCCCTGGAAGATGTTTCTTACTAACCATGTAATATAACATAACTAGTTGGGCACTTGTCTGATAAAGCACTAATGACCCCTACGCCTGGTCTCCATGCATGCCCCGGTTTTGTCATAACCGAGAAGGTATTCGGACACACTCCGGACTGTAGGGTCCCGAGGTCGAAGCAAAAAGGTCGGCAATGACAAACGATCTACAATCCAGCTAGAAGGCATTTTACATGTCATTTTAAATACATCGTCAAATTGACTAACTGTACTCCTCATCAATCCCGTCTAACAGGTTGTCTAATTTACAGTCCCGTTGGGAATACTTAGCGGCCAACTCTACTTGGCCGTACACTAAGCTTACAGGGATCTCCTTCCCATCGGGCCCCACAGGTCCGACCTCGGCCATGTGGTTTGGATCCGCCTTCTTGTACCGCGTCTTCACCATGGCCCAGGCCTCCCTAGCACCTTGACGGCAGGCCGATATCTTCCATAAATGGAAGCGCTGCCGCGTTCCCTGAAGCTTCTCCTCAAGCTCTCCAAGGCCCTCGGGTAGGGAGACGGATGGCCATAAGGCCTGGACGACGCCACTCATCGCCTGCCAAACACGTTCCAGTAGTTGCACCAGCTCGGGAAGTTGGTCACCCGTCGAACTGGGCATTTCCTCCGCAGGGCGACCTGTGAGCGCACCTACAGACATATTTTTGTCAATAGGCTTCCTCGCCAAACTCTTCTTTTCAAAAGAATTCGCTCAAGCACTTACCATAGATGCCGCGATGAAGCCGCTGATTCTCCTTCACGGAGCCAGACAGCTCGGCCCGAACACCTTTCAGCTCTTCCCCAAGCTGGGTATGGGCATCCTGGAGTTTGTTCCTCTCCTGCTGCACCTTCATAAGCACCCTCTTGCCGGCCTTCAGCTGGCGCAGTAGGTGTTGCTTGTCCGGATCCAGTCCGGCAACATCTGCAATATCATTGTCAGATTTACATGCACGCCGCACACCTCTTATCTTTTCGAAATAATGTGTTACCAGGAGGGGTCTCTGTGTCTCCTCCTGCGGCAGCGAGTGCGGCCTCAAGTTGGGCCTTGCACTCTTGTAGCTCCTGGGACAATTGGGTATTCTTCTTTGTCAGATCCTGCACGTTAAAAGATCCTTAAATCAGTTATTTTAACTACTTTAAGTCTTGGGGGCTACTGGCACATACCGCTATTATAATCCCTTACCCGTATGTCTTTTACATACTGCTCCGTGGCTCTGGTCAAACCATCTTGAGCAGCACGGAGGTGCGCGTCTCCCGCATTAAAGGCATTCAACGCCTCAGGGGAGAAACACGCGTCACGAAAAACTGTCCGGTGGTGCCTATGGTTCATGGCGCTCTCCACCTCGGACCTGGTGGCGGACAGCCTGTCGGCATCCTCCGTTGGAGAAGTATCCGGCTCGCGCCTTGCGCTCGCCTCCCCCTCCGGACCAGGTGTTGCAGCCTGGCTGGCGGAGGCTTGGGTGGAAACCTCGCCGGGAATAGTCCGGCGAGCGCCCTTTCTCCTGAAAAAGTCGTGACGCTTCGATTCGCACCGCACCCCTCTTCTGCCTGCGGGGTCGGGCTGACCCTTGTTGGTCAGCCGCTGCGGGTTCGGCATCCCGCCTTGAGGGCACCTCCTGCAAGACACCGTTGTATACGGTGGTCAGGAATGCGCAAGGACGAAATAACGGTGTCGGGACTTCGGTCATAAGTACCTGGGAAGCCGGTAACAAGCCGGGGTGTCAGCCGTAATGGCGACTAAAGCATTGTCCATGCTGAGTTGGTGGAACACCCCGTCGATTAGCTCCACCTTTATGTCCGGATCCTCTTCGGAGGCCGGATCAAGGGACCTTCCTGGATCCTCGGGTTGTGGAGCCAGACTATGTATCCCCTCCACATCCCGACGCAGCTCCTGCGTCAAAATCGTAAAGTAAGGTACTTAACTTCGAAAGCATGGGTCGGATAAATAAAATGTCCGCTTACCCAGCGCCGACGGTTATTCATGGAGAACCCATTCAATGGGCTCGTCTGGAGGAAGTCCTCCTTCTCCCCCTTGTACAGGCCAGACAGAATCTTCACCAGATCTTCGGCCGATCCCGGCCCTTTGCGGCCATGACGGGTGGCATAATTCTCCCCGTTGAAATCCCACATGGGTGGTCCCTGTATTGCAGCGGCTGCACCCCTCGCATTATGCACGTGGCCATGACTCCGATCATGGTCAATCCGGAATGGGCCAGCAACCTTATTCGGCCCATCAAATAATGGACGCCCTTGTCTTCCTCCAGTTGAGGGCTCCGCGGGCGCCAACTTAGGCGCTTCTTCAGAGGAGCCTTGCTGAACTACGGGAGGCCGATCCGAACTGGGTCCCGCAGTGGAGCGTCTTCTACATAAAACCATTCCGAAGGCCAGTCATCGGACGCCTTCTTTGGGGTTCCGGATGGATAACCGGTCCCGGCGATGCGCCATATTTGGGCACTGCCCACTTGATATATTGACCCCTCGTGAGAATGGGGTACGAGGTAGAACAACCTCTTCCACAGCGCAAAATGGGGCTCGACGCCCAGGAATAGCTCGCAAAAAGCTACGAAACCTGCGATGTGCAGAATAGAGGCGAGCGTGAGGTGATGGAGCTGGAGTCCATAGAACTCCAGAAGCCCGCGGAGGAACGGATGAACTGGAAATCCAAGCCCCCTTATTAGATAGGGGACGAAGCACACCCGCTCTCCTTTAGAGGGGCTAGGGGTGGCCTCCGGTTGCTTCCCACCTTTGTAAGTGGCCAGCCCGGCTCGAACCGAGACCATAAAGGCCGGAGGGACATATCCCTCCGCTTGAAGCTTCACCAGCTCGTTGTGCGGAACTGAACATCTCCTCCAATCTCCTGGCGGAGGGCTGGGAGCACGAGAGGAGGAGCCGTGTCGGAAGCGCTCCGATGAGTACTCACGGAAGGAGGGTGCTGTGATTTGGATCTGGATTCTTATCTCTCTTATAGACAGATTATTTGCGCAACTAGGGGGTAAAACATAAAATATACCCTGGCTTTTCGCATTCGTGCGACGCGTGGGAGAGGGCCATTATTGGGCGTGGAAGCCAAGGGGCGCAACATTTTTAAGGGAGCCGGACACTATTCGGCAAACACATGGAATTTGAAGGGGAACCCGCCTTGCAACGCCGAAGACTATAAATGCGCTGGACTCGTCGTCATTGAACCCTGGTTCGGGGGCTACTGAGGGAGTCCTGGACTAGGGGGTGTCCGGATAGCCGGACTATCATCATCGCCGGACTCCAAGACTATGAAGATACAAGATTGAAGACTTCGTCCCGTGTCCGGATGGGACTTTCCTTGGCGTGGAAGGCAAGCTTGGCGATACGGATATGTAGATCTCCTACCATTGTAACCGACTCTGTGTAACCCTAGCCCTCTCCAGTGTCTATATAAACCGGAGGGTTTTAGTCCGTAGGACGAACAACCATTACAACAATCATACCATAGGCTAGCTTCTAGGGTTTAGCCTCCTTGATCTTGTGGTAGATCCGCTCTTGTACTATCCATATGATCAATATCAATCAAGCAGGAGTAGGGTTTTACCTCCATCGAGAGGGCCCGAACTTGGGTAAAAACATCGTGTCCCTTGTCTCATGTTACCATCCGCCTAGACGCACAGTTCGGGACCCCCTACCAGAGATCCGCCGGTTTTGACACCGACAGTTACCCTTTGTGGGTTGAAGTCTCCATCAACGTGGATGTACGATAGCACCACCTATCGGAACCACGGCTCAAAAATAACCGTGTCTCCAAATTGCATTTGAATCCTCCAATCCCTTCCCTTTAGATTCTTGCAAGTTGCATGATTTACTTTCCGCTGCTCATATACTCTTTGCATACTTGCTTGATATATGTTGTGATTGCTAAACTTGTGCCTAAACTCCACTCCAACCTAAAGAAATTAAAAACTTCAACTTTTGGTACTTAGTGTCTAATCACCCCCCCCTCTAGACACCTCTTCTCGATCCCTTTCACCTACTTATAGTGGCCTTGGTCCTCTTCCCAAATATGAGCGGGAAGGGATCCCATAGCGGTCGGATTTGAAAGGGGACAAGTAGTACAGTCTATCCTGACAAAAGTAGTCTTCGCCTACGAAAAGCCTCTGGTCGTGACGTTGCGGTGGGTTCGTCGATGACGTGGGTCATGCCGTCCTGCCCATCTTTCCTTCGTCTTGCTCCTGCCTTCTTTCCTCCTCTTCGTCTTGCTCCCATGGCATCACCGAAGAGGTTTTCGGCGGCCGAGAAGGGGAAGGCCTCCAAGGAGGGGCCAGCCTCTCCTCCCAAGAGGGGCCGTGGACGTCCCTGCAAGCACCCCGCGGTTCCTCCGGCAGCTTCCAGGGGGCGCGGGCATGCGCCCCCCAGAGGCAGCGTTGCTCTAGATGCCCACAATGGCACCTCTTCCCGCGGCGGGGGCCACCGGCTTCGGAGCAGCCCCCATAATGAAGGGAGGCGCGCCTTGATTGTGTGCCTGCCTCGGCCGCGCTTTTCCTCGCTGGACGTGCTCCCTGAGTTCGTTGTGTGGTCAGAGAGCCTGGCTGGCCCCTCGCTCCAGCTCCCATGCTTCTTCTCCGGCGAGCTTCCTTCTTCGAGGCTTGATGGCCTCTGGCTGCAGGCTGACGGGTGCTGCAGCAGAGCTTCATGGGTTGGTACTGAGGTCACCGCCTCCGGCAGCATGGTCCAGACCCACAGCTGGCAGACCTTTGCCCGCGCGCGTGGCCTGGGCGGAAGGTGCACCCTCCACTTCAATTACGATGGCCTGGCGACCCTCGATGTGAGGGTGTTCATGGAGGATGGCCGCCGCATCAGGTGCTGCCCGGAGGATGGCAGCAATGACGATGGTGGCGACGGCGAGCTTGGTCTCGATGGCGCGCACTCCTCCTCCCGTGAAGATAGCTCTTCCTCGGACGAGAGCACGGGCAGCGGTGGCTACGACCGGCCTCCGCATTGTCATGCTCGTGTCGAGGATGTCGGTGGTTCATGCCGCCGCGGTGCCCCAGTGAAGCTGGAGAGGAGCCCAGCGTGAGGCTGGGGGCTGGCAAACTTGGGCTCAAGGCCAACACCTTGAGGCAATGCTTGAGGATGCGGTGCTGGTGCCGGGTTCGCATGCTTTCGAACCCCCCTTGTTTTGCTTTTCCTTTCTCCTGTAATTTGAAAAAAGGAGATGGTGTACCCCGCTCCGGTGTGTAATGAATCATGACAATTATGCCCTTATGCTATGCTTGTTGCCTTAATGTTGGGTCGTAATGTTTGTGCTCTTGGTCTGCAAGGGTAGGATGACTTAGCTTGGTATGTGCGTAGTAGTCCGCTGCATCGCCAGGTGTGGCCTTAGGCACTCGACGGGCCCCCCTTGCCGTGGCGTCTCAAGAGCTGCTGCGGAGCCGCTGTAGGGCTGCTCTCAAAGAAAAAGAAAAGGTTGTCGAGCGGCTCGCTCCCTCTTGCTTGAGCCCCCTACCATAGATTAGCTTGAGCTTGACGCACCGCATCATGCTTTCTGAGAGGCATGGATATGAGGGGCGCTAGTGCCCATGAGCTGGATCGAGGGCTCCTCGTGAGGACGAGGCCGAAACACGAGGGTTCAGCGCGGTGCATGCGTGCGAAGGCGTGCTTGAGGCGCAGACACCTGCCTAGCCCCACGAGCGAGGTGCGCAAGAGGAAACGATGAGCGACTGCCGCCTCCTTCACGCCCTCAGGCAGAAACAACTCAGGAAAAAAGCAACTCGAGGAGCCAGAATTCAAGAATACCAATTCCATTGAAAGAGTACTAAAAAACTGCAAGCAACTTCAGAAAGGAAATGAACAGCCGCGTCCGGCACCTAATCTAGTCTTTTACCAGCGCGGAGCTAAGTGCTGCCACCAGGACGTGGGAGGGAGCCCCCATGATGCCCCAGGGCGGCTCTCAGAAGAGTCCGGGGCGTGTACAGCCCCACTCATTATTACGTGAAAGTGTCACGAGCGAAGACCTTCACAGGCCGGAGCCTTGCTTCACAGGCCGGAGCCTTTCTTTAGGGGTAGATCTTCCGGAGGTGCTGTATGTTCTAGGCGTTCTGGATGGGGGACCCTGTCCTGTGTCTCTAGGCACGCGGCGCCAGGCCTAGAGACATTTGCAATCCTAAACGGGCCCTCGCACATGGGTGAGAGCTTGTGCAGCCCCTCCCTGGAGAGCACCCGCCTTAGGACGAGATCGCCCACCTCTAACGTCCTGGAGCAGACGCTGCAGCAGTGGTACCGCCGTAGCGCCTGCTGGTACCTCGCTGCTCGGAGCGAGGCTTGGCAGTGGCATTCCTCCCCTAGCACGAGATCCATCCTCCGCGTGGCGTCCTGCTGCGTATCATCAAACGCTTGGACCCGCGTGGAGCGATGCTAGACCTCGTGAGGGAGAACCGCTTCTGCTCTGTAGACAAGGAAGAACAATGTTTCTCCTGTTGGCTTGGTTGTGGTGGTGCGGATGGACCACAGCACGGAAAGCAGCTCATCGAGCCAGCCCCTTGTCACGCCCAATATGTGACCCTATCCAAAAGGAACTCGAAGGTCCCACCAAGGATAGACCCGGATATTGAAACGCTTTTGCAAGGTGGATATCATTACATCAACATTACATAATAGATGGGGATACATACAAAAGACACACAATGCCACACGAATACAACATCATCATATAAGAGATCAACATTCGACTACGGATGATACATAAACAGAAACTCAAACAATATCCACCCTGCTAGCCCAGGCTGCCGACCTGGAACCTATCCCCTGATCGAAGAAGAAGCAGAAGAAGAACTCCAAAACAAGTATGCACCGCTCTCACGTCAGGATCATCGCATAACATGTACCTGCAACTGTTGTTGTAGTAATCTGTGAGCCACGAGGACTCAGCAATCCCATTACCATGGGTATCAGGACTAGCAAAGCTTAACGGGAAAGGAAGGGGTAAAGTGGTGAGGCTGCAGCAGCGGCTAAGCAAGTATGGTGGCTAACATACGCAAATGAGAGCGAGAAGAGAAGCAAAGGAACGGTCGTAAAACTAGCAATGATCAAGAAGTGATCCTGAACTCCTAATTACGTCAATCATAACACAGAAACCGTGTTCACTTCCCGGACTCCGCCGAAAAGAGACCATCACGGCTACACACACGGTTGGTGCATTTTAATTCGGATCTGGTGTCAAGTTATCTACAACCGGACATTAACAAATTCCCATCTGCCACATAACCGCGGGCACGGCTCTCAAAAGTTTATACCCTGCAGGGGTGTCCCAACTTAGCCCATGATAAGCTCTCGCGATCAACGAAGGATATACCTTCTCCCAGGAAGACCCGATCAGTCTCGGAATCCCGGTTTACAAGACATTTCGACAATGGTAAAACAAGACCAGCAAGACCGCCCGATGCGCCGACATCCCGATAGGAGCTGCACATATCTCGTTCTTAGGGCAACACCGGATAAGCGAAGCGTACAAGTACCGACGAATCCAAGTTGCCAAGGAATGGTCGCGCACGATGCTCTAGTTTGGACCAACACTTAGACAAGCATTGGCCCGGGGGGCTATAATAAAGATGACCCTTGGGTTAATTACTCCCAAGGAAAAGGTAGGTGGTGGTGAGGCAAATGGTAAAACCAAGGTTGGGCCTTGCTGGAGGAGTTTTATTCAAAGCGAACTGTCAGGTGGGTCCCATAAATCACCCGACCGCGTAAGGAACGCAAAATCCGGGAACATAACACCAGTATGACGGAAACTAGGGCGGCAAGAGTGGAACAAAACACCAGGCATAAGACCGAGCCTTCCACCCTTTACCGAATATATAGATGCATTAATAATATAAGAGATATTGTGATATCCCAACAAAACCCTGTCCACCATGGAGCAATCTTCAACTTCACCTGCAACTAACAACGCTATAAGAGGGGCTGAGCAATGCAGTAACATAGCCAAACAACGGTTTGCTAGGAAGGGTGTCAAAGTTTAGAGGTTCATGGCAATTTGGGAGGCTTGAAGAGCAAATGATAGGTAACGCAACATAGCGATAAAACGAAGCAACTAGCATAGCAATGATAGTAGTGAGATCCAGGGTAGCGGTCATCTTGCCTGAAATCCCGCTAGGAAGAAGAACGAGTCCATGAAGAAGATGAAGCCACGAAGACGAACCACACGTAGACGAATGCATCCTCACGATCGCAACGAAACGGGAACTATCGAGAAGAAGCACACAACATGGTAAACACACCACACATAGGCAAGACATGATGCACAACAAGCATGATGCATGACAAGGCTACATGAAGCTACTCATGGCAAGAGATGATGCAAACAAGAACAACACATCAAGGCAAGTTTAAATGAGGCCGGAAACAACATATAACAATTTCGGTAAGTCCTCATATGCAAATTTCTAAATTGGTCCAGAACTGAATACACCTTATGTTCAAGTTGTTAAACAGAAAGTTAAGATGCACCAAGAGGATCTACATGAAATTCTAGTCAAGTTACATATAAAGTTCATTTAGTTCGGAGCTACGGCCTAGAAGATATGAGCAAAACAAGTTAAACATGTAATTAATGCAAAATGCATACAAACATCAAGCAAACACCTCAACACAATGATGCAACATGATAATATGAAACTATATGCAAACTCAAGCAAGTTTCATATAGAGCACACTCAAAACGGAGCAACAGTTCAACACATACACTCTATACAAAGGCATAACAACAATCTGTCCATAACAGCAACTAGGCATCTTACAAGAGCATGAAGTACAGGTAAAGCATGACAATACATGAACACTGAGCTATCTCCAGAAACAACTGGAACAAGCTCCAAAACACATGGTAAGATGGCAAATAATAACAGTTTCAAGCTTAGCAGAAATAACATCAGGTTGCAATGTTTAGAGCTATCAAACAACATGTTACAGGAACTTAACATGGCAAACAAAGGCATGGCATAATACTACTAAATGCATAGAACAAGAGTCACTTACTGACCATGAGCCAAAAAGGCACAGAAAATATGATGGCACCCATGTAAACATGGCAAGTTATATGACAGATTCATACATGGCAGGAACAACAATAAGTAGGCATGTTGGTGAGCTTGAACCACTCACCACAGAGCAATACAGGGCATGGCAAGGCAACCAACAGTAAGAAGACATGTTTATGAAGCTAAGCATGGCAAGAGCAATGTCATAGGGTGCATGGATCACTAGAAAAGCACATGGCCAAAACTGAACTTCATGTTAAAAGGCTGGCAGCAACATTATTTAGCAACTTTGGAGCAAGATAACAACAAGCTACAACAGTCTATAATTGCAACCAAGGGCATGAATGGATATAGCAAGACATGTATAACAACTCATCCTTAGTAAACATCTCCAGATTATGCACGAAATGACTTGTAGAAGCAGGTTTACATAGCAACAAAATATAACAGAATCTGTCAGGAAAACAGCAACAGCATGTACACTACTTAATAAGCTTGATGCACTCAGCACACAACTCACAAAAATACATGGATGGCACCACAGAAAAGATGGCATGGCATAGATCAAAACTCATGTAGAAATCAACCTCATAGGATGCACACATCAAACATGGCAAAAATGACAAATGAGCATGTTATTACAGTTTCAGCAGATTAACATCAACATGCACTCTTACAACAGCATTTCGGGCATCAATATGAGCTCAAATGAAAATGATGCAATGGAATTAAATGAAGTACTCATCGGGATGAACAATTCCATATATCATAGGCATGAATCGGACCTATATGCATGGAGTTGTAGCAGGTCAAACATGGCAACATAAGATGAGAATCTCAGGGACAGCCATTTTCTCACCCCGGGGAAAGTCAACGCGGGCGGGAACCGAGGTGGCCGGAGGATCTCGCCAGAAAACGGAAGCGTGGGGGCGCCGGCGAGGGAGATCCGGCGATGGGGCGTGGCGGCGGGGCCTCTCCCCGACCGGATCCAGCCGGACCCGGGCGCGAGGAGGCGCGGGTCGTGGAGGCGGGGCGAGCGGGTGCCGCGGGGTCGGACGACGAGCGGCGAGAGGCGGCGGAGGCGAGGCGGCGTTGGGTGGCGGAGGCCGGGGCAGCGGCGAGAGGGCCGGGAGGCGTGGGGCGGCTCGGATCGGGCCTCGCGGGCCTGGTTCGGGCCCCGCGGGCCCGCGCGATGGCCGGCGGCGCTGCGGGACAGGTGGCGACGTGTGAGCGGAGGAGGGAGGCGGCGGTGATGACGTGTCGCCTCGCCATTGGCCGGACGACGTGGCCGGCTGTGGTGGGCATGTCCAGACGACGGCGGACATGTCCGGTGGCGCGGAGGAGCGGGGCAAGGGTTTGGCACTGCGCGAAAAAATCCGGGAGGGGCACATATTTATAGGTAGAGGGAGCTAGGAGAGTCCAAAAGAGGTGCGGTTTTCGGCCACGCGATCATGATCGAACGACCGAGAGCATGGAGGGGAGTTAGATAGGTTTTAGGCCACTTTGGAAAGGTGTTGGGCTGCACACAAAACAGGCCTTACGGTTACCCGGTTAACCGTTGGAGTATCAAACGACCTCCAAATGGCACGAAACTTGACAGGCGGTCTACCGGTGCTATACCAAGGCCGCTTGGCAAACCTCGGGCCATTCCGAGAAAGTTTAACACCCGCACACGAAAAGAGGCAAAAGGGAGACGCCGGAGGACATAGGAGTGCCGGATTGCAAAACGGACAACGGGGAAAATGCTCGGATGCAAGAGACGAACACGTATGCAAAATGAGATGCACATGATGACATGATATGAAATGCAAATGATGACATGGCAAAGTACAAAACGCACGCAAATGGCATGGCAAAGACGGCGAATAACTGGCGGACACCTGGCGCATCGAATCCGGGGCGTTACACCCCTGCCGCAGGCCTCAAGCTTCTTCTTGAAGGTCCGGGTCTTGAGGCCCCTCAGGACTTCCGCATTGCCACTCTCAGCCTATCCATTGCTCTGTGGGTGCGCTACTGAGGCATAGCAGATCTACGTTCCAAGGTTAGCACAGTATGTTTTGAAAAGGTTGTTGGTGAACCGCGAGCCGTTGTCGGTGATGATGCGATTGGGTACCCCAAACCGGCTCACGATTCCCTTGATGAACTTGACGGCCGACCCGGCTAGGATGGTGCACACGGCTTCTACCTCCGCCCACTTGGTGAACTTGTCGATGGCGACGTAGAGGTATCGGTAGCCCCCTGGCGCCCGAGGGAATGGTCCCAAGATGTCCAGCCCCCAGACAGTGAACGACCACATGAGCGGAATCGTCTGGAGGCCCTGCATGGGCTGAAGGATCTGCTTGGCGTGAAACTGGCATGCTTCACAAGAGCGCACTAGCTCTGTAGCATCGTTGAGCGCGGTGGGCTAGTAGACGCTGCTGTGGAATGCCTTGCCCAATAGAATGCGCAACAAGGAATGATGCCCGTTGTCCCCACTGTGTGTCGGCATTCTGGGAACGGGGGTCCCCAGACTTGCCTGCCTACGGCCTGCGGCGTGGCTCAAGTGGAGGCCCAGTACGGCCCATCTTCACCAACGCGAACTCAAGACCTTCGCGAGGGGCCAAGCCTCACGGGGCGGACAATGCATGGCTTCCTCAGGAGCGGCCTCGCCAGGCAGGCTCGCAAGGAGGCGGAGAGATCAAGGCAAGGGTACGTCGCGAGGTGCTCGTGATGCAAGCCATGACGATCGAGACCAGGCGGGCGCCGGCCTGCGCAGTGTCCTTGTTTCCTCTTTGGTGCAAAGGGGGCAAGCACAGGCGCGGAGTACCGAGGCATCAGGCGAAGGTTTCCATATCGGTGCAACGAGACCAAGACTAGTAGAGCGGCAGGATGGAGGTCACCGTGGAGCCCAAGATGGCGTCATCGCCTGTGCCTTTGGCAGTCGAAGACCAACTTTAGTCAGGTTAACTTTTACTAGATGTTCCCCTTCAAAATGGCCATTGTTGGCTCCCTTCCCGCTCAATATTTGGGAAGAGGACCAGGGCCACTATATATACAGATAGCCACCACAGTAGGGGGGCATAAAGTTCTCACCCAGCCAACAATGACCGAATCCCTTCCTACAAGAGCACCACACCAGCTCAAGAACACCTCTCGCGAGGCTATTCTTCCCCATTGTACTATTCATCGTAAGCCCCTGAGGCAATCCACCACACCACACACTAGAGTAGGGTATTACACCACAATGGTGGCCCGAACCAGTATAAATCTTGTGTCCCTTGTGTTGTTCATTGTTTAGCTTAGATTCCCGCGAGGCGACTGGACGTGGATTGGTAGGGGGAAGATCTTCGCGCGCACCCAAGAGTTCGAACCTCAAGGGTCTGCCGAAACCCAACATCCGACATTTGGCGCGCCAGGTAGGGGGTGCGCCGAATCTCTCCCTTCCATCGATCCTCTCTTCATCAACACAGCGCTCCACCCTCATGGCAGGCAACGCACCGCCAGCTCCGGTCGTCGGCGCCGACACGGAGACCAGGGGGCTCCGAGTCCTGGCCCCCGCCTTGCGACAAGTGCGGTGGCCAAACAAGTTCAAGCCGGACATGCAACCGTGCTACGACGGTGCGGCCGACCCGCTGGTTTTTCTGCTGGCATATGAGGAGGCCGTCCTCAAGGTCGGGGGTGACGACAAGGCCATGGCTAACTGGCTGCCCATGGCCCTCACTGGCGTTCCGCGCATGTGGTTGCTCAACCTGCCAGCGGCTTCTGTGGCCTCCTGGGAGGAGTTGCATAGCCTCTTCCTCGCCCATCATGCTGCACCGGAGCCCCCGGTCGTTGCAGCCCTCCTGGGTGGCTCGCAGGCGCCACCTTCGAGCCGTCACGTCAAGCACCATGAAGCCCCCTGGGCTGGGGGGCACCGAAGGCCAATTTGACCTTCAGCTCGGACGATTACCCCTCCAACACCGCCTGTTCAGGCGCGCTCCCAATGCTATGCACCACCACCATCTGCCAGGTGGCCGTCACCAGGACCCTCATCGACGGTGGGGCCGGCCTCAATGTGCTCTCGTTGGGGGCCTCCAGCCTCCTCCACATGCCGCCGGAGCGACTCCGACCCAGCAAGCCCTTTTTAGGCATCGGAGGTAGCCCCACAGACTCCCTGGGGCAGATCCGCCTCCCGGTGACCTTCGGCACCCACGACAACTTCTGCACGGAGCTGATCGACTTCGACATCTCCCCCATCGACCTCCATACAACGCCATCCTCGGTTACCCTACCTTGGCCCAGTTCATGGCGGCGACTCACCCGGCCTACAACCTCATGAAGATGCCCGGGAGCAACGGCGTCCTTACCGTGTCCGGAAACACGAAGGATGCTCTGCAGGCACTCAAGCTCGCTTTCAAAACGGTTGCGGTGGCGTAGCCCACCGTCGCTGATGCCCTCGAGCCCAAGGGGGCTGCACCGGCCAAGAAGAAGTAGGTTTTCACCCAAGACAAGGCGGAGACCAAGCAAGTGCCAGTCGATGAAGATGGATCCTCTGGCGCCACCTTCACCATAGGCGCCAATCTCAACCCTGAACAGGAAGAGGCCCTGGTGGAATTTCTGCACGCAGACAAGGAGGTGTTTGCGTGGGAACCTGATCAGCTAGCAGGGGTTCCAAGAGAGATGATTGAGCATCATCTGAATGTGTGCCCCAACGTGCGTCCCGTGAAGGAGAAGGCAAGGCCACAGTCCACCGAGAAGCAGGCCTTCATCTTCCAAGAAACCCGCAAGTTGGAGTTTGCAGGCGTCATTCACGAAGTTCGCTATCCTGAATGGCTGGCCAACCCTGTTGTTGTGCCAAAAAAGGGAGGAAAGGAGCGCATGTGCGTTGACTTCACCAACCTCAACAAGACCTGCCCTCAGGATCCATTCCTGCTCCCTCGCATCGACCAAATCATCGATTCCACTGTCGAGTGCAACCTATTGTGCTTCCTGGATGCCTTCTCGGGCTATCACCAAATTAAGATGGCGGTGGAAGATGTGGAGGAAACGACCTTCCTGACCCCGTGCGGAGTATATTGCTATAACTGCATGCCGTTTGGATTGCGTTATGCGGGCGCAACTTTTCAGCGACTGATGCACATCGCCTTGGGCCGGCAGCTCGGAAGAAACGCTGAGGCCTACGTCGACGACATCATGGTGAAGTCTCGAGAGGCGAAGACCCTGATACAAGACCTGGAAGAAACCTTCGCGAGCCTTCACGAAGTGGACCTGCAGCTCAACCCGGAGAAGTGCATGTTCGGATTCCCTTTGGGCAAGCTTTTGGGCTTCCTCATGTCCCACAGAGGCATCGAGGCCATCCCAGAGAAGGTCAAGGCAGTTGAATACATGATTCCGCCGAAGACCCTCAGAGAAATGCAGAAGCTCACCAGGCGAGTAACCGCGTTGGGGCACTTCATCTCCAAGCTAGGAGAACGACCCCTTCCCTTCTTCAAGCTGATGAAGAAGAAGGGCCCGTTCGAGTGGACTGAAGAGGCTAACAAAGCATTCCAAGATCTCAAGAAGTACCTGACCAGCCCTCCGGTGATGGTGGCTCCACGCCCTTAGGAGCCCATGGTACTTTACCTTGTAGCCACGCCCTACTCCACCAGCGCGGTCCTGGTGGCGGTTCGGGAGGAGCGCCGGGTCAAGACCGCGTCGGTCGCGACCGCAGCCGCAACAGCGCAAGACCAAGGGAACCTCATGAAGACCACAGCCGCGGCAGATGAGAATCGGCCTCGGCAGGGGGACGCACCCATGACGGAAGAGGCCCTGCCAAGCAACCAGGCGTTGGGGGCTCCGTCATCTCAGGAGGCGCCTCGACCACTGGAAGGCGGAGGCCACGTCAGCGCCCCCAACCTCGTCGAGCATCCCATGTACTTCATTAGCACGGGGCTGCGAGATGCAAGAGCACGATACCCCATGCCTCAGAAACTCTTGCTCGCTTTACTCGTGGCCTCACACAAGCTACATCACTACTTTCAAGGTCACCCCATCGAGGTTGTCTCGGCATACCCCTTGGAAAGGGTGCTCAGGAGCCCCAACTCAGCTGGAAGGGTAACCTAATGGAACATCGAGTTGCACGCATTTCAGTTGGAGTTCAGCATGACCAGGGTCGTCAAAGGAGCCGCACTTATAGATTTCGTGGCGCAATGGACAAAGGCACCAAGGCTCGGAGCGGGCGAGGATCGGTCACTTTCCCCAGGAAGTGAAGCACCGGACGGCTGGGTCATGTACTTCAACGGAGCATTCTCGCCACATGGTGCAGGGGCTGGCGCCGTGCTCATACCTCCCACTCAGGACAAGCTCTATTATGCCGTGCAGCTCCTCCAGCATGGATAGAAGGTCTCCAACAACATAGCAGAATACGAGGGTTTGATAGCAGGCTTGAAAGTTGCAGCCGCCTTGGGGGTAAAGTGCCTCACCATTAAGGGCGATTCACAACTCCTCGTCAACTTTTCCAACAAGGTGTATGAGCCGAAGGACGAACACATGGAAGCATATCTTGTGGAGGTTCGCAGGATGGAAAAGCAGTTTTGGGGGTTAGAGTTGTAGCATGTACCCCGTGGCACCAATCAAGAGGCTGATGACATCACCAGGAGGGCGTCCAGGCGGTTGCCTCAGGAGCCCGGCCTCTTCGAAGAACGACTCTTCAAACCCTCAGCAGCACAATCATTATCAAGTATAGCACAACCTCTCGAGGAGCTCCCTCAACCGCCTGCCTCGGGAGCTCCAGTCTGTGGCCCAACCTCAGGAGCGCGCTTGCTCCTGGCACTGGAGCCTCAGGAGGGATGTTGGACAGCAGAATTCAAAGATTACCTGATGCAAGGGAATTTGCCAGAGGAGGAGGAGGACGCAGAACGCGTGGCGCGACAGGCCAAGGCCTACTGCATCCAAGACGGAGAGCTCTACTGGAAGCGGCCGAATGATGTTTCCCTGCGTTGCATCTCTAGGGAGCAAGGGGAAGAGTTGCTGGCAGACATTCACGGCGGAGACTGAGGGCACCACTCGTCTTCACGGACCCTCGTAGGCAAGGCGTTTCGGACTGGGTTCTATTGGCCAACGGCACTCAATGATGCAATCGAGCTCGTGAAAGCTTGTGAAGCCTGTCAATTACATGCCAAGCAGATTCATCAGCCGGCTCAGGGCCTGCAGGCCATCCACCTCTCATGGCCGTTTGATGTTTGGGGACTGGACATCCTGGGCCCATTTCCTAGGACGCCAGGGGGCTACCGCTACCTCTATGTCGCCATTGACAAGTTCACCAAGTGGGCAGAGGTGGAAGTTGTCCGCAACATCACGGCAGGTTCAGCGGTCAAATTCATCAAGGGCCTCGTGAGCCAGTTTGGGGTGCCTAATCGCATCATCACTGACAACGGTTTGCAGTTCACCAGCAATCTCTTCAAAACATACTGTGCTAACCTTGGAACGCAGATATGCTACGCTTCGTGGCACACCCTTGGAGCAACGGCCAGGCTGAACGTGCCAACGCGGAGGTTCTGAAAGGGCTCAAAAGCAGGACCTTCAAGAAGAAGCTGGAGGCCTGCGGCAGGGGCTGGTACGACGAGCTCCAGCCCATGCTATGGTCCATCCGCACAACCGCCACCAAGTCAACCGGCGAAACCCCGTTCTTCCTTGTTTACGGAGCTAGGTGGTCCTACTTCATGAGGTCAGGCATCGCTCCACGCGGGTCCTGTCTTTCGACGAAGCGCAGCAGGATGCCATGCGGGGGATGGACCTCGTGCTGGGGTAGGAGCACCGTCGGGAGGAAGCTCTTTGGGCAGCAAGATACCAACAGGCATTCTGGCGGTACCACTGCCGCAACATCCACCCCAGGACCCTCAAGGTAGGTGACCTCGTGCTCAGGCGGGTACTCTCTAGGGAAGGGCTGCACAAGCTCTCGCCCATGTGGGAGGGCCCGTTCAAGATTGTTCATGTTTCCAGACCTGGCGCCGCGCACTTGGAGACCCAGGAGGGGGTGCCCATCCTGAACGTGTGGAACATCCAGCACCTCCTGAAGTTCTACACTTAAAGAAAGGCCCAACGCCTGTGAAGAAGGCCCGACGCTTGTGAAGCTTGTTGTGCCAAGAAAGGCCCGGTGCCTATGAAAATCGCCAACGCCTGTGAAGCTCATCGCCCCGAGAAAGGCCCGGTGCCTATGAAGAAGGCCAATGCCTGTGAAGCTCGCCACCCGTGACACTCTCACGTAATAATGAGTTGGGGCTGTACATGGCCGGAGTCTCCGGAGAGCCGCCCTCGGGCCTCGGGGGCCCCCACCCATGCCCAGTAGCAGCACTTAGCTCCGCGCTGGTGAGAAGACGTTGAAGACTAGATTAGGTGCCAGACACGGCTTTGTCATTTGCTTTCTGTAGTTAGCTTGTTCATCCTTATTTCAAATTTTATTGGAGTTGCTTTTAGCGTTGTTGCCATCCCCGGCCCATGATTCTCTGTCTTTGTTGCCCGCCTGACTCGTCTTCTCTTTCCCAAACCTCGCGAGGGGGCTGTGTGGGCACCCTCGCGAGTGCTTTCTGACCCAGTCTCGTGAGGGTTCCCTTTTCAAGTTCACCGTGGGAGCACTTCTCCTGGTCCGTGATCCACGGGTATCGCGACATGAATGCAGGACCTGAGCCGGTTGCCCTCACGACCAGGTTCGAAAGACATCCCCCTGGCTAATTTTTGCAGGCCTCGAGACGCATGACGAGGCCTCAACCTCGAGAACCAAAGACTGCGACAAGTTCCCCCAAGCTAAGTTGTTCCTACACGCGATCACACAACACCAAAACACAACACGGGAATAATGAAAATAGCTTAGTAGTTAACGGCAACAGTCCAGCACGCCCCCACGGGGCCCCACACTACTGTCTCTTTGTACAGGAAAGGGATAAAAACAAAACAGACGCGGCTTGCCCGGCGACGACACATGGCGGGGGCTTGTAGTTCCTTCGGGAGTTCAGTCAGATCCCTCCTCACGCTTCACCGAGGCACGATGACGGGATAACCCGCTACCCGCCTCAAGGCGAGCGCGATGGCACGGTGGCTGGTCGCGGCCGCCGCTAGAGGAGTTGTCATCTGAAGGGGAGCCGCCGAAGCTTGGCGAGCCACGAACGCCACCGGCCACGCGCCTCCTTCATCTTCATCCCGGCCATCGCGAGGCTGAGCACCCGGTCATCGTCATCATCTTCGGGGCAGCACCCAACGCGGCGGCCATCTTCCCCGAACACCCTCACGTAGAATGTGGCCTCGCCGTCAAACTTGAAATGCAGGGTGCACTGCAGGCCAAAGACACGGTCCCGGCGACGAAGATCTCCAATGAGACCCAAGAGGCCTTGCTGCAGCAGCCATCTGCTTGAAGCAAGAGGCCCCCGGGAGCGCCGGCCGGGATTTCGCCTGCGAAGAAGCGGGGAAGCTGGAGCCACCTACCGGTTGGGTCCATCGACCACATGACGAACTCCGGCAGCAACTCAGCCGAATAGAAGCACGGACTGGGAGGCCGCGCAGCCACAACGCACCTCCCCACAACTATCACCGCTGTGGTCACCCCTCAGGAGCCCGCCTTCTACTCGCGCTTGAGCCTCAGGAGGGGTGCTGGACCGAAGAGTTCAAGTCGTACTTGCTTCTAGGGACCCTGCCAGAGAAGGAGGAGGACGCCGAGCGTGTGGCCCATGAAGCCACCGTGTACTGCATCAAGGATGCTGAGTTATATCGCAGGAGGCCAAATGACGTTTCGTTGCGGTGCATCTCCAGGGAACAGGGGCTCAAGCTGCTGGCGGACATACACGGTGTCGGATGTTGGGTTCCGGCAGACCCTTAAGGTTCGAACACTAGGGTGCGCATGAAGATCTCTCCCCTACGAATCTACGTCCAATCGCCTCGTGAGATCTAAGCTGAAAACAATGAACGACACAAGGGACACAAGATTTATACTGGTTTGGGCCACCGTTGTCGTGTAATACCCTACTCCAGTGTGTGGTGCGGTGGATTGCCTCAGTGTGTGGCCGACACAGGGGAGAACAGCCTCGCGAGAGGTGTTCTTGAGCTGGTGCGATGAACTGCTTGGGTGAGTTCGATCGCCTCACTCTCTCTAGCGGGTACGCTTAAACAACCTTGATGGGGTGGCCTTGAAAGTAGTGGCGCAGTTTCCTAGAGGCAACTAGGAGCGCGAGCAAGAGCTTCTGGGGCATGGGGTAACACGCCCGGGCTTTCCTCCGCACCATACTGACGAAGTAGACAGGATGCTCTACGAGGCGGGAGGCATCATCAGGATCTTGTTCTTTACGAGGGCACAGGTCCTCCATGTCCTCATGAGGCCCGTCCTCAGGAGCATTGACAGCCACGGGATCAACCGTGACCTCAGGAGGAATGTCGACCACTGCGCCGGCCGAGAATTCAGATACCTCGCCTTGGGGTGCTGCCGCTCGCTTGACGGTTATGCATCCTACTGTGGCTTCTTGACCAGGGCGGCGCTGGCTGAGTGAGGGGTTGCTGCTAGATAAAGCACCAAGGGCTCGAGAGGGCACGGTGCCACCATCACTGGCGGACTGGACAAATATATCTTGAGGTCCTGGAAGGCTGCGTCTGCCTACGGGGTCCACCCGAATGGCTCCTTCCTCTTCATCAACTTGAATAACGGGGGGGCACGCTCCCCAACTTGGAAATGAAACGCCCAAGTGAGGTTACGCAGCCAGCCAGCTTCTGCATCTCCTTCAGGGTCTACGGGGGGTTCATGTCCTATATCGCCTTGACCTTCTCTGGGTTGGCCTCGATCCCTCTGTGACACCAAGAAGACCAACAGCATGCCGGAAGGGAGCCTGAATACACTCTTCTCAGGGTTATGCCAAAGATCCACCGTGCGCAGGCTGGTGAACGTCTCCTCCAGATCTTCTATCAGAGTCCTGGCCTCCCGAGACTTCACCACTATATCATCAACATAGTCCTATGCGTTCCTCCCAAGCTGCGAACCCAGGGCGATATGCAGAAGGTTGCCCCAGCATTACACAGCCAGAAGGGCATGTTGGTTTAGTAGTACACCCCACATGGGGTGAGGAATGCCGTCTTCTTGGTACACTAGCACATCAAGGAGAACATTAGAAGCGGAGTGCTAAATGTCTCTTGGTCGATCATCCAGATTTTGTTCCCTTGGCCCTGCTAAGGTGAAATATAAGAAGGTTATCTTCCTTTGCATCTGCATCGTCCATCGTTGTTTATCATGGTAGTACATGGTGTTGCCACGATCCTTGACACGGATATTGGTAAAATTTTGATGAATATGGAAATGCTCAAGTTCTTGAGAGCACGCACCAGCACCATGTGTTATGACCAGCACTAACTGAGATTGCTCTCAGTTTCCTCGGTTATGCTATAATTTTCAAATAGTGGACCCACTCTCTACTGTTGAGCTTCTTCCCAGTTACTAAAATCACCCCTTGTGTTGTTTTCAACAAGGTAATCCACATCATCCATTCTAATCCAGGTATGCCATTCTACCGAACCCCTCTAAACGATAGCTCGAGAATTGCCTTAGGCTGGTATAAAGAGTTTCAGTGATCTCTGAATCAAAGGTAATTATTTTTGCCACTTAAGGGGATATTTCTACGAGTCACCTTCCCTAAGGTGCATCGCTATGGTATCATGGCAACTCAACTTCTCGCTACGATGACAACCATTCACCACGCTCTTAAGGGTAGAATTGTTGTCTACCTAGTGAACCCTCGTCATCTATCTCACTCCATTCCGTCAGATGTATGCTTCATGTCTCAGCTTGAGAGATATTTCATGTCTCAATCCATGAGTTGATCCTAAGTTGTTCGATCTTCGAGGAGATCGATCCTTCTAGAGTTTTTCCTTTCCTCTTGTCATCATGTTGAATGAAGATCTCGAAAGCAAAGACGTCAAGATCGATTTGAAGCAATGAGTCAACATCTTCAAGAAGGGCAAATGGATCATGAAGATTGTGATAGTTTTGTGACCCCCCCCCTTTTCCTCTTACCTCACGTCTTGAATCTCGGGGCGAGATTCTTGTTTTGTGGGGGTGAGTTGTCACATCCCTAATTCTGGGCTGACCTATTCTAGCTTCCATGTGAGCATCATGTTTAAATTGAAATGAAACTTGAATTGAGGAATTTTCAAAAGCCTCAGAAAACCTCTAAAAATAACCAACATTTAAATCTCATCAAATGAGTCCAAGAAAATGTTCCTGTTATTCTGTGAAAATATTGGCATGAGGTAAAATTCAAACCAATATTTTTGGAGTCACAGAAATAATTTATTTTGGGTCTTTGATTTAAATCAATAATATATTTGGGTTAAAATTATTTCTGCTATATAAGAAATAATGTTCAATATTTTTGTAAGTTGCATGTGACCTTGGGCTAGTCCTGAGCTTACATAACAATTTACAGAAAGTTTATAAAAATGTTTTGGTTTGTAAACTAAATCAAAACAAAGCAAATAAATAGAAAACAGAAATAAAAGGGAGAGAGAGCAAACTCACCTGGCTTACTTGTGCGGCCCAGCACTGCAGCTGGCCGGCCCAGGAGCTGGCCCAGCCCACCACTGCCTCCTCCCAGTCGTCTTCCTCCCTCGCTACAAGGACAGAGGCGCGTGGCCGCCCCGCGCCGGCCACCTCCTCCCTCCCTGCCTGCCTGGCTCCTCCCTGGTGCTCCTAGACGACGCCACGGAGACGCCACGCACCCCCTGGAATCCCCTCGACCTCTCCCTGTGCTTCTCCCCTCCTCTGTCTCTCCCACGCACAGCCGCCGAAACCGCCGTCGTGCCGCTCGCCGTTCCCGCGGCCACCGGCCACCCCACGCCTCACCGACGTGTCCGAGAGCTCCACAATGACGTCTTCTATGCCCTCGACTAGCCAACCAACTGGGGACGCGCTGTATCGCCGCCAACGATATGATCTTCAACCTCCCGACGCCGGAGATCTTCGTCGTTGTTTCGTCGCCTCCAGGCCTCCCCCGAGCACGCTGACCATCCCATCGCCCCCTTTGTGAGTTCACGGGCCAAACCCCCTTCCTCCCCTCCTCGATTTCTCGCCGTAGCCGTCGCCCCCTTGAAGACCGAATTGCGCCGCCGCACGAGCTCGTCGCCGGCCACGCTTCGGTGACCAGTTGGTCCCGTGCGTGTGCCCGTTGCACTCACAGAAACGCGTAGTACCTCCCTAGCCTGCTACTTGCTCGAACGTAGGCCATGGCGCCAAATCCGCGAGCACCCGAGCTCCGGCCGCCGCTGGCTTCGTTGCCGCCGCCGCTGGAGCCCACCCCTGCGCAAACCGCTATCACCGTTGCATGCGCCGCTCCGCGGGCGTTCCAGCGAGCGCTTCCGCGCTTCATTTAGCCGCCCGTAGCTCAAACCCGAGCATCTCTGGCGAGCCACCGCCGTGCTTTTGGTCGCCGGCGTCGACCGCTAACGTGGTCGCTTAATTAAGGCTAATCACCACTAATCCCTCCCTAACAGACGCTGACAGACGGGCCCCACCCGTTAATTAACCACAGGGTTATTCCATGTTTAATTTAAGCTAATGACCGTGGCCCCATCGGTCTGTTTGACCTTGCAACCTCAGCGTTGAACGACCCCACAAGTCAGTGCTGACCCGGCTGACGTGGCCGTCGACCAGGCCCCACCTGTCATTGACACTGAACAACACTGTGTCACTGACCAGTGGACCCCAATGGTCAGGTTTGACCTAGACCGCTGCGGTTGACCTGCTGACATCAAAGTGACGTCATGCTGACGCAGTAAATCATTTTCTGGATCTATTCTTTTACAGGAAATTCCAGAAAATGTTGCAAACTTCAAAAATTCATAGTAATTCAACCGTAACTCCAAATCAAACAATTTATATATGAAAAATGATCAGAAAAATCCAATCTATCCATTTGTACCATTTTCATGCATCTTAGAACAACTTATAGCTGCTGTTTAGGACAAATGAAATGAAAGGCATTTAAATAACTACATGTGGAGTTTGAATTTGAATCTTGGATTCAAACCAACTTCATCTAACTTGCTACTAGTTGAATTAGCTCAAACCACAAGCATATTGCCGTGTCATCATCATGCATAATATTGTGCATTGCATTGATTGTGTTGCTTTCTCAGTTGCCGGTAATTGCCCCCTCTCGATAGATGCGTCTCGACGATGTGATCAATGGCACCAATGAAGAACTATACTATCTTCAGAAGTGCCAGGCAAGCAAAAAACCCTTTTTCATTCCGATACAATCCCACTCTCTCGCTCCTGCTCTCTTTTACTATATTAGGACAACAACGTGTCAACTGTTACTTGCTGCGGTAGTTGAACCCCTTTATCCTCTGCATGACCTGTCATTGCCACAGTAAATAGATGAAACCCACTAGCATGAGTAGGAGTTGTTTGAGCCCTGATGTGCCTACTCATTCATGCTTGTTTGTCATGCCTGCTATTGCTTAGAGTTGTGTCAGGTCTGATTCATCGGGGATGAATTGGAGGTGTGTGAACATGTCCTATTGTTGAGAGCTAAGTGTGTGAACACGATTTGGTAAAGGTAGCGGTGAGAGTCCATGTAGGAGTACATGGTGGGTTGTCTCATTGCAGCCGTCCTCAGGAACTGAGTTCTGTGTTTGTGATCCATGAACAGTTACTACCACACATTGGGTTCCGGTAACTCGACCCCTCTCGACTTATTAATCAACATGATCTCTGTCCAGGAGTTGCAACTAGTTTCTGGTGTTTGTAGGTAGTGTTAGTAGTCTACCAAGTGGCACCCGGTATAGGTGGGCTTGGGACAGACTAGGCACAGTGGCCCGGTGTACCAAGTGGCACCCAGATGGTGGACTTGGGAACCCTGCACACATCGTTTAGGGCCGTGAGCGACACCCCGGCCGGATTTCCTTGCGGATGGAACCCGAATAGGCGATAAACCTGGACTAGAGACTTGTGTGGTTAGTCAGGTCGTGGCCGACTCCCTCACCAGGCTTCCGCTTGAAGGTTGTCGAGATACATGATGTGTACATGGCGGTAAGTGGCGAGAGCGTGTGAGAAGAAGTACACCCCTATAGGGTTAACATTATCTATTCGAATAGCCGTGTCCGCGGTAAAGGACTTATGGGTTGCCTGTACAGTTCATAGACAAGTGAAAGTGGATACTCTAAAATACGCAAGATAAGTGTGAGTGCTATGGATGGCGTTCTCGTAGGGAGACGGGAGCGGATCCATAGTGGTGTATTGATATGGTGAATATGTGGACTCGTGTGCGCCACCTCAAAAGAGTTACTTCCAGTCGTAGTTTAGGATAGCCACTGAGTCAAAGCTGGATTGCTGCAGTTAAACCCCACCATCCCCTTTTGTTGATAATGATGCATACGTAGTTAGTTATGATGTAAGTCTTGCTGGGTACATTTGTACTCACGTTTGCCTATTTTATGTTTTTGCAGAGAGATTTCAGTCTCACTAGCAGTTCCGCGTGAACTTCGACGTTTAGCTTGTTACCTCAGCTATGATCTTGTGCCCTCGGCAGGATCTGGTAGATAGTCAGGCTTCTCAGCCTTTTTCATTTGTAGATGTCTGTACTCAGACATGTTAATCTTCCGCTTGTGCTTCGACTTGTATGCTCTGAGTGTTGGGTCATGAGACCCATGTTTGTAATATCTCGCTCCTCGGAGCCTATTGAATAAAATACTTGAGTTGTAGAGTCATGTTGTGATGCCATGTTGTATTTGCACATATCGAGCATATTGTGTGTATGTTATTGAAATGCTTGGTATGTGTGGGATCTGACTATCTAGTTGTTTATCCTTAGTAGCCTCTCTTACCGGGAAATGTCTCCTAGTGCTTCCATTGAGCCATGGTAGCTTGCTACTGCTCCGGAACACTTAGGCTGGCCGGCATGTGTCCTTCGTTCCTGTGTCTGTCCCTTTGGGGAAATGTCACGCGATGAATACCGGAGTCCTGTTAGCCCGCTACAGCCCGGTTTACCGGAGTCCTGCTAGCCCAGTGCTACAGCCTGGATTCACTCGCTGATGACCGACACGTTCGATGCTAGGTCATGGATGCCTGTCCCTATAAGTTTGTACCACTTTGGGTTTTACAACTAGCCATGTCAGCCCAGGCTCCTTATCATATGGATGCTAGCGACACTATCCTATACGTGTGCCAAAAGGCGCAAACAGTCCCGGGCAAAGGTAAGGCAACACCCGTCAGAATACCGTGCGTGAGGCCACAAAGTAATATGAGGTGTTACATGCTAGATCGATGTGGCAATGAGTCGGGGTCCTGACAGCTGCACCCCTTGCATAATGCACGTGGCCATGACTCAAATCATGGTCAATCCGGAACGAGCCAGCAACCTTATCCGGCCCATCAGATAATGGACGCTCTTGTCATCTTCCCGTTGAGGGCTCCGCGGGCGCCAACTCAGGCGTTTCTTTAGAGGAGCATTACTGAACTCCGGGAGGCCGATCCAAACTGGTTCTGGCAGTGGAGCGTCTTCCATATAAAACCATTCCGAAGGCCAGTCTTTGGACGCCTTCTTCGGGGTTCCGGATAGATATCCGGTTCCGGCGATGCGCCATATTTCGGCTCCGCCCACTTGATATATCGACCCCTCGTGAGAACGGGGTACGAGGCAAAACAATCTCTTCCACGGCGCAAAATGGGGCTCGATGCCCAAGAACAGCTCGCAAAGTGCTATGAAACCCGCAATATGCAAAATGGAGGCGGACGTAAGGTGATGAAGCTGGAGTCCATAGAACTCCAGGAGCCCCCGGAGAAACGGATGTATGGGAAATCCGAGTCCCCTTATTATATAAGGGACGAAGCACACCCGCTCTCCTTTGGAGGGATTGGGGGTGTTCTCCGCCTGTTTTCCGCCTTTGTAGGTGGCCAGTCCGGCTCGAACCGGGACCATGAAGGCCGGAGGAAGGTATCCCTCTGCTTGGAGTGTCATCAGCTCACTGTGCGGGACTAAACATCTCCTCCAATCCCCTGGCTGAGGGCTGGGAGCGCGAGAGGAGGAGCCGCGTCGACGGTCCATGATGGAGTGGATTTTTGTCAGAAGTGCTCCGATGAGTACTCGCGGAAGGAGGATGGTGTGATTTGGATCTAGATTCTTGCCTCTCTTATAGGCAGCTTATTCCCGCAGCTTGGGGGTAAAACATAAAAATACCCTGGCCTTTCGCATTCATACGACGCATGGAAGAGGGCCATTATTGGGCATGGAAGCCAAGGAGCGCAACATTTATAAGGAAGTCGGACACTATTCGGCAAGCACATGGAATTTGGAGGAGAACCCGCCTTGCAACGCCGAAGACAATATACGCGCCAGACTTATCGTCATTGAAGCCTGGTTCGGGGGCTACTGAGGGAGTCCCGGACTAGGGGGTGCCCGGATAGCCAAACTATCATCATCGGCCGGACTCCAAGACTATGAAGATACAAGATTGAAGACTTCGTCCCGTGTCCGGATGGGACTTTCCTTGGCGTGGAAGGCAAGCTTTGCGATACGGATATGTAGATCTCCTACCATTGTAACTGACTCTGTGTAACGCTAGCCCTCTCCGGTGTCTATATAAACCGGAGGGTTTTAGTCCGTACGACATAACAACAACAACAATCATACCATAGGCTAGCTTCTAGAGTTTAGCCTCCTTGATCTCGTGGTAGATCCACTCTTGTACTACCCATATCATCAATATCAATCAAGCAGGAGTAGGGTTTTACCTCCATAGAGAGGGCCCGAACATGGGTAAAAAAATTGTGTCCCTTGTCTCCTGTTACCATCCGCCTAGACGCATAGTTCGGGACCCCCTACCCGAGATCCGCCGGTTTTGACACCGACAACACCCAATACAATGGTAAATTGTGTAGGTGCACCTTAAGACCTTAAGACACAAATCAACTAAAAACCTAATGTCACCTAGATACTCCAATGTCAGCTCGAGTATCTATGGGCATGATTATACGATATGCATCACACAATCTCGGATTCATCTATTCAAGCAACACAAAGTGCTTCAAAAAGTGCCCCCAAGTTTCTACCAGAGAGTCAAGACGAAAGTGTGTCCCAACCCCTATGCGTAAGTTCACAAGGTCAGTGAACCCGCAAGTTGATCACCAAAACATACATCCAGTAGATAACGTGAATATCCCATTGTCACCACAGATAAGCACATGCAAGACATACATCAAGTGTTCTCAAATCCTTAAAGACTCAATCCGATAAGACAACTACAAAGGGAAAACTCAATCCATTACAAGAGAGTAGAGAGGGAGAAACATCATAAGATCCAACTATAATAGCAAAGCTCGCGATACATCAAGATCGTGCCAAATCAAGAAGACGAGAGAGAGAGGTCAAACACATAGCTACGGGTACATACCCTCGGCCCCGAGGGTGAGCTACTCCCTCCTCATCATCGATGGTGCCGGAATGATGAACACTGGCAGGGTGACGGAACAGGGTCCCGATTGATTTTTGGTGTTCATAGAGGCTGGCAGCGCCGGAACTCCCGATCTAGGTTATTTTCTAGAGGTTTTAGTATTTATAGGAATTTTTGGCGTAGGTGTCACGTCAGGGCGGTTTCCGGGCTGTCCACGAGGCAGATAGGCGCACCCAGGGGGTGGGTGTCGGTGTCAAAACCGGCGGATCTCGGGTAGGGGGTCCCGAACTGTGCGTCTAAGGCTAATGGTAACAGGAGGCAGGGGACACGATGTTTTACCCAGGTTCGGGCCCTCTTGATGGACGAAATACCGTACTTCTTGCTTGATTGATCTTGATGATATGAGTATTACAAGAGTTGATCTACCACGAGATCATTGAGGCTAAACCCTAGAAGCTAGCCTATGATTATGATTGTTGTTGTCCTATGGACTTAAACCTGCCGGTTTATATAGACACTAGAGGGGGCTAGGGTTACACAGATTCGGTTACAAAGAAGGAGATCTACATATCCGAATTGCCAAGGTTGCCTTCTAGGCAAAGGAGAGTCCCATCCGGACACGGGACGAAGTCTTAAATCTTGTATCTTCATAGTCCAATAGTCCGGCCAAAGTATATAGTCAGGTTGTCCGAGGACCCCTTAATCAAGGACTCCCTCAGTAGCCCCTGAACCAGGCTTCAATGACGATGAGTCCGACGCGCAGATTGTCTTCGGCATTGGAAGGCGGGTTCCTTCTCCGAATACTCCGTAGAAGATTTTGAACACAAGAATCGTGTCCGGCTCTGCAAAACAAATTCCACATACCACGGTAGAGAGCACAATATTCCACAAATCTAATCTGCTGACACCTTTTTATAGCATGACATCACACCACGGCCCGGTCTTTATTCGAACCGTTTTTCACAACCTGCCACCGCACATACCGCGAGGCGGTTTTATCGGCACGTCTTGTCGAAGCAGAGATCATGTCCCCTCATCGTGGGATTTTTATCAATACGGGCATGGGTAACCCAACCACGCTGTCAATCGTGGCGCTTGGGGAATAAGCGGTTTTAACGGGCAAGTGGGGAGGCGCAGGATCTCTGCTACCTTTATAAGGTGATAAGAACTCACTCTTTCACCCACGCCTTCTTCCTTTGTGCATCCGTTCCCTCTTATTATAGCCCTAGCACTCAGGCGTTCGTCTTCTCCACCAAAAAGGTTTCCCAAAAATGTCCGGATCCGGAGCGGGAGGCAAGTGGATGGCCTCTACCGTCCAGGAGAAGGGTATCAAAAAGCTTCGGGGGGCAGGGTATTTGGCCAAGAGAATCGGCCACCGTCTTCCGATGGCGGGACTGTCACATCCCTTGTTCTAGTCTGCTCTGGGTTAGCTAGTCTTGTGTTGCATCATGTTTAAATTTCTCTTAATCCTGAAATGGGGATTGCCTAAACCCTAGCAACAAAGGAATTCACTAAGTTCAACTAAAATATTTTCAGTGAATCCAAATGGCTTTCAAAAATGTTCATCATTTTTGGAAAATGCTAGAATCATAACCAGAGGTGTTGCACATTTTTCCATGACATATTTGGGCTCTGAATTAAATCTTACAGTATTTGCATTTGGGCATTTAAATGCTACAAAATATTTTAAATGCTCAAATAATCATAAACTAAAATGTTTACTGTTGTATATATCCTAAACAGTAGCCATTATTAGTTTCATGATTTTTTGATCTATTTCAATATTTTAAATAAAGCCCTAAAGACTGAAGAATAATAGAAAACAGAAACAATAAATAAAAAAGAGAGAGAGAGAGTTAGTACCTGGCCTCACTCGTGCAGCCCACCTGGCCGGCCCAGCTGGCAGCCCAGCCCACCACCGCCTCCTCCCCTGTCGTCTTCCTCCTCTGCCAGGAGGACGAGCGCGTGCCCGACGCGCGCGCACGGCCGTGTTGCCACGCCACCTGCCTGCCTGCATCCACGGGACAGCGCAATGCCTCGGGCCTTCTCTTCGGCGCCGCCCCGACCCCCTGGACGTTTCACTCTCCCCCTCTGCCCACTCTCTTGCCCTCTCCACGCCATGACCGCAACCGTCAAACGCTCGCCGCCGTGAAACCGCAGCCATCGTGCTCCCCTCGCCTCGCCGACCCGCCCTGAAGAACCGCAGCGTCGTCCTCGTCATCTATGTAGAGCCACGCGATGCCTGCCGCCCTGCATCGCCGTCTACCTCGCCCTCTTCCTCCTCGGATGCCGAGATCGCCACGGCTGTGCCGTCTGCTCCGAGCCTTCCCCGAGCTTGCTTTGACGTCCCCTGCACTCCCCGTGAGCTCCTCTTCCTCCTCCCCCTTCCCGTTCTCTCTCTCGAGCACCACAGCGACCGCACCGGGCTCTACCGCGCCGCCGCCACCACCGCACATCGCCATCGTGGCCACAGCCATGTTGGCTTGATTCTGAGCACGCCATCGTCTTCAACGCAGTCGCAGAAGCCCATAGAACCTGCTCACGTGCCTCCCCGTGCCTCATAGCGACTACTTCGACCTCGCCCGAACTCCAGCGAGCGCCAAGGTCGTCGCCTACAACGTTTCTGGCCACCCCAGCATCTCCCATCGCCACCACTCGACGCACGTGAGCTCCAGCTCCATGTAGCCGCTCTCCGGCGTCGATTTGGTCGCCGGAGGAGGAAATCCGCACCTCTCCCCCGTCCCTGGACTTGCCGGCGACGAGGCGCGGGTCAACTCCGGCGAGTTGACCCGGGTTTGACCCTAGTTTGGCTCCCCCTGAGTCACTGACGAGTGGGCCCAGGCCCCAGCTAATCCTAGATTAGTTTTTAATTAAGTTTAATTACTCCACTGACATTTTTAGTTAGTAGTAGTTTAACACTAATTAATTTAGATTAGTTAGTTAGTCACTGACGTGTGGACCCCACACGTCAGGTTTGACCTGGACCCGGCTTCGTTGACCTGCTGACGTCACCCTGACGTCAGACTAACGCAGTAAATCTTTTTATGGATTAATTCTTTTTAGGAAATTCCAGAAAATATCCAAAACTTCTAAAAATCATAGAAATTCAACCGTAACTCCAAATGAAATAATTTATATATGAAAAATTATCAGAAAAATCCAATATGTCTATCTGTACCATTTTCATGCATGTTTGAAAAACCTAAGGTTGCTGTATATGGAAATTTGCATAATTGGCATTTAAATAAGCACATATGGAGTTTGAATTTGATCCCTTGGTTCAAACCAACTTCATTTAATCTGTTCTAAGTTGCATTAGCCAAAACACACTCATTTTGCAATGTCATGAGCATGCATCATATTGTGCATTGCATTGATTGGGTTCTTCCTTGTTTGCCAGTGTTTGTCCCCTCTCGATAGACGTGGTTCCGACGATGTGATCGATGACACCGATGAGGAAGTATACTATCTTCGGAAGTGTCAGGCAACCAAAACCCCCGTGCTCATTCCGATACAATCCTACTCTCTCGCTCCTGCTCTCTTTTACTGCATTAGGACAACAACGATTCAACTGTTGCATGCTGCGGTGGTTGAACCCCTTTCCTCTGCATGACCTGTCATTGCCACAGTAAATAGATGAAACCCACTAGCATGAGTAGGAGTTGTTTGAGCCCTGATGTGCCTACTCATTCATGCTTGTTTGTCATGGCTACTACTGCTTAGAGTTGAGTCAGGTCTGATTCATCGGGGATGAATTGGAGGTGTGTGTACATGTCCTATTGTGTGTGAGCTAAGTGTGTGAACACGATTTGGTAAAGGTAGCGGTGAGAGGCCATGTAGGAGTACATGGTGGGTTGTCTCATTGAAGCCGTCCTTAGGAACTGAGTTCTGTGTTTGTGATCCATGAACAGTTAATACCACACATTGGGCTCCGGGCACTCCAACCTCTCTCGACTTATTAATCAACTCGATCTCTGTCCAGGAGTTGCAACTAGTTTCTGCTGTTTGTAGGTAGTGTTAGTAGTCTACCAAGTGGCACCCGGTACAGGTGGGCTTGGGACAGATAGGCACAGTGGCCCGGTGTACCAAGTGGCACCCGGATGGTGCGCTTGGGAACCCTGCACACATCGTTTGGGGCCGTGAGCGACACCCCGGCCGGATCTCCTTGCGGATGGAACCCGAATAGGCGATAAACCTGGACGAGAGACTTGTGTGGTTAGTCAGGTCGTGGCTGACTCCCTCGCTAGGCTTCCGCTTGAAGGTTGCCAAAATACACGAGGTGTACATGGCGATAAGTGGCGAGAGCGTGTGTGAAGAGGTACACCCCTGCAGGGTTAACATCATCTATTCGAATAGCCGTGTCCACGGTAAAGGACTTCTGGGTTGCCTGTACAGTTCATAGACAAGTGAAATTGGATACTCTAAGATGCGCAAGATAAGCGTGAGTGCTATGGATGGCGTTCTCGTAGGGAGACGGGAGCGGCTCCATAGTGGTGTATTGATATGGTGAATATGTGGACTCGTCTGCGCCACCTCAAAAAAGTTACTTGCAGTCGTAGTTCAGGATAGCCACCGAGTCAAAGCTGGCTTGCTACAGTTAAACCCCACCATCCCCTTTGTTGATAATGATGCATATGTAGTTAGTTCTGATGTAAGTCTTGCTGGGTACAATTGTACTCACGTTTTCCTATTTTATGTTTTTGCTGAGAGACTTCAGTCTCACTAGTAGTTTCACATGGACTTCGACGTTTAGCTTGTTACCTCAGCTACGATCTTGAGCCCTCGGCAGGATCTGGTAGTTAGTCAGGCTTCTCAGACTTTTTCATTTGTAGTTGTCTATACTCGGACATGTTATGCTTCCGCATGTGCTTTGACTTGTATGCTCTGGATGTTGGGTCGTGAAAACCATGTTTGTAATATCTCGCTCCTCAGAGCCTATTGAATAAAATACTTGAGTTGTATTGTCATGTTGTGATGCCATGTCGTATTTGCACATATCGAGCATATTGTGTGTATGTTATTGAAATGCCTGGTATGTGTGGGATCTGACTATCTAGTTGTTTATCCTTAGTAGCCTCTCTTACCAGGAAATGTCTCCTAGTGCTTCCACTGAGCCATGGTAGCTTGCTACTGCTCCAGAACACTTAGGCTGGCTGGCATGTGTCCTTCTTCGTTCCTGTGTCTGTCCCTTCGGGGAAATGTCACGCAATGAATACCGGAGTCCTGTTAGCCTGCTACAGCCCGGTTCACCGGAGTCCTGCTAGCCCAGTTCTACAGCCTGGATTCAATCGCTGATGACCGACATGTTCGATGCTGGGTCATGGATGCCTGTCCCTGTAATTTTGTGCCACTTTGGGTTTACGACTAGCCATGTCAGCCCGGGCTCTTATCATATGGATGCTAGCGATGCTATCATATACGTGTGCCAAAAGGCGCAAAGGGTCCCGGGCAAAGGTAAGGCGACACCCGTGGGGAAACCATGCGTGAGGCCGCAAAGTGATATGAGGTGTTACATGCTTGATTGATGTGGCCTTGAGTCGGGGTCCTGACAGCTTTGGTATCAGAGCTTGACTGCCTGTAGGTTTACCAAGCCAAACTGGTCGAAGTTGAGTCTAGAAATGCTTTAGTTATATACGGGAATTGATTGTGTTTGGGAACGTAAGGCTCTTTTTACTCCTCATACCTTATGCTCTTCTGATCTGAGTCATCTTATCTTTCCTACGGGGTTAAGGAACTAGGCCTTCTCTTCCTTCTATCAGGATCACGTGTTACTAATCCGTAGACCTATAGGATTGATGGTTCTAAGCTTGAGTTCAGCTCCTACTATCTTTTGTATGTTCATAGTTGATCTCAGAACCTTGATATTATTACGATTGAGTGGTTATGCCACCATTTTTGCAGAATGTCCCAAATCTTTTGAGAATTTACAGCCGTTATGCTGTCCGAGTCACCCCAGGTTTTTAAATAGTCTGTTGCATTTGCAAATCCCTTCCTCCTGTTCCCGATGTCCCTTTGGGCCAGATTAACCATACTAATCAGTGAGTTGAGGTACTCAATTACCTCAATTATATGTTGGAGCTATTATTATGACCCTAGGTGTCTAGAGTATCACCTAGTAATCTAGCCATGTTTTGTGTTTCCAGTGTGATGATTCTGGCCTTTATTCTCGAAAGCATCCCGTGATGCCACTTAGTAGTAGGTATTCTACTCCTGCGTTTCTGAACCCAAGTTTTCCCTACTTACTTCATGTTGATAGTGTTTGATAGTTCCTTGAGGATATTAGCAACCTTTGCGATAGTCCTCGAGGTCCGTGGTATTTCCTTCTTCCATACCATGAACTATTTATGGCAGAAGTTCCTCGTTGAACCGAAAGATCACAACCAGAGTGCTCTCAATGAGTTCACGATTCTATGCTATAACTCTGCCAGTTCTACCTTCTCCGCATGGGTTATCCGGAAGAAATATGTTGAACTCGTTCGACATCCTAATCCATGCATCCACAACTCAGAAATCATATGTTCTTTTGAGTTGTCCCATTTTAGTTGTCTTCTGACCCTCATCTATCAATTGATAATCAAGAGTATGCATGCATTCGTTCATCGATGCCTATTACCTTTGAGGTCCGTCAAGCCATTCTATTCCAGAATGACTAGGAGAAATAAACTCCAATACCTCATCCATATCCAGGATTGGGTCAAAGCAGTTGTACTTCGCATATCAAAATACTAATCCAGTTTTTGTTCTGTTCCACCTTGGAGTGTTACCATCTTTATATTAAGATTATCATGGGAATTGCACACCATC
This sequence comes from Triticum timopheevii, assembly GCA_963921465.1. Classification (NCBI taxonomy): domain Eukaryota; kingdom Viridiplantae; phylum Streptophyta; class Magnoliopsida; order Poales; family Poaceae; genus Triticum; species Triticum timopheevii. The sequence goes on along the minus strand of OY997264.1, from coordinate 239,339,007 downwards.
CTATGAACTCTTGATACAATGTTACTTCTCGCCCTCATTATTCATTCTCGGTTCCCGTGTTGTTGCAACCGGAATGCCGACAGGTGAACTATGATGTGTGAAATCAATACTCCTGGCAACTTTGTTGCTTGGTAGTTAAAGGACAATAATTTCATTATTAGCGTGTTGGTTTTTGAATCATCATTCTAAGATTGATTGTTCTACCTAGTCTTTATTTTTTTGGTGCACTCCTTGATCAATGAGTTAGGATTGTGCCAATCCCTCGCTCTTGTGATCATCTCGTCTTGCTCTGAATAGCAAGATTGTTCCCGAGCTTAGAAACATACCGGTGGTTCATGATTTTCCGAATATCTTCTTGGAGGTATCACCAGGTTTTCACCTGACCGCTATTTTGAGTTCGTGATCAAGTTGGTTTTCTTGTAAACCACCCTTTCTCCAAGAGTCTGTGTTGGATACCCCTGAGCTGGTTGGTTAAGCTAAACAACAACTTGGAGAGTTGTAAGATAAAAGCTTGCCTATCTTAGTTCATCACCAGGGGATATCCTTGTGTGTGTGTGTGTGTGTGTGTTGAAGAGAGATGATATCTTCATAGATTGTTCCTCGTGATCGGTTGTTGAATCTATCGTCTTGTCCAAACCTTGATTTGAGTGTGGGCTATCATCAAATCAAGTTAGAACCAACGATATTCGTAATGTTGTCTTACTCGTGGTTGTTCCTTGAGCATACACCATTACATCTTTTGGTCTGACCAATACTATCACATTGTTCACATAATGGTGGAATCCCAGTGATATGGGAAATTTTGATGAGTTGCTGTTGAGCCCATCAGCTGCATTGTGTCTCCTCCATGATTCACGTTGAGCATCAACCTAGTGTTGGAAACTTTGTAAGCAACGCCTTCGTGTTTCGTTCATGAAGCTTATGCTTGGATGGAAGAAGTGACTTCCTCGAATTCATGTGCATTTGGTGCAAGTTGCCACGTGAGTTCGAGAAAGATTGGTTTTGTTTCCTCTGGTACCATCCCAAGTCAGTTATGCATGTGCAAAGTATGCTATGGTTTCATAGGCTCGCTACCCCCATCCCATATGTATTTCGTAGCACACCAAGCCACTGACTGATTTGTTGAAGGAGAAGGAGTTCCTTCATAAGAGCTAATCCGGACTTATGAAAGAACTTCGATATCCTCGTTGATGGTTCCCCACCTGAACTCGGTAGTGTATTATTATAAGACTACTATGTGGCCATGCTTGTCTGGGACAACGTGTTCACATGCCCATAGCAGAACTGGCTCATGTTTTGGAGCTTACTACCGTAGTTCGTTCCCGAGAATCTCGCAACGTCATCTCGTCGATTTGTGTTGCAAACTTTCATTTTTCTTTCTAGAACTGATGAGTCTGGGATATTCTGACACCAACCAGATCTGAATCTCAGGCAGATATGATGGTTGGAACATTTCCCAAGAACTATAATATTGGTCTCTCGACAACCGGTAAACTGGATGTCGTGGCCAACGCACCCGGGTAGAAGACCCATTATTGTAGTATCTTGATTGAGGAAGTTGGCCACCTCCCCATAGGGATTTCGTAGGATTTACTCCCTAGTTGCCCTTCTGGATTTTTGTGTTCCGGAAGTCCGACCTTTTACTTGATGTTCTAGATATCAAAACATATCTATGAATGGGATACACTAGCTCATCAAGGAGAACATTAGAAGCGGAGTGCTAAATGTCTCTCAGTCGATTATCCAGATCTTGCGACCTTGACATTGCTAAGGTGAAATCTGAGAAGGTGTTATCTTCCTTTGTATCTGCATCATCCATCACTATTCATCATGGTAGTGTGTTGTGTTGCCAGGATCCTTGACATGGAAATTGGTAAAACCTTGATGAATATGGAAATGCTCAAGTTCTTGAGAGCACACACAAGCACTAGGTGTTATCATCGGCACTAACTGGGATTGCTCTCAGTTTTCCTCGGTTATGCTATAACTTTTCAACAGTGAAATTACTCTCGTCTGTCGAGTTATTTCCTAGTTACCAGAATCATTCCCAGCATTTGCTTGTTGTTCCCAGCTTGCACCGCCAATGTGCCATTCTACCATGGGTCCCATCCATTTCCAGTGATAAGCAAAATCATCCATTGTGTTGTCTTCAACAAGTTAATCCACCTTGTCCATACTATCCGAGTATGTCATTCTACCAAAACTCCTCTAAATGATTGATTGTGATTTGCCTTAAGCTGGTATAAAGAGTTTCAATGATCTTCAAATCAAAGGTAATTCTTTTTGCCACATAAGGGATAATTCCACGAGTCACCTCCTCTAAGATGTCTCGTTATGGTATCATGGAAATTCAACTCCTCGCTACGTTGACAACCGATCACCACATTCTTAAGTCTGGAATTGTTGTCTACCTAGCGAGCCCTCGTCATCTGTCTCACTCTATTTCTTCAGATGTATGCTTCGTGTCTCAGCTCGAGAGATGTGTTAATGTCTCATCCCATGAGTTGTGCGGTCTTCGAGAAGATCGATTCTTCTAGAGTTTTCCTTTCCTCTTCTTGTCATGTTAGTTGGAGTTCTCAGAGGAAGACATCGAGACAATGGTGGTGATCGAATCAATGTTCTTATGAAGTGCAACCTGGATCGTGAAGATTGTATTAGTTTGCGTTTCCCCTTCCATCTTACCTATGCTTGAATCTCGGGGCAAGATTCTTGTTTAGTGGGGGTGAGTTGTCACATCCCTGGTTCTAGTCTGCTCTGGGTTAGCTAGTCTTGTGTTGCATCATGTTTAAATTTCTCTTAATCCTGAAATGGGGATTGCCTAAAGCCTAGCAACAAAGGAATTCACTAGGTTCAACTAAAATATTTTCAGTGAATCCAAATGGCTTTAAAAAATGTTCATCATTTCTGGAAAATGCTAGAATCATAACCAGAGGTGTTGCACATTTTTCCATGACATATTTGGGCTCTGAATTAAATCTTACAATATTTGCATTTGGGCATTTAAATGCTATAAAATATTTTAAATGCTCAAATAATCATAAACTAAAATGTTTACTTTTGTATATATCCTAAACAGTAGCCATTATTAGTTTCATGATTTTTGGATCTATTTCAGTATTTTAAATGAAGCCCTAAAGACTGAAGAATAATAGAAAATAGAAACAATAAATAAATGAGAGAGAGAGAGTTAGTACCTGGCCTCACTCGTGCAGCCCACCTGGCCGGCCCAGCTGGCGTCCCAGCCCACCACCGCCTCCTCCCCTGTCATCTTCCTCCTCTGCCAGGAGGACAAGCGCGTGCCCGATGCGCGCGCACGGCCGTGTTGCCACGCCACCTGCCTGCCTGCGTCCCCGGGACAGCGCAACGCCTCGGGCCTTCTCTTCGGCGCCGCCCCGCCCCCCTGGACGTTTCACTCTCCCCTTCTGCCCACTCTCTTGCCCTCTCCTCGCCATGGCCACAACCATCAAGCACTCGCCACCGTGAAACCGCAGCCACCGTGCTCCCCTCCCCTCGCCGACCCGCCCTGAAGAACCACAAGGTCGTCCTCGTCATCTACGTAGATCCACGCGACGCCTGCCGCCCTACATCGCCAGCTACCTCGCCCTCTTCCTCCTCGGATGCCGAGATCGCCACGGCTGTGCCGTCTGCTCCGAGCCTTCCCCGAGCCCGCTTCGACGCCCCCTGCACTCCCCGTGAGCTCCTCTTCCTCCTCCCCCTTCCCGTTCTTGCTCTCGAGCACAACAACGACCGCACCGAGCTCGACCGCGCCGCCACCGCCACCGCACGTCGCCGTCATGGCCACAGCCACGTTGGCTTGATTCCGAGCACACCATCGTCTTCAACACAGTCGCAGAAGCCCATAGAACCTCCTCCCGTGCCTCGCCGTGCCTCATAGCGACGGCTTCGACCTCGCCCGAACTCCGACGACCGCCAAGGTCGTCGCCAGCGATGTTTCCGGCCATCCCAGCATCTCCCACCGCCACTTCTCAACGCGCGTGAGCTCCAGCTCCACGTAGCCGCTCTTCGTCGTCGATTTGGTCGCCGAAGGAGGAAACCCGCACCTCTCCGTCGTCCCTGGCCTTGCCGGCGATGAGCCACGGGTCAACTCCGGTGAGTTGACCTAGGTTTGACCCTAGTTTGACTCCCCCTGAGTCACTGACGAGTGGGCCCAGGCCCCAGCTAATCCTAGATTAGTTTTTAATTAAGTTTAATTACTCCACTGACATTTTTAGTTAGTAGTAGTTTAACACTAATTAATTTAGATTAGTTAGTTAGTCACTGATGTGTGGACCCCACACGTCAGGTTTGACCTGGACCCGGCTTCATTGACCTGCTGACGTCACCCTGACGTCAGACTAACGCAGTAAATCTTTTTATGGATTAATTCTTTTTAGGAAATTCCAGAAAATATCCAAAACTTCTAAAAATCATAGAAATTCAACCGTAACTCCAAATGAAATAATTTATATATGAAAAATTATCAAAAAAATCCAATCTATCCATCTGTACCATTTTCATGCATGTTTGAACAACCTAAGGTTGCTGTATATGGCAATTTGCATAATTGGCATTTAAATAAGCACATATGGAGTTTGAATTTGAACCCTTGGTTCAAACCAACTTCATTTAATCTGTTCTAAGTTGCATTAGCCAAAACACACTCATTTTTCCATGTCATGAGCATGCATCATATTATGCATTGTATTGATTGGGTTCTTCCTTGTTTGCTGGTGTTTGTCCCCTCTCGATAGACGTGGTTCGGACGATGTGATCGATGACACCGATGTACAAGTATACTATCTTTGAAAGTGTCAGGCAAGCAAAACCCCCTTGCTCATTCCGATACAATCCCACTCTCTCGCTCTTGCTCTCTTTTACTGCATTAGTACAACAACGATTCAACGGTTGCATGCTGCGGTGGTTGAACCCCTTTCCTCTGCATGACCTGTCATTGCCACAGTAAATAGATGAAACCCACTAGCATGAGTAGGAGTTGTTTGAGCCCTGATGTGCCTACTCATTCATGCTTGTTTGTCATGCCTGCTACTGCTTAGAGTTGAGTCAGGCCTGATTCATCGGGGATGAATTGGAGGTGTGTGTACATGTCCTATTGTGTGTGAGCTAAGTGTGTGAACACGATTTGGTAAAGGTAGCGGTGAGAGGCCATGTAGGAGTACATGGTGGGTTGTCTTATTGAAGGCATCCTTAGGAACTGAGTTCTGTGTTTGTGATCCATGAACAGTTACTACCACACATTGGGCTCCGGGCACTCCAAGCTCCCTCGACTTATTAATCAACTCGATCTCTGTCCAGGAGTTGCAACTAGTTTCTGGTGTTTGTAGGTAGTGTTAGTAGTCTACCAAGTGGCACCTGGTACAGGTGGGCTTGGGACAGACTAGGCACAGTGGCCCGGTGTACCAAGTGGCACCTGGATGGTGGGCTTGGGAACCCTGCAAACATGTTTGGGGCCATGAGAGACACCCCGGCCGGATCTCCTTGCGGATGGAACCCGAATAGGCGGTAAACCTGGACGAGAGACTTGTGTGGTTAGTCAGGTTGTGGCCGACTCCCTCGCCAGGCTTCCGCTTGAATGTTGCCGAGATACACGAGGTGTACATGGCGGTAAGTGGCAAGAGCGTGTGTGAAGAAGTACACCCCTGCAGGGTTAACATCATCTATTCGAATAGACGTGTCCACGGTAAAGGACTTCTGGGTTGCCTGTACAGTTCATAGACAAGTGAAATTGGATACTCTAAAATGTGCAAAATAAGCATGAGTGCTATGGATGGCATTCTCGTAGGGAGACGGGAGCGGATCCATAGTGGTGTATTGATATGGTGAATATGTGGACTCGTGTGCGCCACCTCAAAAGAGTTACTTGCAGTCGTAGTTCAGGATAGCCACCGAGTCAAAGCTGGCTTGCTGCAGTTAATCCCCACCATCCCCTTTGTTGATAATGATGCATATATAGTTAGTTCTGATGTAAGTCTTGCTGGGTACATTTGTACTCACGTTTACCTATTTTATGTTTTTCCTGAGAGACTTCAGTCTCACTAGTAGTTTCACGTGGACTTCGACGTTTAGCTTGTTACCTCAGCTACGATCTTGAGCCCTCGGCAGGATCTGGTAGTTAGTCAGGCTTCTCAGCCTTTTTCATTTGTAGTTGTCTATACTCAGACATGTTAAGCTTCCGCATGTGCTTTGACTTGTATGCTCTGGACGTTGGGTCGTGAGACCCATGTTTGTAATATCTCGCTCCTCGGAGCCTATTGAATAAAATACTTGAGTTGTAGAGTCATGTTGTGATGCCATGTTGTATTTGCACATATCGAGCATATTGTGTGTATGTTATTGAAATGCTTGGTATGTGTGGGATCTGACTATCTAGTTGTTTATCCTTAGTAGCCTCTCTTACCGGGAAATGTCTCCTAGTGCTTCCACTGAGCCATGGTAGCTTGCTACTGCTCCAGAACACTTAGGCTGGACGGCATGTGTCCTTCTTCGTTCCTGTGTTTGTCCCTTCGGGGAAATCTCACGCGATGAATACCGGAGTCCTGTTAGCCCGCTACAGCCCGGTTCACCGGAGTCCTGCTAGCCCAGTGCTACAGCATGGATTCACTCGCTGATGACCGACACGTTCGATGATGGGTCATGGATGCCTGTCCGTGTAAGTTTGTGCCACTTTGGGTTTACGACTAGCCATGTCAGCCCGGGCTCCTTATCATATGGATGCTAGCGACACTATCATATACCCAAAAGGCGCAAACGGTCCCGGGCAAAGGTAAGGCGACACCCGTGGGGATACCGTGCATGAGGCCGCAAAGTGATATGAGGTGTTACATGCTATATCGATGTGGCCTTGAGTCGGGGTCCTGACAGGGACAAATTGTCCCCACCCCGGAACCCCACGAGAGGGTGGTATTCCTTCCTCATTTTGTATGCAGGCTAGGGTTTCTCCTCCACCCATTTGTTTGCGGCATCATGTGTCATTATGGGATTGATTTTCATGATCCATCCCCCAATTCTTTCCTCAACATCTCGACATTCATTGTCGCGTGCGAGGCCTTTCTCCGCGTCCCGCCGTATTTCGGCTTATGGCTGAAGGTTTTTAATGTGAAGCCCAAGGTAGTGAGTGGCGAGCATGCCGAATGCAGAGGGGCCATGGCGATCAAGATGCCCAACGTTACATGGCCAGCAGGTACTTTCAATGATTCCGTCAAGGAGTGGCAACAGCAGTGGTTTTACATCACCGAGCCGCGTGGCAAGGAATGGGCAACCACTCCAAAGTTCAGATCCGGCGCCCCCCTGCGACTTACGTCCTGGCCCAAGAAGGGTCTGAACTGGGCTTTGTCCGAGGAGCTATTGGAGCTCCATACGCACTTCCAAGACATGGAAGACAAGAACGTCAAGCTCGTCAATGTAGTCCAGGTGATGTTAGTTCGCCAGATTCTACCTTATCAACACCGGGCTTGCAATTTATGGGAGTTCGACCCGGCCAAGAACTAGACCTTGCCAGAGCTCTTTGGCTCCTCGCATAAGGACATCTGGAAGGTGCTTTCAAAGTCCGGCAAATCATGGGTAAGTGAATGTTCGTTGACAATTCATATGTTTCATTCGCATATCCTTAGGAAAATGCTTGATGTGTTTCCCCCAAATTTCCCAGGGCTGGACGAAGAAGGAGGGGCGGATCTACTGTCCGGCCCCGCTGCTAGAAGAACCGGTTGGCCCGCTTTTGATGAAGATGCTGGTCCCGGCACCTTACAAGGCACTGATGAAGAAGGCCGAAAAGGAGGCCAAGAAGACCAAGGGCAGACTCCATCGTCATGGCGCTTCAGACACAAGATCCGAAGACTCCAATGCCCATTCTTCCTCCAAAGAGGATGAGGAGGAGAAAAGAGATGAATCCCCCAGAGGGGGAAGAAAGAAAAGGACGACCTCCACATCCCTGGAGGCCGAGTCGACTAAGAGGGGAAAAACTCCTCTTCCAGAGGAGTCCACCGCCGCTGCCGATAGCAGCCCGGAGTGGGATCCCAGGGCCAAGCCCCTGATGAACTCTTGAGTGTAAAATCCAAACACGCTCACATGTCCAGACTTGTCATGGCATGACGTTCGAATATGAGACGTGCTTTTCTCAGTCCGGCGAAGCCCCGTGCTGAACAATCCTCGTCGGAGGATTAGCTAGGTTCGGATGCAATGGAGAGCGGAACACCCCCAAAGGCCCCCTCCTCCAAACATATGAATGAAACCGAGGTTTCATCCCAAAAGAAACCAGGCCATGGAGGGGGAAGAAGATCGTGAAGGCGGCGCCAGGGGGCCAGACTTCAGGGTCCGGACACATATAAGAGAAAGCTCCTGTGGGGGTCGACGACGGGGGTTATCTTGAATTCGGCCCCCGGCCAGACACTATTCTGGAGACCCATGAGACCCCAGGATCAGACAGGCGGCCTCCGTCAGCTGGAGGAGGTATGTCTGCTCCACCGCCCGCCTCTGTCCAACTAGAGGTGCCTGATACTTTATTGGCGGCGCTGAAGGGTGCCTCCATCGTTGATGAACACCGTGCCCTTATGGGTGCGGTGATTGAGAAGATTCAGTCCGCTGAAAGTGGACTGAATGAATCCTGTATCAGCCTCATAAGAGGCTTTGAGGTATGTGTTATGAGATTTGTAAGAGTTTCATGGTATAGATAGCATCCCCTGATACACTGTTCGGTGAAAGAAGGAACCGAATAGAAGATCAAATTTTATGTTTGCAGGGACTCACTTGATGACATCTATCACTCTTTTTATATAAGCAGGCGTCTATAGCGACTGCCGCCTCTCATGTTGCGGAAGTATCCGGACCGAGGAAAGAGTCTGGAGCAGACCGAAGGAGAACTTGGCCAACTGAAGAAACAACTGGAGGATAACCAAGGTATGCAGGAACCTTGTTTATTTAGCACAAATGAATAAGTGTGCATGATGAAAATATTTTTGTAATGTGCTCTAGGGGCGACGGCCGAAATTGGGGCTCTTAAAAAGGCTATGGCCGAAGCCGAGAAGAAGGCAGTCGCCGAGCAGGCTCTCCGTGAGAAACACGAGGCCAGAGTTATTGAGGCTAAGCGAGAGCTTCAAGAGGCCATAAATAAATGCAAGACCTTGGAGCAGAGTTTTGCAGGGAAAGAATTCGAACTCTCCCAGGCTCACCAAACCGCAAGTGATGCCCGGGGGGAAGCCCAAGGTGCCCTGAAGGAAATTCAGGAGGCGAGGAAGATTGCGGCTGGTAAGGCTTTTCTGTACAAAGCGGGTATTTGGAAGGAGAAAATCAAGTTCAAAGTTTAAATTCTGATTTTTCCAGGTGTATTTGCGGAGCTGCCATGCAGCATATCTGACGCCGCCCAATTCTACCGAGTTGAAGAGAGGAGTACTGCGGATAAGCTCTTCTTGATGCAGTACCTAGCGCCGAATTATCCGATGCCGTTTTCTGATCAACTGTAGCAGCTGGTCAAACTTCATAAGGCGGCCGAGCTAGCCATGAAGGCTTTGATTATCCTGCTGTGGCCTGCCGAGCCGATTCCAAGCAGTTAGTTTGGGCTCGTGAAGGGGATTGTGAGTGCCTGCCCTTGACTCGAAGTCATCAAGCGGTCGGTCTGCATAGAAGGTGCGCGAATGGCCTTCGCCCGCGCGAAGGTGCATTGGGGGAAGATGGATGCGGAAAAGCTGATAACCGTGGGACCGCCAAAGGGAAAGAAGCACTGCAAGCCCAAGCTGTATTATGAAGGTGTCTTGAAAGGAGTCAGCCTTGCGGCGGAGCAATGCACAAAGGACATTATATTTCCATGAATACGGTCATGTTTGTCCTTTGTAATATTTGAACAAGATCATTTCTATCATTTATTGCTTGTTGTTTGAAAGTTTTTCCTCCTGTGCGGCCGTTTTATATACTAATGCTGAGAGTTGGCCAGTCTTCGGATTCTGCCCCCACGTGGTAAGTACGGGGGTGTTCAGGATAAACCTAAAGAATCTTTATCCCAATTTTGGGTCCTTGAAGGAGGTGTTCAGCACAACGAACCAGGCAATCAGACTATAGGGCATTAACACTCTCACTTAGCCATAGGAGTTTTAAAAGGAAGGTAGGCGCAGCCCCTGGTGTTCGGAAGACCGCACGAGGGGCTTTACATGCGCCTGATCGGAAAAAAGCCGATCCCTCGCACGCTGCATTGGGTATGGCATTATGCGGAAGAAATCCTTAAAGATTTTACAACCTCTTGAACAACTGACCAGCTCACTCTGCATCATGACAGCCAGTTTTCGGCTTTCTCTACTGAGGTGCTCGTCCGGAAGAACCGGGACACAATCGCAGTAGTTCTCCCTGTGCTACCTTAGCCGATATAGCGGAAGTAAGGTACCAAAACATAGGAGCCGGGCAAACCCAACCATTAGCCCAAGACATGATTCAGAGCTGATGCATATAATGCTATAAGTATGGGGTGCCGAACTGCCGTGAAGGTGTTCAGACTTTATTGCCATATTGTGGGTATAAAGAAGCCCCTGGCGTGTTGAAGCATAACGCCGAATGCCGCTACCTTTTGACCAAAGAGTTTTAATAAGGAAAAAAGAGCATCATATGAACTCACATTTTGTATTTGAATAATGTGTCCATGCATATGAGTACAGGTAATGTGATAAAAAGAAATATGACTGCGGAACCTGCTGAGGCCAGGCGGGGGGAAGGTGTATGCGGATTTGGAGTGTGGTCGGATGATCATAGAGGGGATTATCTAGAGATTCCGTTACGCGCTCGAACTGTCGTCACGCCATCCATCTTGGCCTATGCAGAGGTGAACCTGCAAAGAAAATGTAAGAGATGGTTTCGCGCCATAGAGCGGTTGAGCCGCGGTGTGTGGCTTGTCTTAACTTTTTGCCGAAGTGTTTTTAGTGAAGCGTCGGGCGAACCGGACTATCCTGCCATGCAGTAGTTCGGATTCCTTTGGTGGTGTCCGGGGGCTGGGCCTTGCCATTAACCGTGATGACGCCGCGTGGACCGGGCATCTTGAGTTTACGATAGGCGTAATGTGGCACCGCATTGAACTGGGCGAACATGGTTCGTCCGAGCAATGCCTGATAGTCACTGTGAAAGGGGACGATGTCGAAGACTAACTCTTCTATACGATACTTGTCTGGAGATCCGAAGACCACTTTTAGTGTGATCGTGCCCGTGCAACAGGCCTCTACACCTAGTATGACACCCTTGAAGGTGGTTTTTATGGGTTTGATCCTTGAGGGGCCAATGCCCATTTTGCGGACTGTGTCTTGATAGAGCAGGTTCAAGATGCTGCCCCCGACCATGAGGACTCGTGTGAGGTGGAATCCGTCAATGATGGGGTCGAGGACCAATGCGGTTGAACCACCATGACGAGCACTTGTAGGATGGTCCCTGCGATCGAAGGTTATCGAACAAGAGCACCATGTATTGAGCTTCGAGGCGACTGGCTCCATTGCGTAGATGTCCCTTGGTTCATGCTTCTGCTTGGGAATATGGGTTGCATATATTATATTCACCATTTTCATTCTGTCCTCCTGTGTTTGGTGATCGGGACTCTTCGTCGTTGTCATCGCTTTGGGACCCCTTCCCCTTGTTTTCGGTGCCTGACCTGCTGGCTTGTCTGAAGACCCAGCATTCTCTGTTGGTGTGATTGGCTGGTGTTCCTGGGGTGCCATGAACTTGGCATGGACGGTCGAGTATGCAGTCCAGACTGGACGGGCCTGCATTGTTTTTGTTGATTGGCTTTTTCCGCTGACCGGACTTGAAGCCACTGAATCCGGCATTGACTGTCGTGTCCTCGACACTATCACCGTTTTTACGACGCTTATGTTTGTTGCGCCGTGGTTTATCGTTGCTGTCCCAGGCTTTTGATGTGCTAGGCTTGCTTGATGTGTTGTTGCTACGAGCCAAACAGCTATCTTCGTCCGCGCAAAAGCAGGTCATGGGTGTTGTGAGCGATTCCATGGACTTTGGCTTTTCTTGGCCGAAATGTCGGGTAAGCCACTTGTCGCGGATGTTATGCTTAGAGGCCGCTAGGGCTTCGGCATCCGGACAATCGACAATTTGGTTCTTTTTAGTTAGGAACCGGGTCCAAAATTTCCTGGCTAACTCTCGAGCTGTTGGGTTATGTGACTTAAGTCATCAGCATCCGGTGGTCGCACATAAGTGCCCTGGAAGTTGTCCAGGAATGCGTCTGCCAGGCTCTCCCAACTCCCGATGGAGCTTGTCGGCAAGATATTTAGCCAATGCCGAGCTGGTCCTTTGAGTTTTAGTGGGAGGTACTTGATAACGTGTAGATCATCTCCACGGGCCATCTGAATATGGAGGAAGAAATCTTCTAACCATACCGCGGGGTCTGTAGTACCATCATATGATTCAATGTTCATGGGTTTAAACCCTTTTGGGAATCCATGATCCATTACATCCTCAGTGAAGCACTGGGGGCGTGCGGCGCTGCTGTGTCGGGCTACATTGTGTTCTATCCGGCTGGTCTTTTGTTTATTGTATCCGGTGTGACGGTCATCATCACACGTTGTGGCGCGCCCCCGTGATCCGTAGATCGATCTTGACTGTCCTACTTTGTTTTCCAGTACGTCTCGCAGGTCCTTCGTGTAGCCCCAGGACTTTGATTGGCGACGGGGTGCGGTCTGGACTTGGGGCTGATATGCCGCTTTGTCTCGGCCACGGGGTGGCCGGTCAGCCACATCATGCGCTGGTAGTGTGGGCTGTAACGCCTCCTCCTCGAGTCGAGGTAGCAACCTGCGGTTTAGGTAACTTTTGGTAGGGCGCTTGAGTCCGTATTCCTCGGCAGCCAGGACCTCGGTCCATCTATCAGTTAGCAGATCTTGATCATCTTGGAGCTGTTGCTGCTTTTTCTTTAGGCTCTTTGCAGTGGCTATAATCCGGCGCTAGAAGCACTCCTGCTCAACGGAATCCTCAGGCACGATGAATTCTTCGTCGCCAAGGCTCACTTCGTCTTCTGAGAGAGGCATGTAGTTATCATCCTCTGATTCTCCATCTGTTGCCTGTTCTTTAGGGCTAGTCTGCCCATCCCCTTGCTTGGCCTGCTCGAAGCCTGGCTGGGCAGGATTGTTTTTGTCTTCGGCACCATCCGGGTTGTTGTCTCTTGTGCCGGTATCATTATTTTTGCAATGGCGGGGCTTGGAGCGACACCTATGACGCCGGTGCCTAGATTGCTTCTCCACGGGGTTATCTTCCGTTGCCTGATCGCCATTGCTTTCTTTAGGGGTGTCCACCATATATATATATATATCGTATGATGAGGTGGCTGTCCAGTGCCCTATAGGCGGTGGTTCCTGTTCTTCTCCTGCATTGTCATCCGTACTGTCGATGTCTTCGGAGTTGAAGTCAAGCACGTCGGTTAATCATCGACGGTGGCTATTAAGTGGGTGGTGGGTGGGGAACGAATTTCTTCGTCGTCCGCTTCCCACTCGAGCCGGATATAGTTCGGCCAAGAGTCTCCTGACAAGGAAAGAGACCTTAATGAATTTAGCACATCACCCAAGGGCGAGTGTTGAAAAATATCCGCGGAGGTGAACTCCATGATTGGTGCCCAATCAGATTCGATAGGCACGGGAGTACGCGGTTAGGATCCGGTGGCCGGAAACGAGTCCAAGGGTCCGATGACGCCATCCTTGCAAGAGGTGGGATCAGTGCTCAGCTCCAACGCCGATGAGTGTGCGACCTCCATGGCGGGGTCCATCCACCCATCCTCGGAAGGCGCGATTTGCTCCGGATTGATTACCGGGCCTGCCGCAGGTGCGATCTCCCGAACACTGTCTGATGGCAGATCTAAGTCATGCTCGTCGCGACTGTTCGATGTACCTGACATGGGCTCGAATCCGTCGAAGATCAAGTCTCCGCGGATGTCGACAGTGTAGTCCAAGCTTCCAAACATGACCTGATGGCCAGGGGCGTAGCTATCGATCTGTTCCAGGTGGCCAAGCGAGTTGGCCCACAGTACAAAGCCGCCGAATACGAAGATCTGTCCGGGATGGAAAACCTCCCCTGGACTACATCGTTGAAGATGATTAAAGGAGCCATCGAGCCTTATCGCGATGACATAGTGGAACTCTCAATGAAAGCACCAATGTCGGTGTCAAAACCGACGGATCTTGGGTAGGGGGTCCCGAACTGTGCGTCTAAGGCTAACGGTAATAGGAGGCAGGGGACATGATGTTTTACCCAGGTTCGGGCCCTCTTGATGGAGGTAATACCCTACTTCCTGCTTGATTGATCTTGATGATATCAGTATTACAAGAGTTGATCTACCACGATATTGTTGAGGCTAAACCCTAGAAGCTAGCCTATGATTATTATTGTTGTTGTCCTACGGACTTAAACCTTCCGATTTATAGAGACACCGGAGGGGGCTAGGGTTACACAGAGTCGGTTACAGAGAAGGAGATCTACATATCCGAATTGCCAAGCTTGCCTTCCACGCAAAGGAGAGTCCCATCCGGACACGGGACGAAGTCTTCAATCTTGTATCTTCATAGTTCAACAGTCCGGCCAAATTATATAGTCCGGTTGTCCAAGGACCCCTTAATCCAGGACTCCCTCGGTGGGTGCGCCCCCACCCTCATGGGCAGCCCGGGACTCTCCTAGCCCACATCTTTCACTCTAGGGGCTTCTTTTGGTCCACAAAAAATAGTCAAAAAATTGGCACGTCAATTGGACTCCGTTTGGTATTCCTTTTCTGTAAAACTAAATAACAAGGAAAAAAACAGAAATTGGCACTGGGCTCTAGGTTAATAGGTTAGTCCCAAAAATCATATAAAATAGCATATAAATACATATAAAACATCCTAGTTGGATAATATAATAGCATGGAACAATCAAAAATTATGGATACGTTGGAGACGTATCACGGCGCCACGGCACGCCGCATCGCTCCCTGATCCTGCTCGTTCCGGGCTCGGCCTCGCCGGGGGTGGGGAGGGGGGGTCACGACCCCCTCCCCCCTGCTTGGCCTCGCGCTAATGCACATAGTGCACCTTATTCTGTTTTCCATCCAAACAACGCACGCAACCCCAGAGCCACACCCATAAGATAGACAGGGGCGACGGGGTGTGCCAGACTCACCTCCTGCTTAGGCTCGTTCCAGGCGCGGCCACGCAGGGGGTGGGGAGGGGGTCAAGACCCCCTCCCCCCTGCTGGTCCTCGCACTAACGCATGTAGTGCACTTGGTTGATAGGCGAAGTGCGGTTATTCTGTTTTCCATCCAAACAACGCATATAACCCAGAACCACACCCCTAAGATAGATAGGGGCGATGGGGTGTGATGGACTCGCCTCCGCATGCGGCGCCGCGGCACGCCGCGTCGCCGCCTGCTCCGGCTTGTTCCAGACTCGGCCTCGCAGGGGTTGGGAGGGACGGTCACGACCCCCCCCCCCTGCTCGGCCTCGCGCTAACGCATGCAGTCCGCTTGGTTGACAGGCGCAAAGTGGTTATTTCGTTTTCCATCCGAACAACACATGCAACCCAGAGCCACACCCCTAAGATAGGGAGGGAGAGACGGGGTGTGACGAACTCACCTTCGCATGCGGCACCGCGGCACGCTGCTCACTTCCTGCTCCGGCTCGTTCCAGGCTTGGGCTTGCAAGGGGTGTGAAGGGGGTCACGACCCTCCTCCCCCCTGCCCGGTCTCGCACTAACGCACGCTGTGCGCTTGGTTGACAGGCGCAGTGCGGTTATTCTGTTTCCCATCCAAACAATGCACGCAACCCCGGAGTCTACATTTCAAACAAGTGTTACAACAAAAGAAAATGTGAGGGGGGGGGCAACCCCCCTGTGGGGATCCCGACTCATAAGTCGTGATCACCGAATGCACATGTACAGTGATCCCAGAGATCAATGCTCACTAAACACACAGAAGCTGAATAACAAGAGTCTTACATCCATACATACCGTCTTACACAAATTATGACCATTATGGTCAAGTCTTACATAGATAAAGCCACAAGGGCTGAAGACCAAATAAACTTATGCAGCGGAAATCTTCGTCGATAGGTAGAGCCCATGCCATCTGCCTTAACCCTACAGGAATTCTGACTGGGAAACGTCCTAGTTCGCATGTTCGTCTCCAAAGAACTCTTCTTCGAACTCCTGTTCTTCCATGCCTGGCCAGCCAAATAATCAGTGGCAAGCCAATGAGTACTTTTAATGTACTCGCAAGCAACCCATGATTGGAATAGGGCACAATAATGCAATGATACAACACCAAGTAGGTTGTTTGCAGAAAGCTAGTTTTGAGTGCAAGGACATGTTCAACAACTGGTAAATCATGCATCATATGAATTCAACTAACCATAGGGACTGGTTACATATATCAACATAAAGGGAGTGGGATTCAACACAACTCAATCATGTCAAGTCCTTTGACTTGACCCAAGTAGTTCTTCCCACTTATCCAAACACACGCATTGGTCTGTAAACAAGTGGACATTCCAAGAGCGGATACCCAACTTTCCTTGACCGTGGACACGACTATTCGAATAGTTTTACACTCTGCAGAGGTTGCACACTTTACCCACAAGATCCGGGGAACTTCCGTGTCATCCACGACCCGCGGTACCTCAAGTACCCGAGGTAAGCACCCGATCACTATCTTTCCCTAGACGACACTAACATAGAGTCCACTCGATTGGTAGTAACCCCCATGCCCAGCATTTCACATCTTAAAATTGTGGAGAGATACCACTAGCACGGGGCACCAACGGTGTGTCCGGTGCCCTGTGAAAACAGTCATGGCCGCCCTACATGGCACGACCCCGTCCAGGGAGAGAGCACCAACTATCGCCCATCATTAGTAATGCGGGATCCAAGCTAGTATCATCCTAGGTAATCAATAATGCTCTTTCCCATATAAGGGTAGAGTGGTTGCGCATGTAAGGTTGGAACAACGGTTGCAACTTAAACCAATCCATTTTGAAAACAACACACACACATGCCATGGTACACCACTTCGTCACCAAGTGGTTACCCAACTCATTATCTACCTCGAGCATAGGAGGCACCTGATAGGGTTTTTCAAAAGTTTTTGAAAATAACCTTGCTTCCATCACCATGCATATACCCATCCCATTTGCATAGCAGCTACTTAGCATCCTAGCTACTCCCACTTGCATAACCCTCATAGAAAGGTAGGGTCATGCATCATGCAAGTATCAACGATAAAAACAACAGAGTAACCCACCAGAGTGGTACCCTCTCATCATGATTCCGGTGCAACAATAACAAGTGCTATATGACATGCATAAAAAGGTTTCATGGTATGGTCAAAGGGCTGCTTGCCTGGTTCATCAGAGTCTTCAAGTCTTCTCATCCTTCTCCAAATACTCCGTCTACTTTGTCAACTAATGTCGGAAACAATCACAATAAGCAACACAACAAGGCAAAAATAAAAGTGCTCTAGAAATGTCAACTTGTTTTTGATAAATACTATGGGGAAATCTAAGAAGGGGGAAATTGCTAGTTCTTGATTTGGAGTTATAGAATAGGAGAAATGGATTTATAGATGGGAATATAAATGCTCAAATTTGAATTTAAATTTGAGCAGTGCAGAAAAGTTTCATGGATATTTATGAATGTTACACCATTAAATAGGTGGGATTATTCTAAGATTTTAGGAGTTGGAATTATTCCATTCGGATAAATATTTTATCCTGTGGATTTTTTATAAAACAGATAGAAGAAGAAAAAGAAAAGTGGCACTGTGCCACTAGGCCAGAAAGGTCACAGTGCAGCAGGCCCAGAGGGAATCCAGCCCGTGCGAGGCAGCAAAGTCGAAGCCGTAAAGGCGAAGAACACCTTCAGCCGACGGGCTAACCAGTGCGCGCGCGCATGCGTTTTAAAACCTGATTGGTGGGTCCCACCTGTCAGGGCATGAGACTGACAGACAGGGCCCACGGTCATTCTACTTCCGTCCAGAGGTGCCGGCGATCTCGCCGGCAGCAATATAGGGCACGGGAGGATGCTTGGGTGGTACCGTTGTGCTCACGGAGGAGCCGCCGTCCGGATGGAGGTGTAGTTGGTCGCCGGGGTGGCCTGGTTTGCCGGCGACGAGGAGGAAGGACGGTGGTGTGTCAGGAGGTGGACGGACTGCTCTGTTCGGCCTGCAATCGATGCGAAAGAGGGAGGGGAAATGATCAGTGGGCTCCTGCGGCTCTAGATTGAGTGAGAGTGGGGGCGGAGAGGGCCCGTACCTCTGGATCGACGGTGTCCCGAGGCGACAGAGCTCGAGCTTGATCTCGAGCTCAGGCTTCTCCGAGGAGGAGTGGGTGGCTCGGGCAGTCAATAGGGAGGGGAAGAGAGCGAGGGGTGGTGAGAAAGGGGCTCGGGGTGGCCTTATATTGCTGGCCCGGGACTCACTATGGACAGAGCTCACGGGTGCCCGCGATAGCGGCTCTGGTGGCAAAGGGGAGGAGCTGGGGCTGCTCTGTGGTGCTCGTGGGGGTAGTTCAGGCCCCTGGGAGGAGAGAGAAGGAGCGGGGCGAGATCGAGGCGAGACCCGAGTGAGCACAGAGAGTGACGGAGCTGGGTGGCGCTCTGTCCATGCGAAGGACGGGCAGGGGAGAGAGAGGAAGGAGGGGGCCGACTGTGTGCCGTGTCTCGGACGTCGAGGTGGTCCTCCTGGCGCGCGGGGGAGAGCCGAGGTGGCCGGGTGGCTCGGACAGAGGGCGGCTACAGTGCGGAAGCGCACTATAGCGCGCTTCAGAACGCCCATATGGTTGTCCAGGCCATTTTCTATGCTTGTGGGCGCACCCTTGCATGTCCAGTAGTCTTTGGGGGGTGCTAAGGAAGGGATCTTGTCCTTGGATCCTTTGGATGGCCAGTGGGTGAACAGAGAGGAAGGAGAAGAGTGGAAATGGGGCTGTCCAGAATACAAAATTGGTGGTTTCATCCCCTTGATCAATGAGCATTGACTTGTGCCAAATGCCATAGGTAGAGGGAGGTTAGGAGGAGGTGCGGTAAAGAGAACTCATTTTTATTAGTGGAAGAGTCCCAAACAGGGTTTTTAGTTAAAATGCAGAAGGTGTTTGATATGGTTTTGGGGTACTTGCACTGATTTCCTTCTTGTGCCACTTGGCAGGGGTGTTTTCCACGACAAAATGACAAGGTAGAAGGAAGATGAGCTTATTTGGAAGAGTTTGGTAATGTAACTTTGGCAAACCCTAGAAATTAGCATAAATGAACTTGTGTAGATCTAGTTGAGAAAATCACTTCCCCTTGATGCACCACTCGGTGTAGTGGCCTCATTTGGTCATGTGAACATGCTCACAAAAGTTGGGGTCAAGGAGAGAAAGTTGGTAGTACAAAGTTGTTCAAATTTGATTCTGGTCAGAGAGGGTTTTTGGGCATTTTGGTGAACCACAATGACCTTGATTGAGATGAGGCTTTGCAAGGTGATCACAATATGCATTTGTGACTTGCTGGATTTTCCTTGGATTTTTATAAAAATATTTCCTGTAGAAATATTTCAAATCCTTGAAATGGGAAGAAATGGTTTTGGGAGGTTTTGTCCAATATTTTGAACATGACCATGTGTTGAAAGTCTTATATATGACAATATATGCCCACTAAGTTTCCCTGATTTTTCTCAAATATTTTGGAAGCTTTTAAATAATTTTAACCTATTAAAGACCATTTCTGGCCTAAAGAAAAAGCCTTTAAATAAAATAGGAAAATTACTTCTAAAATTATTTTTTTGTGGTTTATGAGAGTCCTATATCTAATAGGTTTCGAATATGCTCTTTGAAATATTTTTCATACCCCAAATCAAGTACTTGTAGTGAAAACCTCAATTCAGGGGTTTTTGGAAACTAATTTTAGAAAATACTATTTGGCCAAATTATTTTTTCAAGAAATTATTTTTATGTCCTATACACATGGCATGATCATTGGGCAAGGTTTTGGATCAAGGAGAAGGGGTATAATAGCTGGAGGATTTGTTTTATTTTTAGAGCACTTGCAACAAACACACAAAAATCAAAATCAAGCAAAGTCCAAAACACTCAAAAGTTTTTGTTAACCCATATTTATCATGATTATAAGCTTAAGTCTAGTGGAATGAAAATCAGGGTGTGACACCCCTCTCCCGTGCCAAGGACTGTAGCAACTACACGCAAAAATAGATGCAGCACGCAGCTCTGGCAAATGAAGTGCATTTGCTTAGACGAAGCAGTACGGTATCATAAGCAATACAGTTTCGGAAACACATACATGAATAAAAAAGCAATGCAGTCCGGTATTAGAAGCAATGCAGTTCGCACAGAAACCACATATACAAAACAAAGAAAACAGGGTTCACCTATCTATATATATAAATATATTAGGAATTTATATAAAATAAAATAGACGCAATTTCATCCACATACGCTGCTGCCAAGTCTGAATCTATTCATACACACTATCTACCTTAGATAGCACATAGTACAAGCCATAACACTAGCTGTTGTCCATACTCACATCTTTAACCAAAAAAAATGCGAAATGACTGTTACTGCGATTGTGCTGCGACTGCGAATGCGAAAGCGAATTAAGCTCGAGGCTTGCAATCAGATCTCGTAGCTCATGCGGCATGTCTTCATAATACAACATGTTGAAAGGATTGAAGAGCAACTGGAAAATGTACTCACCTTCCAATCTTCAACAGCAGGCTGAAAAAACTTCAAAAAATCCAGATCAGTGATTTGAAAAAAAAGGTTGTCGTCAGAACGAAATGCGAATTTAAAAAAAGCAGTAACAAAAAAAAGAAACACAGAAGGCGTTACATCGGATTTGAGAATTTTCTCGACCAGACGCATGCCGTCATACACCTGTGTCAACATGAGAACCTAGATTCCACACTCATTTGTTCCCTGCGCTGGCATAGTCGGGTAAGAGGGCTTCTCTGCCAATTTATCCCAGACAGGGTAATTCCTGGAGTTATACAACTTTTCACCATAAATGTTCTTTAACAGCTGAGTCATCCTCCTCATCTGGCGAAAAGTGGAAAGGCAGCACAAAGTAAAAAACACATGTCGCATATGAGGTCACATGAAGCAAAAGTACAAGTTCTTTTAAACCTATAGACAGTCACTCTTTTAAATGCATGTGAGGTCATTTTGTTCTATTACTCTTTTACGCAAAAATGGGTGTGTTTGGACAAAGAATGCGGTTCTGTGTCGCATATGTTGCAGTGCAATATATAAACAAAGTGTGGTGCTATGTGTGCTAACAATGCATGAGCAATTTAAAAAAATATGCATTACAAGAAAGACAAAATAATCTTTCCACTCAGCTTAAAAAATGACATACCACTTCACTACAATCTTAATGGTAGTCAGTACTGTGCCAATCTGTCGTGAAATCAGGTTGGCCAGTGTACTTCCTGGTGTCATGGATATCGATGGTGTGGCAATGCTGGTTCATCGTGTATAATGAATAATGACCATCATTGGAGCGCGGCATCATAATCTGTCACATCAAAAAATGAAACAAAAGTTCATTCGACACGTAGCATTAGGACCACTTCTTCAAATAACTATAAAAAGAAATGCAACAAAGAAGAAAATAAAAATATGGACTTACCAGTTTTGCATCCAACAGGTTTTCATCGCCAACAAAAACCTTGAACTACTTAACTACATCTTATATAACGAATGGGTTATGCACAACTGGCAACAGAGGATGTCCATCCTCATCTTTCTTCACATCGGTTTCCATTTGAAGAACATACTGGATAGAAAAAGAACAAAAAAGACATGAAAAAAAGAGTAAAACCTGCATGAAGGCATGGACATTAAATAATTATGTACAAGACAAACAATGCACCAAAGCAAAAATAAACATAAAATAGACACATTTACCGTGATAAATAAAGGTGAAAGTAGCACATGTTCACCAGAACGATAAACTGAACTCATTTCATCGTCTTGCTTCTAGTACTTAATGACATAATCCATGAGATACGAGTCCATTAAAGCTCCTTTGCCAAATGTATTAAAGATATAGCCAACTTTGACTGATTTGACATCACCAAAAGGATTATTCACCATCAAGAACATGTTTCTGCATTAAACATACACAGATGGGGTCAAAAATAAAGTTAAAAACAAAACACAAAAAATGAATGAAGAGCACACACATAAAACTTATTCACTATATTTTCTTACAAATCTTTGCTGAGAACGAGATCCTTTATTATCCTCGCCTCATCAATATATCTGAACCTCGGAGGCCTCAGTTTCTCTAAGGAGCCTCTCAACTTAAAAGCCCTCTCACCTACCCTCTTGTTAGAGAATACATCAGCCTCATCTAAGCGAGGACGATTGATAGCTGCACTCCTAGTCCTGGTGACGCATCGCAACGGAGTAACGAAATCATCAACATCAACATCAACTGCATCATGCGGAGAGCTTGGTCGAGAAACAGACGCCACATCTGTGTTCAAACCATCTCCAGCCAAAGAACTAGAATTATCTGGAGAGATTTCAATGGCACAATCCTTCATAACTACCTCAGAACCCTGGGACTCAAACAGTGATGTACAGCCTCCATGAAGACCCCCATCAAAACCTAAAAACATGGAAACACTCAACACAAAAAACAAAACCCAAAAACATTGAACGGATCTCAATAATATAAAAAATGCAGTTCCCTAAAGAAGAGGATGCATCCCACTTGTCAAGAACAATGCAGCCCACTTATAAAGAAAAATGCAGCCCACTTATCTATAACAATGCAGCTCACATTTCTATAACAATGCAACTCACTTGCCCGAAGCAAGCAATAGACAAAAAATAAATTAGGGAAATAAAGAAGTTCACTAAAACAACCTTTGTCTGCAAAAATTAAAAGTAATGATAAATCAAGGCAACACTTTGTCGATGTGAGCCAACTATAGAGCATGACCTTTCTGATGTAGCCAATGTGCTCCCCCCAAATTGAGCAACTCGAAAACCATCCCAAGTCTACAAGAATTGAAACATATAGAATCCACAATCATGCCTGCAATAGAAGAACAAAAAACCATCAGTTTCACATAATGAAATATAAAAAGAACAGTTGATCATTATGATGGTGAGGGATTGTAAGGAACATACCCATTTGGCTGAAGTGGCAGAATGACATGTTTCAACACAAATTCATCAAGTGTAGGAGGATTTAGCGGTTCACCAGAACTTGAGCTACCTTCTTTCCATGCACGCTTGATATTTTTAACCATCCTCCTAAAAATCCTGATCACATCAGAGCTGCCAGGTTTATTGAGCGATTCAAGAAATTCAAACCGCTTTTCTTTGAAATTTAAGGCGACTGTACAATAATGACCAACGCCATCCCTCATCTCTGGCGGATCAAATGTTGCAAACAAGACCAGTTGGAAGTAAAAAAAACTATTACAAGAAGAAGAAACAGAACACTATAAAAACCAACACACAAAAAATGGTTTTCGACACATAAAAACGTTACTCACCATATCTTTTGTATCAACACGCTCCTCCGCTTTTGAAGAGAACATCATTTTAACACTCCTACCTACACTACCACCATTCCAAATACTTGTCCGCCAAAACAAAACCCAAAAAGAAATAGTGCTCAAGAAAATAGGTTATCACACGAAATCAGAAAAGAAAATCAAAAAATAAAACAAAAATTTATGCATGCTTACACAAATAGGGTACGGGACAACCATCATCGGTGATCCCTTAAACTTATCTACCAACAAAGAAACCCCGAGATCTATAAGGCTTGTAGTGAGCATCCCTTTATCCCAAAAAGATTGACCAACTTTGCCAATGGTAATATCAGCCACCTCAGTTTTAAAAGCAATCATGTCCCTGAATTTTTATGAAAAACTGAAACATATGACAATAAAGAAATAACAACAATGAAAAAGGGTAAATACCGGAAATAGAAAATACATATGAACAAAACAATTTTTACAAAGCCATACTTCTTATTTTTGTCCCTCCGAGACCTCGTAACAGCAGTATACAACTCATTGTATCTTCTCAGAAGAGCTGGATCAATGCTCGATGGTGTCACAACAGGAAATTCATCATTTGTAATAAATACATGAAGTTCACTTATCCAAAGAAATGAAGTTCAATATTATGATAAAGGAAACAAAACTGCAATACATTAGGAACATCATCAACAAAAGGATGAAGTTTCACTTATCATTAAACATCTAATACAACTACAATAGTAATTAAAAAATGAATGAGAAAAACTTCAACTTCACTGTTCAAAACAAAACTCTTGCCTTCAGTGTGAGAGTCTTCATGTTGTTGTTCTTTAGAGCTGACCAAAACATTGACTTGGCTAGGTTGCGACGAATCCACCAGAACCTCACTAGACTGCCCTTCTGTAGCAACATCAACATTGTTTGGATTTACGACAGTATGGTCAACCGCAACATCCTTAGATAATTCAGCTACATGAGGCTCCGCTCTAAATACATAAGGAACATCGCTGGGTGCCAGACAAACAGGAGAAGCAGCAACTCTACCAATAGGAAAAACATTCTCCACCAGCTTTTCAATGCCAAAATCGGAATCCTCTTGCCTACTAGGGGAAACAACATCGTGGAATTCCCGAGCTAAAGAAGGTTCTGCATTTTCGACGGCAACCGATACAAAAGCTTCAACACTGCCACCACCCACAACAGCACAATCCTCATGGTTCACATCAACATGAACTTCTATGTTTTCATACCCAGGCTGTGAATTTTTTTAAAAAGACACAATGTCTCACAAACGAGCATGGAGAATAATTAACACAACAACACAGGTCACTTATACAAAGACTGCAGTACACATATGCAAAACAACTGAAGTTCACTTATGTCAAACACTTCAGCTCACATGTGTCAAATAACTGCAGTAAATATATGAAAAAATAACTACAATTCACTTTGTCAAACACTGCAACCCACATATGAAAAAAGAATTGCACATCGGTTCTGTTAAATACTGAAGCTTACAAATGTAAAAGACTGCGGCCCACATATGCAAAAAGAACTGTAGTTCACTTCTCTCAAAGACTGAAGCTCACACATGAAAAACTATGCAGCTCACACATGTAAAACTATGCATCTCACACATGTAAAAGAAATGCATATGAGTGAACAGAACAGCGTACATCAAGCTTATAACAACAACAAAAAATTAGATTACAACCCACTAACAGAAAAAGTAATTCCATTATAACTTACCAGCTACAGCACCCGGAGGGGACGATGCACCAGCCAAGTCCTCATCCTTCCCAGAGCCATTGTAGGAATCTTTGTGCACATCACAAGCAGCAACTCCAGTCTACAGGCATAGAAAAAACAAAAACGAAAATAAGATGGTAACGACAAAAAAGAAAAAAACTTCAACTATGCACAAGCAGTACACAATTTACAATCGTGAGGTACACAAAAAATACAATAAAATGGAAAGCAAAAAAAGCAAGTACAAGAAGAGAGGCACAAGGCAGAACAGACATGTCATAAGTACTTGTACTTGACCAATTCCATCATCCTTAGACCCATGAACACCAGAAGATTCCACCCTAGCGTATCACAAAAAAATGAGGAGCAGTCCACATAATACAAAAAAGAGGTTCAAATGCACAAAAAACCTAGAACGTACATTATCAGCGCCGACGCTAGCGTCATGACGGTTCATTTCATCCAAAATATGCTCAGCATCCTTCTCGTACCAAGTGCATTTTTCTTCCTGAATTTTTCAACTGAGCATAAGAAGACCGAATATTCGTCACTACAGTCCTTAGGCTTTCAAGCATGCCGCAATCAAAATTGTTCGCAGCAACAATATCTTCATCTCATGGGCCATGGCCAACAAGGAAAAAACCAGCAACTCTTTTCAACCTGTCACGAGAGGTTGTCAAATCTTCATTTAACTTCAAAACCTTCAGAAGATGCTCATCTATCTCCTCGTGTTATTTGCTGCAAACAAATGTCTGTTTAGATGAGGTTCTATCATCAAACATGCGACGAGCCATGAAACCACGAGTATACGGCGCCTCATCATCACAGGCAGGAAGCTGGCTGTAGGTGGGCTCATAAAACCTGGCATGAGTACTAGGCCCCGCATCAGAGCTGCCACATAGAACTGCAGCAGAACGGTTTTACACAATATCACCCGAAGCCTTCCACCTCAAAAAAGACAAGAAGGGAAGAGTAGTACACATCTCAGTAGTAGAAAGTTCAGATTCATAATGACGGCAACTTTTTAAAAAAAACTCTGATATTAAAAACTTAGATGAACTAACCGACAGCTTCCCAAATTTGTAAGTTTCCAAATAAATCTTTCCCTTGACAAGCACATCCTCGTTGTATAACT
Organism: Triticum timopheevii; assembly: GCA_963921465.1. Lineage (NCBI taxonomy): Eukaryota > Viridiplantae > Streptophyta > Magnoliopsida > Poales > Poaceae > Triticum > Triticum timopheevii. Next base: position 239,312,629 of record OY997264.1, on the reverse strand, counting down.
TTCTCAGGACATTGGTTGTCAGGTATGACGCACGTGGCATCAACGTGTGCATAACAGAAAATTTGCGAAGCTTCAAGCAATCAAGATACATAATCAGGGGGACAATGGCACAACCCTCTGCATAATTCTGCTTGTTGCCTTCTGTCTACCACCTCACCACAGCTGCCTACAACTCATCAAAAACATGCTGACAAAACTCCATCTGTGCCATAGCTGCATAATCCATGTTCTCAACCATTGCAACCACCCTACCCAAGCGAACTGCAGGCCCGGGGCATAGCAAATTCTAATAAAGTATCAGGAAGAACACCTTGACAGCAAAATCAACAGTCACATGATCATCTTCCTTCACCAACACCTTCATCTTCTCAAGGAAGTCCTTGACACCTATACTTTTTGAACGATCAAAGACAAGCTCATCCTTGAGGGCAGTCAATGAGTCATCATGGCCGCTGGCAGCAGGCATGGGTGTAGTGTGACATCCCATAGGTAAATCAAAAATGTGATGAACTGCATCACAATTGATTTGAAGAACCCTGCCATTCCCAAAGTCCATTATCATCGTGGCAGGGTCAATCACTCCCATCAGATAGCACATAAGAATGCGCGGCACATTTTCCTTTACTGTCAGTTCAAACACAACACCGAATCCAGCATCCCGAACACGTTTGCAATGTGGGTCTTTCAATAAACCAGCAGCTTTGCAAATAGTGGGTAGCGACAAACATACGGTCTTGATAAATCGAGAATCATCTCCCTCAGCATCATCTTCCGTTGCATTGCTCCTACTAGACTTATTCCTCTATGTAAAAGAAAATGCAGACCACATAGAAGAATATCCATCAAAAAGAGACAGAAAAAACATACATAGAATAACAATGAAGGAAAGAAATGCAGTCCACTTCAACAAACCTTTGAAACAACATCCACCTCCCCACTGGATTCAGCACCAACACCTTCATCGTCATCATCACGGGCATGCTTGGGTACACTCTTAGATGAACCAAATCTTTCCGTCTACCAGCATGAACATCCTTCACAAAATCAGCAAGCACAATGTCATCATCACAAGGGTAGGGACCTTCACTGAGATGTAGCCGCTTGCCCTAAGGATCCTTTGCACCAGCTTCAGCAGTTCTCTTACCAACATGCTTGTTCATGCCAACAACACGTGGACTCCGCCTAGGAGTACCACCTTCCTCAACAACAGAACTCAACCTATTCTTCTGCATAGCATGCTTCTTGTCTTTGACAAATTTGGCACTCTTGGCCCGATCTGCACCTCTCCTCTGCTTCTCCTTCTCCGCATACTCCTTTAAGTCACTTTCAAACCTCAACTTCTTATTCCTTTGCTTCAATTCATATGCACGAAGCTATTCTGAGACCATCCTATCTTGTGTAACTTCCTCTATACCATCAACAGACTGAGATTGTGTTTCAGACAAGACGGGACGTCTCTGGTCAAAGCTGACACCAAAATCTCCCTCTGCAGAATAATGTTCAATCAATTGAGTAACCTCCTCAAACCTAGGCGCCTCAGCATGAAAAATAGACACTGCGTCAAAATGAAGTTTAACTATGGTCGTTAAAAGTGCACAAAAAGCACAAATGTAGTACAGTTAAACATATAAATGAAGTGCTCCAATCATGAGCTAAATAAAAAACAATGCATTGTACAAAAAACTTGAACAAAACAATAATGTAGTTCACACAAACATGTAGTGGAGTTCACATATACATATAAATGCAGTGCTGCATACACTAACTTCACGTTTATTCCCAAGAAAATGCGAAGACTAGATACAGTAAGGCAACACCAATTTGTACAACATAAAGTAAGCAGCATACACAAAAATAAACAAAGAATTCACATCCAAAAATAGCAGGTATTTATAAGAACAACCCACTACAAAACTCACAAGACACATGTGAAATTTAGAATAGAAATAGGGATACACAAAAAATTAGCAAATTAAAAATAAGAAAAACAAACAAAAACATACCAGAAGGAGGAGCCACGCTTATGGGAGAAGATTCAATTGGCGAATTCACTTGAGGTCCTGCCTCACCACCATGATTCTTACAACTAGGACGGCGAGAGCCAATTGGGGTATCATTATGTCCAATGCAATAACCTACTGGATTAAATAAAAACCAGAAACATAAATTACAAAACATCATCACATGACAAATAATGCAAAGGAACGCTGACATCCCACGTTGTAAAATTTTCAGTACATGCATCATTTCCTCAGACACACCCCTCCTTCCACACACACACACACACACACACACACACACACACACACACACACACACACCAAAACCTCCTCAGGCGCACGTGCACACACACACACCCTCCCTCGCTCGAAACGCTAGCAAGGTCCCCGCCGCCGCGAGACCTCCATTGTCAACATCTGCCGGTTTGCCCATGCAGCTTACCCACCGGTCTCCATACCAAGGCCGCCCTGAGTTTCTTAGATGACACCTGCCAAACGCCCGTTTTCCCCCAGATCCCCATCCCCATCCCCCACTCCAGAGCGTCGCAGCCTAAGCCCGGCTACGCTTCCCATGGAGATCGAGGAGCGACTGGCCCAAAAGAGGTGTATCATAGTCTCTTCACCCGACGTCGCCAAGGAAGCTGACGACCATTACTGGCGGCAGGAACTCAAGCAGCAGGCTAGAGTATGCAGGCATGTCTCTTCCGCCGGCTACGACATCGAGGTCATGGATAGCGACGGCCTGAGGCGGGCTATGCCATAGCTAGGTTAAGTGGCCTACCCGCAACCCCTTGGTTCAATCGCCGTCGATCTCATGCATGGCCCCACCGCTAATCTCCTCTGGCTCGATGTCAACAACTTTCCATCCTACATCACCATCGGGCCCCTTTTTGTCATTTTTGCAGGACACGTTTTGCGACGCTGGCTTGGGATCCAGAGCTTCCAAGTCAGGCCTCATCGACGGCGACCACGAGGAGGGCACCCTCTTTGGCTCTTCCAAGGGGAAAAAGCCTGTGTGCGACATCAGGGAGGGCACCCTACAGCCATGCTCTTCCAAGGGGAAGGAGCCCATCTGCGAAAACATGGAGCGCATCCAGGGTCCGTTCACTTCCCATGACAACAATCCCATCTGTGACAAGTGAGGAAACCCATGATTTGTTTTGCCATGCCTCTTCACAAGGGGAAACCCATGATTTGTTTTGTCTAGTCCCTTTTGTAGTTTAGTGAGAATATGTCCAGTTTTAATTGCTATATCGGGTTGTTTGCAGTAACCCTTGTTTATTTCAGTTGTTCACTATGCGATGCTTTGTATGTGCAATTATTTACTGTGCAGTACATTTCATCAATCCAGTTTTAAACATACTGATAGGAATTCATATATTTGCTTGTTGTTAAGCCTGTTATCACTACTAGGAAAAGGCCTACTAATGGCGCACCTAATTTGGCCATTAATGGCGCATTAGTGGTGCGCCATTAGTGCCACGCCATTAGTATATTTTACTAATGGCGCACCACTGGTGCGCCATTAGTGTCTGATATACTAATGGCGGACCTCAGATGCGCCATTAGTATATACAACAGTGCGCCATTAGTATGCCTCCCAGGGGGCCATGTATACCCAGGTGCTTTGGCATACTAATGGCGCACAACAACAAGATGCACCATTAGTAACTTCGGCATACTAATGGCGCACTGTTTAATGATGCGCCATTAGTATCCTTTGGCATACTAATGGCACACTGTGATGTGATGCGCCATTAGTATGAATATTAGGTTTTTTTTTAATTTTCTGTTTTTTGCACAGGTTACAAAATGTATAATTGGACAAAATATAGACAGCACACATCAACAACAGATTCATCGAATACAATAGAAGATTAGTCTCTGAATACAATTCATCATATTAGTCTCCTAATACAATTCATCATATTAGTCTCCGAATTGAAAAGACCGAACAAAGATAGAAGATTATATTACAAGTCTCGAGACCGCGAGTAGCAAGTTTGTTTTCACATTACAGTCGATATCGATCATCTAAACTACCATCACATAGAAGAGAGCTGCGGTCATCACGATGAGCATCATCACGATGAAACTCGTCTACATCCGGTTCCTCCAACGCTCCCTCCCCTCTCCCGCTAGATAGCGGGCGTATCTAGATTCGGCCTCGGCCCTAGTGATGTACCCTTTGTAACTGTTATCGCTGAATCGGTGAACCTGTCTCCGACACTCCTCCCAGTCGTCGTAGACTCCGGGAACCTTACCCTTGTACACGACATACGACGGCATCTCTATGCACTAGCCAAACGAAACGTTAGTACCAATTCACAGACAATACATAAGCAATATATAAGTATGCAACAGAACGATCGGAAGAGAAAAGCAAGACATTAATAGCATCGATTACATCTAAGTTGAACGACTCTCGAAACCAAAGAGACATACTACAAGTTCATTAAAGTTTAATTACAACATGAGCCAATTGATGTTTCAGAACTAGACACCGCATCACTGCTTTCGACTCGACTCAAGGGACCGGAGCGTGGATGAAGCCGCCGTCTATCGTGGGAGTCATGAAATAACGGGCGTTGTCAGCCTGCATTTGTACCATTGTGTCGATGTCACTGTTGGACGGTTGATTTCTGAGGTAGAACTGCCCCGAGGTACAAAGGACATCTTGATGGATGATTTCCGCAAACTCCGATTGGATGCGAAAGAAATCTTGTTTGATGTCTGCGTCCTGGATTGCCGACACGCTCGTGGCCCAATCTTTGAGTTTACTCGGTAGCAGAAGTTGATGATGGTCCCGTACGATCGCCCGCATGTGATGGATGGAATAGTAGGCACCCTTCTGACCGCCAGGCGGCTGCTTGACGCAGCAGAACATCGTATTGTGGGAGAACACGTGCTTGCCGTACTTACGAATAGGCCTGGTGAAGGTGCCTCCAGATTTGGCGTAGCCGGGGAGAACATCATCAAGAACCTTCTTGACATTTGTGTAGTCTATGTTCGACTGACGGTCCGGGTCGAAATATGTGGCCATGGAATATTTGGGGCTTAGGAGGATGAGCGTGCAATGTGTGTCACTGCAGAAAACACGGAATGTAAAATGAAAAACGATCGAAATCTAAGAATTCATATGTTACGGGCCGGTTGAGGGGAGGACTTACTCGGGGAAGTAAGGCACGAGGAAGTTATCCTTATCTTGGTTTGCCAGAATGACGCCTTCGAGGTAAGAACTCGCGACTTGCCGGTCCCCAGCGCTGCCCAAGATCTTGGCACGCATGTAGAAGGGGTCGACTATCACGATGTCTGGGGTCTTGTCGCGAATGATCCGCATCTCCATACTCAGCAAAAATAGCCGAACGAAGGTGTAGTGCAGCGGATGAAGGTTCAACATAGCGTGGATGTCATCAAACCGCAGGACGATCGTACGCCCGATGGAGTTATCCATAAAGCCCTTGCCCTCTGGCACCTTGGCCGCGAAAACCGGGTATGCCACATCCTTCTCTCTGAGACGCCGTTTCTCCAAAGAAAGAACACTGTCATGTAGACTCCGCATAGCACTGGTTGCATCATTGAGCATATTTGTCGGTAGCATCGCCCTACCCGCCACATGCACCCTCCTCGAGATATCCTTAGGTGAAGGTGGCCCGTCCTGAGCACGGATCGTACTCGGTGCCGGCTGGCTCGCACCCTTGTTAGTCTTCCTTTTGCATGCCTTCTTCTTCTCCTGTAATGGGACCGAGTCCTGCTCACAGACCGCCTTCTTGAGTGTGTTGGGGTTGATAATATTTCGCACATCGCCTATCTGAGGCTCGGTGAAGTCGGCAGCTGGAGGCGTCTCCTGAGAGCTGAACGGCAGACGACGCCTGTTGCAACTTGGCTTCTCCGCGGTACCAGCTAGATCGCGCAGGTCTTTTGTTGGGTTAGGTTCTTGAGAAGGAGGCCCCATGAAGTCGCCATCGTACCCATGATCGGCAAAGTACTGATCGACGTTGGCAAATGTATCGTCGTCGTCGTCGTTCTGATCCTATGCCATATGCATGTTTGGATCCAGTGGCATAGGGATGTCCGGCACCGTTGCGGCTGTCTTGCCAAGGGGTCGACTTGGTGCCGGCACGACTAGCGGTGTTGTCTTTGGGGTGGTGTCCCCCACCCCCAAACGAATCTGGCTCTTCGGCCAAAGCAGGGGCCAGCTCAGGCAGGCGCTGAGGGTCAACACATCATCATCGTCAGCGCCGACGGGTCGAATCAGAGGTAACAACTCGTCGCAGCTTGGCTACACCCGAACCAGTTGAACCCTAAACAAGTTGGGTGGCATCTGGGTACGTGGAACAAGGGGTTTCCCGGTCGAACGATTTTGCCCTTGGCGACATCGACCAACTCATTGTTCACGAAGTGCAAGAGAGTGCACGGAACGTTGGCGGCGCCCTGCGAAAACATGTAGGGCGTCAGGGATGCCCAGTCAAAGGCAAGGAGATGAAGTCCTCGGCCGAGAGAGGCTTAATTAGTTACCGTGATGATGGCGTCGAGCTCGGCTAATGTCGAGGCACCGCCAACGGCGGGCGTGCAGTTGACGGAGGGGCCGCTTGCTGCAGAGGTGCCGGCCGGCGTACACCCGGGTGCATTAAGCTCCCGTGCCGGCGTCGGAGACACCAATGCCGCCTCCACCGGAGACACCAATGGCCCCGCCATCGCATTCTGCGAGTTGCTGGCCGTGAAGCTAGGAATCGGGGGCGGCCCCTGTTGGCCGCCCGCAATCCACGCACTCAACCCCTCGATCAAGGTAGGCACAATGGCGGTGATCGTCGCTCCGAGTTGTTGTTGCACTTGCTCTTGGACAATCTCCGGAATCCGCGCCACCTGTGCCTTGAGTTCTTGAGCCTCGCGCGCCTGGCTTTCCGAGCTGGTCTTTTTCTCCTTTCGCCCACCATTGTTATAGTATGACGACCATTTTGTCGACAAGCCTTTGCCAGCCACACGACCAGCTGACGTCGGCTTACTTAGCTTATCCTTGTTCTTCATTACATTCAACGCCCTATTTAGAGTGGTGTCCCAAGGGTTGCTCTTAGTCGACCCCGCGCTACTGCTTCCAGTCGCCTGCGGAAGGAATGTGAACCATTTAGAAATTTGGCTTCATTAATTAGAATGCAACCATATGGAGCTAATTACGCGGGGGTGTATTCCTTACCAGAACAAGCTCAAGCGCCCTGGTCTTCGGATCCGTGGTAAGCTCCTTTGTTTTTGGGTCCTTCTTGTACCGGGCCCTGACAAAGTTCCTGGTCTTCTTGTCACCGTATTTATCGAAGAGGGGCGGTAGGCCTTGCTCGGCACGGTCCGCCTCCTCCTTCTCCCATATAGGCTCCGCCACTCCGTAACCGCCGGGACCGAGTGTGTGTTCCCCTAAGTTCAGCTCCCGCATTTCTTTCCCCCACTGACTTGATTGGGAGTTTGCGGTGCTCGAGCAATTGATCTTGAAGTCATTGTAGTCATCTTCGGTGATCGAGGGATTTTTCTCCTTGATCTTCTCATAACTCTCACCTTTCTCGATCATTCTCTTCACATTGCTTTTCCAAGTAGATAGGGCCTTGCTCATCTTCGTGAGGGCAGCATTGTTCACTTTATTCCCTTTGAGGCTTGTGTTTCCAAATTCAGCGGGGAACTTGTATCGTTTGTGCAGCTTCGTGAAGAGGAGGTTGCGCAAATTCCCTCGGTCAGGATGCCTCAGGTTCTCGGTGTTGATCGAGACGGTGCTTCGGAGAATGCACCCGAGCTGAAGCGAGTACCCCTTGACTATTCGTTCGGGCGCCATTGGATTCCCGTCGGAGTCCACTTCAGTAACTTCCTCCTTGAGGGTGCGGAGCACGGTCGGGCGCCAGTCCTTCTGTTGCCTCTTCGGTTGGCTGCCATCTGTGCGTGAGCCGCCATCATCAGTGGTGGCATCAGTGGGGTCATCCTCGGCGGTACCATCAGTGGTCTCAGGATCGGTGGGGAAGGCGGCGTCCTCATACAAGTGAGGTTGTTCCTCAATCTCCTGGGACAGCTCCCAGAATGCCTTGCCGCCCGAACCCCAGGCCTCATCGTTGTTGGCCATGTTTCTCTCTAAATAGGAACAAAGTTTGGTCAAAAAGTTGGTTATTGTCAAGGAACAAGATCATGGTCTCATCATTTAGGGTTTGTCGACACCGAGGCATCCTAAAAGCTAAGCTTTTATCATTGAGGGTTTTTCGACGCCGAGGCACCCTAAAAGCCTAAGCTTTCATCATTAGTCACAAGTACCCTGGCCCATGCATTAGTCACAAGTACCCCATATGTCCTATTTTTAGCGAAGTCATGCTAAAATTCACGGAAAATTTCAGCATGACCTTTGCTGAAAATAGGACATATGGAGTATCCGAATTTGCTGGAACGGAAGTTAATCGACATTCCAGCAAACTCAAGGGCCTCTCGGGTGGACAAGGCAAAAAAGGCCTCCATCACAACATGGAAAATACATTGGCATGTGAAGAGGTGAAACAATATATGCATCTCCAAGCAGTATCATTCAACATTTTGGACAGACCACTACAAGCAATACTGGATCAGATACAAGAAGAATGTGAGAAAATGCAGACAAATACTAACAGATTGAGGTGTTTAACTTGTGGTGCTCTCTGTGCTATTAACATTTCAAGTCAAAACATTTTCTGGTTAGTAAGTGTTTCGTGGGCATATGTATGTAGTAAGTGTTTCTGCTCTCAGTGTTTCAGAACACATATTTTAGCTACTTAGTACCAGTGCTATTACGCAGCAGTTAATTAGCTTTTGCTTTTGCTTTTCAGTGCCAAATTCTAGCTAGTACCAGCAAATTAACATCTAGCAGCAATCATTTTCAAATATATATACAGTGGACATTTTAATATTAACCTAAGGAAAAATGAATAGTTAGGTTAGTTACCCACTGTTAGTTATTTAGTCTGATGCTTTGTTCTACACTTTGATGCAAATTAGTATATAGAAGAAGCTATTTACTAGCAGTACCATATATAAAATACATTCAGTCTGATGCTATTTACAAGCAGTACTAGCAGTTTTTTTTCTTCTTCAATAATTGTATTGTCCATCAGACTGTATTGGCCATATATAAAAGACATTTAGTCTGATGCTATTTACTAGCAGTAGTAGCAGTTTTTTTTCTTCTTCATTAATTGTACTAGCAGTTTTTTTCTTCTTCATTAACTGTATTAGCTATTTACTAGCAGTACTAGCACTTGGATCATATGCTAACGCTACATTGATACATCATCATGCTGGGTAATATTAAACCCAAGCAACTTTATAATCAACCCAAGATACATCAACTACTGCACTGTCCTGCCTAATAAAAACAGTACTGCCAGCATATAGTATATAAATCTGAATTTGTGTTTACAAGAAGAGTGCCCATTGCAATGTAAACCTGAGAACACAACTCACCTCAAGTGCAGGATATAGCAGACACCTACTTCTTCAGTCGAGTGCAGTAAAAGACCGTTTGCAGAACCAGTTTAGTCAGAGTTGAACATTAGAATCCATACTATGATCTACTATGCTTGTAAAGGAACACCTGCTAGCTAGCTGCTGTCGAGTTGCCAGCATTCGTCGTTAGTGAAAAAAAATGAAGAGGAAAAAAGGCATGCATGCACTGGTTTGCCAAAACAGAGCACTTTAGTCCTCTGTTTTTGCTAACTGCTACACATACCCCCAAGTGAACCACCACAACATCTAAAAGCTAACAATTGTTTTTTCTTATATAATCATACTTTTTTGCAAAAAAAACCATAGAACAACTGCTCCAAATTTCTAAATAAAATGCCATTTCATTTTATTTAATAATGAACTGTACTCTTTATGGGTTTTTTAGTTAAATGCAGAAAATCCAAAGTTAATTCTGCCGGGCTTTTCTATGTTTTTTATACATAACTACTAAAACCCTAGGAGTTAACCGAGCCACCAACAGAATGTGGACTTAAAAAGAGAGAGTCACGGACAGTGACATGATACATTTTCATAAAATTAGCTAGTTTTGCTTATGGTGCACAAAGGAACAAGTACTGCAGTGCACTTAGAAAAAAATGAAGGAACTTTTCTCTACCACACGTAATCTGATTCTTTCACATTGCTTGTCTTTTCCTTTTTTTACTCAATAACGGTAAGCACTAATACTCTTAACTGCACTATAGAAACTGAACCAAATGAACTCCATGGGTGCTGCCATCTCACCTGTCATTGACGGTGCAATGAAACAATTTTTATAATTGGTGTTTGTTCTTCTCAAAGTATATTCCTTAATCGCAATGGCTAACTACTGAAACTATACGTAATAGTCAAAACCCAAACAGAAAGAACCAGATTTGAGAAATTCGGAAACTATAAACCATGTAACTGCTGAATTATACACAACCGCTTCCAAGGCCTACTAGTGTTTTTCAGAGAGAACAACCATGTACAGTTAAAAAATGGCAACTGTGTTGGGGCGAAGTTGATGTTGCTCGATGCCTGAAGTGAGGCCGGCTGATTTAGGGAAATTAAATTCACCATTTTTTCAGGTAAAGCTACCTGCATAGGGGCGTCGAGGCGTCGAGGCGTCGAGGCGGCATCGGGGCGGCGTCGAGGCATCGAGGCGGCGTCGGGGCGTCGAGGCGGCATCGGGGCGTCGAGGCGGTGTCGAGGCGGTGGGGCAGTGGCGTCGGGAGAGGAGAGGGGAAGGGGATCGAGGGCGAGGGCGAGGGAGAGAGAGGGGATAAGTACATCCATACTAATGGCGCACCTCACCCTGGTGCGCCATTAGTATTTTTTTTTATTTCTGCTCGAGCCAACAGGTTATCTTCCACCTGACCTGATCCACATCAAGTTCCCTCTACTAGCTCGACTGGTCAGCAGCTCGTTCTCACACCAGGAGGTCCTGGGTTCGATTCCCAGGCTCCACAATTTTTTTTTATGCATTTAAAATGCTGTTTGATACTTATTTGTGTTTAAATATATTCAAACTTGTTTAAATCATAACAGTAATATTTTTTTATAAGACAGTAATAATTTTTTTAAAAATATCATCAAACAGTAATGGCGGTGGAGCGGGGGAGGGTGCGGGGGGTGCGGGGGGTCGGCGGCGGCGGTTGAGTAGGGGAGGGGTGCGGGGGGTCGGCGGCGGCGGTTGAGTAGGGGAATCGAGGGTGCGGGGGGTCGGCGGCGGCAGCCGGTGGACCGGGGGGTGCTCGGCGGCGAGGGGGACCGGATCTGGCGAGGGAGGATAGCGATCGAGATGGAGGGGGATCGAGATCGAGTGTCCATGAAATTTAAAAATATTCATGATAGTTCAAAAAGTGCCCATGAAATACAATCGAGAAATGAAGGCTACAATTTAAATACAATCGATCTTTGCTAGCTATCTGTTCACAATCTTCTTGCCCTTCTTTTTCGCAAATGGAGTTCTTCTGTGGAACGGACGTCCTTTAGGTAGGGTGGTCCTGCTTCTTCTTGTGGTGTATGCTGCTACTTCATCATCGTCGTCATGTTCGATCCTCGGGTCGCCGTACTTGTCGAAGTCTTGCTCATTGGCTACTCCATCCATTCCGATGATCTTCCTTTTGCCTCTCCTCACGACAACACGACTGGGCTTGGACGGGTCGGTAATGAATAAGCATTGGTCAACTTGGGGGTATAACCATGGTGACGTTCGCGGTGACGTTTGCGCCCGCGGTCTTGGATTTGGCTTCGGGTATAACCATGGTGGTGAAATACCGGTCTTCTTTTAGGACGCTCTTCGCCAATCTGACACGGGTTCAGTTTCACCATCGAACAGATCCTTGCGTTTCCTCCACGGGTCATCGTCGCGAAGCCACCTTCGATGTCCCATGAACACGGTTTTCAAAGACCCGAGATCTCTATCTAGCTGGTGATACGTTGTGTCATCCATGCACCTTACGCATCTAGAAAATCCGTGGACTACCTGCCCCACGAGATATCCGTAACCGAGATAGTCGTGCACTGTCGTGAGCAGTGCGGCTCTCATAGGGAAATATTCTTTCTCTGCGTCGTCCCACGTATTGGCTGGCGTTTTCCACAGCGTGTCAAGCTCCTCTTTCAGCAGCCCCAGATACAGATTGATGTCGTTCCCTGGTTGTTTCGGTCCTTCAATTAGCATACTCATGTGAATGTACTTCCTCTTCATGCACAACCAGGGGGGAAGGTTGTACATCCACACAAACACAGGCCAGGTGCTATGTGTGCTTCTCTGGCTGCCAAACGGATTGACTCCATCGGTGCTCGCGCCCAGCATGATGTTCCTTGGATCGTTCCCAAATTCTAGGTCTTTGAAGTTCAACGCTTGCCACTGGCTCGCATCCTTAGGGTGACTCAACACCTTGTCTTTTTTATCTATCTCCAGATCATTTGCGTCATCTTCTCGCTTCTTCTCCTCCCTATCCGCGTGCCAACGCAGGAGCTTTGCTACCTTAGGGTCCGCGAAATACCGCTGCAGACAAGGAGTGATCAGAAAGTACCACACCACTTTTTGAGGAGCTTTCTTCCTCTTCTTTGTTCGAGTGACACCACACACCGGACATATGGTAGACTCCGCGTGCTCGTCCCGATAAATGATGCAATTGTTCATGCACACATGGTATTTCACGTGCGGTAAATAAAGAGGACACACGATTTTCTTCGCCTCCTCCAAACTGGTCGGGCACTTGTTCCCCTTGGGAAGACGTTCGTGCCAGAATGACATGTTCTCGTCGAAGCATGCGTCGGTCATTTTGTTTTTACCTTCATCTCCAGAGCCATGAGCGTTACTTTCAGGCGGGTATCCACGGGCCTGCATCCTTCATACAATGGAGTAACCGCGTCTAACTCAAGTTGATCCATCTTGGCTTTCTCTCGGGCGGCAGCTCTTGCGTTATCCGTCTGCTTGAGAAGCAGCTCTTGAATATGAGGGTCCTGCACCCAGCCCATTGATGGTCCAGCGTCGTCTGCTCCGCCGGCATCATCATCTTCATGATCATGCCCGTTGTGTACTCCGGCATCTTCCTCATCATCATGTCCTGCATCTTCTACATGATGACTGTGTACAGCATCACCGTCGTGATCATCTCCTGGGGATTCTTCGTCTTCTCGCCCGCCCGAGCCGTGGTGGTTGTCTTGCTGCCCTTCCTCATTTCTTGCCCGACCTCCATGGACGACTTCGTAGTCATCTTCATCACCTTGCCACCGATAGCCATCCATGAAACCATGCAAGAGCAGGTGGTCCCGCACCTGCCCGGAATCCGGGTCCGCAATAAGGCTCTTCAGCTTGCATCTTCGACACGGACATCTTATCTCCGTCTCGTTCTTTTGAAGCATCTCGGCCTTTGCGGACCTCAAAAACCTATTGACGATGCCTTCGGTCATTGTGCGGACCATGGTCGCTTGCGGGGTAGAGCAAAACGATATTTTAGAACCAAGAAAAAATTTGGCATGACTTTCCCTAAAAATAGGACCAAAAAGAATGCTTAATGCCAAAATTCTCGCCGAAACGGAAATGAATCAACATTCCGACCAAATATTGGCAACTATCGCATTTCAAATACCGGTACACCTCCAAACACAAACACATATGCAACACCACAAACATATGCAACACCACGAACATACATAGATCTTCCTAGGCCATAAAAACTGCATTTGCACATTGTTGTAGGGAGAACAACATAAATATAGCTTCCCCCCTTACTTACCTATCAAAACAAGGTAATTTAACCACTTAATTTGAATGAATCTATGGTGGAAATGAGGTGAAAAAGAGGAGGCACCCGAGACAAGGAGGAGGTGGAGAGAATGAAGTGGGGAGAAAGTGAGTGTGGGTAGGAGAGGCTGTCCAAAATATCTTGTTGCTTCCCACTTTCTAATGGCGCACCAACTCTAAATGCGCCATTAGTAATCCAGGTTACTAATGGCGCACCTTCTGGTGGTGCGCCATTAGTAGTTTTGCAAAAAAAAAACATACTAATGGCGCACTGTTCCACAATGCGCCATTACTAGTTTAAACTAGTAATGGCGCACGGTGGAACAGTGCGCCATTCGTAGTTTTGCAAAAAAAGGAATAAAAAATATAATAAAAAAACAACATTAGTGGCGCACTTTCCGACAGGTGCGCCATTACTAGTTACAACTAGTAATGGTGCACTGAGTCTGGATGCGCCATTAGTATGTTTGGACAGGCGCACTAGTTAAATTTTTTTTTTGATACTAATGGCGCACCTTGGGCCAGGTGCGCCATTAGTAGTTTCAACTCTAATGGCGTATCAGAAGGTGGTGCGCCATTATTGTCAATCCCATCTATAGCCCTTTTTCTAGTAGTGTATAGCTAGCATATGCCTCTTTTAAAGTTTTTTGATTGTTCTATTGTTTGTAGTTAACATATGTACAGTTTCAAATGCTCTCTTTGGTTGTTCGTACTATGCCTTGTTTATTCCAGTTATTCACAACGTGATGTTCTATATGTGCAAGTATGAACAGTGCAGTTCAATTTCATCAGTACCAGTTTCAAAAATACCACTGTGCCCCTGTTTGTTTCAGATTCTGGGACCAAATTCAGCTTTGCCAGTGAAGCTGAATCTGGAATCCGAAACAAACAGCTATTTGGAATCAGCTTTGCTAGTGAAGTTGAATCTGGATTTGCGTCATTTTTAGTGCAATTTCCTGAAGCACCTCAAAGTGTACTTCGGTGGTGAAGCTGATTCGCAGAAACAGCTTCGCCACCAAAGCGAATCCATAGGTGATTAAAATCCAAGCGAAGCTGAAACAAACAGGGCATGAATGACTACATTTGGTAGCTGCATCTTGTAGTTAAACACGCCTTTCCATTTTTATTTAACAATAACCAGTGTACTTAGACCAGCACATTACCAGTTTGGATGACTATGTTTGCTTGTTGTTAAATGTTAGGCCTGTTCCAGTTAACACACCTTTTCACTTTTTTTGCTTTACTAGCGTGCTTAAGCCTGCACACTGAATCTACCTTTTGGAGATTATTTTGTCTGCCATGGATAATTTTGGTTCATATTTAGCCTATTGTGCTTAACATGCTTCTCGATGTCCCTACACAGGACAATTTTGGGAACGACTGATGTTTTCCATAGAGGTTAGTTTCATCCCATGGCTTATATATGCTCACTGTTCAAGATATCGATAGCTGGTACCATATAGGTCGGGGGCTGATAAGGGACTAATCGGTGAATCTGACTTGTAACTGAATATATCTGCAACCCATTTATCCTTAGGTTAACTAGGGCCATATGTAATATATCTGAGGCTACATAGCAACATGCACTGTACTTAATGTCTACATATGCAATCCTAGGCTACATAGCAACAAGGAAGAGTGTAACCTTAATTTTCTGATCATGTCTAGATACACGTAGAAGAGCAGCAGCAGCAACAACAACAACAACAACAACAACAACAACAACAACAACAACAACAACAACAGCAACAACAACAACAACAACAACAACAACAACACAGCCCTATTTGGATACTCAACTTAGCTTAGAGGTTAGAGTCAGTTTCTAGCTCATGACTAACCCTGACCTAACTCCATCCAAAGAGGTGTTTGGATGACAGGATTAGGTACTTAGATTGATAATAAATGCACAAGGAGAACTATCCCCAATGAGAAAATCTTGGGTTGGATAGTTTTTTTGGGTGGGTTATAGATGCAACTAGCTGAAACTGGCCCTCATGTTTAGATATACTTTAGGGCTATTTGAGCCCGAACTAGCTCAAACTAACTCTAACCCATGGATGCAACATCAGTTAATTAGCCGACAATTTGTAAGAATGCAATAAACTCCTTCATGCCCATAATATAAGATGTTAATTCATCTAATATGTGAGTATATTGGATGTTAGAAGATATTATATAAGAGTGTTGTACTACATCATTATGCAATTGCTGTTTATCTTCTAATATTAACTTGGTGCTTTTAGGTACATATGTTGTCGGGGGTTGGGTGCGACATATGCCAAAGGATGGCTTATCATGGTGGGAGCTGGTGGGAGCGAGTAGAACGTCGCCGGTGCCTGGAAGCGGGATAAGGCGTAGACACGTACGCCGTCAGACTTCACCCAAGTTGGGGGCTCTCCGTGGAGATAATACCCCTACTCCTGCTCTGCGGGGTCTCGGCATGATCACTAAGGCACTAGTGATACAAGGTGCTCCTTGAGCTGTGCCTAGAGGTAGGGGAACGCAAGGCTAGCTCCTCCCTGCCCTAGGTAACTTGTTAGTTCTATCAGAGTTGGAACCGTTTGCATGGGTGACCTGGGGGCTTATATAGGCCTGCCCCCCATGGGTATAATAGTAATTGGGCCGGCTACAGGGGCCCGTCTGTCAGTGCCTTCAGCCTCCGGCTTCTCCGCCGACTACTGGGGCCCGCCACCTGGTTGGTGGATGCTTACTGTAGCCGTGCCGTCTAAGACGAGGGCTTGGTCTTCTTATCATGGCTACAGTCCCGCCGGCTGACGGGAGGTTACTGTAGCCATGCTTGGTCTCATCAGGTTAATGGCGGGCTTGCCTCGGGATGAGGGACGACCGCCTGCTGGAGGCCGGCCCCTCCCGTGCCACGCGGTGCATGTCAGCCCGGTCAGCCTGCCACCCCTCGCCCCCGATGGGACGTGACAACGGGCCGGGCCCACCACTACCGTGCCTCGGCAACCGGGTGGATCCACTACGCCGAAGGGGACGGTTGCCATTCCCACGACCGTTTACGGCGTAGTGAATGTGTGCGATAAATGGGGGTCGTGGGGTCATGGGCGTAGTTAATCCCACGACCCACGTCCCGCCCCCTCAGCTTCGTAGCCCGAGGGCTATAAGTAGGGAGATGGGAGGAGTGCGGCAAAGCTCTCGCGCCCCCTCCCACTCTTCTTCTTCCTCTGCTTACTCCTCAACCGCTGTTGCTGCTGTTCTGTGCTGCGGCGGTGCTGCCGCCATCGCCCGCCACCGACGCACTTCTCCTCCTCACGCAGCCAGCCGGAAGCCATGGCGCGCGAGAATGGCGGCGACTGGGACGGATCGACCGTGATCGAGGATCACATTCCTTCCTCCGCGACACGTGTCGGATGCCCAGCACGGTCTTCGTCAAGGCGCGGGTGCCGCCGGAGGAAGAGATCTCGCCGGCGTCGCGGGGAGACGAGCGGCTCGTCTTCCACTCGCACTTCCTCCGCGGCTTCGGCCTCCCGGTGAGCGGCTTCTTCCGCTCTTTCCTTGACTTCTACCATCTTCAGCCTCACCACCTCACGCCCAATGTCGTGACTCTACTCTCCGCCTTCGTAATGGCGTGTGAGGGCTACATCGGCGTCCTCCCCACACTCGAGCTACGGGGAGCATTCTTCTATGGGAAGATCGGCACCTCCGCCAGGGATATGGCGGCCGAGTGCGGGGGCTTCGTCGCCGTGCGCCGATCGACGAAGCGGAACGCCTTCCCCGTCATCAAGCTGGCGCAGTCGGTGAAGATGTGGCAGCAGTCCTACTTCTACCTCGAGAACGTAGATCCGGCTGCCGACTTCCTCAACCTGCCGGCCTACGAGGCCGGCACCCCCACCAGGACTCGGCCCACCTGGGGTACAAACCGAAGCCGGTGTCGGCGGACGCGGCGGACGCCATCGGCCGACTCCGAGTGCTCCAGGAATCGGAGGGCCTTGTGGCCTTCGACCTCCTCGTCGCCTTCGTCGAGCGCCGGGTCCTCCCGCTCCAGAGCCGCCCTCATCCGATCTTCCGGATGGGCAGACACCGCGATTCGTGCCGGTTGTGCACGAAAGGGATGCCGCCCGCCGAGGTTGCGCGGATGGTAAACAAGATCTCCGACCTCAAGGTGTCGGAGGAAGAGTGGTGGTACAGGAAGCGTCCGTACTCCCGCCACAACGCACCGCCTGCTGTAAGTTTCTTCATTTTCTCCTTTGATCTGTTTTCTTCAGCTTCGTTTCTAGTCATGTTGCTGCTCTTTCGTGGTTTGCAGATTTACATGTACGCGGCAACGGCCGCCCTCCTAGGGCCGGGCGATGACCTCCAGCCGGACAGGGCGGTGAGTGACCTGGACGACCCCGACATGGGGGCGGCCACCCTGGCGGACGACACAACAGGCAGCGGTGGGAGAGCAGACGGCGGCGGTGGAGCAGGCGGCTCCGAGGAAGGCAGCGACATGGGGACTTGGCCCGACGACGACGAAGATGAAGACGAATAGCGCCCCGCCCGGAGCTCCGCCACTACCGGCACCGGCCCCTCTTCCAGGCCACCCGCCCGCGGCAGCAAGCGCAAGCGGAAGCAGGGCGCTGTCCTGTTCGGCAGCGCCCCGAAGAATCCCAAGAACCCGGCCACGGTGACCAGGCGGAAAGAAGCTGCGGCCAAGGTGGCCAAGTATTAGAGGCAGCCGAAGGTGCCCATTATGGTGTCGGCGTAAGTATATTTTTCCTTACTTCTCGTCTTCTTGTCAATCTGGCGTGAGAGCCATCTAACTTGTCTTCTTATTTCAGGGCCCAACTAACACTTGAGAAGTCGAGCACCGCCTCGATCCTCAGGTCGGCAGCGACCTCCTCGACCAACCGGCGGATCGACCCGGCCGCCGACCTCCGGGAGGCGACAGAGCGGAATGCGCGGGAGGCGCGTGCGGAAGAGTCCGACTGCCTGGCCAAGGAGCAGGCAGACAAGGCCGCCATGTTTGCTGAGAGAGCGCTGGCGTAGGCGGAAGCCCAAGCCACGGAGAAATAGCGGCTCACGGAGGCTGTAAGCCGCCAAGAGCTGCTGCTCGTGGCGCCCCTGAACACCGTGCCTCCTCCTCCAGAATTCGTGGCGACGGCCGAAGGAGCCGGCGACGACCACCTGATCCGGGAGTGGGAGGGCGGCGACGTGGCCATGCCGGACGTCTTCGTGCTGCCTCCGCCAGCCAGCGAGCCGCGGGACGAGCAGCCGGCTGCGCCGCCGGTGCCACCGGTCGAAAACACGGTGGTGACGGACCTGATTCCTACGGTTCGCAGACCTATGCGCCGCCGTCTTGAGAAGGCGGCCTCAGCACCGCGGCCGCAGGAGGTCGACGCCGCAATCTCGTTGGTCCCCGACATCGAGGCGACCAGCGCCGCACCCGTGGGTTGGATACACAGGGGTGGGACGGGCGCCTTGAACCAGGCGTCTCTTGACGTCCAGGCCAAGCTCCGGGCAGAAGCAGAGGCCCTCAGGCGCTGCAACAAGGCCTTCTTGGAGTCGCGAACCGCCATCCGCGTCAGTTATCTTTGGATTTCTTCTTTGGGTGATCCTCTTGCTTCTCTCGTGGGGGCGCGCAAGCGCACCCACTGGGTGTAGTCCCCAAGTTTCGGGCCGGCTGCTGAGCAGGCGGGCCGGAACTTTATCCTGCAATTGTCGACTGCTGATTTCGTCTGGTGTTTCTTCTGCAGGACTATCACAATCTCCGTGCGACCGCCTACAACTCCAGGGTCCAGGAGCTGGAGACACAGACTTCCCATCTGGCTGAGAGCCGGAGTAAGTTTCTATCTTCCTTTCTTCGCGGGGGCGCGCAGGCGCACCCGAGGGCTGTAGTCCCCGAGGTTCGGGCCGACTGCTGAGCAGTCGGGCCGAATCTCCTTAGTTGTTTCCTTTCTTCGTCAACCACTTCTTCTCCGCGGGGGCGCGATGGTGCGCCCGCGGTCTGTAGTCCCCGAGGTTCGGGCCGACTGCTGAGTAGTCAGGCTGAATCTCCTCAGTTGTTTCTTTTCTTCATCAACCACTTCTTCTCCGCGGGAGCGCGATTGCGCAACCGCGGGCTATAGTCCTCAAGGTTTGGGCCGACTACTGAGCAGTCGGGCCGAATCTCCTCATTTGTTTCTTTTCTTTGTCTTGTCCGCTTGACTGATGCCTTTTTCTTCCTTTACTTTCTCCAGAGGCCAACGCCGCCTTGTAGGAGCAGCTGGGCCAAGTCAACTCTGCTCTGCGCGGTAAGGAGGCGGAGTGCGGCAAGCTGGCTAAGGAGCAGGATCGCCTGGTCACTCAACTTGCCGAGCAGGCTGAAGCCCTCAAGGCGGCCCAGCTGAAGGTGAAGACGATGGAGACAAACCTCCTCGCCGAGTTTGAGATCGAGCACTCTGCCTGGGCCGACAACGAGGCCCATATGACGGCCTGCTTCAGCAGCATCAAAGACTTGGTCGATGGTAATCTTCATTCTCTTGATTTCTTGTTTTGAACTGTCGGCCCTTGCTTATATATAGCCTTGGTCTTTTTCTTCTTCCGTCCGGACAGACATCTTCCAGGGCCATTCTGTAGCCGCAATCCAAATGGTCGAGGCCCAGCACGAGGACCATAGGGCGGAGGGTGCGCAAATCGCCGCTGATGCTCCCCGGACTCTTTTCGAACAGGTCCTCAGCATTCAGGCCCGGCTTCGGCCTGCTCATCGCATGCTACGCCGCCTCCAGCGCATCGGAGCTCAGGCGGTCTCCACCCACTGGCCAGGCTTGCCGGCTCCGTGCACCCCAAGTCGGACTGCCGACTGGCTGGAGGTGGCGGTCGGCCGCCTGGAAGCGTGGAAGGGCTCCGCAGCCCGGGCAGGAGCGTGCCGGGCCTTGGAGTTCGCCAAGGCGTGGTATCCTAGGCTGGACCTAGCCCAGTTGGCCACGTTCAAGCTGGAAGCGCAGGGGGAGCTGGCGGCAGTGGAGGCCGAGCTTGTCAACAGGGCGGCGGCGATCGCCGACTTCACCGATACCAACGTCTTTGTTCCGGAGGTCGTCGAGGAAGGCGGCGAAGCTCCGCAGGAGTGGCTCGGGCTGAACCCGGAGGAAAGCGAAGATTCAGCTGAAGTCATCGACTCCAGCGACAAAGGAGAAGACGGGGAGGAGGAAGAGGAGGAGGAGGAGGAGGAAGATGAGGAGAGCGACCTCGACCTGTCGGAGGTCGGGGCAGACGGTCAGCCCCAACCTGACCGGGCCTCGAGCAACGAGCCGCGCACCAAGGTGCCGGCTGCTACTGGAGACGTTCAGGTGGGGACCGACCAGCCACCCGTTCCTCCAACGGATACCATCGACTCCGTCCTCCAGCCCTCCGCCGCCCCGACTGCTGTTCGCGATTCTTCTGCTCAGACGGAGCCGCCTGGCGCGCCAGGCGGTGCAGCCGACTCCATCATCCAGCCAGAGTCCTCTACCACACCATCCGGCACTGCCCAGCCTGATCCTTCTACTGCGCCAACTGGCGCCGCCCAGCCGGAGGTTTCTGCTGCTCTTTAGGATTTTATCTGCTTTCTGCTTGCTGCTCTGAACATTTTGTTAAATTCGCGCAATTCTAACCGCGGGGTGTATATCAAAACTTTGTTTGAATGCTGGCGAGAGGCCTTTATCCATGTAAACATTTTATTACAGCTTTATGCTTTTCTTTGCCGACTTCTATCTTTCCTTGCCTTTTACTCCTTGGTTTTTTCCTTTTCCGCCCTCCCTTGGCTATCCTCTTGCCAGCCAAACAGCCGCTCTGCGGACTGCGGCTAGATTGATTACTTAGTCATTTGGAGGAGGGCTAGAACTTAGCCATTCGGGGTGTTGGCAATAAAAAGTAGGAGTTGGTTGGCCAGCTGCTCGGCAGCCGGTCGAAATAGGTGAGATGCCGGCCTCTGCTATATGCGTTTTGTCCTTAGTCATTTTTCCTGTAGGCGCCAGTTTGGGACCCCTGCCTGCCGTACAGTCGCTCTGTGAGCTGCGGTTTCTGGCAAGGGAAGTGTCTGGTGCCAGCACACTACTTGTCCAGCTACAAGGGGCAGCATATAGCAGAAGGTGGCGTGCCTCCGGGCCGACTGTTCGAACCCGGTGACAGGCGGAAAAAACTATACATACTCATGGCATAATTCTTATCATATAGGTAAAAGAGGGTAGTCCCTGAGTTCGTCTCGGGGGACCCGAGGTCTTTGTATATGATACAAAAGGGAGCGTGATACAAACTGCTTTTCAACTGTAAAATTTTCGGAGGAGGTTTGCATTCCACGGCCGCTCTGTCTCCTTGCCTGAATCATCTCTCTTGCGCGCTCTGGGCTTCTAGGCCTCAATCAGATAGTAGGAGTCATTGCCGAGCACCTTGCTGATGATGAAGGGGCTTTCCCAAGGTGCTGAGAGCTTGTGCTGGCCAGCTGTTCACTGGATCAGCCGGAGCACAAGGTCTCCCTCTTGGAAGGATCTTGGCTTCACCTTGCGGTTGTAGTACCTGCGTAGACTCTGCTGGTAGATGGCGGACCGGCTGAGTGCCAATAGCCGGCTCTCTTTCAGCAGGTCGATGTCGTCTTCCCGCGCCTCCTTAGCGTCCGCCTCCGTGTACATGGTGACTCGCGGGGAGTCGAACTCTATGTCCGTCGGGATGACGGCTTCGGCACCGTAGATGAGGAAGAAAGGCATGAAGCCAGTTGACTTGTTCGGCGTTGTGCGCAGGCTCCAGAGGACAGCCGACAGCTCATCGAGCCAGCATCCGGCCGAACGCTCAAGCGGCTCGACCAGTCGGGGCTTGATGCCGGACAAGATGAGGCCATTTGCTCGCTCAACCTGGCCGTTTGACTGCGGGTGGGCAACGGACGCTAAGTCCAGTCAGATGCCCTGTGTCGTGCAGAAACGAGCCAAGGCTCCTTTGGCAAAGTTTGTGCCATTGTCGGTGATGATGCTATGTGGTATGCCGTACTGAGTGGTGATGTCGGCAATGAAGGTCACGACAGTCGGCCCATTCAGTTTCTTGATCGGCCTGGCCTCTATCCACTTGGTGAACTTGTCCAAAGCGACAAGCAGGTGGGTCATGCCGCCACGGGCTGTCTTGAATGGCCCCACCATATCCAAACCCCAAACAGCAAATGGCCAAGCAATCGGAATGGTCTTGAGTGCAGAAGCTGGCAAATGTGGCTTGGAGCGAAATCTTTTAGCACCCTTGGCATTTCTGAACCAACTCTTTGGCCTCCTCAAGAGCAGTCGGCCAGAAAAAACCGTGGCGAAAGGCTTTGGCAACAAGGGCTCTTGAGGTTGCGTGGTGGCCACATTCACCCTGATGAATGTCCATCAGGATTGCTTGGCCCTGGTCTAGCTCCACGCAGCACTGGTATACACCAGTGACCCTGCGTTGAACCAGCACTCTGTTGACTTGGTGTATGCTGCTGCTCGCCGTTGCACCTGCCTGACTGAGATCTCATCAGTCGGCAGTTCTTTGTTCACCAGAAATCTGAGGATTGGCTGAGCCCAGGAAGGCACTGCTATTTCTTCCACTGCCACAACTGCAACTTGTATGAGGGTGCTTGGGTCGGGAGGTGGCGGGTTGGAGCCGATCCATGCCAAAGCATCTGCTTGCTCAATGTCATTTCTTGGCACGTGGAGGAACTCGCACCCATCAAAGTATCCGCTGAGTTGCAGCATAAGGAAGCGGTAGCATGCCATATTTGCATCCTTGGCGTCCCAGTCGCCTGACGACTGCTGGACCACCAAGTCGGAGTCACCATAACACAAGATCCGGCGAATGCCGAGTTCCTTGGCAAGCCGGAGTTCGTGTATGAGTGCCTCATATTCTGCTACGTTGTTGGAGGTGGCAAAATGGACTTGCAACACATATTTAAGTTTGTCGCCTTTGGGAGAAATGAGGATGATGCTGGCTCCCAGACCGGTGCACATCTTTGATTGTCAGGACCCCGACTCAATGCCACATCGATCTATCATGTAACAACTCATATCACTTTGCGGCCTCACGCACGGTATCCCCACGGGTGTCGCCTTACCTTTGCCCGGGACCGTTTGCGTCTTTTGCCACACGTATATGACAGTGTCGCTAGCATCCATATGATAAGGAGCCCGGGCTGACATGGCTAGTCGTAAACCCAAAGTGGCACAAACTTACAGGGACAGGCATCCATGACCCAGCATCGAACGTGTCGGTAATCAGCGAGTGAATCCAGGCTGTAGCACTGGGCTAACAGGACTCCGGTGAACCGGGCTATAGCGGGCTAACAGGACTCCGGTATTCATCGCGTGACATTTCCCCGAAGGGACAGACATACGAACGAAGAAGGACACATGCCGGCCAGCCTAAGTGTTCCGGAGCAGTAGCAAGCTACCATGGCTCAGTGGAAGCACTAGGAGACATTTCCCGGTAAGAGAGGCTACCAAGGATAAACAACTAGATAGTCAGATCCCACACATACCAAGCATTTCAATAACATACACACAATATGCTCGATATGTGCAAATACAACATGGCATCACAACATGACTCTACAACTCAAGTATTTTATTCAATAGGCTCCGAGGAGCGAGATATTACAAACATGGGTCTCACGACCCAACATTCAGAGCATACAAGTCAAAACACAAGCGGAAGCTTAACATGTCTGAGTACAAACATCTATAAATGAAAAAGGCTGAAAAGCCTGACTATCTATGAGATCCTGCCGAGGGCACAAGATCGTAGCTGAGGTAACAAGCTAAACGTCGAAGTCCAAGCGGAACTACTAGCGAGACTGAAGTCTATCTGCAAAAACATAAAATAGGCAAACGTGAGTATAAATGTACCCAGCAAGACTTACATCAGAACTAACTACATATGCATCATTGTCAACAAAGGGGATGGTGGGGTTTAACTGCAGCAAGCCAGCTTTGACTCGGTGGCTATCCTGAGCTACGATTGCAAGTAACTCTTTTGAGGTGGCGCACACGAGTCCACATATTCACCATATCAATACACCACTATGGATCCGCTCCCGTCTCCCTACGAGAACGCCATCCATAGCACTCACGCTTACCTTGCGCATTTTAGAGTATCCACTTTCACTTGTCTATGAACTGTATAGGCAACCCGGAAGTCCTTTACCGCGGACACGGCTATTCGAATAGATAATGTTAACCCTGCAGGGGTGTACTTCTTCACACACGCTCTCGCCACTTACCGCCATGTACACGTCATGTATCTCGGCAACCTTCAAGCGGAAGCCTGGCGAGGGTGTCGGCCACGACCTGACTAACCACACAAGTCTCTAGTCCAGGTTTATCGCCTATTCGGGTTCCATCCGCAAGGAGATCCGGCCGGGGTGTCGCTCACGGCCCCAAACGATGTGTGCAGGGTTCCCAAGCCCACCAACCGGGTGCCACTTGGTACACCGGGCCACTGTGCCTAGTCTGTCCCAAGCCCACCTGTACCGGGTGCCACTTGGTAGACTACTAACACTACCTACAAACACAAGAAACTCGTTGCAACTCCTGGACAGAGATCAAGTTGATTAATAAGCCGAGAGGGGCCGATTTACCGGAACCCAATGTGTGGTAGTAACTGTTGATGGATCACAAACACAGAACTCAGTTCCTGAGGACGGCTTCAATGAGACAACCCACCATGTACTCCTACATGGCCTCTCATCGCTACCTTTACCAAATCGTGTTCACACACTTAGCTCTCAACAGTAGGACATATTCACCACATTCCAATCCATCCCTGATGGATCAGACCTAACACAACTCTAAGCAATAGCAGGCATGACAAACAAGCATGAATGAGTATGCACATTAGGGCTCAAACAACTCCTACTCATGCTAGTGGGTTTCATCTATTTACTGTGGCAATGACAGGTCATGTAGAGGATAAAAGGGTTCAACCACCGCAGCAAGTAACAGTTAAATCGTTGTTGTCCTAATGCAGTAAAAGAGAGCAGGAGCGAGAGAGTGGGATTGTATTGGAATGAACAAGGGGGTTTTGCTTGCCTGGCACGTCTGAAGATAATATAGTTTCTTCATCGGTGTCATCGAACTCATCGTCGGAACATGTCTATCGAGAGGGAACAACCACCGACAAACAAAGAAGAAACATAATCAATGCAATGCACAATATGATGCATGATCATGACATGGCAATATGCTGTGATTTTGGCTAATGCAGCTAAGAACAAAAAGGTTTGAGCTTATTTGAACCAAAGATTCAAATTCAAACTCAAACTATGAATTCATAAAGTGCATTATCATGTTTTGATATGAACAGCAAGGTTAAGTTGATTAAACATGCATGAAACCAGTGCAGATGGATAGATTGATTTTTCTGATCATTTTTCATATATAACTTGTTTCATTTGGAGCTACGGTTGAATTTCTATGAATTTTAGAAGTTTGGGATATTTTCTGAAATTTCCTGAATAAACTTAAATCCAGAAAATGCTTTATTGCGTCAGGGTGACGTCACTGTGATGTCAGCAGTCAACAGGGTTGACCCGGTTTAAACCTGACCAGTGGGGTCCATAGGTCAGTGACCCACTGTTGTTTGATTCACTGACATGTGGGGTCGGGTCAATAGGTGCCGTGGCCAGGTCAAACTGACCTGTGGGACCAGTGGGGTTAATTTAATCTAAACAAAAACTAAACCATGTTTAGTTAGACAGTGGGGCCAGGTAGTCAGTGGCACGGGGCGGTGATTAGTGTCTAATTAAGCCATGCTTAACTCTAAACTAATGATGCCACGTCATCTAAACAGCGATTTGTCGCCGGTGCTAAGCGGGACGCGGCGGCGCTCCCCGTCCGGCCATCTCCGAGGACGAGAGCAAGCGGGGCTGGGCTCTACGTACTCAGGGCGACGCGACGCGTCGAGTGGTGGATGCGGCAGGTGTGGAGGCTGGCTTTAGCGGTGGCAACGGCGAGCTTTGGCGGCGGCCGGAGCTCGGATTCGGTCGTGCGCGAGGCTGCGGCTTGCTAGCAAGCGAGAGGAGTAGCACCAGAGCATTGGGGAAGCTCCAGGAGCTCGCGCACATGCTTGGTTTGGTCCGGGGAGGACTGCAGCGGAGGCACGGCGGCAATGGCGGACGCCGGCGCTCGGTCAAGGTGGGGAAGCTAGCTAGGGGAGGGGAACGACGGGGATTCCAGGGGGAAAATGGAGAGTGGCTCACGGAGGGACTAGCAAAGTCGACGACGAGGTCGGGGAAGTGCTGGAGCCCGCGAATCGACTGCGAGGTCACCGGCGGCTGGAGGTTGAATATGAGGCCGGGGATGACGTTGGAGGGCTCCCGTGGTCGCATGCGTCAGTGTGTAGCTCCACGGCGTCGTGGTGGAGCTCCTCGCCACGCTGGTTGGGCGGGTGGTGGCCTATAGCCGCGGCTACGGCGACGCCGTGCTCTCGGGGCTCATAGGGAAGAGAAGGGAAGAGGGAGCCACAGGAGGGGGAGTGGTCCAGAGGGAGAGGGGAGAACGAGGGAAGGCTCTGGGTGTCTCCGTGGCGTCACGAGGATGTCGGGGAGGCTACCACCGCGAAGCAGGAGGTGGAGGCCTCCGTGTGTGGGCGTGCGACTGCGCCTCTGCCTACTGGCAGAGGTTGAAGATAGCCGCTCTGCCACGGTGGGCTGGGCTGGTGCAGCTGGCCCGGCTACAGGTAAGTGGCCCAGGTGGGTGTTCTCTCTCTCTCTCCTTCTCTATTAATTCTCTTTTTCATTAATCTGTAACTGTTTGGGCTTTATTAAAAATACCAGAGCACTTCTAAAAATCCTGAAAATAATTGTGGGCACCTTCTGAAATATATGCAACAGCCCTCAACTATTTTCAGAATTATTAGAGCATTTAAACTATTTATAGAATTTAAATGCCCCAATTCAAATACAATATGAGTTAATTCAAAATCCATAAATGGCCAAGAAATATGCTCATCATTTTTGCCAGAGGTTTTCACCTTTATCAAAAATCATGAACATTTCCAAAGGGCATTTTGGGTCAATTGAAGATTATTTTAGGTTGAATCTATTTGATCTGATCTGGTGCTAGGGTTTGAACAATCCCCATTTCAGGTTTAAATGAAATTTATACATGATGCAACAACCAAGCTAGTCCAAGTGCATGGCAAGGCTAGCAACGTGACAACTCACCCCCACTAAACAAGAATCTCGTCCCGAGATTCAAGACGTGAGGTAAGAGGAAAAGGGGTCGCAAAACTATCACAATCTTCGTGAACCATTTGCCCTTCTCGAAGTTGTTGATTTGTTGACCCAAATTGATCTTGACGTCTTTGCTTGCGAAGTCTTCATCCAACTCGATGATGTGGATTACCTTGTTGAAAACAACGCAAGGGATGATTTTAGTAACTGGGGAGAAGCTCAACAGTAGAGAGTGAGTCCACTGTTTGAAAAGTTATAGCATAACCGAGGAAACTGAGAGCAATCCCGGTTAGTGCCGATGATAACACCTAGCACTTGTGTGTGCTCTCAAGAACTTGAGCATTTCCAAAATCATCAAGGTTTTACCAATATCCATGACAAGGATCCTGGCAACACAACGTACTACCATGATGAATACCGGTGGAAGATGCAGATGCAAAGGAAGATAACACCTTCTCAGATATCACCTTGGCAAAGCCAAGGGGACCAAATCTGGATGATCGACCGAGAGACATTTAGCACTCCGCTTATAATGTTCTCCTCGATGTTCTACATACCACAGTCATACTTAAAGCATTAACGTGGCCATCAAGTATAGGTCGGACTTCGGGAGCTCAAGAATCCATAAGGAATAACTATGGAAGTAAATCCTACGAAATCCTTATGGGGAGGTGGCCAACTTCCTCAATCAAGATACTACACTAATGGGTCTTCCGGCTGGGTGTGTTGGCCACGACATCCACTTTACCGGGTTACAGAGAGACCAATAATATAGTTCTTGCGAAACGTTCCAACCATCAAGTCTGCCTGAGATTCAGATCTAGTTGGTGTCAGAATATTCCAGACTCATCAAGTCTAAGGAAAAATGAAAGTTTGCAACTCAAATCGACGAGATGGCGTTGCGAGATTCTCAGGTAATGGACTATGGTAGTAAGCTCCAAAACATGAGCGGGTTCTGCTACACACATGTGAACACGCTGTGCCAGACAAACATGATCACATGGTAGTCTTACAATAAAACACTACCGAGTTCTGGTAGGGAACCATCATTTAGGATATCGAAATCTTGTGCATGAACTAGTATTTGCACAGCAACTCCTTTTCCTTGAACAAATCAGTTAGTGGCTCGGTGTGCTACAGGATACATATGGAGTGGAGGTAATTAATCTACCAAACCACAGTATACTTTGCACATGCATGACTGACTTGGGACGATTCCATAGGAAGCGAAACTAACTCTCTCAAATTCACGGCGGCAACTTGCATCGAATGCACATGAATTAGAGGAAGTCACTTCTTTCATCCAAGCATATTCTTCATGAACGGAACATGAAGATAATGCTTATAAAGTTTCCAATACTAGCTGGATGTTCAACACAAATCATGGAGAAGATAACAGTGTTGCTGATGGGCTCAACAACAATTCATCTAGGTTTCCATGAAGATGGAATTCCATGATTATGTGAACAAGTGATAGCATTGGTCAGACCCAAAAGATATAATGGTGTATGCTCGAGGGATCAACCATGAGTAAGACAACATTAAGAACATCGTTAGTTCTGATTTGATTTGACGATAGCCCATAATCAAATAAGGATTGGATAAGACATAGCACCGACAACTGATCACGAGGATCAATCGATGAAGATATCATCTTTCTTCAACAAACACACAAACGCAAGGATATCCCTTCAGAAAGAGCCAAATTCGGCAAAGCTTTGTGTCTTCCAAGTCTCCAAGTTGTTGTTTAGCTTAACCAACTAGCTTAGGGGTATCCAACATAGATTCTTGGAGAAGGGGTGGTTTATAAGAAACCAACTTGATCACGAACTCAACATAGCGGTCAGGTGACAACCTGGCGATACTTCCGAGAAGATATTAAGAAAATCATGAACCACCGATATGTTACTAAGATCGAGAACAATCTTGCTTTTCAGGGCAAGACGATATGATCAACAGAGCGAGGGATTGACACAATCCTAACTCATTGATCGAAGATGCACCCGGGAAAATGGACTAGGTGGCACGATCAACCTTAGGGTGATGGTTCAGCAACCAACACGCTAAGAGTGAGAGTATTGTCCATTAACTACCAAGCAACAAGTTGCTCGGAGTATTGATTTCGCACATCACACTTCACTTGTCGGCATTCCGGTTACAACAACACGTAACCGAGGAATGAACAAGGATGGTGTGCAATTCTGTGAGGACCCCCACTCATAAGTCGTGATCACCGAATGCACGTGTACAGTGATCCCAGATATCAATGCTCACTGAACACACAGAAGCTGAATAACAAGAGTCTTACACCCATACATACCATTTTACACAAGTAGGACCATTATGGTCGAGTCTTGAGTATAACATCGCAGCGGAAATCTTCGTCAATAACTTGGACCCATGCCATATGCCTTAAGCCTACACGCATTCTGACCGGGAAGCATCCTAGCTCGCATGTTCGTCACCGAAGTGTTCTTCATCACATCCTGTTCTTTCATGCCTGGCCAATAAAATAACCAGTGGCAAGCCAATGAGTACTTTGAATGTACTCGCAAGCAACCCATGTTTTGGTTCAAGATACAACAATGCATGATATAGGTAAATTTTTGCAGAAAGCTAGTTTTGAGTGCAATGACATGTTCAACAACTTGTAAGACATGCATCAGGAGAATTCAAGTAACCATGAGGATAGGTTACAGATATCAACATAAATAGAGTGGGCACCAACCCATCTCAATCATGTCAAGTCCTTTGACTTGACCCAAGTAGTTAGCCAACACACACACTGGTTTGTAAACTCTGGACATAGTTTAAGCAGCACCGCCCAACCGTCCTTGACTGTGGACACGACTATTCGAATAGTTTTACACTCTGCAGAGGTTGCACACTGGACCCACAAGATCCGGGGAACTTTCGTGTCAGCCACGATCCGCAGTACCTCAAGTACCCGGGGTAAGCACCCGATCACTACCTTTCCCTAGACGACACTAACATGGAGTCCACTCGATTGGTAGTAACCCCCATGCCCGACATTATCACATAACATTTTCGTGGAGCCACGCTCCATAATCATCTCACATCACAAGAACGGGGTACCAATGATGTGTCCGGTGCCCCATAAAAATGTTCTTGTCCGCCCTACCTGGCACGACCCCGTCCCGAGAGAGTGCACCAACAACTCTCCCGTCACTAGTAATGCGAGCTCCAAGCTAGTATCGGTCTAGGTAATCAATAATGCCCTTTCCCATATAAGGGTAGAGTGGTTGCGCACGTAAGGTTGGGACAGTCATCAAATCTTAAATCTAATCCGTTTTCGAAAACAACACACACACTTGCCTCGGTACACCACTTCATCATCAAGTGGTTACCCATCTCATCATCTCCCTCGGGCATAAGTGGCACCCGATGGGGTTTTCGAGAAGTCTTTTGAAAATGCTTTGGCTCCTTCACCATACATAAACCCGTCCCTTTTTGCGTAGCACTACTTTAGCATCCTATCTACTCCCACCATCATAACCCTCATAAGAAGGTAGGTTCATGCACAATGCAAGTATCAACGAGGAAGTACGGTGGCAAACCATCAAAGTGGATACCACCTCATCATGATTCCGTTGCAACAACAATATGGTGCTATATGACATGCATAAAAATGTTTCATAGACACGGTCAAATGGCTGCTTGCCTGTTTTAACAAAGTCTTCGAGGTCTTCAAATATCTCTGGTCCAACTCCGAGCATTTCGTCTACTTCGTCAACTATCGTCGAAAGCATTCATAATAAGCAACACAACAAGGTAGGAAATAAAAGTGCTCTAAAAATATGAGTTGGACTTTTCTAGGATACCTCTGGTCATATGAGGGATGACCAAAGTGGTTTCATTGGGATTTGATGAATGGATATCTCTGAACATTTCAATGTGATGGAATCAAGGGATTAATGGGTTTGCAAGAAGTTTACAGAAATATATTTTTGAAAAATGAGCAAAGGCACTCATTTAACAAAGGATGATTTTTGAAGCATCTAGGAATTGGTTTCACTGGATTTGGAGTTCAAATGAATTTCTTATGAATTTGCGAAGTTGGCTATACATGAAGAAATAGACCATTATTTGAGGTGATACAGAAAGTATTAGTAAAAATGTTCAAAAACTAAGTTTTGAACTTATAGACATCTAGGATTTTGAATCATGGAATTTGGATCAAAAATGGGCTCTCTGTGATTTTTCTAAAGTTCATTACAGAAATGGAAAAACAAGATTTGATAAATGTTTGTGAAGAAAAAGTCTCTGAAAAGAATGAGCACATTGCTCCATGAGATAGACCATGATTTTATGAGTTACTAGAAATTTGAAACATCAAATTTGAAGGTAATATGAATATTTGGGAGATTTTACAAGTTTCTGGAAAAATAAAAAGACAAAGGAGGGGGGTTATACCTATACCTCGCCCTGAGCGCAGCATAGCGCCGCAGCACACTGGGCCGGCCCAGCTGCACGGCCACGCGGCTAAGGAGGGCCACGCCGACGGCGTACTACGGGAGTACGCTTCCCTACAGGGAAGGCGGTTTCGAGGGGATCCCGCCTCCACTTAACCCGAGCGGGCCCGGCTGGACACGTCGGCAAAGACTGACCGGTGGGGTCGCTAGTCCACCGGCCGGCCTCCTTCTTCCTCGCGCAGCCTCCCGTGCCGCAGGAACAGAGGGGGCGAGGCCGAGCTCGTCCCCGTCGACCAAGGGCGCTGCTACGGGTGCCCGGCGCACCGGCGAGCTCGGGGGACTGCGCCGCGCCCGCTCCCCCTGTCAGCACGTCCATCGGAGGACGAAGGCGAGTGGGGCCACAGCCACGGCGGATGGTGCTCGGGCGAGATTCGGGCAGGGCAGGGCAAGCACGTTGAGGAGTGCCTGGTGCGCGGGGGAGGCTCCTTGGTGCCGTGGGTGTCCTCTGGAGCGTTCAGTGGGAGCGGGGAAGCAGTAAAGGCTCGGGTTGGTCTGGGGGCACAGCGGCGGCAACCCAGCCATGGAGGGGGCGGGAGACCATGAGGGGGAGAGAGAGAGTGTCCGAGAGGTTGCTGGGGGAGAGGGGGTTCAAACCGAAGTGAGAGAGAGGGTCGGGGTGGCTGAAAATGGGCGAAGCCGCGGTGCACCGTGGGCAGCATGCACGGGCGCGCTCGGGTGAGCTTGCAGAGGGGAGGGGAGAGAGGTTCTGCAGGGGGCCGGCAGCGTGCCGTGTCCCGGACGCCGAGGCCACCTCGGGAGACATCACCCCGACGCCCAAGGCTGTCGTATGCCCTTGGCATGGGTGAGCTACAGTGCGAGAGAGCACTATAGCATGCTCCAGAGCGCGAGCTCTGCAGGCACTGGGATTGTTTATGTGCCATGAGCATGTCCTTTTGTGTCTGGGGATTTTGGGGGTGAGTAAACAATGTGGCAAAGGGCATTGGATGCCTTGGGGAGCCAGGAGAGGAGAGGAAGGTGGAGAGAGAGTGAAAATGCCGTTGTCCAGAGAAGGAAAGTGGATCCATGCCCCCCTTCATCATTGCCTCCTGGGCAGGGAAGCACACCATAGGTAGAGGGGGACTAGGAGAGGTTGTGGGAAGAAGTTCAGCTAATGGAGATTAGTGGAAATGGCCAAAGGATGCATTTTAAGTTTCTGCCAGAAGGTGTTTGATGTAGGTTTGGGAAAGCAAATGGTCTTCCCTTGTGATGAGGCTTGACAGGGTAAAATGGCATGAGAAAATAAGAGGTTCCACCAAGATTGAGCTCATTTGGGAAAAGTAGCCAATGCAACTTTTGTGAACCCTAGAAATCAACAGAAATGTACTTCCCAAGATTTAGTCATGCAAACCTATTCTCCTTGATGCACCACTTGGTGTAGTGTCATCATTTGAGGTTATGAACATGTCCACAAAAGTTGAGATCAAAAGGAGAAAGTTTCCAATGTAGAGTTGTTCAAATTTGGTTCTGGACAGGAAGGGTTTTGGGGCACTTTGATCAAGTTAACTTGTTCTCCAACTTGTGCCATTTGGTCTATATGAATTATTAGACCATTTGAGCATGTTCACAAGGTTTGAGGACATTCGGACATGTTTGGCAATGTAAAGTTGCTCAAACTTCAGAATGGAAGGAAATGGTTTTGAGGAGATTTCATGGGGTTATACTATTCTCCATGACATGATACTTGTCAAGATCATCAAACATATCATATGTGACATGCTAGAATTTTCTTGGAACTTTTGGAGAATATTTCCTTTGTAAATATTTCAAAAGCTTGAAATATCCAGAAAGGGTTTTTGAGGGATTTGACCAATATTTTGAACATGACCATGTGTTGAAACTCTTATATATGGACAATATATGTCCACTGAGTTTCCCTAGGTTTTTGTAAAATATTTTTGAAACAATAAAATAATTTTTCCCTATTAAAGACCATTTCTGGCCTTAAGAAAAAGATTTTAAATAAAATAAGAAAATAACTTTTAAAATTACATTTGTCTGTTTTATGGGAATCCTATATCTAATAGGTTTCAAATATACCTTTTGCAATATTTTTCATACCCCAAATCAAGTACTTGCAGTGCAAACCTCAATTCAGTGGTTTTTGGAAAACTAATTTTTGAAAATACTTTTTGGCCAAATTATTTTTGCAAGAAATTATTTTTATGTCCTATACACATCGCATGATCATTGTGAAAGGTTTTTGGATCAAGGAGAAGGAGTATAAGAGTTGGAGGATTTATTTTATTTTTAGAGCACTTGCAAACAACAGACAATCATTCAATCAAAGCAAGACAAAACACTCAAAAGTTTTTGTCAAACCACATTTTAGCATGATTTATTGACTTAAGTGTTGTGGCATGAAAATCAGGGTGTGATAGACCTATCCCCCTTACAAGAATCTCGTCCCCGAGATTCCCAGACTAGGCGCGGAAAGGAGTATGGAAACTTGGATTTGGGGTAGTCTTCACGTCCTCATACTGCTTCTGCTTCTGAGTGGTGCTCCATTGAATCTTGAAGGACCTGGTGTTGTAGCTTCATGTATGACGCTCTTCTTGATCCAGGTTGCTAATGGGTAGCTTGCGGTAGGTTAGATTGGGCTAGGGGTTGATGGCTCGGTGGTCAATGCCCTCGTAGAGATCGGGCAAGTTAGGAAGTTGGAAACACCTCCGGGGTTGTGATGCATGGAAAGCGTTGTGCACATCAGGTAACTACCGTGGCAACTCCAGCTGGTAACTGTCTTCTCTTCGTCTCGTAGTGATCTCAGAGGGGGTTGTTAAATTTTGGAGTGATCACGAAGGGGGCCGATGAATCTTGGTGTGGGTCTCCTTGTCATGGA
This sequence comes from Triticum timopheevii, assembly GCA_963921465.1. NCBI lineage: Eukaryota > Viridiplantae > Streptophyta > Magnoliopsida > Poales > Poaceae > Triticum > Triticum timopheevii. The sequence goes on along the minus strand of OY997264.1, from coordinate 239,277,429 downwards.
AATGCTTAGTCCCTTAGAGATAAGTGGCCCGTAGATACACCTGGTCTTGGACGCGGAGGTTTACTTCTTGAAGATGGTGGTTGGTGTAGTTCTTCCTCCTAGACATGATGATCTTCATATGTTCCTTGACCAGCTCAACGATTCTTCTTCCGTCTTCGGGTAGACAAGTATGTCATCAAAGAAAGATGACAACTAACTTGTCCAAGCACTCCATGAAGTCTATGGGGTACGTAAAGTGGGCTGAGGCATTGGTGATGGTCATGGTTGAGCATTGGCCAAGGTCTTATCGATCTAGAGCCAAAGCCCAAGGTCAGGATCCGACCATGTTGTGGCTTGGTAGGGCGTAAGGGTTTCAAGGATTCTAGTGTGCGAGTGAACATTTATCATCTTATCTTTAAGCACGGTTTCTGAGATGCCAATTGTTCTACCTAGTCTTCACCTCATATTACCAAAAGAATCATCTCGTATAGGTCAACTCCAATCATCACTCATGCTATTCATATCCTCATGACTCCGAAGAGGAGGTCTAACAAAATTATACAAGCCTACTATCCCCAAAAATCATATGTATGTCTATCCCTTTGTAAAAATCCAGGGGTAGAGCATACAAGCTGCTAAGCTTGAATTAAACATGACAATCCAAGTGCTCATCCCCTTCTTACAAGGTCCAAGGTAGTGCATCTCTATCCTAAGGAAACACGTCGTATGCCACTCCAAGATCTTGTCTCCTTCCCATGAATCAACTCCAACAACCCATTAACTACACCAATCACTACATGATCCGGTAGTTCTACAAATCCAATCTCTATGGTGTTCCACAAAATCTTCTAATATCCTATAATTATTAAATCCTTGAAAAGGTCTAGCCTTACAATAGTCGGTCCACCAATTTCCATGATTATGATCTAGTAATACTCCAAGGTCAAGCTCATAAAGATGCCTAAATAAACTCCGACAATTAGTCCAATCTCCTAGTTTATCATCCACCGAGAATCCTGGTATCATGATCGAGTTCATCTGTCTAAATCCAATTAACTCCAAACCATGTAGACATACTCAGCATCTATATTCAACTAGAATCACCTACTAAAATCCAAATCTCTTGTCCTGCGAGAATTCCTACAGGTTCCCCCAAGTCAGTTACGTAATATCAACTCTCTCCTACCAATATCCCATGGCTAAGTTAAATCCAAATACTTAAAATTATCCTACTAAATCCAATTTACTCAGGGGTAATGAAAGCTATGCTAATCTATACTCATGATCCCACCAAGTTCATCTACCAACATCAAAGCCTCATAATCCACCAAGTAGTCTCATATAATTCCTCAAGTCATTGATATAAACTCATCAAGTCATTTGCCCTCTATTCCTATATCCTCAGATTGGTCCTCCCTATGGCATCGTCAGTTCTGGTGCTACCTTAGGATGGTAATGTGCTCATTCACTATGTCCACTAGTTCCATAATGAACCCAGTGATAAGCAAGGCTTACTGTAGCTTAACTTGTTCTCTTGTGATTCCGTAGGTTAAGATCAAGGTTAAGGTTTCGAGCTGGGGTATCTCGTGAAGTCCTGTATGTCTAGGGATAGGGTTCTAGTCTTGAGGTGTAAACATACGGGGTTGTACTTGGTCGAGGAGGTTGTAGCAAAAGTCTTCAGTGCTTGTTGGTCGCCGAGGTGGAATCCTTGGTGCATATTGTCTTGCTTGTCTTCAGTTGAGGAGAGAGATGAGAGGGAAAAGTAGCATAGAGGAGGGGAATGCCTAAAGGGGGTTCTATAGTGCTAGTGCAAACAAACAGGTGCAAAGAGGGCCAAACAAAAGAAACAAGGTGAGGAAGGTGATATAGTCGCATGCTTGTCGCCTAGGGCAAAAGTGCGACCTATATCAAAAGACAAACAAATAAAAAACAAGCAACACACAATCATGGTTCTATTCGAACTACCATACAGACTCGACTGCGCATAGGGGGTACACGACTCATCCTACCCTAGGGGTTCTCGGACTCAATAGTCGTGCCTTGTGCCTCATGAAGTCTTCTGAGTTTTCCTCAGGTGTTGCTACGTCTCTTGTAGTTTTTCGATGAAACAATCCGGGTTGAGCCTGAAGATTCTTCAACAACTTCTTTCCTATTGAAGTGATGGGGTGAAGGTGGCTCCTCATCACTGGCATTGACTTGGTCTTCTATTGTCTTCTTAATCACGACGATCCCTTTTTATCTTCTAAGCCGTCGATGGTACCAGGTAGGTAATCCTTTATGAAATGACATTATCAAGGCATAATAGAGGTCCATCATGTCGGTTACGTTGATGACAACATCGACACCAAGAGTGGGGGATGAGGAGAACCGTTTTCCTGCTCACTATGGTGAGGCAGACCAAATGGCTAGGTTCTCATCCATCGGTGGTTGCCGATACAACAAGGTAGTGACATGGTTACTCTATTAGAGATGTATATCATGATCTTGCATATTATATGCCCTGATCATCGTAGGCTAAGGTTGCATCATCTTGGGGCAGTGTCAATGGTGTCACCATCTCCTGGGTCTTCAGGTCCTCATTCCTCGAGGATGTATCTTCTATTGGTATCATCTTGTTGTGATGTCGCCAATCTTGTGTCAGGAGATGTGGGTGAATGTCTGGCAAGGCATCTTCCTTCTAGATTATCCACGAGGATTACAAGGAATCCAGTGGTCAGGGGCATAAGGGTTCTAGCGACCAAAGGTTTTGAAGGGGAAGAGATCAATAAGGAAAGTATACCTTAGTTTTCGAAAAACTGAGAATGGAAGAGAAGTACAGATAGTTTTGAAAACTAGTAGTAGTTTTGGAAATAGTTTTACCCTAACTAACGACCATGCTAACTAAGGCTTCCTACAGTCAGGATGGCTCTGATACCAGCTCTGTGGGGACCCCGACTCATAAGTCGTGATCACCGAATGCACGTGTACAGTGATCCCAGAGATCAATGCTCACTGAACACACAGAAGCTGAATAACAAGAGTCTTATATCCATACATACCGTTTTACACAAGTAGGACCATTATGGTCGAGTCTTGAGTATAACATCACAGCGGAAATCTTCGTCAATAACTTGGACCCATGCCATCTGCCTTAACCCTACAGGCATTCTGATTGGGAAGCATCCTAGCTCGCATGTTCGTCACTGAAGTGTTCTTCATCACATTCTGTTCTTTCATGCCTGGCCAATAAAATAACCAGTGGCAAGCCAATGAGTACTTTGAATGTACTCGCAAGCAACCCATGTTTTGGTTCAAGATACAACAATGCATGATATAGGTAAATTTTTACGGAAAGCTAGTTTTGAGTGCAATGACATGTTCAACAACTTGTAAGACATGCATCAGGAGAATTCAAGTAACCATGAGGACAGGTTACAGATATCAACATAAATAGAGTGGGCAGCAACCCATCTCAATCATGTCAAGTCCTTTGACTTGACCCAAGTAGTTAGCCAACACACACACTCGTTTGTAAACTCTGGACATAGTTTAAGCAGCACCGCCCAACCGTCCTTGACCGTGGACACGGCTATTCGAATAGTTTTACACTCTGCAGAGGTTGCACACTGTACCCACAAGATCCGGAAACTTCCGTGTCAGCCACGACCCGCGGTACCTCAAGTACCCGGGGTAAGCACCCGATCACTACCTTTCCCTAGACAACACTAACATGGAGTCCACTCGATTGGTAGTAACCCCCATGCCCAACATTATCACATAACATTTTGGTGGAGCCACGCTCCATAATCATCTCACATCACAAGCACGGGGTACCAACGGTGTGTCCGGTGCCCCATAAAAATGTTCTTGGCCGCCCTACCTGGCACGACCCCGTCCCGAGAGAGTGCACCAACAACTCTCCCGTCACTAGTAATGCAGGCTCCAAGCTAGTATTGGTCTAGGTAATCAATAATGCCCTTTCCCATATAAGGGTAGAGTGGTTGCGCATGTAAGGTTGGGACAGTCATCAAATCTTAAATCTAATCTGTTTTTGAAAACAACACACACACTTGCCTCGGTACACCACTTCATCATCAAGTGGTTACCCATCTCATCATCTCCCTCGGGCATAAGTGGCACCCGATGGGGTTTCCGAAAAGTCTTTTGAAAATGCTTTGCCTCCTTCACCATACATAAACCCGTCCCTTTTTGTGTAGCACTACTTTAGCATCCTTTATACTCCCACCGTCATAACCCTCATAAGAAGGTAGGGTCATGCACAATGCAAGTATCAACGAGGAAGTACGGTGGCAAACCATCAAAGTGGATACCACCTCATCATGATTCCGTTGCAACAACAATATGGTGCTATATGACATGCATAAAAATGTTTCATAGACATGGTCAAAGGGCTGCTTGCCTGTTTTTACAAAGTCTTCGAGGTCTTCAAATATCTCTGGTCCAACTCCGAGCATTTTGTCTACTTCGTCAACTATCGTCGAAAGCAACCATAATAAGCAACACAACAAGGCAGGAAATAAAAGTGCTCTAAAAATATGAGTTGGACTTTTCTAGGATACCTCTGGTCATATGAGGGATGACCAAAGTGGTTTCATTGGGATTTGATGAATGGATATCTCTGAACATTTCAATATGATGGAATCAAGGGATTAATGGGTTTGCAAGAAGTGTACATAAATATATTTTTGAAAAATGAGCAAAGGCACCCATTTAACAAAGGATGATTTTTGAAGCATCTAGGAATTGGTTTCGCTGGATTTGGAGTTCAAATGAATTTCTTATGAATTTGCGAAGTTGGCTATACCTGAAGAAATAGACCATTATTTGAGGTGATACAGAAAGTATTAGTAAAAAAGTTCAAAAACTAAGTTTTGAACTTATAGACATCTAGGATTTTGAATCATGGAATTTGGATCAAAAATGGGCTCTCTGTGATTTTTCTAAAGTTCATTACAGAAATGGAAAAACAAGATTTGATAAATGTTTGTGAAGAAAATGTCTCTGAAAAGAATGAGCACATTGCTCCATGTGATAGACCATGATTTTATGTGTTACTAGAAATTTGAAACATCAAATTTGGAGGTAATATGAATATTTGGGAGATTTTACAAGTTTCTGGAAAAAGAAAAAGACAAAGGAGGGGGGTTATACCTATACCGCACCCGGAGCGCAGCATAGCGCCGCAGCGCACTGGGCCGGCCCAGCTGCACGGCCTCGCGGCTAAGGAGGGCCACGCCGATGGCGTACTACGGGAGTACACTTCCCTGCAGGGAAGGCGGTTTCGAGGGGATCCCGCCTCCACTTAACCCGAGCGGGCCCGGCTGGACACGTCGGCAGAGACTGACCGGTGGGGTCGCCAGTCCACCGGCCGGCCTCCTTCTTCCTCATGCGGCCTCCCATGCCACAGGAACAGAGGGGGCGAGGCCGAGCTCGTCCCCGTCGACCAAGGGCGCTGCTGCGGGTGCCCGGCGCACCGGCGAGCTCGGGGGACTGCGCCGCGCCCGCTCCCCCTGTCAGCACGTCCATCGGAGGACGAAGGCGAGTGGGGCCACGGCCACGGCGGACGGTGCTCGGGCGAGATTCGGGCAGGGCAGGGCAAGCACGGGGAGGAGGGCCCGGTGCGCGGGGGAGGCTCCTTGGTGTCGTGGGTGTCCTCTGGAGCGTACAGTGGGAGCTGGGAAGCAGTGAAGGCTCGGGTTGGTCTGGGGGCACAGCGGCGGCAACCCAGCCATGGAGGGGGCGGGAGACCACGAGGGGGAGAGAGGGAGTGTCCGAGAGGTTGCTGGGGGAGAGGGGGTTCAAACCGAAGCGAGAGAGAGGGTCGGGGTGGCTCAAAATGGGCGAAGCCGCGGTGCACCGTGGGCAGCATGCACGAATGCGCTCGGGTGAGCTCGCAGAGGGGAGGGGACAGAGGTTCTGGAGGGGGCCGGCAGCGTGCCGTGTCCCGGACACCGAGACCACCTCGGGAGACATCACCCTGACGCCCAAGGCTGTCGTATGCCCTTGGCATGGGTGAGCTACAGTGCGAGAGAGCACTGTAGCGTGCTCCAGAGCGTGAGCTCTGCAGGCACTGGGATTGTTTATGTGCCATGAGCATGTCCTTTTGTGTCTGGGGGTTTTCGGGGTGAGTAAACAATGTGGCAAAGGGCATTGGATGCCTTGGGGAGCCAGTAGAGGAGAGGAGGGTGGAGAGAGAGTGAAAATGCTGTTGTCCAGAGAAGGAAAGTGGATCCATGCCCCCCGTCATCATTGCCTCTCAGGCAGGGAAGCACACCACAGGTAGAGGGGGACCAGGAGAGGTTGTGGGAAGAAGTTCAGCTAATGGAGATTAGTGGAAATGGCCAAAGCATGCATTTTAAGTTTCTGCCAGAAGGTGTTTGATGTAGGTTTGGGCAAGCAAATGGTCTTCTCTTGTCATGAGGCTTGACAGGGTAAAATGGCATGAGAAAATAAGAGGTTCCACCAAGATTGAGCTCATTTGGGAAAAGTAGCCAATGCAACTTTTGTGAACCCTAGAAATCAACAGAAATTGACTTCCCAAGATTTAGTCATGCAAACCTATTCTCCTTGATGCACCACTTGGTGTAGTGTCATCATTTGAGGTTATGAACATGTCCACAAAAGTTGAGATCAAAAGGAGAAAGTTTCCAATGTAGAGTTGTTCAAATTTGGTTCTGGACAGGAAGGGTTTTGGGGCACTTTGATCAAGTTAACTTGTTCTCCAACTTGTGCCATTTGGTCTAGATGAATTATTAGACCATTTGAGCATGTTCACAAGGTTTGAGGACATTTGGACATGTTTGACAATGTAAAGTTGCTCAAACTTCAGAATGGAAGGAAATGGTTTTGAGGAGATTTCATGGGGTTATACTATTCTCCATGACATGATACTTGTCAAGATCATCAAACATATCAAGTACTTGCAGTGCAAACCTCAATTCAGGGGTTTTTGGAAAACTAATTTTTGAAAATACTTTTTGGCCAAATTATTTTTGCAAGAAATTATTTTTATGTCCTATACACATGGCATGATCATTGTGAAAGGTTTTTGGATAAAGGAGAAGGAGTATAAGAGTTGGAGGATTTATTTTATTTTTAGAGCACTTGCAAACAACAGACAATCATTCAATCAAAGCAAGACAAAACACTCAAAAGTTTTTGTCAAACCACATTTTAGCATGATTTATTGACTTAAGTGTTGTGGCATGAAAATCAGGGTGTGACAAATTCCCATGACAATCTTGATATAAAGATGGCAATACTCTAGGGTAGAACAGAACAAAAGCTGGATTGGCATTCTGATCTACGGGATACAACTGCTTTGACCCAATCATGGATATGGAAGAGGTACTGGAGTTCGTTTCTCCTAGTCATTCCGGAATAGAATAGCTCGATGGATCACAAGAATAATAGGCATCGATAAACAAATGCACGCATACTCTTGACTATCAATTGATAGACGAAGGTCAGAAGACAACTAAAGAAGGACAACTCGAAAGAACATATGATTTACTGAGTTGTGGATGCATGGTTTAGCATGTCGAACGAGTTCAACATATTTCTTCCGAATAACCCATGCAAATAGGTAGAATTGGCAGAGTAACATCATAGAATCAAGAACTTATCAAGAGCACTCTCGTTTTGATCTTTTGATCAATGAGGAACTTCTGCCACAAATAGTTCATGGTATTGGAAGAAGGAAATACCACGGACCTCGAGGACTATCGCAAAGGGTACTAATATCCTAAAGGAACTAGCAAACACTATCAACATGAAGTAAGTAGGGTGAATCTCGGGTTCAAGAACCTAGGAATAGAATACCTACTACTAAGTGGCATCACGGGATGCTTTCGGGAATGATGGCCAGAATCATCACACTGGGAACACAAAACATGGCTAGATTACTAGGTGATACTCTAGACATCTAGGGTCATAATAATAGCTCCAACATATACGTCGAGGCAATAGAGTACCTCAACTCACCGTTTAGTGTGGTTAGTCTGGCCCAAAGGGACATCAAAACGGGAGGAAAGGATTTTGCAAATGCTTCAGACTATTTAGAAACCTGGGATGACTCAGACAACATAACGGCTGTAAATGCTCATTGGAGACATGCTACAAAGATGGTGTCATAGCCACTCAGAAGCACAATATCAAGGTTTCGAGATCAACAGTTAACATACAGAAGTAGTAGGAACTGAACCGAGGCTTAAATCCAACAATCTTACAAGTCTACGGATTAGTAACATGTGATCCTAATAGAAAGAAGAGAAGCCCTAGTTCTAAATCCCCGTATGAAAGATAGGATGACTCAAATCAGAAGGCCATAAGGTATAAGGAGTAAAAAGAGCCTTACGTTCCATCCCATAATCAATTCCCTTATATAACTAAAGAATTTCTAGACTCAACTTCGACCAGTTTGGCTTGGTAATCCTACAGGCAGTCAAGCTCTGATACCAAAGCTGTCAGGACCCCGACTCAATGCCACATCGATCTAGCATGTAACACCTCATATCACATTGCGGCCCCACGCACGGTATCCCCACGGATGTCGCCTTACCTTTGCCCGGGACCGTTTGCATCTTTTGGCACACGTATATGGCAGTGTCGCTAGCATCCATATGATAAGGAGCCCGGGCTGACATGGCTAGTCGTAAACCCAAAGTGGCACAAACTTACAGGGACAGGCATCCATGACCCAGCATCGAACGTGTCAGTCATCAGCGAGTGAATCCAGGTTGTAGCACTGGGCTAACAAGACTCCGGTGAACCGGGCTGTAGCGGGCTAACAGGACTCCGGTATTCATCGCATGACATTTCCCCGAAGGGACAAACACAGGAACGAAGAAGGACACATGCCGGCCAGCCTAAGTGTTCCGGAGCAGTAGCAAGCTACCATGGCTCAGTGGAAGCACTAGGAGACATTTCCCGGTAAGAGAGGCTACCAAGGATAAACAACTAGATAGTCAGATCCCACACATACCAAGCATTTCAATAACATACACACAATACACTCGATATGTGCAAATACAACATGGCATCACAACATGACTCTACAACTCAAGTATTTTATTCAATAGGCTCCGAGGAGCGAGATATTACAAACATGGGTCTCACGACCCAACATTCAGAGCATACAAGTCAAAACACAAGCGGAAGCTTAACATGTCTGAGTACAGACATCTATAAATGAAAAAGGCTGAAAAGCCTGAGTATCTACCAGATCCTGCCGAGGGCACAAAATCATAGCTGAGGTAACAAGCTAAACGTCGAAATCCAAGCGGAACTACTAGCGAGACTGAAGTCTCTCTACAAAAACATAAAATAGGCAAACGTGAGTACAAATGTACCCAGCAAGACTTACATCAGAACTAACTACATATGCATCATTGTCAACAAAGGGGATGGTGGGGTTTAACTACAGCAAGCCAGCTTTGACTCGGTGGCTATCCTGAGCTACGATTGCAAGTAACTCTTTTGAGGTGGCGCACACGAGTCCACATATTCACCATATCAATACACCACTATGGATCCGCTCCCGTCTCCCTACGAGAATGCCATCCATAGCACTCAGGCTTATCTTGCGCATTTTAGAGTATCCACTTTCACTTGTCTATGAACTGTATAGGCAACCCAGAAGTCCTTTACCGTGGACACGGCTATTCGAATAGATAATGTTAACCCTGCAGGGGTGTACTTCTTCACACACGCTCTCGCCACTTACCGCCATGTACACGTCATGTATCTCGGCAACCTTCAAGCGGAAGCCTGGCAAGGGTGTCGGCCCCGACCTAACTAACCACACAAGTCTCTAGTCCAGGTTTATCGCCTATTCGGGTTCCATACGCAAGGAGATCCGGCCGGGGTGTCGCTCACGGCCCCAAACGATGTGTGCAGGGTTCCCAAGCCCACCAACCGGGTGCCACTTGGTACACCGGGCCACTGTGCCTAGTCTGTCCCAAGCCCACCTGTACCGGGTGCCACTTGGTAGACTACTAACACTACCTACAAACACCAGAAACTAGTTGCAACTCCTGGACAAAGATCAAGTTGATTAATAAGCCGAGAGGGGCCGAGTTACTGAAACCCAATGTGTGGTAGTAACTGTTCATGGATCACAAACACAGAACTCAGTTGCTGAGGACGGCTTCAATGAGACAACCCACCATGTACTCCTACATGGCCTCTCATCGCTACCTTTACCAAATCGTGTTCACACACTTAGCTCTCAATAGTAGGACATATTCACCATATTCCAATTCATCTCTGATGAATCAGGCATGACACAACTCTAAGCAATAGCAGGCATGACAAACAAGCATGAATGAGTAGGCACATCAGGGCTCAAACAACTCCTACTCATGCTAGTGGGTTTCATCTATTTACTGTGGCAATGACAGGTCATGCAGAGGATAAAATGGTTCAACTACCGCAGCAAGTAACACTTGAATCGTTGTTGTCCTAATGCAGTAAAAGAGAGCAGGAGCGAGAGAGTGGGATTGTATCGGAATGAACAAGGGGGTTTTTCTTGCCTGGCATGTTTGAAGATAATATAGTTTCTTCATCAGTGTCATTGAACTCATCCTCGGAACACGTCTATCGAGAGGGAACAACCACCGACAAACAAAGAAGAAACACAATCAATGCAATGCACAATATGATGCATGATCATGACATGGCAATATACTGTGATTTTGGCTAATGCAGCTAAGAATAGAAAGGTTTGAGCTTATTTGAACCAAAGATTCAAATTCAAACTCAAACTATGAATTCATAAAGTGCTTTATCATGTTTTGATATGAACAGAAAGGTTAAGTTGATTAAACATGCATGAAACCAGTGCAGATAGATAGATTGGATTTTTCTGATCATTTTTCATATATAAATTGTTTCATTTGGAGCTACGGTTGAATTTCTATGAATTTTAGAAGTTTGGGATATTTTCTAAAATTTCCTGAATAAACTTAAATCCAGAAAATGCTTTATTGCGTCAGGGTGACGTCACTGTGATGTCAGCAGTCAACAGGGTTGACCCTGGTCAAACTTGACCAGTGGGGTCCACAGGTCAGTGACCCACTGTTGTTTGATTCACTGACATGTGGGGTCGGGTCAACAGGTGACGTGGCCAGGTCAAACTGACCTGTGGGACTAGTGGGGTTAATTTAATCTAAACAAAAACTAAACCATGTTTAGTTAGACGGTGGGGCCAGGCTGTCAGTGGCCCGGGGCGGTGATTAGTGTCTAATTAAGACATGCTTAACTCTAAACTAATGATGCCACATCATCTAAACGGCGATTAGTCGCCGGTGCTAAGCGGGACGCGGCGGCGCTCCCCATCCGGCCGTCTCCGGCGACGAGAGCAAGCGGGGCTGGGCTCTACGTACTCAGGGCGACGTGACGCGTCGAGTGGTGGATGCGGCAGGTGTGGAGGCTGGCTTTAGCGGTGGCGACGGCGAGCTTTGGCGGCGACCGGAGCTCGGATTCGGTCGTGCGCGAGGCTGCGGCTTGCTAGCAAGCGAGAGGAGTAGCACCAGAGCATTGGGGAAGCTCCAGGCGCTCGCGCACATGCTTGGTTTGGTCCGGGGAGGACTGCAGCAGTGGCACGGCGGCAATGGCGGACGGCACCGCTCGGCCAAGGTGGGGAAGGTAGCTAGGGGAGGGGAACGACGGGGATTCCAGGGAGAAAATGGAGAGTGTCTCATGGAGGGACTAGCAGAGTCGACGACGAGGTCAGGGAAGTGCTGGAGCCCGCGAATCGACTGCGAGGTCACCGGCAGCCGGAGGTTGAAGATGAGGCCGGGGATGACATTGCAGGGCTCCCGTGGTCGCATGCATCAGTGTGTAGCTCCACGGCGTCGTGGTGGACCTCCTCGCCGCGCTGGTGGGGCGGGTGGTGGCCTATAGCCACGGCTACGGCGACGCCATGCTCTCAGGGCTCACAGGGAAGAGAGGGGAAGAGGGAGCCAGAGGAGGGGGAGCGGTCCAGAGGGAGAGGGGAGAACGAGGGAAGGCTCTGGGTGTCTCCGTGGCATCGCGAGGATGTCGGGGAGGCTGCCACCGCGAAGCAGGAGGTGGAGGCCTCCGCGTGTGCGCATGCGACTTCGCCTCTGCCTACTGGCAGAGGTTGAAGACAGCCGCTCTGCCAAAGTGGGCTGGGCTGGTGCAGCTGGGCCGGCTACAGGTAAGTGGCCCAGGTGGGTGTTCTCTCTCTCTCCTTCTCTATTAATTCTCTTTTTCTATTAATCTGTAACTGTTTGGGCTTTATTAAAAATACCAGAGCACTTCTAAAAATCCTGAAAATAATTGTGGGCACCTTCTGAAATATATGCAACAGCCCTCAACTATTTTCAGAATTATTAGAGCATTTAAAATATTTATAGAATTTAAATGCCCCAATTCAAATACAATATGAGTTAATTCAAAAATCCATAAATGGCCAAGAAATATGCTCATCATTTTTGCCAGAGGTTTTCACCTTTATCAAAAATCATGAACATTTCCAAAGGGCATTTTGGGTTAATTGAAGATTATTTTAGGTTGAATCTATTTGATTTGATCTGGTGCTAGGGTTTGAACAATCCCCATTTCAGGTTTAAATGAAATTTATACATGATGCAGCAACCAAGCTAGTCCAAGTGCATGGCAAGGCTAGGGACGTGACATTGATCCATCAAAATGCATCCGCCAATGGGTAGAGTCTGGTGCTGGCGGTAAGTACTGGGTCTCGGCTCAGTCGACAAGGAAGTCGGCCAACACTTGCGAATTCATGGCGGTGCGAGGCTGGTAGTAGACGGTGTAAGGTGCCAGATCGATGGCCCACTTGGCCACTCGGCCAGAAGCATCCCGGCTTCCCAAGATCTCAGCAAGCGGAGCCGTGCAGACGACGGTTATTGGGTGCTCTTGAAAGTAGGGCTTCAGCTTCTTGGCAGCAAAGTGCACGCCATAGCACATCTTCTGATAATGCGGGTAGTTTTTCTTGGAGGCGGACAGTACTTTGCTCAAGTAATATACCGGTCTCTGGACCGGCAATGCCCTGCCCTCCTCCTTGCACTCTACCACAATGACTGTGCTGACGACCCGACTGGTGGCAGCAATGTAGAGGAGCATGGGCTCCTTATCAGTCGGAGCTGCCAAGATAGGCGGGGTCGCCAACATCTTCTTGAGCTGGGAGAAATCTTCGTCCGCCTTGTCGTTCCACTCGAAAAAAGTGGTCTTCTTCATGAGTTGGTATAGAGGAAGAGCCTTCTCGCCCAGCCGACTGATGAAACGGCTGATTGATGCCAGGCAGCCAGTGAACTTCTACACGTCCAGCAGTCGCGTGGGCACCTCCATCTTCTCAATGGACTTGATCTTCACCGGGTTGCACTCTATGCCGCGCTCTAGGACTAGAAAGCCAAGGAGCTGGCCGACTGGTACTCCAAAGACACATTTCTCTGGGTTGAGCTTGATCTGGAATTGGCACAAATTCTCAAAAGTCCCCTTGAGGTCGTCTAGCAGCATGCCACGCTTCTCCGTCTTCACCACCACATCATCCACGTATACATGGGCATTCCTGCCGAGTTGCTTGAGGAGACACTTCTACATGCAACGCTGAAATGTGGCGCCAGCGTTTCTCAAGCCGAACGTCATGGTTAGGTAGCAGAAGGCTCCAAATGGCGTGATGAAGGCGGTCTTCAGCCTGTTGGCCGGATTCAGTTTTACCTAGTGATGCCCTGAGTATGCATCCAAAAAAACTCAACAGCTCGCATCCGGCTGTGGAGTCTATCACTTGATCAATCCTTGGTAGGGAAAATGGATCTTTAGGGTAGGCTTTGTTGAGGCTGGTGTAGTCAATGCACATGCGCCATTGCTTGTTTTTCTTCAACACTAGGACCAGGTTGGCCAGCCACTCTGGAAAGAACACTTCCATGATGAATCTAGCTGCTAGGAGCCGGGCTATTTCTTCTCCGACAACTCTTCTCTTCTCTTCCGACAGGAGGCGCAAGGGCTGCCTGACTGGCTTGGCATTAGGTCATACATGTAGCTTGTGCTCGGCGAAATCTGTCGGAACACCCGGCATGTCTCTGGGAGACTATGTGAAGATGTCCCAATTCTCACGGAGGAAATCGACGAGCTCGATTTCATATTTGCCGTCAAGGCCTGTGCCTACGACAGCGTGCCTCTCCGGGTGCTCCGGGTCCAAGGGTATCTTCTTTGTTTCCTTAGCCGGCTTGAACAGGCCCTCAACCTCCGACTCCTACGGGATGGGTGACATTTCCAGCTTCTTGCCGTCCAACACCACCACCCGGTCAAGGAGCCGCTTCTCGGCTGCGATCACGAGGGACTCGGCCAGCCGGCTGCTATCTGTGGCGCAAGTGACTGACTTCTTGTAGTCTCCGACTACTATCAGGATCCCCTTGGTACTCGGCATCTTCATATTAAGGTAGGCATAGTGGGAGACTGCCATGGACTTGGCCAGAGCAGGCATGCCAAGCAGTGCACCACTTCAAACCAAACTGGCTCTCGGCGGAAATGATTCTTGTCTCCGAAGAGGACATCAAGCTGGGTCTTGCCGATTGGCGGGAAGGAAAGGCCAGGAACTATGCCATGGAATACATCCCGACTGGGGGTGAGCTGTGTCGGATTTTGGGTTCCGGCAGACCCTTGAGGTTTGAACACTGGGGTGCGCACGAAGATCTCTCCCCTACCACCTCATGTCTCGAAGTCTCGCAAAGATCTAGGCAAGAAAGACGAACACACAGAGGACACGAGATTTATACTGGTTCAGGCCACCATTTTGGTGTAATACCCTACTCCAGTGTGTGGTGTGGTGGATTGCCTCAGGGGCTGATGATGAACAGTACAAAGGGAAAATAGCCTCACGAGGGGCTGTTCTTGAGCTGGTGCGATGAACTGCTTGGGTGAGTTCAGTCGCTTCTCTCTCTCTCTGGTAGATCTCCAGATGCCTCTACCTTGTGGTGGCTAGTCCTATTTATAGAGCAAGGCCCTGGGCCTCTCCCCAAAATAATGAGCGGGAAGGGCGCCAACAATTGGCCATTTTGAAGGGTAACATCTGGTACACTTATCCTGACTAAAGTTGGTCTTCGGCTGCCAAAGGCTTTTACGGTGACGCCGCCCTGGGTTCCACGATGACCTGCATCCTGCCGTTCTGCTGGTCTTGGTCTTGTTGCATTGAAACGGTAACCTTTGCCCAATGCGTTTGCTTGTGCTTGCCCCCTTAGCACCGAAAGGGAAAAATGGACACTGCACACGCCGGCGCCCGCCTGGCACCCGCCTGGCCTCCGGTCGTCATAGTTTGCTTCATGGGCCCCTTGGGAGGTGCCCTGCATTGATCTCTCCGCCTCCTCGCGAGCCTGCCTGGGGAGGCTGTTCCTGAGGAAGCTCTCTGTCGTCTGCCCCGTGAGGCCTGGCCCCTCACGAGGGTCTTGAGCTTGAGCTGATGAAGCTGGGCTGCATTGGGCCCCCACTTGAGCCACGCCGCAGGCCGCAGGCAGGCAAGTCTGGGGACCCCCGTTCCCAGAACGCCGACAGTAGGAAGAATCCCACGTTCCCAGAACGCCGACAGCAGGCAGGTGGTCTCAAGCTCAAATCCAACTTAAAATTCAAATCGAAGAAACTTGTCGACAGAGGAAAAGGCAAAAGGCACAAAGGCGCGTCCGACACCTAATCTAGTCTTCGACGTCTTCTCACCAGCGCGGAGCTAAGTGCTGCCACTGGGCATGGGCGGGAGCCCCCGAGGCCCGAGGGCAGCTCTCCGGAGACTCCAGGGCGTGTACAGCCCCACTCATTATTACATCAGAGTGTCACGGGGCGGCAAGCTTCACAGGCACTGGGCCTTCTTCAGAGGTACCGGCCTTGCTTCATATCGCCAGACGAGGGCCCCGCCTTGCACCACACTGTACCACCACTGACGGCGACCAGAAACCAAGGACGACGCCAATGGGGTAGAGCGGTCACCAGCGGTTCCCCCGACGACCACGGGTCCTCTGCGGGGGCAGGCCCTGTGGCACCTTCCTGGCAGAGGGCCTACCTCCGGATTGCGCCTGATGCCGAGCGCTGCGGGGACGAACCCGGATCCCGGCCCCTCTCCTACAGCCCCCGGTGCCCTCCTCCTGAGGGGTAGGAAGCTGCAGCATTGGGGCAGCCATCTGCTGCGGCGACCTGTACCTCCTATGACCCATGGTTAGTATAAGTTTGCTCCTGAGGAAGTAGTGGTACCAGATAGTTGTTGCCACTGGGGCGGCCGTCGAGGCCCTCTTAGGGCTCTTGAAAGAGCTCAGCTTATGGTGGCTCCTCGCCCCAGCCTGGCCCAAGGAACGAGCCATGGTCTTCTTCCAATATGCATTCTCGATCCACCATGTGGGGCACATAAGCTTCTGGCACCGCAACTCCCCGGTTCTCGCTGTAGTGCCCCACATGCCATGCAGCTCGGCCTGGAGCGTTGTCTTGAGGGTGATGGCACGGTGGCCCGCCGAGGCCGAAGGTCGCGGGGTGTGCTCCTTCGCTAGCCAGAGATGGGGGTGGTGCGACTTGGCACCCGGTGCTGATGGCCGGGTTGGCATTGAGCTGGGCCTGGAGCCCACTCGAAGTTGCGTGGGCACGTATGGGGCCGCCATACGGCCCGCCCTGGACCAAGGGTGGCAGATGGACGCAGAAAGGAGGCGCTCTCGAGGCGGCGGCGTCCAGGAGTTTGGCTACTCGCTCCGGCAACACGTCAGGGCCGCCCTCCAGCAGCCGGCACCGTAGCAGTTCTCAGGCCACCGTGAGCACGGCCCTGGAGTTCGCCTGCTCCCGTCGGGTGTGCGGCGTTGTGTCCACGGCGTGGTTCAAAGCTCTTGCTGCTAATCGCACCTGCCGCGGTGTGGGGGCAGGCGGCATTTGGCTGCGTCGCCCGCGCCCCACAGCACCCTGCGGAGCGCGTGATGCATGGGGCACAAGGTTGCGGTCGCCCTGGGCCGGGGGCACGGCGTGGACGGGCCACGCCGCCCAGCGGTCGGCGTTGGCAGTCGGGTCACTTGACATCGGGGCGGCGAGGCGATGAAACGCAGGGAGGCTGAAGAAAGACTCCGGCGCACCCCTACCTGGCACGCCAAATGTCAGATTTCGGGTTTCGGCAGACCCTTGAGGTTCGAACTCTGGGCTGCGCACGAAGATCTCTCCCCTACCAGCTCACGTCTCGAAGTCTTGCAAATATCTAGGCAAGAAAGATGAACACACAGAGGACACGAGATTTATACAGGTTCAGGCCACCATTGTGGTGTAATACCCTACTCCAGTGTGTGGTGTGGTGGATTGCCTCAGGGGCTGATGATGAATAGTACAAAGGGAGCACAGCCTTGCGAGGGGCTGTTCTTGAGCTGGTGCAATGAACTGCTTGGGTGAGTTCAGTCGCTTCTCTCTTTCTCTCTCTGGTCGATCTCCAGATGCCTCTACCTTGTGGTGGCTAGTCCTATTTATAGAGCGAGGCCCTGGGCCTCTCCCCAAATTAATGAGCGGGAAGGGCGCCAACAATTGCCCATTTTGAAGGGGAACATCTGGTACACTTATCCTGACTAAAGTTGGTCTTCGGCTGCCAAAGGCTCTGACAGTGACGCCGCCCTGGGCTCCACGATGACCGCCATCCTGCCGTTCTGCTGGTCTTGGCCATGTTGCACCGAAACGGTAACCTTTGCCCGATGCCTTGGCCTGTGCTTGCCCCTTAGCACCGAAAGGGAAACAAGGACACTGCGCAGGCCAGCGCCCACCTGGCACCCGCCTGGCCTCCGGTCGTCATGGCTTGCGTCATGGCCCCTCGGGAGGTGCCCTGCATTGATCTCTCTGCCTCCTCGTGTGCCTGCCTGGGGAGGCTGTTCCTGAGGAAGCTCCCTGTCATCTGCCCTGCGAGGCTTGGGCCCTCGCGAGGGTCTTGAGCTTGAGCTGATGAAGCTGGCCTGCTTGGGCCCCCACTTGAGCCACACCGCAGGCCGCAGGCAGGCAAGTCTGGGGACCCCCGTTCCCAGAACGCCACAAGCTGCTTCTGCTTGATTCCCAACTTTTCCATTGTGTCACGGTACAAGATATTGATGTTGCTGCCGCCATCTATCAAGACTCTGGAGAAACGTACTGCTCGCCTCTCCGTTGCAAGGGTTGCTTCTAGGACCAGGGCATATGAACCAGGGGAAGGCATCACTTCTGGGTGGTCGGCCCTGCTCTAACTACTAGGCTTCTCGGACCAATGCATGAACTCTAGAGGGCTGGAGGCCACCGCTTGCACTTCTTGTTGTTGTTGCCGTCTGCTGCGTCTGTCATCGGCCACGCTGGTGAACACAACATAGGCTCCAAGTTCCTCTGGGTACTCGTCTTGTATGGTGCTGACTGGCGGGCCGCCGGCTGCTGGGGCTGAGGAGGCGGTGGTCCGGCAGGCGGAGGAGGCAGGAGTCCATCTCCCTTTGCGATTCTGGTGAGCTAGTGACACTTCGGAGTGGTATGATTGGATGGCTTCGCGCCACTATGGAACTTGCAGGGCGCGTCCAAGGTTTGCTCGTAAGAGAAAGCAGGCAACCAATTGGACTTGCCGCCCTTCTGCTCCTTGGGTGCCGGCTGCCCTTCTAGCTGCTGATCCTCGACCATTGCCACATGCCGGCTGGTGGAAGCTGGCTGGGTGGCCTTCCACTTGTTGTTGCCTGGCTGCTGTTGTCGACTGGTGTCACCAGCCGGAGTCCGAGGGGCCCGGGGCACCAGCTTGCCGGACGCATCAACCAGAATTTCCACCTTCATGGAGGAGTCGGCCGTGGCGTGCTTGTCGGTGATGACCATCAGCTCATCGAGGGTCCTGGGCTCATCGCAGAGGAGTCGATGCTTGAGGAGGGTGCCCTCTCGGCACCCGGCGGTGAAGTACTCGGTTGCCTGCACCTCGTGTACGCCCTCGTAGGAATTGCGCAGCTCGGTCCAGCGCGTGAGGTAGTCGCGTGTTGACTCCGTGGGCCCTTGGACGCACAAGGAGAGCTATCGGGGCTTGGGAGCCCGCTTGTAGGTGCTGGTGTAGTTGCAGATGAAGGCCTCGGTGAAATCAACCTAGCTGTTGATGCTGCGGGCTTCAGGCTGTTGAGCCATGTTCGGGCAGTGCCTTGTAGCATGAGTGGGACGCATTTCACGGCAACACGCTTGTTGCCGTTTGCTATCCTGACGGCCGTCGAGTAGTTGACCAGCTAGTCCTCCGGCTTCACGGAGCCGGTGTACATGGGCGTATCTCGAGGGAGGGTGAACCCTTTGGGAAAGGGCTCATCCTGGATTCATGGGCCGAGGCAAGGCGGACCCAACGCATCTTCTTCTTCTAGTGCCAGGGACTGGTTGAGGTGGTCGATCCGATGGCGGGCGTCGTTCTCTCCGACTCCCTCTCGGCGGCCAAGGCGGTCGCTGAGTGTCGGGTGCGTGACAGGCGGCGGAGTAGGATATCTTGCTCCGCGAGGCGTGGGAGGCGGAGGATCGCCTCGGTGCTCCACCGCTTGAGGGCGGCCGTCTGCGTCACACTCAATGGAGAGGCGAGTCCGGCTCCGGCTGGCCGCCGGCTAGTTGCCTCGTTTTCCATGGGCGCAGCCAGTCGGCATCCGGGAGGTCGCGCTGTGTTCTTGGCGATAGGGCGGTCCTTTGTTCTGCAGGGCGGGCTCTTCAGCGCGGCAGCGGGCTTCGTGCAACGCGGCGGCTGCGTCTAGGAGCTGCTGGATTCGCTCAGTGATGTGGCGACGCTCATCACCCTTGTATTTGTCCAGCTCGTCCATCACCGCCTGGGCAGCCTAGACATTCTCCTCGGGTGTGGCGTATATGGGGCGCTCTTCCCCAAACATGCTGGCGATGGTCCTGCCACGCCGCCAAACAGGGCTAATACGGCCAGGCCCCCCAGGAGCCAGCGTGCCACCGACCGCTCTGTCCATCTCGCGCCGATAGGCGTCCGAGAGGTACCGCACGTTGGCAAGCCGGCCATCGCTCTTGAGAAGCTGGACATGGCGTGCCTACAGCATCTCGGCATCCGTGTCTCCTGGGATGGGCACCGACAAATCCCGCAGCACAGCATCGAGTGGGTCTCGAGTCTCTCTGTTCGAGCGCTCGCCACTGTTAATGACGAGCACGTCTCTGACGGTGCTCCCGTTGCTGTGCTCGCGAGGAGGCGGCTCGTCGTAGATCACCACGTTGGTGGGGAACGCGTCAAGCGATGCCGTGTCGGAGTCGATGATCATTGGGTCGGTGGAGCCAACAGAATCCGGGTCCACAGCGGGCTAGCTGGTCACGTGAAGCTGGTCAAGGAGGCTGACGAGGCGGCTCTCGGGGCAGCTGGTGCCTACATCGGAGGCCGGCTCGTCGGAGAGGTGAATCTCTCCAACAAGGCCGGCGAGGCAGCTCGCCACGCAGGCGATCTCCACACCATGCAGGGCGTCGAGGCTGACGCCGTTGGGCGTGCTGGGCTGGCTTCACTCGCCAGGGAGGAACAAGGTTCCCGTCCAGAGGAGGTCTCCGAGAGACGGTGCACCTCGCCTCACGGTGGGTGCCAAATGTTGGGGGTTGGGTGCGGCATATGCCAAAGGATGGCTTATCATGGTGGGAGCGAGTAGAACGTCACCGGTGCCTGGAAGCAGGATAAGGCATAGTCAAGTATGCCGTCGGACTTTACCCAGGTTGGGGGCTCTCCGTGGAGATAATAGCCCTACTCTTGCTCTGGTGGTCTCCGCATGATCACTAAGGCACTAGTGATACAAGGTGCTCCTTGAGCTGTGCCTAGAGGCAGGGGAAGGCAAGGCTAGCTCCTCCCTGCCCTAGGTAACTGGTTAGTTCTATCAGAGTTGGAACTGTTTGCACGGGTGACCTGGGGGCTTATATAGGACTGTACCCCAGGGGTACAATGGTAATTGGGCCGGCTGCTAGGGCCCGTCTGTTAGTGTCTTCAGCCTTCGGCTTCTCCGCCGACTAATGGGGCCCACCGCCTGGTGGGCCCCGCCGGCTGGTTGGTGGTTGCTTACTGTAGTCATGCCGTCTATGACGAGGGCTTGGTCTTCTTATCGTGGCTACAGTCCCGCCGGCTGACGGGAGGTTACTGTAGCCATCCTGGGTCTCATCAGGTTAATGGCGCACTTGCCTCGGGACGAGGGACGGCCGCCTGCTGGAGGCCGGCCCTTCCCGCGCCTGACTGGCCGGGCGTACGCCGTCTTCTGGTGTATCTCTGCCCGGTAGGGCCTGCGGCTGGCAGGCCGTACCGACAGGCCGTCGTGGGGAACAGGGTTCCGCCTGCTTGGGGCGACGTCAGGGGAGACATGGCACAGTGCCCCGCCGTGTGGAGATCTCCGCCAGTATGGAGCACTGTAGCCATACCTGTCCCGTGCATCAGGGCGACGTGCTTCACTATAGCCATGCTCCTGCTCATACTCTCGATGGGGGCTCGGCCGCACCTAAGCCGCGAGGTGGCCGCCTGCCCGATGCCGCCCTCTCTGGAGGCCGGCCGACAGGAGCCGACCACTCAGAGCGCTGTAGGCTTGGGTTGGCCGCCCTCTTGCGGCCGGTCGTTGAGCCAGCCGGCTCCCAGAGGGCAGAGCTTCAGCTTGGGGTCCAGCTAGGCGGAGCTGGCCCAAAGTATTGATAAATTCAGGGACTCGGGTGAGCCTACCCGTGGCCCATTACTCCGACATATGTCATTGGTAAAGATCCGCGCTTCGACCCTTTCTGCGTATGGGGAAATGAGATATCGATGAACCAGCATCAAGTGAGGAAGCTGATAAAGATTTTTAGTAAAATGTGTCAAAAGATGGCAATTAAACTATTTGTTTACTCTTTATCCAATACAACAGCGAACTGCAGGATGGTAAGTAAGAAGTCTGCAGCCTTCTTTTTACTGCCCATAATGAGTTGTGTTAGATGACAATGTCTGAATCTTTTTTCCTTTGTACTGGTTCTCAAAGCAGTTTACTAAAGATTACCTCTCAAACAACATGATTAGTGGGCATGCAAAGGTTAAAGTATTTCTACCAGAACACGATGATTATCTAGATGTTTCCATGAAGACTGTGAAGGGTGGGCGGTCGGCCATCAGAGGGGGTTGGACTAGAGACGTGCGTGCCTTCTGTATGGAGGAGGGCACAATATGGGCATTCCGCTTCACCTTGTTCAGCAGCCAGAATGTATTTCGCCTCTTTCTTTACCGTCTTTACTAGTACAAGTATACAACTATGGTTCATCATTCTTTATTTGGTTCTTATGTAATTCTTGATGTGTACCTATGAATCGAATAATTCATTGGTTGTCTAAACCTGATGGATATGAATAAAGCTATAGCATACATTCAATTTCAATTTCAATTTCAGTTTCAATTTCAATTTGATATAGCGGCAATTAAATTATGATGAAATTATGCTCTCCAGGTTGTTACGGCACACACGGTTGGTAAAATACAAACGTTTGCGATATACACCATAATCCGAGACGGTTCATAGAGAGTTAACGTGTGCAAGCGTGCACACAGTTGCCTTTTGCAAAGCGTGTGCGATGTCAGAAAATATCACAAACGGTGCTCGCAAACTAACTGTTTGCGATAGTTGCCTTATTGTACACGATTCACAACCATGAACTGTTTCTGATGAAGTATGCATCATATACGTTGCACCATAGAATAGCGTGTGTGATAGTTGCCTTATCGTACACGATTCGCAACCATGCTGTTTCTGATGAAGTATGCTTCATAAACGTTGCACCACAGAATAGCGTGTGCGATAGTTGTCGTGTACGATGATGTTACGACGGTCCGACGTTTCGTAATTCTATCTGACACTTGTACGACGATTAGAAAATCTTCTTAATAAGTTATCGCATATGGTTTGTGAAAAGCGAATGTGTGTGATTGTATGCTTATCATACACGTTCTATAATAGTGAACCATTTGTGATGGGTCGGGCATCAAAAATGTAGAACCACAGAATACCGACTGCGATGGCAATGCGACCACAAATTAAAAGGAGTATTGTAGGGTCCGTATCCCCGACGGTTTCTGGGTCGGGTGGGAAGGACCCCCTAATCGCCCACACTCGCTAGGTGACGGTTCCAAATGCCGTCGTGGAAAGCGGTTTTAAACCTTTTGTATAGCACCAATGCATACCAGTGTAGTGTGTGCCCATAACCTTCCCTCATTGGAGGCACCGACGAGAGGCATGAAAATAAACCCAGTTAGGACCTTCCCATAAAAGGCAAATGTGGTTGCACTGGTAAGGTCAATTCAGTGGCACCATGACTCAGCCAACAGTTGTTCATGTTCATTATTATCCGGTTAAACTTGAATGCAACAAGCTGAGCCATAATACAAAATCATGACGCAACTACAATGCATGAACATGATATCACATAAGCATGGAGGTGCAACATAATCATCGAGCATAACCACAATGAAGCATTTAACCAAATGAGCATAGCATACCGACGAGCATAACGTTACACATGAGCATAGCATGACTACTAGCATCATAAAGAAATACCATGCAAGAACTTAACCAGAATAATACCAAGTAAGCATATAACCAACTAGATGCAAAGTAACATGCATAGCAACGGTACTTGATAACGAACGGTAAACATGCATCAGAAAGAACATCACTGCTACCAGCAAGTACTACTACTTTCAAGCATAACATGTGACAATAAAACTAGCAAGTAGTACAAGATAACAAGATGCATTGGAA
Source organism: Triticum timopheevii (assembly GCA_963921465.1). Classification (NCBI taxonomy): domain Eukaryota; kingdom Viridiplantae; phylum Streptophyta; class Magnoliopsida; order Poales; family Poaceae; genus Triticum; species Triticum timopheevii. Next base: position 239,253,760 of record OY997264.1, on the reverse strand, counting down.
CATAGCATGAAGGTGAACATGAAACCACGAGCATAACCGAAACAACGACAATAGTAGCAAACAAACAGACAGATAACGGGCAAACTTTTATTAAATATGCAAGTAGACACTACAAAAAAACACTTTCGTGATGATACGTATTTTCACAGTAGGTCACGTTTTTTTCGGACAGAATCAAGATAGTTATACATGTGCTGTCGTAGAAGTGTTCCATGACATTACCAAAATTATCATCACGGAAATGCCACTTCCATGAAGATAAATCGCGCGTCATAGAAGTGCTTTCATCAAGGGTGATCGACACGTGGAATCCACTGTAACGTGTCGCCGTTAAGCTATCGGGTTTGGTTTTTGATCCGCTAACCCGTTAACAGCCCGGACCAATGGTGATTTTCCACGTGTTAATTCTCATTGGCCAAAGGAAACACGTGTCAGCTTGTCATTGGGTCAGATAAGCGCCTATGATATGTCGACACGTGTGAAGGCCCAACAATGGCCCATTTAGCTTACAAAGGCCGGCCTGTTTGACTTGGTCAAAAGTTAGCGGGTAGGCCCATGAAAAGCGTGTTAACGATCTGTACACATATATAGACCATTTTACGGCCCGATAACTCACGACCCATTAGGGCCTTCCTGAAATCGGCCCAATAGCGTCTTGTGGGCCGTCGAATATAACCCTAGCCTGTTTCACTTTCGGCCGTTGTATGGCCCACGACGTCTTTCGGCCCATATGAGGCCTTCCGTATCTTTAGGCCCTTCAGTGGCCCACAGTGACTCTGGCCCGTAATGAACAAAAAATTTCTTTGTACCCATTAACGGCCCATGATTTCCATGGGTCATTTCTTGCCCGTTTTATCTTTCGGCCTACTAACAGCCCATACGTTTTTGGCCCCATTTCCGGCCCTCAATTACTTGTGGCCCGTTTGTGGCATGTTAATCCGTTACGCTGTTCCCAGCCCATCCTATATTCTTGCCCATAACGACCCGTTATGCCTATGACGGTATTAAGCCTATGCTCTCTTTTGGCTTGTTAACGGTCTGTTACCGTGATGGCCCGATACCAATTATGCCCATTTACGGCCCATGTGGACCCATTTATCCGACGGCCCGAGGCCCACCTATTCTACAGCCCATTGGAAGCCCGTTTATGCAACGGCCCATTGGAGGCCCATTTATCCAACGGCCCGTAGGAGGCCAATGGATCCTACGGCCTGTAGCAGGCTCAAGGTTACCACGGTTCGTATATGGCCCATGGTTGTTGTGGCCACTAGCAAACCAGGGAAAAAGAAGACTAAGAAATAAATAAGCCCGAAACTAACGCTTGGCTATTATGGCGATTGCACAGATTACATCCACTGGGCATCAAAGTTCGCCACTAGTGCAAATATAGGGAACACCCTACACTATACAGAAATGGCTTGCTGTTTTCTTCAGCCGGTGGCTACATGTTAGAACAAATTTTGTACCACAACAAAAAAATTACAACCATAAAACAAAAGGAAGTTTGGCATGAAAGTTAACAGTCTGGCAGATAAATGCACCACCAGAAGTTTAGAAGCTCAGTTCATTTGACCCGACTGATACATTTTCATGATGTACTATCCGATGGAGCACCATAACCTTTGCCTTCATTTCTCCTTGGCTCCTAAACAACATCGGAAATGTCTGATAGTCTGGTTTCAAAACCATGCATATCTTGACGACATCAAACAATGGTTGTCCTTGTTTCACAAAGGGTCTTTGTTAGGGAATGGACATGTGTTTGGAGCGCAGATATAACATTGTTTTGAGCTTGCATATCTTGATCATGAGGCAGTTTGGACGAGATTGCCTTAACAACCAACCCAGTATTACGAAGGAACGTGCTTTTGGCACTGTTAGTGGACAGGTACTAACCCACTGCAGCAATAGGTGACATTGCGGTTATAGTTGCCTCGTCACCTTCGGAAGGTGGCGGTTCCACCATTTTTTCCATCGCTGGCTGAAAAGTTGAATTTTTACATCAGTACTACAAGAACAAAAGATATTAGGGAGGCAGAAAAACTGAACAAAATAGCTTTGTTCTATATACAAAACATATTTATGAACACCTATAAAATATTAGTTGTATTTTACTGCAAAGTACATAATAAAACCAGGTTCCAAACATATGACTATGTACCATGGCTAATGTATTGTGTATTTCTTCACATTGGATTGGCAGATAAGGATAAAGAGACAAAGTTTATAATACGGTAAGCATAGTATGACATCATTCATTTCACAAAACAACTGAGAACAGACAAACAGGCAATTGTAACGTTGTGTGGGCAAGTCCAGCACGGAACTAGATTACAGATCAAGATCAAAGGAACATCACTACTCTCTTTTAAACCTTGTAAGGTGCAATGATACGCTAAGACAATTGTGTATAAAATTAAAAAGAGTAATGGATATTGGCTGCAAACCATGCGGTTCAATGCACGAGTCAGAGTAAGTAGTAGTTAAAAGGCTTGAGGATTAAGGACTTGCAATAGCAGCTTTGACTGGTGTAGTCATGTCCTTCGTCTTGCCGGTGTGACAGTCCTTGAAGATATCCACAACATTTGGCTCATGTACTTTTTACTCCTTGCGGGCTTTCCTTTGCATTTGGAAGAAGTCAATATAGATCTAATAATATGGCATAGCGAAAAGAGTGAAACAACAGCTAATTACAAGAGCCTCGTAGTGTGCAATATAGCTACGAGATCCTATCATCTGTTGGAATTTCACTTTCGTACGGTTGGCCTTGTTCTTTGAACAATTCACCTACAAGAAGATAAATTTGTGAGGCACATGCATAAATAGGACTTCAACATGTGATCTAATCACATACATATAACGTACTTGATACTTTGGATCAGACAAGTGTTTAACGAGGCCTCTCAAGTCTTCATCCGATATATTTTCCATTGGAGATGTTTGGGAAAGTTCACTGTTAGCCTTGCCTTCAATGTGAGTTTTCCTCAAGTTATACCAATACTGTCACAGAGCAGGCTTGAAAACATGGGTGCAAGCTTGTCTAGTTGCATCATCTTGGTTATCCAACTTGAACCTCATCTATTGAAAATTATAGGAGTCTCATTATCAGCAACCTAGAAAGTATGGGACAGAGCAAGACGATATTACTAGTTTCCATACATAGCCATACTTACAGATAAATAGTCGAGGAAGGTGTTCAACTGGGTTTCGTCTTTGTCATTCCTGTACTGAATCCAAGTTGGGAGGATACGTGCATGACACCTAACAGCAACCGCTGCCTCTGATACTAACTTGGCTGACTGTGTAGCATCACGTGGCCTTTTTAAACCTGCCTCAAAACGGATCTCCATTCTTCCTCCTCTAGATTTAGTTAAACTATCGAGCATTATTACTGATGTTTGTTTCCTCTTGCACCTAGGTGCTAGTCCAACAACGAATATAGGAAGTGTTACTGTACAATAAACTATGAGACTACATATAAAGAAGCATGCAACTGTAACTTGACTCCAGCAACTACCTTCTAGCTATTGAGATCTTGCCAACTCGTCTTGTGTCAAGAGTGCTTGGGAAGTAGTGTCAGGTGGCAAGGGAGCTTGGGAACGTGCTCCTAGCTTAGTTGATGCACGAGTAACTCATGCAACTGGTGGTACTATGGAAGGTGTGCAACAACTAGGGATGTCTCTAGTTGTTTGCTGGCAGCTATTTGTTTCTGTTTGGCTAGTTTTGTAGCTAGTGTAGCACGGGATACCGCATTTGTACAAGTTTCCGCTGGATTTTGACCTTCTATTGCAACATCAGTACTAGCAGAATCTGCATTATTCGGCCACTTCTATTTCCGTGTGTCCTTAGTACTAACACCATCCCCTATCGTTCCATATTCCTTCCTATTTCTACGTGCAATGCTAAGTCAAGCCGACAAGAAAAAGGTATAAAAATTTAGTTCTTCAGAACAAATTGATGCGTGATACAGACGAACTGAACTTTGATGTTAGACAACCACATGATAGGAGGATGTAATATGTATGAAAAATAGGACATCATGAGATAATCAGAACTATGATGAGTAAACTAAGGAGAAGGCATTTCAATAAATTAGAAGCAATACAATGGAAGGTAGACAACATATGAAAGATTCTACAAATATCGCTCTGCCAAGTTAATATTGCCTTGTCATAACTGGCGTTTATACAAATGTGAAGCAGTATAAGAAATAAATCATATGCAAGATGCAAACAACATCACACTACCAAATTAAAGGTTTCTCGTCATTAGTGTTGTTGCATATTCACAGCTTATGATGTGTAAACTAAGTAGAAGGCATTTTCAACAAATTAGAAGCATTGAAAGCTATACACCATATGTAAAACACAACGAATATCACTCTACCAAGTTAAGACTGTCTCGTCATTAGTGCCATTTTAGCAAATTAGTATTACAAGCTAGAAAATAATGCGAGATGTAAACTATATCAGACTCCCAAGTTAAATGTGTCTTGTGAAAAGTGATTGTAGCAGGTTACATAACAATAGTACTTTGATGCAAGAACATGGTGTGATAGACAAATATTGTATGTTCTAGAAACAGGAACATGTATGATATGAGGATGGAATTTGTATGAAAAACAGGATGGCATGGCATATTCACAACTAATTGTGTAAAGTAAGAATAAGTAATTTAATCAAATTACAAGCATACAAGTGAGACACCGTATGCAACATGCAAGACAATATCACACTACCAAGCTAGAGAAAGCACCTTGGATGCCAATTTCGCCGGAACACCGCCATCAGTCCCTACCTTATTTTTTCCTTCCTTTTTCTTAATTGCATTTTCTTGTCAAGTCAAACCAACAACAAAAATGAATAAATATTCACTTTTCAGAACTCATTGATGTAGGATGCTGACGAACACCACTTTAATGTAAGGCGACCTCATGATAGGATGATTGCATGCGTAGGAAAAAAGGACAACATTTCATAGTCACAGCTATGATGTGTAAACTAAGCAGAAGTAATTTCAACAAATTAGAAGCAATGAAAGCTAGACACCATATGAAATATGCAACGAATATCACTCTACCAAGTTAAAACTGTCTCGTCATAACCATATCACACTCCCAAGTCATACGTGTCTTATGATATGTGATTGTTGCAGGTTACACAACAGTTGTGCTTTGATGTAAGAACATGTTGTGATAGACAGATATTGTATGTTTTGGAAACAAGAACACGTGTCTGATTCACTAGTATATTGTGTAAAGTAAGCAGATGGAATTCTACAAAATTAGAAGCAATAAAAGCTAGACATCATACATAACATGCAACCACATATAACAGTGCCAAGTTAGAGGGAGCACCTGTGAATGTGCACTAGGGGGGACATCCTCATCATCAACACAGCTACATTGAGTGTCTATGCATGTGTTTTGTCTTCCAAATATTCTTGGGGGTGGCGGAGTAGAATCTCTAGAGGCCCTCCGTTTGGAAGGAGCACCTTTATGCACAGCCTTGCTAATTTCCTTCTGCTTTTGTCGGTGTACAAAAGTATGGGTTCTTTCTGTACCTCTTACTTGTGCACGGGCAGTCGTAACCACGCCTGTGGCTAGGCGCAGCAGGGCAACAGAAGATGGAACACGAAGACTACCAAGAAAGATACCCGAAGAACAAGGGGCAGAAGGCGAGCTGGACCTCCCCCGAAAACATCCTTGCCGGGGCAACTTATGCAGCACCAGCAAACCCATCACCCTTGGGGCTGAGAGTTCTGACACCATCGTCAATGTTAAGACCACGATCTAAGAATACATACGTGGTAGCATGCAGATCTTCATGAAGATATATAGCCTGCGGATCCACGTGGGACCAGAAGACGAAGACCACCGGCAAGACCCTTGCCGGGGACGACTACGAAGCCCCCCGGCAAGCCTTGGCGGGGACGATCATTGGGCCGCGGCCAGGCCCGCCCCCGGCAAGGGTCTGCCACCTCACCACCACTCTAGTGCGACGATCAATGTGCCAACTAAGCAGGCGCCTGCATGGCAGCATGCAGATCTTCGTGGAGGCTCTACCATCATGCCAACACAGCATTTAGTTAGCCAGTGTGGCACTGCATGCCTCGTCAGCCTAGACACATGTCGAAGCAAGGGAGAGCGGCGGCTGACAGAATGGCTTCTATTGCCATCCCCGATAAAGTAAGAGGGCACATAGGCAACACATTAAATGTGTTTGTCCTACGGTGTAGAGCGATAAGCTCATACATTGTAGCTTGCCACCTCCTGTGTGCCACTGTGGCAACCCCTTTATGAACAAAAGGAGGCCCAGGGTGTACAGAGAGAGGATTCGGACTTTTGGACCGTGCATGCACCACAGCTAGTTCAAAAGCTCAGGAACACATATATCCAGACAAGAAGGACTAGGGTATTACGCATCTTTGCGGCCTGAACCTGGGTAAAATCCCCTTGTGCTGACTGATACAACTGCTCTTCGTGCAGCCAATCCCCCGCCGAACATAGAAGGGATCCTTGTGACCCCATAGGTGTTCATTTCCCCGACATCTTTGGCGCACCAGGTAGGGTGAATTAGTTGTGAGAATCTGGTCTACTAGTTAGTGCAGTAGTTTGTTCAGCGCCATGGCGCCGAAGAAGAAGACGATCGTAGCGATCGACCCGTCTGGAGCCGCCCCACCCATGCCCGCACAGACGGGCGATGTGGCAGATGCTATGGTGGAGGAGATTAGGTCATCCACACCAACCAGATACAAGAAGCTAGGCGAGCAGTGTCGTTCGCAGCGGTGACGGCAGCCTGCACGCCGCCGCACCCAAGGGTGGAGCCGCGCTACCTACGGGTGGTGCGGGGACCTCCTAGGGCAGAAGGATGCCCCCGCCAGCGCATGCGCCATGGTCTTCCCAGCTCGTCCGCGATGAGCAGCGCCGCGACGGTGAGCACCCAGGGCGTCTCCGTGGCAAGAGCCCTCAGCGTCACTCTCATGACGCGCAGGGCCAACATGCACGCCATGATGCTGGCGACCAACATGCACGCCAAGATGCTGGCGAAAAAGGTGCACTGCCGCGGAATCGTGATGGGACTCCTTCTAACGTAGTTAGAAGTCCGAGTTCCTCCCATTCCACACGCTTATCGCAGTTACCCTCACAAGCAGAACCATTGGTGCGAGCGCAGCTACTCCTCGACTTTCCTCCTGCTCTAGAGAAGCAAGAAGAGTGGAGGGATACCATCCAAAGCCTTATCAGCCATGCCAACAGGGACGGCAACCGGGAAGCAAGTCCCTCGCGGCGTCGGGCCACCGAGCCGGCGCCCATTGACAGTGGAAGGGTCGGAGGCACCACGACCATGGTGCACTCCCCTCCACCACAGCCGATCCGTCGGGTTGACGCCCGTGATGATGTGTCCACGTGTCGTCGGACCCACGGACACATCGTGACCTACGTCAAGTTCTCCGAGAGCGGCTCAAGGAAGATGACCGGACCACTATTGAGTGGCGATGGGATGCACGTCATCAATCTGATAGGCGTGCTGGGCCTACTATGTACAAGCCTGCGGCGGGGGGACGCTGGAGACTTTCCTTATGCGATAACTTGTCCAGCGTTCACCCATGAGCTACGGCAGTTCTAGTGGCCCATCACCCACGTGTTCAAACCGGAGGTCCCCAAGAAGCCCAATGGCAAGACCCATCCGTCTGAGTTCCTGAGCATTTACACCATCGCGACGCAAGCTGCCGGAGCATGAGACGATAAGGTACTCACAAACTATTTCCCTTTGGCGCTCAAGCCTAACGCCAGGTCATGGTTGATGCATTTGCTGATAGACTCCATCTCCTCTTGGTCTGATCTGTTCCATGAGTTTGTTGGTTCCTTCACGGGCGACCACGTAGCTCCTGGCCAGTCAAGCGATTTGCACGTGATCCCTCAGAGGGACGGCAAATGCTTGCGCAAATACATACAGAGATTCAGCCATGTGTAGTACAACACCCCCGATGTTCATCCTGCTAACATCATCAGCGCGTTCCATTAGAACGTCCGCAATCATAAGATACATGAAGAGCTGGTGATGAACAAGGTTGCAGATGTTGCCGAACTATAAGTTCTGGCCGACAGATGTGCCCGACATGAGGAAGGGAGAAAGTACCCCGGCGAAGATGCCGACGTGGGAAGTGACTCAGAAGACGAAGACACCGCCGCCTTGGCAAGGAAAGGCCGACAACGTAACAGGAGGCGCAAGGGCAAGACCGTGCTTGTCGTCGAGGAATCCGCCAACCCTGGGACCGCCAAGAAGGCCAACGCTGATGACCCTGGCAAGAAGATTGCTGGGTGCAATCCCTGCCAAGCGTTGGCGGCTGCCGGCAAGTCAGAGGACTCCGACAAGCAATACTGCAAAATTCACCGCACCAAGGGCCACGATGTCCACAATTGCCGCCAAGTGGAGCTGCTAATGGAGAAGCAAAGGGCTAAGTACGAGAGACAAGACAAGGAGAAGGGCCATGGTGGCGCTGAAGGATCCGGCAAGAAGCGTGGAAACCGAGGAGGTCGAGGCGACGAGGAGAAGCAAAAAGAGATGCCTGCCCGAGGCAGTGATAAGAAAGAAGAAGATGACGATCACTATGATGATGATGAGTCCACCGAGCATGAGTTTCAGAAAGCGACAGAGGTCATGTGTGTTGACGGAGGTGCCTCATTGAATTCCTCCCACCGCCAACTTAAATAGTGGGTGCGTGAGATTAATGCAACGGAACCGATGGTCGACGCCCAGAGGCCACTAAGGTGGTCCCACACGCCTTTCATTTTTGACGCCGAGGATCACCCTGATCGCACAACTGCAGTCGGGTGTTTTCCATTGTTGGTATCACCAACAATACTCAACCTCAAGGTGATGAAGATTTTAATTGACGGTGGGGCCTGTCTAAACTTGATCTCGCCCAACATGATCAAGAGGCTGTAGATCCCTGATGAAGATCTTGAGGAAACATTTATGTTCCAAGGGATCAATCCAGGGAGGAGCCAGCCCAAGGGAAAGGACACACTATCGGTCACCTTTGGTGGTGACCTAAACTATAGGACAGAGAGAATCGTTTTCGATGTTGCCGAGATCCCATTGCCATATAACGGGATCCTTGGCTGCCCGGCACTGGCCAAGTTCATGGTGGCATCACACTATGCATATAACAAGATGAAGATGCCTGGCCCGATGAGCATCATTGCCATCATCTGCGACAAGAAGGATGCTCTCATCTGCGCTGATCAGCTCTATCGAGATGCGGTTGCAACATCTGTGTGGGGACCCCGACTCATAAGTCGTGATCACCGATTGCACGTGTACAGTGATCCCAGAGATCAATGCTCACTGAACACACAGAAGCTGAATAACAAGAGTCTTACATCCATACATACCGTATTACACAAGTAGGACCATTATGGTCGAGTCTTGAGTATAACATCGCAGTGGAAATCTTCGTCGATAACTTGGACCCATGTCATCTGCCTTAAGCATTCTGACTGGGAAAGCATCATAGCTCGCACGATCGCCACCAAGGAACTCTTCAATATATCTTGTTCTTTCATGCCTGGCCAATAAAATAACCAGTGGCAAGCCAATGAGTACTTTGAATGTACTCGCAAGCAACCCAAGGGTGATAACAAAATAATTATGCAAAGCTCTACTGCTTAATTGGCATTGTTGCGGAAAGCTAGTTTTTCTCATGTAAGTATGATCAACATTTATCAAGGACAGGAATGCGTCTGCAACAAGCATTAGGAGGTTACAGACATCAACATCGAGAAAGAGTTATGAACAACTCATGCTCAAGCACATCGTGACTTCCTCACGAGTCACATCATCAATATCACCAAATGGTGTTGTTTGTCAGAAATATATGGACATAGTCTAAGCAGCACCACCCAACTGTCCTTGATCGTGGACATGGCTATTCGAATAGTTTTACACTCTGCAGAGGTTGCACACTGTACCCACAAGATTCGGGGAACTTCCGTGTCATCCACGACCCGCGATCCCTCAAGTACCCGGGGTAAGCACCCGATCACTACCTTTCCCTAGACGACACTAAGATGGAGTCCACTCGATTGGTAGTAACCCCCGTGCCTAACATTTCACATCATAAAGTTGTGGAGCCTCGCTCCCATATTCATCACATACCACAAGCACGGAGTACCAACGGTGTGTTCGGTGCCCTGTAAAAATAGTCATGGCCGCCCTACCTGGCATGACCCCATCCCGAGAGAGAGCACCAACTCTCCCCCGTCACTAGTAATGCGGGTTCCAAGCTAGTTTCGACCTAGGTAATCAATAATGCCCTTTCCCATATAAGGGTAGAGTGGTTGCGCATGTAAGGTTGGGTCAGTTGACAAATCCTAAATCTAATCCGTCTTTGTAAACAACACTTTCATCAAGCCTCGGTACACTACCTCTCCCCCAAGTAGTGACCTAGTTCATCATCATCCCCCAGGGCATTAGTGGCACCCACTGGGCTATTTTCAAGTATGTCAAACCACACTTGGTTTCTTTCCCATGCATAACCCCGACCCATTTTGCTCAGCCAACAACTATAGCATATTTCTACAACCCACCAACACAACTCTAAACAAGGATAGAGTCATGATCAATGCAAGTATCAACGGGGTATGCAACGAAGGCAAACCTAGCAAGGTTGCCATTCAAGATATCATTCATTCAACAATCACGGGAAGAAATGTTACTATGATAAAAAGGGTTCATCATGGTCAAAGGGCTACTTGCCTGTTTTAACAAAGTCTTCGAGGTCTTCAAATATCTCTGGTCCAACTCCGAGCATTTCGTCTACTTCGTCAACTATCATCGAAAGCAACCATAATAAGCAACACAACAAGGTAGGAAATAAAAGTGCTCTAAAAATATGAGTTGGACTTTCCTGGGATACCTCTGGTCATATGAGGGATGACTAAAGTGGTTTCATTAGGATTTGATCAATGGACATCTCTGAACATTTCAATATGATGGAATCAAGAGGTTTATAGATTTGCAAGAAGTGTATAGAAATATATTTTGGAAAATGGGCAAAGATACCCATTTAACAAAGGATGATTTTAGAAGCATTTAGGATTTGGTTTCACTGGATTTGGAGTTCAAATGAATATTCTATGGATTTGCAAAGTTGACAAACATGAAGAAATGGCTCACTATTTTGTGGGGTACAGAAAGTATCAAGAAAAATGTTCATGAACTAGGTTATGAATTTAGAAGCATCTAGGGATTTGAATCATGGCATTTGGATCAATATTGAGCTCTCTGTGATTTTCTAAATTCATCACAGAAATAGGAAAAGTAGGATTTGATAAATATTTGTGAAGGAAAGGTTTCTAGAAAAATGTGCAAATAGCACCATGTGATAGATCATGATTTATAGAGTCACTAGAAATTTGGATCATCAAATTTGGACTTAATATGAATATTCTATGGATTTTACCAGTCCATAGAAAAAGAAAAAGAAAAGGAATTTACCTAAATGGGCTGGATCTAGGGAGGCAGCAGCGTGCACCGGGCGAGAGCGGGGCAGCACACTAGACTTGGCCCAGCCTCTCGCGCGCTCCCGCTGGGAGGCCACTTCGAAGGCGGCTTCGCGGGGGTGCGCGTTCGCGTAGGGGAGGCGGATCCGGCCGAAGCCGTTTCCACTTAAATGGACGGGGCCCGCCCACCGGGTCGCTGATGAGCGGGGCCAGGTGCTCAGGCCGTCTCCTACCTCCCTCTCAAATAGAGCAGAGGCAGGGGAGGCGAGGCTGAGCGGGCGCCGGCGCTCTCCCGGGCGGCACGGGCCACCTCCGGTGGTGCCCGGCACACCGGCGGACTCAGCGCGCCGCGGCGCACCCGTCCATGTGCTGCACGCCCACAGGGGATCCTGGAAAGAGGAGGGCTTCGGGTGCGGCGGACCGGGGCTGACGGCGGGGTTCGGCAAGGCGAGGGAGGCACGAGGAGGAGGGGAATGAGCACGGGGGGAGTTGGAGGTGGTTATGAGAGGGTGCGGGTGTGTTCATGGGGACGAGAGAGGGGTCGAGGCCCATGAATTTAAGCGGTGGCCGGCGGCACTGCTCCGGCCATGGAGGTGCAAGGAGAACACGAGAAGAGAAGTGGGTTGGTCTAGGGAATGCACGGGAGGGAGAGAGGGCCAAAGGATTAGAGAGGGGGCTCGAGGGTGGCCTTATATGGCGAAGCCACGGCTCACCGTGGACGTGGCCTACGGGCACCCGCAGGAATGGCCGCAGTGGCCACGGGAGGAGGCCCGGGGCTGTCTACGGTGTTCGTGGGGGTCGAGTAGGGTGCCAGGAAGAGAGAGAGGGAGCGGGGACGGGTCAGAGGCATCGCGCGTGTGAGGCTGCCCATTGGAGCCCTCGGGCGGCCGGTGCGCGTGCGAGAGGAGGCAGCAGGAGGAAGAGAGAGGAGGGGGACAGCTCGGTGGCGTGTTGCGGACATCGAGGCACCTCGACTGGCGCGAGGGGGAGGCTCGAGGTGGACGGGAGCGCCATGTCAACGGTCGGGAGCACGGTAGCGTGCTCCAGAGCGCGTCTTTGGCGGGCATGCGCGGCTTTCCCGCGCGCACTCGCACGTCCACTTGTGTCTAGTGGCTGCAGGGGGGGGGGGGCAAAAAATGTGGCAAGGGCATTGGATGCCTTGGGGAGCTAGTAGAGGAGAGGAGGGGTGGAGAGAGAGTGAAAATGCTGCTGTCCAGAGAAGGAAAGTGGATCCATGCCCCCCTTCATCATTGCCTCTCGGGCAGGGAAGCACACCACAGGTAGAGGGGGACAAGGAGAGGTTGTGGGAAGAAGTTCAGCTCATGGAGATGAGTGGAAGAGATCAAAAATGGCATTTTGGTAAAGTGTCAGAAGGTGTTTGATAATGGTTTGGGCAAGTACATGACATCCATTTGTCATGATGATTGACAAGTTCATATGGTATGATAAAATAATAGGTTCCACCAATATTGAGCCCATTTGGGCAAACTTGACAATGCAACTTTTGTGAACCCTAGAAATGAACAGAAATGGATTTTCCAAGATTTAGTCATGCAAATCTATTCTCCTTGATGCACCACTTGATGTAGTGTCATCATTAGAGGCTCTGAACATGTCCACAAAAGTTGAGATCAAAAGGAGAAAGTTTCCAATGTAGAGTTGTTCAAATTTGGTTCTGGACAGGAAGGGTTTTGGGGCACTTTGATCAAGTTAACTTATTCTCCAACTTGTGCCATTTGGTCTAGATTAATTATTAGACCATTTGAGCATGTTCACAAGGTTTGAGAACATTTGGACATGTTTGGCAATGTAAAGTTGCTGAAACTTGAAAAAGGACAGAAGTGGTTTTGAGAGGGTTTCATGGGGTTATACTGTTCTCCATGACATGAGACTTGGCAAGACCATCAAAAATGTCATATGTGACATGCTAGAATTTTCTTGGAATTTTTGGAGAATATTTAATTTGTAAATATTTCAAAAGCTTGAAATATCCAGAAAGGGTTTTTGAGGGATTTGACCAACATTTTGAACATGACCATGTGTTGAAACTCTTGTATGTGGACAATATATGTCCACTGAGTTTCCCTAGATTTTTGTCAAATATTTTTGAAACAATAAAATAATTTTTCCCTATTAAAGACCATTTCTGGCCTTAAGAAAAAGCTTTTAAATAAAATAGGAAAATAACTTTTAAAATTATATTTTTGTGGTTTCTGGGTATCCTATATCTAATAGGAGTCAAATATATTTTTGGAAAGATTTTTACTGCCCTTAATTAAGTACTTATAGTGCAAACGTCAATTCAGGGGGTTTTGGAAAACTAATTTTTAAAAATACCATTTGGCCAAATTATTTTTGTAAGAAATTATTTTTATGTCCGATACACATGGCATGATCATTGGTTCAAGAGTTTGGAGCAAGGAGATGAAGTATAGAAGTTGGAGGATTTATTTGATTTTTAGAGCACTTTCAAACAATAGACAAAAATCAAATCAAACAAAGACCAGAACACACAAAAGTTTTTGTCAAACCAAAATTTATCATGATCTATTAGCTTAAGTGTTGTGCCATGAAAATCAGGGTGTGACAATCTGCCACCAAGACGCCTGCTCCCACCACCGAGAAGAAGACCAACTAGGCTGTCGGCGTTCTAGGAACGGGGGTCCCCAAACTAGCCTGCCTGCGGCCTGCGGCGTGGCTCAAAGGAGGCCCAGCACAGCCCATCTTCATCAACGCAAGCTCAAGACCCTCTCGAGGGGCCAAGCCTCACGGGGCGGACGACAAGGAGCTTCCTCAGGCATGGCCTCGTCAGGCTGGCTCATGAGGAGGCGGAGAGTTCAAGGCGGGGTACCTCATGAGGTGCCCATGACGCAAGCCATGACAACCGAGGGCGCCAGTCGGGCGCCAGCCCGAGCAGTGTCCTACTTTCCTCTTTGGTGCAAAGGGAGCAAGCGCATGCGAGAGTATCAAGCAAAGGCATCCATTTCGGTGCAACAAGACCAAGACCAGCCCAACGGCAGGAAGGAAGTCATTGTGGAGCCCAAGCAGGCGTCATCACCAGAGTCTTTGCCAGGCGAGAACTAACTTTAATCAGGATAAGTGTACCCGCTATTCCCCTTCAAAATGGCCAATTGTTGGCGCCCTTCCTGCTCAATATTTGGGAAAGAGGCCCAGGGCCTTTGCCTATAAATAGGACTAGCCACCCCCAGGGTAGAGGCATCTAGATCCTCATCAAGAAACCAGTAGATAGAGCGACTGAACCCCTCCTAGCAGTTCATTTCACCAGCCAAGAACAGGCCCTCGCGAGGCTGTTCTTCCTTGTATTGTTCATCATCAGCCCAAGAGGCAATCCACCACACCACACACTGGAGTAGGGTATTACACCACAATGGTGGCCTGAACCAGTATAAATCTTGTGTCTCTTGTGCTGTTCAGTTTAGTAGTTTAGGTCCCAGCGATTCGGTGAGGTGCGAGACGGTAGGCGGTTGAATCTCCGTGCGCACCCTAGTGTTCGAACCTCAAGGGCTTGCCGGAACCCGAAATCCGACATTTGGCGCGCCAGGTAGGGGTGCGCCGGAATCTGCCTTCCGTCGTCTTGTTCTTCCCCGACCACCGTAACCATGTCTGACGCTCGTCGGGCTCGCGCCGAGCACCAAGCCGCCCTCGCCTCCCATGTCGCCCAGACGGCTCCCGTCGGCGGGTGCCCTCGTCGTTCCCCGTCACCTGCTGTCAACGCCGCCACCGGCCCGGTGGGGAACGAGCAGCAAGCGTTGTTCCAGCATCCGTCCATGAGGCGGGACGGCCGCACCGCCACGCCTTCGCTCACCCTCGCCCACGCGCACCCCGCACGGCCATGGAGGCCCGAGCTGCGCTCATCGCGGCAGACAAGCTCCTGCGCTACCGCCCCATCGACAACGTCTATGAAGAATGGCTCGGCCGAGTCGCTGAGCTCGTCCGCGCCGCCGGAGGCGCCCCCGCACCGTCCTTCTCGCTGCACCGCACCCTGCCCCACGCGGGCGATGAAGCTCCTGGGGCGCCTCAGCCGCCTCCTCCTCAAGAAGGCGCCCTGGCCCCAAGGCGCGCAGCCCCTGGGCGGAACCCGCTCCGCCAGGCGCCAGCGCGGCAAGAGCAGAGCTCCCTGCTCCAGCACGTCAAGACCCTGCGCTGCCCCCAGCCGCGACGCATGGGGACCCGCAGGACCAAGCTCTCCATCGCCCAAGGCCCCCCGTGGCCACGGCGGGCTGCCGCGCCTTCACCTCCGAGCTGTGTAGTGTCGCGTGGCCCGGCAAGTTCAAGCCAGACCTGCCCCCTCACTACGATGGCATGGTTGACCCTGCGGAGTTCCTCCAACACTACGAGTTGGGCATAGAGGCTACCAACGGAGACGAAAAGGTCATGGCGAACTGGTTTCCCATGACGCTCAAGGACGGAGCCCGCACCTGGCTCCTGAATCTGGCCCCAGGCACGATCTCTTCCTGGGAAGAGATGCGCACCCGCTTCATCACCAACTTCCAGGTTACTCGCGACCGGCCACCCGATGTGAGTGACATGTGCCGTATCAAGCAGCAGCCAGGGGAAACCCTGCAGAAGTAAATCCAGCGCTTCAACAAAGCGCGCCTCAAGATCCCCAGGGTAACGGAGGAGGCCATCATCTCTGCCTTCTCCGACGGTGTGCGTGACGTCAAGATGAAGGAGGAGCTGGCGATGCATGAATACCTGTGCACCTCCTTGGAGCTGTTCAACTTGGCGACCAAGTGCGCCAGGGCTGAGGAGGGGCGCCTCTCCCTCCTCGAGCTGCCTGCCACAGACCCCGAAGAGAAGAAGCCCAAGGCCAAGGACGTGAAGCGCAAGGGGGCTGTCGTGCTCGCGGCCGAGCCAGACACAAGGAGGGGGAGAGATCAGCCCAAATCCTGCAAGGGCAGTCGGTACTGCGTGTACCATGACCTCCACACCCACAACACAAATGAATGCCAAGAGCTCAGGGCCGTGCGTGAAGGAAGGGTCGGCAGACGTCCCGACCGCAGCGACCGGGGCTACGGCCGAGGAGGAGGAAGGAATGCAGGACGCTGGGAAGACCGCGGCCCGCGCCAAGGGTGGCACGACCAACCTCGCGAGGACCGCTGGCAGGACCCGCCTCGCGAGGGAGGCTGGAGGGATCAGCCTCGTGAGGACCGCCCGCCAGGGAACGCGGGCCTTCCTCCGCTACCGCCACGGCCAAGGAGAAATGAGGACCGTCATCAGGACGAGGGGGCTGGGGGCTTCCAGGAACCATGTGCAATCGCCTGCATCCTTGGCAGAGCTCAAGCCCCAGCCTCTCAGCGCATCTTCAAGCAGTTCGCCCGCGAAGTGAATGCAGTCCTCCCCAAGCTCGAGGCCATGCGCCCTCTCAGGTGGTCGGCGTGCGGCATCACGTTCAGCTCAGCGGATCACCTCAAGTGCGAGGCCATAGCCGGAGTCCTCCCGATGCTTTGTTCCCCAATCATCAGCAACGTGCTGGTCACCAGGACCCTTATCGACGGAGGGGCAGGGCTCAACGTCCTATCCATGGAAACATTCAACAATCTTCAAGTGCCTTACAGTCAGCTTCAGCCAACCAAGCCCTTCTCCGAAGTCACCGACGGCTCCACGGTCCCGATCGGGCAGGTCCACCTTCCTGTTACCTTCGGGGCTCGCGACAACTACCGCACCGAGCTCATCGACTTCGACGTCGCCCACATTCGCCTGCCATACAACGCCATCCTCGGGTACCCGGCGCTGGCCAAGTTCATGGCCGTAACCCACCACGGCTACAACGTCCTCAAGATGCCAGGAAGCGGCGGGGTCATCACGGTGCCCTGCGAAGAGAGAGATGCAGTGTGCTCCCTGGAGCGAGCCTTTCAGGCCGCATCACTAGAAGACCCAGACCGCAGCAGCAGGAGGCCTCCCGAGGCCACACCCAAGAAGAAGAAGACATCAACCGGCCCGTCCCCTCAGGAGGCAGGCCCCTCAGGGCCTGCGCCTGGCCAGGAGGAGCCTCCTTCCATTGCATAAGGAAGCGCGCCCGGCGCCCCCCTCAGGCAGGGCTCAGGGGCTTTCCCCTGGAGGGCCGCCGACCTCGCCAAGGTCACGAGGAAGGCGCTTGGGCACCATGTGGAGGCATGCTTCGAAGCACGTTTCCCTCAAGAAGGAGCAAGGCAAGGAGGGCCAAACCCTCAGGAGTTCGTCAGCAAGGCCATTCAGGAGTTACAGGAGTCAAGGGTCATGAGAGGCAGCTGCCGCCTACCCGCTGTGGCCCCCCATCCAGGCGAGGATGGTGGGCTGCGCATCTGCATTGACATACCAGGGCTCAACCGAGCCGCGTCTCAAGAGCACCTCTGGCCCTCGCGAGTGGGACGTTGCGAGGGTCCGCCCCACAGCTACGTGTGCATGCCTTACGGCCTGCCAAACGCGGCTGCTGCACACCAATGTCTCATGAGGGCCATCTTGGAGGCTCAAGAGGTCAGGCGTGCCGCAGCCCTGGCGGAGATGGAGATGGCCCGCGAGGAGCCGCCGGCGCCTCCGGAGCCTCCCGAGGCCCCTGGGCCCGGGGGCTCGTGAGGATCGGCTCCTGCAGCCCACCGAGTCAGCTACACCAACACCCCTTCGGCCCCAACATCATCAGGTGACATCTTTTAAGTTGCATTTCTGGCTGGGAGTGCCTTCGGCATGGGTCCGTCCCTGCGGCATGTATCCCTTTTATGTCATGTCCATAGCTTATCTTATTGGGGGCGCCCCTCGGGCTGCATCATCCCCAAGCCGCTCGGGCCTATCCCAGCGGCATGTATCCTTCTTGTGTTTATCTTAGGACTATGCTTTCGATCCACCATGCTTGTTATTTGGTGCCTTTTCTCCTGGGTGTCGGAATCTTGCGCGTTAAAGGGGGGGGTGCCTGAGCATCGCGACTCAGGGCTCCTACCGGCTCTCCGGCCCTCACCCTCTGGTCTTGTCCATGGCATCGCGACCTGGCATGCCAGCGACGGCTGAGACCAGCCCGAGAGCCGGGACCCGAGGACGTAGAGTTTCGTCACCTAACCCAGCTTGCGCATTAAAGGGGGGGTGCCTGAGCATCACGACTCAGGGCTCCTACCAGCTCCCCGGGCCTCACCCTCTGGTCTTGTCCATGGCATCGCGACCTGGCATGCGAGTGACGGCTGAGACCAGCCCGAGAGCCGGGACCCGAGGACGTAGAGTTTCGTCATCTAACCCAGCTTGCGTGTAAAAAGGGGGGGTGCCTGAGCATCGCGACTTAGGGCTCCTACCGGCTCTCCGGCCCTCACCCTCTGGTCTTTTTGTCGGTGTACTAAAGTAGGGGTACCTTAGTATCCCGGCAGTCGCAGCACCCCGCGGCAGGGCTTGCCGGGCGTCCGCCAAGATCCTTAGTTATTCCTATTACTGCCATTCAAGAACAAAGTGTTAACTGAGAAGACAGAGTCCCGACAAGAGGAGCTTACCGGGAAGGACAAGACCCCGACAAGAGGAGCTTGCCGGGAAGGCCAACCTAAACCCGGCGAGCGGCAAGCTTGCGGGTGCGACAAGACAGCGACTGCGGCAAGGCGCTTGCCGCGGCAAGGCTGCCACTCTGCACCCGAGCTCCAGCGCATCCGACGACGTGTCTCCCCAGGACCATCCCAGGAGCACGTGGCGAGGTGCTGTGCAGCCAGGCGGTGCGAGGTCGCAAGAGGAGATGACGAGAAAGCCATCGTGGCGATCGGTGGCGCTCTTAACGGTCATTTCTTGCACTGTTTGGGCAACCGGACGGGCATTAAATGCCCTTGTCCCCTGCCGTCAGAGTTAGGTAGGCGGCACTGTTGGTAGCGGTTGTACCAACCCCCGTTTTTACTTTTTTACCCCTCTCTCTACGCTGCCACCTGTCGGTGACCCCTTTAGACTATAAAAAGGAGGCCCATGTGCACGTAGAAGGGGTTCGACTCATTGAAAACTACAACACACCCATGCTCTTGAGCAAGAACAGAATAGAAACACAAAGCAGCAGTAGGAGTTTTATCTCTCTCGAGAGCTCCGAAGCTGGGTAAAATCCCTCGCGTGCTTCGCCTCGATCTGCTCTTCATGCGCCCTCCGCTCCCTTGCCGGACCGAAAAGGGGCCCTGCCCCATAGGTGTTCGTTTCCCCACGACATCTTTGGCGCACCAGGTAGGGGGGCGTCGAGGTCGTGCGTATCTGATCCGGCATCTGCGCGCACTACATCAACATCTTCATCGACATGCCACCGAAGAAGAAGACTTCGGAGGTGGCCGCTCCATCTACGTCTATCCTACCGCCACCGGAGCAAACGGGCGGTGGGGTGGACGCCGGCGGAGGAGCGGGCGCCGGCGGGGGGACTCACATCGTCACCCGGTCCAAGGACAAGGCCCCGCAAGCTTCAGCATCTGTACATCCACCGCACCCCTCCCAGGAGGTGCAGGATCGACAATACCATGGTGCTCCTAGCACCGTACTCGCATTGGAACAAGGCCAAGCTGGTGGGTCGCGGGATGCTCAAGGCCAACGTGCGCGTCAACACGCTGGCACGAGCACAGTACGGTCACCTGGATGAGATGTCGCTCCTTCTAACACTGTTAGAAGTTTGAGCGTATCCTGCACCTCGCGCCGCTCGCCACCGCCACCCAACACTCCAGAGGAAGCGCTGGCCCGAGCCCAGCTGCTGCTAGATTACCCTCCAGCGCCAGACAAGATCGACGACTGGAGGGCCGCCATTCAGAGCCTCATCAGCTTCGCCAATGGCGACAAGCCCCGGCAACCGAGCATATCGAAGCCCCGGCAAGACGCCCAGGCGCGAGCCGACGCCGACAAGACCGCTGGGGGTGCCACCACCGTGCACTCCCCGCCCCGAAGGCCAAGGTCGCCGGCTCGCCGGGCCAACCTCGACACCGACTCCACCGCGTCGTCGGACCCGCGAGCTCGCCGCGATCAACGCCAAGTTCTCCAAGAACGACGACACGAAGACACTCGCACTCGCATCGAGCGTCGAAGAGAAGCGCGGCGTCAATCTGACCAGCGCGCTGGGCCCACTGTCGATATGCATGCGCCAGGGGATCCAGGCGACTTGCCGTACGTAGTAGGTTGCCCTGCGTTCACCCGTGAGCTGCGGCAGGTCCAGTGGCCCAGTACCAAGAACTTCAAGCCAGACATGCCCGAGAATTACGATGGCAGGATACATCCCTCGGAGTTCCTCAGCGTTTACACCATCGCGGTGCAGGCTGCTGGGGGGCGCGACGAGAAGATCCTCGCCAACTACTTCCCGCTGGTGCTCAAGCCCAACGTCAGATCTTGGCTCATGCACTTGCTGGACAACTCCATCTCTTCGTGGGCGGACCTGTGCCATCAGTTTGTCGGCGCCTTCACAGGCAGCCACAAACCCCATGGCCAGGAGAGCGATCTTCATCTGCTCGCCCAGAAGGAAGGAGAACCCCTGCGCAAGTATATACAGAGATTCAGTCAGGTGCAACGCAACATCCCAGACGTCCACCCTACCGCGGTTATCAGTGCGTTCCATCAGAACGTGCGTAACCGCAGGATGAGGGAGGAGATGGCAATGTGCAAAATCAGAGATGTTAGCGAGCTATATCCTCTGGCCGACAAGTGTGCACGGGCTGAAGAGGGGAGGAAACTCCCCGGAGAGAACGCAGGAGCAGAGGGATCTGACAGTGAGGACGCCCCTCCGGCAAAGAAGAACCGGAGGCGGAATAACAGAAAGAGGAAGGCTAAGGATGTGCTAGTGGTCGAGCAGTCCGGCAACGGAGGCGGCGCCGACAAGGCCAAAGCTGGTGACTCCGGCGAGGCTGTGGTGGCCGCCGACAAGCAGGACGGCTCCGGCAAGCAGTACTGCAAGATCCACCGCACCAAGGGCCATGATCTCCAGGCCTGCAAGAAGGTTGAGCAGCTTGTTGAGCTACAGAAAGCTGAGTACGAGCGCCGCGACAAGGAGAAGGCCCAGGAAGGTGGCGGAGGATCCGGCAAGAAGCGTCCCGCCCGGGGAGGGCGCCGCGGCAAGGCCAGGCAGCGCCAAGGAGATAGACCTCCCCGCGGCCGCGACAAAGACGAAGACGAAGATGAAGATGATGAGATGGAGGAGGATGAGACTGACGAGCAGGAGTGCCAGAAGGCAATAGAGGTGTTGTGTGTCGACGGCAGTGCTTCTCTGCACACCTCGCACCGCCAACTCAAACAGTGGGTGCGGGAAATGAACGCAGCAGAACCGTCCGTTGAATCGCGCAAGCCCCTGAAGTGGTCCAGCACGCCCATTGTCTTTGATGTTGAGGATCACCCTGATCACATCACTACGGTCGGGTGTTTGCCGATGTTGGTTTCGCCAACCATCCGCAAACTCAAGGTTACAAAGATGTTGGTTGATGGCGGGGCCGGCCTAAATCTGATCTCCTCCGTAGTGCTCAAGAAGCTCCAGATCCCCGACAGCGAGCTCGAAGAGACTGGTACTTTCCAAGGAATCAACCCGGGAAGGAGCAAGTCGAAGGGGAAGATCACGCTGCCAGTGACGTTTGGCAGCGAGCTGAATTTCAGGACAGAGAGAGTTACATTTGACGTTGCTGATTTCCCATTGCCCCACAATGGGATACTTGGCCGTCCAGCGCTTGCCAAGTTCATGGCAGCCTCTCACTACGCTTACAACGTGCTCAAGATGCCTGGTCCGATAAGTGTAATTTCTATCCATGGCGACAAGAAAGATGCACTTATCTGTACCGACAAGATCTACCGGGAAGCAGCAGCCGCAGCAGAACGCAAACCACTTGCCGCTGAAGCTCCCGGGGGGAAGAAGAAGACCAAGTCCGGCAAGAGTAGCTCTGATGCCCACTTCGGCAAGCGCACCTCTTCGGAGTGCTGCGCTACCGTCGAGGACGCACCATCGAGCTCCACCGGCAAGTGCAAGAAGGCAAAGACAGCTTCACCAGAGACCAAGAAAGTGGCCGCCAAAGAGGACGGCACTGGTGGTACCTTCACCATCAGTGCCACGCTTGACCCTAAATAGGAAAGCGCGCTCGTTGCTTTCATGCGGGCGAATGTCGATGTGTTTGCATGGCAACCATCTGACATCCCCGGTGTTCCCAGGAAAGTAATTGAGCACCACCTTGCCATCTGCCCTCACGTGCGGCCCGTCAAGCAGAGAGTCAAGAAACAAGCGGTAGAACGCCAAGAGTTCATTGCAGAGGAGATCAAGAAGTTGGAAGCAGCAGGCCTGGTCCGAGGAGTACTCCATCCAACGTGGTTAGCCAATCCAGTAGTCGTGCGCAAAGCAAACGGGAAGTGGAGGCTTTGTATTGACTTCACTGATGTTAATAAAGCTTGTCCCAAGGATCCATTTCCCTTGCCGCGCATTGACCAGATTGTCGACTCCACGGCAGGATGTGATCTGCTTTCATTCCTTGATGCATACTGAGGATATCATCAGATCTTCATGGCTGAAGAGGATGAAGAGAAAACCGCATTCATTACTCCATGTGGCACATACTGCTTTGTACGGATGCCTTTCGGACTAAAGAATGCTGGTTCAACATTTGCAAGAGTAGTCAGTCATGCTTTTGAGCCACAGTTGCACAGAAATGTAGAAGCTTACATGGATGACATAGTGGTCAAGAGCAAGGACAAAGAAACTCTGGTCCAAGATTTGGACGAGACTTTTGCGAATCTGCACAAGATCAATCTCAAGTTGAACCCCGAGAAGTGCGTGTTTGGAGTTCCTTCCGGCAAGCTTCTCGGGTTCTTTGTGACCCAGAGGTGGATTGAAGCCAATCCCGACAAGATCAAGGCCATTGAGCAGATCGAAGCACCGAAGCGCGTCAAGGACGTACGAAGGCTTGCCGGCTGCGTTGCTGCTCTCAGTAGGTTCATCTCCAAGTCTGCTGAGCGCACCCTGCCATTTTTCAAAATTTTGAAAAAGGCAGGTCCAATGAAATGGACTCTGGAAGCGGAGGCTGCGCTGCAGGACTTGAAGAGATACCTATCCTCCACTCCAATACTTGTCGCACCTAAGACACAAGAGAAGTTGCTGCTATTTCTGGCGGCAACCAATCAAGTGGTTAGTGCTGCGTTAGTAGCGGAGAGGGAAGCGGATGATGAGCCAGCAACCGCGGCAAGCGAATCCAGCGACAAGCAGGGGGCTTCCTCGACAAGCTCTGGTCCCGACAAGGATGTATCTGTGTAGCCACAAGAAGAGAAACAGAAGAAAATGGTGCAGCGCCCAGTTTACTTTGCCAGTTCCCTTCTGCAGGGGGCTAGATCAAGGTACCCTGGTGTGCAGAAGTTGCTTTTCGGCCTTCTCATGGCCTCGAGGAAGCTGCGCCATTACTTTCAAGCACACAAGATCACAGTTGTCACTCGCTTTCCGTTGAAGAGGATATTGCAGAATCGAGAAGCAACAGGCAGGATTGTCGAGTGGGCACTAGAATTGTCAAGCTTTGGCCTCAAGTTTGAAAGTACTTCAACTATTTAGAGCCGAGCATTGGCAGAATTCATAGCAGAATGGACGCCAACACCTGATGAAGAAACTCCGGAGAGGAGCATCCCCGTCAAGGAAGCAAGCAAAGAATGGGTCATGTACTTTGATGGTGCCTTCTCGCTGCAAGGCGCCGGTGCGGGCGCGCTACTCGTCGCACCCACCGGAGAGCACCTCAAGTACGTGATCCAAATGCACTTTCCCAAGGAGCAAGCAACCAACAATACTGCAGAGTATGAAGGCTTGCTCGCCGGACTCAGGATCGCGGCAGACCCTGGGATCAGGAAGCTTATTGTCAGGGGTGACTCACAGCTTGTCGTCCGTCAAGTAAACAAAGACTATCAGAGTCCGTTGATGGAAGCCTACATTGATGAAGTGAGGAAGCTAGAAGAAAATTTTGACGGCCTCCAAATGGAACATGTTCCAAGAGCTCAAAATGACATTGCAGACGGCCTGTCAAAATGCGCCGCACTCAAGTTACCTGTGGAACCAGGGATTTTTGTGCTCAAGCTGACTCAACCATCTGTAACACCATCAACTGGACAGAGCAAGAAGAGGAAGTTGGTTACTGGCGACTACTTTCCGGCAGAGCTCCCCGAAGCCGCCGTCAAGAAGGTACCCAAGAACAACACAAAGAGCGCTGAGGAGCAGTCTGCTCCGACAAGCCCTAGGGTTTGTTTCGTTGAAGCAGACGCTCCCAACAAGCTGTGTCCCGACACGCTTGCCGGGGAGCATCATGCTCCGGCTGAATCACAGATTCTTGCCGTGGAAGCAGATGTTCCCGCAGCAGCATTTGCGCCTTTAGTCCTTGTCGCTGAGCCACAAGCTCCAGCATGGGCACAGTAGATCGTCCATTTCCTTCAGACAGGAGAACTTCCCGAAGAGCAAGAAGAAGCGGAGAGAGTAGCCCGGCAATCAAGTATGTACCAGTTTGTCGATGACATACTGTACAGAAGAAGATTCAACGGAGTGAAATTGAAGTGCATTTCCCGGGAAGATGGACAGGAGCTGTTGGCGGAGATACATGGAGGGATATGTGGCCACCACATTGGCGCAAGAGCACTTGCCGGCAAAGCTTTTCGGCAAGGTTTCTTCTGGCCGACAGCCCTCCAGGATGCAACTGCACAAGTAACCAAGTGTGAAGCATGCCAGTTCCACTCCAAGCAGATACATCAACCAGCTCAAGCTCTCCAAACAATCCCTTTTCGGTCTGGGGGCTCGACATCCTCGGCCCCTTTCCCCGAGCTGTCGGGGGCTTTGAGTACTTGTATCGCAATCGACAAGTTCACAAAGTGGCCTGAAGTGGAAGCAGTGAGGAAGGTGACAGCACAGTCAGCAGTCAAGTTCTTTAGGTCAATTGTTTGCCGTTTCAGAGTCCCTAACAGGATCATCACCGACAACGACACACAATTCACGAGCCGCACCTTCATGAAGTACGTCCAAGATCTTGGCACCAAGATCTGCTTCGCTTCTGTTGCTCACCCGAGAAGCAACGGTCAAGCGGAGAGGGCAAACACTGAAGTGCTGCGCGGGCTCAAGACCAGAACTTTCGACAGGCTGCGCAAGTGCGGAAGAAATTGGATCAAGGTGCTGCCGGTGGTTCTTTGGTCGATCAGGACGACGCCAAATCGAGCCACTGGCCAGACACCTTTTGCTCTTGTCTATGGAGCTGAAGCAGTTCTCCCCACGGAACTCGTATACGGATCGCCTCGAGTGCTCGCTTATGATGATCTTGAGCAAGAGCAGCTGCGGCAAGATGACGCGCTGCTCCTCGAGGAAGATCCTCTTCAGGCTGCTGTACGAGCTGCTCGCTACCAGCAAGCTTTGCGCCGCTACCATAGCCGCAAAGTTAATGCCAGAAGCTTCGAGGAAGGCGACCTTGTTCTTCGGCGCATTCAATCCGCCAAGAATTCCAACAAGTTGACGCCGAAGTGGGAAGGCCCTTATCGGGTGAAACGAGTCACTAGGCCCGGCGCTGTCCGCCTTGAGACCGAAGATGGCTTTCCGGTGAGCAATTCCTGGAACATAGAGCATCTTCGCAAGTTTTACCCATAAGGCGCGGTTGCCGGAATCTGTTCCGGCAACAACCTTTTGTACAAGCCTTGCCGCTGTTGGATGTAACCCTTTGTACAAAGCCGGGCGCAGATCCCGTGCATAAATAAAGTTCATGAGTGCTTCGCACATCTTGTCAAATTTCATGCATTTTTTCTTTTCTGCATGTTTTATCTGACACTTTGTGCAGCACTTGCCTCCGGTAAGCAATAACGAGCCTTAAGGCCCCATACAATTATTTTCTCTTCTTTCTTTTTCTCATAAAGAAGGTTCCTTCGCCCACAAGTTCACAGGGGGGGGGGAGGAGAGGATAAAGGTGTGGACCGGGCGTCGTTCAAAGAAGTATAGCCTTGCCGGGACACAGACGACAGAAAAGCTAAGTTACCAAAGTTTGAGCATGATCAGTTTCTAAATTTTAAGCTATCCTCCTTGAACGACTGTGCTTTGTATGGAAAACCTGTGCGCGGAGGAACCTCTTCGTAGCTCGTTGCGCCCTTGTTTTGTTTCGAGTCCGCTCAACAACTTAAGTGTGCTGCAACTAGTTGCGGCAAGGTTTCTTGCCGGAGCCGACACCGCCAGTGAGCTACTGATGTTCCGCACTCAGCACTCGTGGCAAGCGTGCCCGTGCCGGCAAGTTCCCTAAAAGCGTAGGGTGAAAACATACAAAGAAAAGGACCAAGTAAAGGGGATAGCATAGCAAGCATTGCCCAGAATAAAGTTATATTACAAAAAGTAACTTGTTGCGGCACTGACTAAATTGTTCTCATGACTAAAATAAACAGCGACAAGGAAAGGGGAAGAAAGATGGCCTAATCCACACGCTCGCCGTCAACCCTTCTGACCTCATTCACCTTGTCCATGATGGGTGCGACAATGGCTTTGAGTTCTTCAAGATCAGCACCCGCAGGCAGCTTCTTGAGGACGTGGGTGAGGTCGAGGCCCGGGTTGCGGAAGAGTATCTTCACCAACACCTTCTCCAAGACCTTGGCGCAGATTGCGCGCGACACGTCCGCCAGCTTCTTCGGGATCCTTTCTCGGAGTTGCTGGAGGGCCGTCACCACGCCCTTGAAGAAAAGAGTAAGCTTGGCGCTGGGCTGGAGGTTCTCGTCGGTGGAGTACCCGAAGCCCGCCAAGTCCAGCTCCGCCAACTCCTCGTCGATGGCTGCAGCAATGTTGACGAGGCCCTCCGTCCAGAGCTCCACCATGGCCTTGAAAGTGTTCTGAGTCTCGGCGGCCCTCGTCAGCAGCTCCTCATTGCCCTTGACCTCTTTCTTCAAGTCATCCTCTCACCTCTTGGCGGCGTTCAGCGTCTCCGTCAAGGTGGCCAGCTTCAGCTCCAGATCAGTGCTCGAGTCCTTGGCGGCGTTCAGTTCCTTGATCTTCTCGGCGAGTTGAACTTGCAGATCTCCATGGGCAAGAGCATCCTTCTCGCGTTCGCGCTGGAGTGCGGAAAGCTCTTCATTCTTCCCTTTCACGTCCGCCTCCAGCTGCGTCACTGTCGTGGGGAACGAGCACCTATGGGCAGGGCCCCATTTCGGTCCGGAAAGGGAGCGGAGGGCGCACGCAGAGCAGATCGAGGCGAAAGCACGCGGGGAGGGGGGGGGGATTTTACCCAGATTCGGAGCTCTCCGGAGAGATAAAACTCCTACTGCTGCTTTGTGTTTGTATTCTGTTCTTGCTCGAAAGCGTGGGTGTGTTGTAGTGTCGAATGAGTCGAACCGAACCCCTTCTACGTGCACATGGGCCTCCTTTTTATAGGTTAAAGGGGTCACCGACAGGTGGCAGCGTAGAAAGAGGGGTAAAAGAGTAAAAACGAGGGTTGTTACAACCGCTATCAACAGTGCCCCCTACCTGACTCTGACGGCAGGGGACAAGGGCATTTAATGCCCCTCCGGTCGCCCAAACAGTGCAAGGAAGCGACCGTTAGGAGTGCCACCGCCTGCCACGATGGCCTTCTCATCATCTCCTCTTGCCACCTCACACTGCTTGGCTGCACAGCGCCTCGCCACGTGCTCCTGGGATGGTCCTGGGGTGACACGTCGTCGGTTGTGCTGGAGCTCGAGTGCAGAGTGGCAGCCTTGCCGCGGCAAGCACCTTGCCGCGGCCGTTGTCTTGTCGCACCCGCAAGCTTGCCGCTCGTCGGGCCATGCCGGGACGCGCGGAGCGTCGCGGCAAGTTTTCTGAAGTGCCTTGGTTGGCCTTCCCGGCAAGCTCCTCTTGCCGGGGTCTTGTCCTTCCCGGCAAGCTCCTCTTGCCGGGGTTCTGTCTTCTCAGCTAACACTTTGTTCTTGAATGGCAGTAAATAGGAATAGCGGAGGATCTTGGCGGACGCCCGGCAAGCCTTGCCGCGGGGCGCTGCGACTGCCCGTGCACAAGTTCGGGGTACTAAGGTACCCCTACTTTAGTACACCGACAGTTACCTTCACCTCTAACTCCTTCTTGGCGGCCTCAGCAGCCGCGGCGGCATCCTTCGCCTCTTTGAGTGCCCCGCCAAGTGATTGCTCCCGGACCTCGAGCTCTTCTTCGTGGCTGTCCAGATTGACCTTCTTCTGTGTCAATTCGCCTTCCCGCCTGGACAGCTCCTCGGCGGCGAGCCTCTGCTGCTCCTCGGCTTCAGCCTTCTCCAGGATGAACGCCTTCTTCGCCTCGTCAAGTTGCGCCCTTTCCTCCGCAATGGATCGAAGGGCCTCCTGGTTTCGGCTCTTGAGCTCCTCCGCATGCTTCTCTATGTCAACTCCCGCCCGCGCGACAAGCGCTTCCCGGGACTCAAGCTTCACTTGCCGGGCGCGGTAGAGTGACACCAGCTTTCGGAGCAACTGCTCCTCTTCGGACTTGCCGCTGCTGCTGCTTGGTGCGTCAACCACTGCCAGCCCAGCAGAGGCGAGTACTTCTCCATCAAACTCCTCTCCTTCAACCAGCGCCATGGAGCTCGACGCCCAGGGAAGCTTGATGTATACGCCCTCGCCGGCCTTCAAGTATGCGCCTGGCTGGGGCTCCTCGGAGCCCGGCGCTGCGTCAGCGGCGGAGGGGTCGGCGGACGGTGCAGCGCCTTGCGCTCCTGTGCCCTCCGGGTCGTCAGTACGATCGCCGGACCCCTCGCCAGCTCCTGCGCTAGCAGCCTTGGCGGCTTCCCCGTCGGCGGGTTCGTTAGCGCCGGCCTCTTCCTCGCCAGCGGCGGCATCTTCAATGTTGCCGCGTGCGCCTTCCTCGCCGGTGGCCTCGGTCTCCATCGGGTCTGCGAGAGGGGGATCTGAGGATAGGAAGAGGAAGGCAAAGTCAAGCAAATATCGAAAAAAAGAAGAAAGAAGACCAGAAGAAGAACCCCAGGGAAGATTTCCGACAAGGAAGGTTACCTGTGCTGGGCTCTGTGACCATGGGTTCCTCCACCAAGGGCTCACTGGTTCCGTCCCTTGCCGGTGACCTCTCTCTTGCCGGGGAGCGCTCCCTTGTCGGGGAATCGCCCCTTGGCGGCATAGTCGAAGCAGACAGCACCTTTGGACCGGCTTCTGGTTGCTCCTGATGGGCCTGCTCTGCTCCTACACAAGTAAATCAACAATCAAGATGTCAGCAAAAGAAGAAGCACCCATGAGCGCCCCACGGCAAGATGCGAACCAAACACTTACGCTGGGGGCTGTGCTGGGGGCTGCTGCGAGGAGAAGGAACCGGGTCCATCAAGGTGGTCTCGGACGCGTCTTCTGCCCTCGCAACAGGATCGTCCTCGATGACAACCACGGGGACCTTGGCCCTCTTCGCCGCTCTCTCGGCTAGAGTCCTGAAATAGAACAGGGATTCAGAGAGAAGCAAATCAGATGCAAAACCAGAAACAACAAAGATCAAAGAAAAACAAGTACAGTGAGAAGAAAGCCTTACTCCTCCTCCTCTTCTTCCTCCTCGTCGGAGCTCAGCGCAGAGAGGTCGAAGTCTGGTACCCTTTCTGCACGGCGAGGCGGAGGAGTAGGCTCCCTTGGACGTTTGCCGGGGGCTGCGGCAGGATCGGGTGTGGCAGCCCAGGAAGACCCCGCCTCAGTTGCCGGCGCGGCCTGAGATGCTCCTGCAGCAACGGTACTTGCCGCGGTAGAGCGCGTCCCACGACGCTGCGGCTGTTGGCCTGCTTGCCGCCCTGCTGGATCTCCAACTCGACGGAGGCGCCTTCTTGGTTGGAATTGGGGCTGTGCTGGGGGCTCCGCCTGCGGCAAGCTGCTTGAAGACGTCTGGCTACTCGTGCCCCCTGCGGGCTCGCTCACTTCGGCCTCGGGCTCCCCCTCGCCAACGACCTCTCCGGCAAGGTCCTCCCGGTCGGCAAGGCTTGCCGCCTCGGCCGCCTCTGCCTCCTCCAACGTGAAGCCAAACTCGCCCGCGGCGGCGGCTGCCGCCGCCTCTTCGGCCCTGGTGGCGATGTACCACATCTCGTCGTCGGTGGTGTCGCGGGTGAGGAGCCTCTGCTCGTAGGCATTGACTGCTATCTCCGTCAAGCCATCGAAAAATTGCCGCATGACGTCGTCGGCGGGCTCCATCCATGTTGCACTGATCCTGTGCGAATTGCACTCTGGCATCATTGCGAGATGCGATCGCGTTGGGAGTTGTTACACAACGGGATGACGCCCTGCGGCTGCCTGAACCACTCTGGATGGTTGGCGTCATGCTTGAACAGCTCCCTCAGCATCCTGTCAAGCTCCAGAACTGTGAAGTTGAAGTTGAGGCATGGACGCAGCCTCATGATATCCGCCGGGCCGCCAAACAGCCAGGCGGGCCTTCCCCTCTTCTGCAGAGGGGTGATGCGACGGCGAAGGAAATCCGCGCCAACTGCCCCTACTGTGAGCCCGGCAAGCCTGAGCCGGAGGATTCGGGTGGTGGCAATCTTCAGCTTGGCGTCGTCCGGCGACAGAGCGCTCCAGTCGCCGCCGCGCTCTACCCGGGTCTGGCACAGGTTGGTGAATGGCTGCGGATTGGCGTCAACGATCCAGCACCACTCCGCCCTCCACTCATCCCACTTACTGCGGAGCTCGCCCGTCAAGTACACCTCCTTCATGCCGATTCGTGAGGTCCAGGCGATTCCGCCAGCCAGTGGCTCCCCTTTCTCGGCCCGGGGGGGGGGTGAAATAATGATGAAAAAGAGCGACATTCGGGAGGATGCGAACGAAGTTCTCGCAAAGGTGTGCGAAAACCGCCATTGTCAGAACGGCGTTGGGGGTGAAATCAAGAAGATGAAACCCGTAGGTATTCATGATGTCGCAGAGGAAATCGGAAAAAGGTGGGCAGAGCCTGCAATAGAAGAACACAGGAAAGAAATGGTACCCTTTTGGGCACCGCTTCGATTTAGAAGCTTTGGCAGAGAGCACCGGCGTGCGTGGATGCGCCCGCGTCTCCATCGACCAGAAGAGGTAGAACTCCTCTCGCAGCGCCTTCGAGGTGAGCTCGTGGGGGGGGGGGGAAGCACTCGCTCCTTGCGCAGCGCCTCAAGCCGCAACGCCTCGGCCGACTTGGTGCTCGACTTTGAGCTCTTGCCGGTTTTCGGAGCCATGGCGGAAGCGGCGGGGGAGCGCGGAGGTGTTGAGGGCGACGGCGGCGACGGGCGGCGGAGCGCTGCTCTCTTTCGGCTTGGGAAGCGGAGGGGAGCGGCGGAGCTTTCGGAGGAAGATACTGCAAGTGGCGAAGGTGGGGGGAACGGCCCTGTTTCCTCTGCTTATAAACAGAGGAGGCGAACGTTACGCATTTCCTAAATTAAGAATTGCCCACGATCTCTCCCACGACGCCGCGATTGACGCGTGCCGTTACGGGAGGGTGCGGCGGATACGGAGTCAGATTTAGTGTGGACCCAGGCTGCGTGTGCCCGTGCCCTGTTTTGGGCCTGGCCCAACAGCACTCAGCACCATGTATGGCCCAGGCTCGGGGGCTCCTATCGGTGTACTAAAGTAGGGGTACCTTAGTATCCCGAACATGTGCACGGGCAGTCGCAGCACCCCACGGCAGGGTTTGTCGGGCGTCCGCCAAGATCCTTCGTTATTCCTATTACTGCCATTCAAGATCAAAGTGTTAACTGAGAAGATAGAGTCCCGGCAAGAGGAGCTTGCTGGGAAGGACAAGACCCCGGCAAGAGGAGCTTGCTGGGAAGGCCAACCTAAACCCGGCGAGTGGCAAGCTTGCGGGTGCGGCAAGACAGCGACTGCGGCAAGGCGCTTGCCGCGGCAAGGCTGCCACTCTGCACCCGAGCTCCAGCGCATCCGACGACGTGTCGCCCCAGGACCATCCTAGGAGCACGTGGCGAGGCGCTGTGCAGCCAAGCGGTGCGAGGTGGCAAGAGGAGATGACGAGAAAGCCATCGTGGCGATCGGTGGCGCTCTTAACGGTCGTTTCTTGCACTGTTTGGGCGACCGGACGGGCATTAAATGCCCTTGTCCCCTGCCGTCAGAGTTAGGTAGGGGGCACTGTTGGTAGCGGTTGTACCAACCCTCGTTTTTACTTTTTTACCCCTCTCTCTACACTGCCACCTGTCAGTGACCCCTTTAGACTATAAAAAGGAGGCCCATGCGCACGTAGAAGGGGTTCGACTCATTGAAAACTACAACACACCCACGCTCTTGAGCAAGAACAGAATAGAAACACAAAGCAGCAGTAGGAGTTTTATCTCTCCGGAGAGCTCTGAAGCTGGGTAAAATCCCTCGCGTGCTTCGCCTCGATCTGCTCTTCGTGCGCCCTCCGCTCCCTTGCCGGACCGAAAAGGGGCCCTGCCCCATAGGTGTTCGTTTCCCCATGGCACTTGTCCATGGCATCGCGACCTGGCATGCCAGCGACTGCTGAGACCAGCCCGAGAGCCGGGACCCGAGGATGTAGAGTTTCGTCATCTAACCCAGATTGCGCGTTAAAGGGGGGGGGGTGCCAGAGCATCGCGACTCAGGGATCCTACCGGCTCTCCGGCCCTCACCCTCTGGTCTTGTCCATGGCATCGCGACCTGGCATGCCAGCGACGGCTGAGACCAGCCCGAGAGCCGGGACCCGAGGACGTAGAGTTTCGCCATCTAACCCAGCTTGCGCGTTAAAGGGGGGGTGCCTGAGCATCGCGACTCAGGGCTCCTACCGGCTCTCCGGCCCTCACCCTCTGCTCTTGTCCATGGCATCGCGACCTGGCATGCCAGCGACGGCTGAGACCAGCCCGAGAGCCGGGACCCGAGGACGTAGAGTTTCGTCATCTAACCCAGCTTGCGCGTTAAAGGGGGGGTGCCTGAGCATCGCGACTCAGGGCTCCTACCGGTTCTCCGGCCCTCACCCTCTTGTCTTGTCCATGGCATCACGACCTGGCATGCCGGCGACGACTGAGACCAGCCCGAGAGCCAGGACCCGAAGACATGGAGCACCGGCATCTGGCCAAATTTACAGGAACACACTCCAAGATAAGGCCCAGAGCCAGGTGCAAACCGCCTTGAGGTAGGTCCCCGTGAGTCCCGCGCTGGCTCACGGGTGCCCAGATACACCTCGTCCAGCCCTACCGTGCCAGCCACGAGTCAGGGTGGGGCTGTATACGCCCCGAGGGCTCCTCCCGGAGGGGAGCCCCCTCCCACGTACTATTGGAAGCACCATGCTCCGCGCTGGCTGACGACACGGCCGAGAAGCGGCTATGCCCGTACGCATATGGAAGCTCTATGCTCCGCGCTGGTGATAAACAACTGAGGGTGGCCTCCTGGCCGCATCAACCTCAGGGAGCCCGGAGCTCAGTGTCTGGCTTGGTCGCAACACCTCCCCTCGGGAGTGTCGCGCGAAGGGGCTGGGCACGGGGGCAGCGCCTGGGTCTCGCCCAGATGCACCCCACATGGCCAGGCCTCCCAGGGCCTGGTTCGTCGCACGTCCCTCCCCGAGCGGAGCCAAGGTACGAAGGCTGTTTGAGCGTCAAGGGGGACTCCTGAGCATCGCGACTCAGGAGCCTAACTGGTCACGTAGACCCTCACTCCTTAGTTCCAAAAGGCTAACGACGGTTGAGTTATGTGCGGGGCCGGGGGCCGCAGACGTAGAACGGCAGGTCCGCCCACATCTCACCTCCCTGCTTGCTGTTCGAGCGCCAAGGGGGACTCCTGAGCATCGCGACTCAGGAGCCTAACTTGTCACGTAGCCCCTCACTCCTTGGTCCCGTCCTGGTTTCCGGTCGGGGCCAACGGCGGCTGAGGTATGCGCGGGGCCGGGCTCTGCCGACGTAGAACATAAGCTAGCAGGAAGGAATAATGCAAATTTTAGGGAATTCGAAAGAAAATATTACAGTCCATGCTGTTATCATAGCATCAAATACAAGTTTTAACGCCTGCTCGAGGCATGGTACATGCACAGGAATTAAAAATAGGACAGGAGCCATGACGGAGTCACTTGCCGGCGGGGGAGCCGCGTGGAGTAGATTCGCCTTGTGGAGCAGCAGGGCTAGCAGTGCTCCGCTTCGGCCTGGTACTGAAGGCCTGGAACTTCCCCAGCAGAGCCTCCGCACGACCCTTCATGGCCTCAGCAGCGGCAGCGGCACGCTCGCCGCTCACTGGCTCCAGCAGGCTGTTGAGGTCGATGTTGGGGTCACGAAGATAGATGTCGGTGAAGACCCGCGTCAGCGTTGCAGAAGACAAGACGCGTGCCTCGGCCTCAGCCGTAGGGCCAAGGCCAAGAGTGACATCGTGGAGGGCGCGGACCAGGAAGGGAAGCATCTTGGAGGGGCCATCCTCCTCGCCGGCCAGCGGGCTCTCAAGGCCGCTGTCATAAAGCGTCTTTAGCGAAGTGCGAGCCTTCTCTTCCATATCGGCGAAGGCCACGCGATCCTCGGCAAGAACCCGGGCCTTGCCGTCCAGCTCAACCCTCCTCGCCTCCAGCTCTTGCTCCAGCACGCCCAGGCGGCCACGGCGCCTCTTGAGCTTGGCCTCCAGGTCCTTGATGGCCGCCTCGCGAACCTTCACGTTTTCCTCCTGCTCTTGGCGAAGGCAGGCCTCCTCGGCAAGCTGGTTCTGCAGGCCCTTCATCTCGCTCTCCAGCATCTCACATTGACCTTGGACGCTAGCTATCTCCCCCAGGGCAGCATCGCGATCAACCTTCGCCTCATGGACGGCCTGTCTCTCCTCGTCGCAGGCCGTCGAGGCCTGGACCAGTGCCGCACGTATCGAAGAATCGGAGTGAATCCTGCCAGAAGCCAGCTCCAAGCGCCCGGCCACTAGACGGGGGTCAGCGCCCAGAAGATCCTGCCGCAGACGGTCCAGTCCGGCAATTGCGCGATCCAGAATTGTATTCGGGGAAGCATCAGTCGGTGGAGAAGGAGGAGAAGACGGCTGTATGACCACTGCGCCTTGAGGCGGAACCAGCGGCGCCACGGCGACAGTGGAGGCAGCGTCAAGCAAGGGCACCTCGGGAGTCGCCTGGGTCATGGGGGCTGAGCTCGCCCCAGCAGGCTCAGCCTGGCCTCGCGAGGACGCCCGGGAAGGAGAGGCCTGCGTGTCACGATCACCTTCTTTCTCGGGCAGAGGCACTGCCGCAGGTGGCACCTCAGGAGCTCCCTTCGGCTTCTTCGCCGCAGGCTCCAGCCTGGCCGAGGGACATGGGCATCAGATCTCGGCGACAGAACAATAATCAAGACAGGAAGCAGGCACTTACAGGTCATCGTTGGTGGACTCGAGCAGCCTCCGGCCGTACTTAAAGCCGACGAGCCGGCTGCAAGGGTCGGCTTCGAGGGGCTCGGGAGAAGGAGGCGCGCCTGCAGATCGCCCCGGGGCCGGGGCAGACCCGCGGGGGACCAGCCCAGTCCGGTCCTTCTTCGGGATCGGTGGCAGGCTCCCGCCGCCCTGCTCATCCTCATCCTCGTCGTCGTCACTCTGGGGGAGGCGGAGAGTGTGGGACCTGCGCCGAAGGGGGTGAGCTCTTGACTCCGCCCCCGAGTCAACCCCCTCTTCCTGCTCCCCTTCCTCCTCCTCTTCGCTGGAGTCATCGGAGGACACATCCACCAGGTCCTCTGGAGCCTCCACGGGCATGGGCCCGTCAACTTTGAAGACAGGCATGGACCCCACTACCAGCTCCAAATCCTCGCGAAGGAACAAGGGCGTAGGAGAGCCCCCCAGCCTCGCCACGTTGCCCCCAACCAAGGACTGGAGGACTGCCGCCAGGTCCTCGTCGGCCAGGACCACGGGGCTCGAGTGAGGCCTCCACATCGGAAGCGAGTACTGACGGAGCGGAGCCAGTGGATGCTCCAGGAACTCCCTCAGCAGCGATGCACCGGTCAGCTTCGCCGCCGCCACGCTGGCCAGCCTCAGATCTGCGTCCATCTTCTCCAACACCAGCTTCGCGCAGGGATCCAGAAGCTCCACCTGGGACCAGTCGTCGGAGCTCGCGGGGTGCTCCGTGGGTAGGATCAGCCGAGGATGGATGCGCCCAGCATCCACCAAGACCCACTTGCTCCTGATCCCTCAATCCTCTTCCCGGGGTTTGAAATGGTGATGGCACCGCCATATGCGACGAAGCTCGCGCACGCGGAGGCGGAACCATGGGAGGTTCGGAGGGAGAAGTAATGGCGTAGCAAGGCCACCGAGGGCTTCACCCCTACGCGAGCCTCACAATAGTAGGCAAAGATTGCCAGGAGAAGGAAAGAGTTGGGATGGAGATGCAGAGCTTGAATGTTGTAGTGGCGGAGGACAGAGAAGAAGAACTCGGAAAAGGGAGGCACCAGACAGGCGACGATGGCGCTCACGAAGAGCGGATAGAAGGTGCTCCCTTGACCTTCAGGGACGGCGGAGCCGGCCTTGAACGCCTTCATCCCGTCGATGCCCTGCGCCTCCGCCATCCGGCGCAACAGGGCAAGGCTCGCCCCCGACACATTTGGTGGGTCCAGGGCCGGCAAGTACCAAGCTCCGGCCGGGGCTTGACGAGGCGCCATGACTGGCTAGGGCACGCAGGCAGAGTAGATCTGAAGATTTTGGAAGTAGAGAGGAGAGGCGCAAGAAAGGGGATCTGAGCAGCAACTGGAGGAAGTAAAGGAGGCAAGAAAGATGCCGCTCTTTTATCAACTCGCGCGGTTGCAGAGGCGCACGCGTCCAATCAACCGCCATGCGACGCCCAAGGCTGCAGGCTGTTAGGGCCCGTGATGCTTCGCACTTGCCCTTTCGCCTCTCTGCTCGGCCAAGTTCGGGAGCGCCATGGGCCCGAGGGCTACTGTCGGTGTTCTGGGAACGGGGGTCCCTAGACTTGCCTGCCTGCGGCCTGCGGGGTGGCTCAAAGGAGGCCCAGCACAACCCATCTTCATCAAGGCAAGCTCAAGACCCTCGCGAGGGGCCAAGTCTCGCGGGGCGAACGGTAGGGAGCTTCCTCAGGCATGGCCTGGTCAGGCTGGCTCATGAGGAGGTGGAGAGTTCAAGGCGGGGTACCTCGCGAGGTGCCCATGACGCAAGCCATGACGACCGAGGGCGCCAGTCGGGCGCCAGCCTGCGCAGTGTCCTCCTTTCCTCTTTGGTGCAAAGGGAGCAAGCGCAGGCGAGAGTATCAAGCAAATGCATCCATTTCGGTGCAACAATACCAAGACCAGCCCAACGGTAGGAAGGAAGTCATTGTGGAGCCCAAGCAGGCATCATCACCAGAGTCTTTGCCAGGCGAGGACCAACTTTAGTCAGGATAGGTGTACCCGCTGTTCCCCTTCAAAATGGCCAATTGTTGGCGCCCTTCCCGCTCAATTTTTGGGAAGAGGCCCAGGGCCTTTGCCTATAAATAGGACTAGCCACCCCCAGGGTAGAGGCATCTAGATCCTCAACAAGAAACCAGTAGATAGAGCGACTGAACCCCTCCTAGCAGTTCATCGCACCAGCCAAGAACAGGCCCTCGCGAGGCTGTTCTTCCTTGTATTGTTCATCATCAGCCCGAGAGGCAATCCACCACACCACACACTGGAGTAGGGTATTACACCACAATGGTGGCCTGAACCAGTATAAATCTTATGTCTCTTGTGCTGTTCAGTTTAGTAGTTTAGGTCCCAACAATTCGGTGAGGTGCGAGACAGTAGGGGGTTGAATATCCGCGTGCACCCCAGTGTTCGAACCTCAAGGGTCTGCCGGAACCCGAAATCCGACATAGGCCTCGATCGCCGGCAAGAGTCCTAGCTCGGGCAAGGTTTCCTGCACTCATTCCGGCAAATGCGCCACTTCGAAGTGTTGCATTCCTGCTGAGGACGTGCCGGAGAGCTCTACCGGCAAGAGCAAGAAGTCTAAGGCGGCCCCACCAGAGACCAAGAAGGTGCCCGTCAGGGAGGATGGCACGGGTGGAGCTTTTACCATAAACTCCACCCTTGACAGCAAATAGGAATGTGTGCTCGTCGCCTCCCTGCAGGGGAATGTCGATGTGTTTGTATGGCAAGCATCCGACATCCCAGCGTTCTAAGGGAGGTGATTGGGTACCATCTTGTTGTCTACCCCCATGTGCGGCCCGTCAAGCAGAAGGTCAGAAAACCAAGCTTTGGAGCGACAGGAGTTCATTACCGAGGAGATAAGGAAGTTGGAGGCGGCAGGCTTGGACAAGGGAGTACTCCACCCGACGTGGTTGGCCAATCCAGTGGTAGTACGTAAGGCGAATGGGAAGTGGAGGCTATGTATCGACTATACTGATATCAATAAAGCCTGTCCAAAGGATCCTTCCCCATTGCTATGTATCAACCAGATAGTGGACTCCACTGTTGGGTGCAACCTGCTTTCGTTCCTTGACGCTTACTTAAGACCGCATTCATCACCCCATGTGGTATGTACTGTTTCATACGGATGCATTTTGGGTTGAGGAGCGTTGGTTCGACGTTCGCCCGAGCACTCCAGATTGGTTTTGAGCTAGCTCTATATAAATATGGAGGCCTACATGGATGACATAGTGGTCAAAACCAAAGACAAGGTCACGCTCGTGCAGGACCTGGAAGAGACCTTTGCAAATTTGCACAAGATCAACCTCAAGCTCAACCCAGAGAAGTGTGTGTTCGACGTCCTGTCCGGAAAACTTCTTGGGTTCTTTTTGTCTCAACACGGAATCAAAGCGGATCCCGACAATATCAAAGCCATTGTGCATATTGAGGAGCCTAGACGAGTCAAGGACATCCATGGGCTTGCTGGCTGCGTTGCCACCCTGAGTAGGTTTATCTCTAAGTCTGCTGAGCATGCCCTCCCGTTTTTCAAGATTTTGAAAAAGGCGGGTCCAATGAAGTGGAATCCGGAGGTAGAGGCAGGGCTGCAAGATTTAAAGAGGTACCTCTTCTCTATGCCAATACTAGTTCCTCCCAAACCAGAGGAGCCGTTGCTGCTGTATTTGGCAGCAAGGAATCAAGTGGTCAGTGCTACGCTGGTGGCAAAGAGAAAAGATGAGGAAGAGGCAACGGTGGCGGCAAGGCCATCGGATGGTGAACCAGGGCCGGCAGGGCCCGATGTCGGCAAGGCAGAACCCCCGGCAAAGCCCGGTTCCGACAAGACAGAGTCTGTGCAAGTAAGCGAAGCAAGGCAGAAGAAGAAGGTGTTGGAGCACCCAGTCTATTTTGTCAGCTCCCTCTTGGAAGGGGCTAGGTCAAGGTATTCTGGCATGCAGAAGTTGCTTTTTGGACTTCTTATGGCCTCGAGAAAGTTGCACCACTATTTTGAAGCACACGAGATCACCGGCGTCACTGTCCTCCCATTGCAACAAATCTTGCACAAACCAGATGCAACTGGGAGATTGTGGAGTGGGCGTTGGAGTTGTCAAGCTTTGGGCTCAGGTTTGAAAGTACTTCAACGATCAAGAGAAGATCCTTGGCAGAATTCATAGAAGAATGGACATCCACGCCGGACGAAGAAGTTCAAGAAACCACCCTTCCCGGCAAAGAGGCAAGTAGTCATTGGATTATGTACTTCGATGGGGCTTTCTCGTTACAAGGTGTTGGTGCCGGTGTGCTACTCGTCGCGCCCATAGGAGAACACCGGAACACCTCAAGTATGTAGTCCAGATGCATTTTGCCAGGAGAGGTCAACAAACAACACCGCAGAGTATGATGGGCTGCTTGCCAGTCTCAGGATCAAGGCGGACCTCGGGATTAGGAAGCTTATTGTGAGAGGAGATTCACAACTTGTCATTAAGCAAGTCAACAAGGATTATCAGATCCCACTGATGGAGGCCTACGTGGAAGAAGTGAGGAAGTTGGAAGAGCGCTTTGACGGTCTACATGCATAGCATGTTCCTCGAGCAGAGAACAGCATTGTCGATGACTTGTCAAAACACGCTTCCCTCAAGCTACCTGTGAAACAAGGTACCTTTGTGCTTCAATTAATTCAGCCATCCGTCGAACCATCAGCAGAGCAGAACAAGCGAAGAAAGGCAGGCCCCGGCAAGTACTTTCCCGCAAAGCTCCCAGGAGCCGCCGGCAAGGAAGTTGTCGGGTACCCCAAGCTTGCCGGGGAACAGGAGCCTCTGGCAGGATCCCAAGCCCTTGCCGTAGAGACAGCTACCCCCACGGGAGAAGACATGCCTATAGTCCTTGCCGTTGAGCCTCAGGCTCCAGCATGGGCGTAGCATACAGTTTGTTTCTTGCAAACAGGGGAGCTCCCTGAGGAGCAGGAAGAAGTAGAAATAGAAGCCCGTCGATCTAGCATGTACCCATTCATGTATGATGCCCTATATAGAAGGAGACCGAACGACATGAAGTTGTAGTGCATTCCTCGGGAGGACAGACTGGAGCTGTTGTTGGAGATACACGGAGGCATATGTGGCTCGCACATAGGGTCAAGAGCCCTTGCTGAAAAAGCATTCCAGTAAGGTTTTTTCTGGCCCACTGCTCTCCAGGATACAATGGCACTATTAACCAAGTGTGAAGCGTGCTAGTTTCATTGAAAGAAGCTTCATCAACCAGCCCAGGCCCTTCAAACTATCCCTCTCTCCTGGCCATTTTCGGTCTGGGGGCACGACTTACTGGGCCCCTTCCCCCGTGCTGTCGGGGGCTTTGGGTACTTGTACGTGGCGATTGACAAGTTCACAAAGTGGCCAGAAGTGGAGCCAGTGAGAAAGGTGACAGCGTAGTCGGCCGTCAAGTTCTTCAAGGGACTCGTTTGCCATTTTGGTGTGCCCAACAGAGTCATCACCGACAACGGCACACAGTTCACGAGCCGCACCTTCATGTAGTATATCCAAGACCTTGGCAGCAAAGTTTGCTTTGCTTCTCTTGCTCAGCCAAGAAGCAATGGTCAGACGGAAAGGGCAAATGTTGAAGTGTTGCGAGGCCTCAAAACAAGAACTTTCGACAGGTTGCGCAAGTGTGGAAGGCGCTGGATTGGTGATTTGCCAATACTTCTTTGGTCAATTAGAATGATACCAAATCGATCCACTAGCCAGACACCCTTTGCCCTGGTATACGGGGCAGAAGCAGTTCTCCCCATGGAACTCATATACGGGTCACCTCGAGTGCTCACTTATTATGAGCCTAAGCAAGAGCAGTTGCGCCAAGATGATGCAATGCTCCTTGAGGAAGATCGTCTTCGAGCTGCTGTGCAAGCCGCTCGCTACCAGCAAACCTTGTGCCGCTATCACAGCCGCAAGATTCATGCCCGAAGCCTTGAGGAAGGCGAACTTGTTCATCGGTGTGTTCAGTCGGCCAAAAATTCAAACAAGTTGACACCAAAGTGGGAAGGCCCCTATCGGGTAATACGAGTCACCAGTCCCGCTGCATTCCACTTGGAGACCGAAGATGGCGTTATAGTGAGCAACTCCTGGATTATCAAACATCTTTGCAAGTTTTTCCCATAGGACGCGGTTGCCAGGGGCTCCGGCAACCCCCTTTTGTACTAGCCTTGCTAGCAAGGGATGTAACCCTATGTACAGAGCCAGTCGCAGACCCCGTGCGCAGTCAAATAGCTTTTAGTATGTACAGTTTCCTGCTAGTTTCCATATTATATATATGTGCATGCTTGCCCAGGATATTGTGCTACCTTAGATCCTAGTAGGCACTTGGGAACTGCCAAGGCTCTGTGCCCCTGTCCTCTCCTCCTTTCAGCCGCAGTGACAACGCTTCGGCAAGAAATTAAGAAGACTGCTCGACATGACACCCCCGACAACTCAATCAGATAAAGTTCATCTCCTTCCCATTCGTGTTCATAACTTGTGACCTGTGCATTAGAAAACCTTGCCACTCTGTGTAAACCTAGGTGCTCCCATCCCCGACTCGAACGCTGATTTGGTCGGGATGGTTGCGTAACCTTTGGTAAAAGGAGATTGGTAGGGAGCTGGACCCTGCGTCTGTAACCTGGCAGATGTGATTCTCCGGCAGGCACAGAGGGCGCCGG
The DNA here is from genome assembly GCA_963921465.1 of Triticum timopheevii. NCBI lineage: Eukaryota > Viridiplantae > Streptophyta > Magnoliopsida > Poales > Poaceae > Triticum > Triticum timopheevii. Next base: position 239,211,447 of record OY997264.1, on the reverse strand, counting down.
CAACGTAGCTTGCCGGGGAGACTCATTTATTTTTATTAAAGGGGTGTTTCGCCTCTGCACGAACATGAACGTGCATGAGTTCCCAGCAAAAGCTCATCTTTTTCATTGATATGCTGATGCAAGTACAGATGGTACTGAACATAAGAATGGGCTCGGGAGATTACATTTTCTAGAAAGTTAAGATTTGGCAAGTGCCTACAGATTGGGCAAAAGATAAGTGCCCCGTAATCCCCGTTCTTTCCCTTTACCTCGTCAAGCACGGTAGGCGAAGAAAGGTGACGGGCATGGGGAACGGGGCGATGGAGAGCTTGATGAGGAAGCCCGTCCACCACCGACGCTAGAGCCAGCAAGACGCAACCCCCGGCAAGGCGTGTTGCCAGGGAAGGAAGGAGGCGGAGCAGATGATGGTGCTTCCCTTGATGGTTAGCTGGAGACGGAGTTTTCATCCTCCCACCCGCTGCCGTCATTGTTGCTGGCGCTGTCCTCCTTGCCACTATCCTTCGAGGAGGAGCTTTCGTCGTTAGTGGAACTCTCCATACAGCGCCCTAAGCAGATTCCTGAGCTCCCAAAGACCTTGATGGAGAGCAGGCCGTTCTCCATTAACTTAAAATGGAGAACATACCCCTCTGAGAAGCTGTGGGAACGTGCAGAAGTTTTCCACCCACGGCGGAGGTACATGATGTGGGGGTGCGGGAAGCCAACATTGACCCGCGTGCTGCCGTTCCCGAAGCCCCTCATGTGTAGCCTGAAAGCCTGCGGCGGATCCTGCTCCATCACCCGAGCAAATGGGGTAGGGAGGCGGAGATGACCACACACGCGCTTGTATAGTCGGATGAAGAAATCGAGAGGTTCGTATCTTACATGGCCGTCCATTGGAGGAGGGGCCGCCAGTGGAAGCGCAGCTGGTGCGCCGCCCCGTCCTCCTCTTCCCCGAGCACCACGGTGGCCTCGGCCTCATCCCCTTCCTCTCCCCCTCGTGGCGGGCTCCACCGTCGGATGCTCCGGGGGAGGAGGAGCGCGCTGTCGAGCAGAAGCCCTTGTCGCCACCGTCGAAGCCCCTGCGTGCCATCTCACCATGGTGAATGGAAGAAAGATGTCAAGCAAAAAGAGGAGAAGAGGGCGATTCCGGAAAAGCACCGCCCCTCTCAATTTTTAAAGAAGATCAAGGCGAGAGCCTTGCCACCCAGCCCAAGGGGCGGCCGCCCCGCACGACCAATACTGCCTCCTGAAGTACAGGGAATCGGAACCAACCTCCTGGCCCAATCAGCGACGCCTGGGTTCCCGCCTCGGTGTTAATGCCCACGTCCACCGCATCCACCACCTGCCCTTCCAAAGGCACGGGGGACACGTGTCGAGAAAGTCAGAGGCGTGGGAATAGGTGGGGTGACCGTTTTCCACCTGGTGATCGTGGGGCGGGGTGCCATGCAGGCTGCAACCCGAGTCCACTTAGAAAATGAGTAGCGCTAGTGCCAAGCATGGGATGCCTCTTTACTATCGATTGCAGGATGACGCAAGCATGCTGAGGCCATCCCATGCATGACCCCCACGTCATGCGTTCAACGTGGATCATGGGGAAGAATAACTGGCAAAGAAATCGTGGAAGATTAAGCGTCTACCACGCGTGCCAGCGCACTACTTTGGACCTTGCCCAACTACGCCTTACGCTGATGTGTGGCCCAGGCCTGGGGGCTCCTGTTGGTGTACAAAAGTATGGGTTCTTTCTGTACCCCTTACTTGTGCACGGGCAGTCGTAGCCACGCTTGGGGCCAGCCCAGCACGGCAACTGAAGATGGAACACGAAGACTACCAAGACAGGTACCCGAAGAACAAGGGGCAGAAGGCGAGCCGGACCTCCCCCGGAAACATCCTTGCCGGGACAACTTACGCAGCACCAGCAAACCCATCACCCTTGAGGCTGAGAGTTCTGACACCATCGACAATGTTAAGACCAAGATCTGAGAATGCATGCATTGTAGCATGTAGATCTTCATGAAGATATATAGCCCTCGGATCCACGTGGGACCAGAAGACGAAGACCCGCGGCAAGACCCTTGCCGGGGATGACTACGAAGCCCGCCAGCAAGCCTTGCCAGGGACGATCGCTGGGCCGCGGCCAGGCCCGCGCCCGGCAAGGGTCTGCCACCTCACTACCACTCCAGTGCGATGACCGGTGTGCCAACTAAGGAGGTGCCTACATGGCGACATGCAGATCTTCGTGGAGGCTCTACCATCATGCCAACACAGCAGCTAGTTCGCCAGCGTGGCATTTCATGCCTTGTCAGCCTAGACGCGTGTCGAAGCAAGGGAGAGTGGCGACGGATGGGATGGCTTCTGTTGCTGTGCCCGATAATGTAAGAGGGCACGTAGGCAACACATTAAATTAATTTGTCCTACGGTACCGAATGATAAGCTCATACACTGTAGCTTGCCACCTCTTGTGTGCCACTGTGGCAACCCCTATACGTATAAAAGGAGGCCCAAGGCGTACAGAGAGAGGATTCTGACTTTTGGATCATGCATGCACCGCAGCTAGTTCAAAAGCTCAAGAACACATATATCCAGACAAGCAAGACTAGAGTATTAAGCATATTTGCTGCCCGAACCTGGGTAAAATCCCCTTGTGCTGACTGATAGACCTGCTCTTGGTGCAGCTAATCCCCCGCCAAACATAGAAGGGATCCTTGTGACCCCATAGGTGTTCGTTTCCCCAACAGCTTTATTGATTTTGAATTTTCAAGTAAAACTGACAAGAAAAAGCAATAAAATTCACTCTTCAGAACTCATTCATGCATGATACCTACAATCTCTACTTTAATTCTTTGATGTAAGGTAAACACATGATACCAGGATGGAATATGTATGAAAAACAGGATGGCATGGCATATTCACAACTGTTTGTGTAAACTAAGCAGAAGCCATTTCAACAAATAAGAAGCAATGCAAGCTATACACCACATGAAAGATGCAACCAATATGACTCTGCCAAGTTAAAAGTGTCCCATCATAAATGGCATTTCAACAAATTAGAAGCAGCGCATGCTATGAATCATATGAAAGATGCAACTAATATCACACTGCATATACTAAAGGTGTCTTGTCATATTGATTGATGAGGGATACAAAAAAACAATAGTTTTATGTAAGGACATGCTTAATAAACAGATGTACTACGTACTAAAAATAGGAAGGAATGTCACATTAACAGGTATAATGTATAAACTAAGCAGAATAGCACATGCAATTTAACCAGGTTGGAAGAATTACAATCTAGACACCATATTCTACATGCAACCACATATCACGCTGCCATGTTAGAGCAAGCACCTGCGATGCTAGTGTAGGGGAAATGCGGTAATCAACTACAGAGCTACGTTCACTATCTTCATATAGCCATGCTGTTTCTTGAGAATCATGTAGGGAGGCTGACGCTGCATTCTTTAAATGAGGATCTTTTCTCGCAGTAGTCCGCTGGCCTGACTGCCCCATCATAAGTGATAGATGAGGGATACACAAGAACATTAGTTTGATGTAAGAACATGGTTAATAGACAGATGTACTAGTATGTACCAAAAATAGGAAGGCATGTCATATTCAAAGGTATGATGTGTAAGCTAAGCAGATGCAATTTAACCAAATTGGAAGCAATACAAGCTAGACACTATATGCAACATGCAACTACATATGACACCACGAAGTTAAAGCAAACACCTGGGATGGTTGTTCATGGCGAGCGAGATCATCAACTCTAGAGCTACGTTTATCGTCTCCATCTATTGAACATAAAACCTTTAAAGCGCTAACACATGCCTTGCCTGTGTGCGAACAAAGCAGGAGAGACTTCTCTCTTTTATTTCGTTCTTCTATCAAGGCAGAGTCTAAAATACCCATGAATAAAAACACAATAGTGAGAGTATGGGTGAAGTGTGTGCAGAACTAGTGCACTATAGAAGTAGCATATAGCATGTCGGTAGAAATGACACCTATGGGATCACTAGAATCCCTACTACGGTCGGCGGGCGCGAGGTTGTGGAAAGAGCGGGTCTAGGATCCAGCACAAGGATCGTTTACCCAGGTTTGGGCCGCGAGGATCACGTAATACCCTAGTCCTACTTTGGTGTATATCTGAATGTTCTTGTGTTCTTGAACTAGCTATGGTGCATGCGTCATCCAAAAAGCCGAATCCCCCTCCAGTATTCCTCGGGCTTCCTTTTATAGGAAAAAGGGGACGCCACAGTGGCACACGGGAGGTGGAAAGTGTATGCGGTGGCTGTGTTTATCCTCTGGCAATGTCGGACAAACGCATTGAATGCGGTACCGACGTGCCCTTCTAGCTGTTGCCGCTTCGCCTTGCTGCAACACACATCCAGGCCAGCGCGACATGAAGTGACATGTAGGCTGGCAGGCTGCTAAGCTGGTGCGGTGGCAGGGTCTTCACGAAGATCGGCATGCCACCACACAGGTGCTTGCCAAGTTGTCTCGGGGCCGCACGTCAGCATGCAGGTGCTCGCCTGGCTGGTTGGGCTGGCAGCTGCATGGGAACGGCGGTGGAGCCATGGCGGCGCGGGCCCGGCCACGGCCCCGCTGACGTCCTCGGCAAGGGTCTTGTCGGGGCCCCGGCAAGGGTCTTGCCGCGGTACTGCGGTCGTCCCCAGGAAGGATCTTGCCGGAGGTCTCGTGGATTTCCTTGGCAAGCATCTTGCCGAGGATAGTCGTCTTCTGTTCCTTATCTGATCTTGCGTGTTTATGATCTTTACGAAGATCTACATGCCACCATGGAGGTGCCTCCCGAGCCTTGGTTCCAATGCGGTTCTTGGTGTTGGAAACCCTTAGGCTCAAGGGTGGTGCACTCCGATGGCGTTGGGCAGGTTTCCCCGGCAAGTCTCTTGCCGAGGCTGCGGAGGCCGCCCCGGCAAGGGTCTTGCCGGGGGATTCCACCTCACCCTCTTGCTTTTCGTGTTTCTGGTCTTGGCGTTTCTTGATCGTCTTGTGGCCTAGGCTTCTCTTCTCCGCCCTGCTAAGCATGGCCATGGGCGCGGCTCTAACTGCCCGTGCACACGTAAAGGGGTACAAAGTAGGGCCCCTACTTCTATACACCGAGAGGAGCCCCCGGGCCTGGGCCATACACAAGCGCGACGTGTTGTTGGGCTAGGCCTAGAACGGTGCACGGGCAGGCGAGGTCAGATTTTTACCACGGTATCTTCTTCGTCCGTTGAGCTTCCCCATGACTTGTGTTGAATGCGTGATGTGGGGATTGTGCATGGGGTGACCGAAGCACGCCTGTGTCATCCTGCGGTGAATAGTAAAGAGGCGGCTTTTGTGTCCCTTCAAGACTACAGGGCCACTGCTCATTTACTTTCTTTGCCTTGGAACCATCGTTCCATGTTTCCCACTACGCCTACCCCTTGCGCCATGTACGCTGCATGCACGGCGCAGGGTAGGTGACAGACGCATGGAATATACGAAGGCGCGCACCGGCCGATACCCACCCACCTTCAATTGGGCGACGAGGGCGGTCGATGGCCTCGCCTGCTGCCACTTTAATGAGCTAGACGAGCGGGCTCTTTGGGGGCGTGGATCCAGTCCTTCGGCCTCCCCCTCCCAACTACAAAAAAGGGGAACTCAGGGGCAGGAGGAAAAGCATCTCCTCATGTGTCTCCTTCGTTCTCCATTCTCCATCCATTGCCATGGCGAGAGGGCGTGGGCAAGGTCATTCTTTTGTGGAGGCGACCAGGTCCTCCTCCCGCCAGAGAGCTGCGGCGCTCAAGGAAGAGCTCGATGCCCAGGGGGAAGGCCACGCTCGAGGGGGAGCCGTAGGGTGGGGCCGCGGTCGGCCAGGCGGTCGAGGCAGAGGTGGGCGTGGAAGGGGAACACCTGCGTCGTCTTTGTCTCCATCGCCATCTCCTCCTGCCTCGCCGAGTTGTCATGTCAAGGACTCGGTGCTCGAGTTCATCTTGCAGCTGCGCGGGGTGCCGTGCTGTAGCCTTCGTCATCCCTGGGCGTTTGCGAGCATGCTGGAGGTCGACCAGCCATCGCGACTAAGGCTTCACATGAAGGGGTGTTGCCACAGTGACATGTGGGTGAACATAAGGTTCCACGCCCCTCAAGTGATGCTCCTTCGCCAGGGCTGGAAAACCTTTGCACGCGCCCATTGCTTGACGGATGGGCACGTCCTCTGCTTCAAGCTAGTGGAGAGTGGTCTGCTCTCCGTCAAGGTTTTCGGGCGCTCGGGACACAGGCTAGGGTGATGTGCGGAGAGCTCAACCCACGGCGAAAGCTCCTCTTCGGGCGAGAGCGATGAGGAGGACAACGACAGTGACGACAAGGGTAGTAGGCGGGAGGATGACGGGTCCGACTAGGTGTCGGACCCATCATCCCTGGGCGGTGCCGGCAGCAGCAGCATCTCCACCTAGCCCCTTCTCCCGGTGGGGCCAGCTCCTTGAACTTCTCGGGGTAGCCTCCTTGGGCGGCTGGCGTGAGAAGGCCGGAGAAGGCGAAGAAGAAGGGTGACAGGCTGTCAAGTCGGAGTACGATGGCACCGATGCCTTCATAGCGTATTGGCGACCCACTGCCTCATCTTCCAGCTCTTCTCCCGGCACCATCATCACCAGCCCTCTCCTGGGCACCCGCCGATATGTTCCCTTGGCGCCTTCTACTGCTCGTACCTCGCCTAGGCGCTCCTTTTGCCCTCTTGCTTTCTTGTTCCGTTTCCTGAGGAGAGGAACAAGAAAGGGATTACGGGCATCCTATCTCTTTTTAGTTTGTAAGCCCACGGTCCTTAGTTAAATTTAAAACTTGTAGTCCCCTTGCTCATGTTTACATTCCGTACGAATTGTACCTGTATGGGACATATTAATGAAAAAAAGGGTGCTTGTCGGGTTCTCTATGCATGAGCAAAGCTCATACCAAGGAACGAATCCTTGTTATTTTTTAAAAATAAACATTGTCGCCTGACAACAGGCCTTGCCGTCTCCTTACTCCATTCGACCATGCTCACACTCTTGGCGGAGGCAGGGGCGAAGTAGGGTTAGGCCCAACGCTTACTTCCTTGTCACCGCGGCTACAACCAAATTCGGACCCAAGGGATAGTCATTGGTTACACGCAAAGGGGGAGCACGGTAGCCTAGGAACAAAACGATGTTTCATACATCCCAATTCCATACGGAAATGCAAAACAGGGGAAGAAGGACTTATCTGAATCTGCAACCCCCCGGCAACCTTGGCTTGCCGGGACTGGAGTGTCGGCTCGTTCTCTTTCTTCCAAACAGCTCAACAGAAATGTCCATGTATCCTGCGAACCAAAGAGGAAGGAAAGGAACAGAGACGTACACTTGACCTCTATGCTAGGGGTTAGTCGCTGCTAAGCACTATCAACCCTAACAGAGGGAGAGAGTTAACCTAGCATGCATGTTATAACTTAGGGCGCCAGCGCTTGATTTATTTATGCCCGGGGTCTGCGCCTGGCTTTGTACAAAGTGTTACATTCGTTGCCGCTAAGGCTTGTACAAAAGGTGGTCTGCTAGTGGGGCCCGCAACCGCGCCTTATGGGTAAAACTTGCAAAGATGCTCTATGTTCTAGGAATTGCTTACTGGAATGGCATCTTCGGTGTCGGGGGTTGGTTGCGACATATGCCAAAGGATGGCTTATCATGGTGGGGGCAAGTAGAACGTCGCCGGTGCCTAGAAACGGGATGAGGCGAAGACATACACACCGGCTTGAATGGGAGTCGCCTTTGGGACTCGGCCATCTTGGAGTCTCCTCTGGGACTCGGCCATCTCGGAGTCGCCTCTGGTACTCGGCTTGAAGGGGAGTCGCCTATGGGACTCGGCCATCTTGAAGTTGCCTCTGGGACTCGGCTTGTCTTGGAGTCGCCGTAGGTACTTGAGGGGCACAGTCTGCCCGATGTCTTGAAAGGTTCTGGGACTCGGGTTAGCCTACCCGTGCACCATTACTCCGACATTCGGTCTCCAGGTGGACTGCGCTGGGCCTGGAGACTCGTATTACCTGATAAGGGCCTTCCCACTTCGGCGTCAACTTGTTGGAATTCTTGGTCGATTGAACGCGCCGAAGAACAAGGTCGCCTTCCTCAAAGCTTCGGGCATGAACCTTGCGGCTATGGTAGCGGTGCAAGGCTTGCTGGTAGCATGCTTCTCTCACAGCAGCCCAAAGACGATCTTCCTCGAGGAGTGTTGCGTCATCTTGCCACAATCGCTCTTGCTCAAGCTTGTCATAAGCGAGCATCCGAGGTGACCCCATATGTGAGTTACATGGGGAGAACTGCCTCTGCCCGGTATACCAGGGCAAAGGGTGTCTGGTCGGTGGCTCGATTCGGCGTCGTTCTGATCGACCAAAGAACCGCCGACAACTCATCAATCCAGTGCCTTCCACTCTTGTGCAGCCTGCCAAAAGTCCTTGTCCTCAGGCCTCGAAGTGCTTCAGCATTTGCCCTCTCCGCTTGGCCGTTGCTCAGTGGGTGTGCCACGGAAGAGAAACAGACCTTTCTACCAAGGTCTTCAATCTATTGCATGAAGGTGTGGCTTGTCAACTGCGTGCCATTGTCGGTGATGGCCCTGTTTGGGAAACCAAAATGGCAGACTAGCCCATTGAAGAATTTGACGGCTGACTGCGCTGTCACCTTCCTCACTTCTTCCACCTCTGGCCACATTGCGAACTGGTAGATTGCAACGTACAAGTACTCAAAGCCCCTGACGGCATGGGGAAAAGGGCCTAGTATGTGCCCCCAGACCGAGAATGACCAGGAGAGAGGGATTGTTTGAAGGGTTTGAGCTGGCTGATGAAGCCTCTTCGAATGGAACTAACACGCTACACACGTGGTTACTAGTGCCATTGCATCCTGGAGGGCAGTGGGCTAGAAGAAACCTCGCCGGAAAGCCTTGCCAGCAAGGGCCCTCGACCCTATGTGGGAGCCACATATGCCTCCATGTATCTCTGCCAACAGCTCCAGTCCTTCCTCCCGAGGAATGCACTTTAATTTCACCCCGCTTGGTCTTTTTCTGTATGGAACATTTATAACGAACGGGTACATAGTAGACTGACGGGCTACTTTCTCCAATTCTTCCTGCTCCTCAGGAAGATCCCCTATTTGGAGGAATCGGACAGTATGTTGCGCCCATTCCAGAGCCTGGGGCTCGACGACAAGGACTAAAGGCATTTCCTCTGCCATGGGCGCGGCCATGTAATGCCCCGGATCTGATGCGCCAGGTGTCCGCTAGTTATTTGCCGTAGTTGCCTTGTCATTTGCTTGCGTGTTGCATTTTATCATGTCATCATGTGCATCTCGTTTTGCATACGTGTTCGTCTCATGCATCCGAGCTTTTCCCCGTTGTCCGTTTTGCAATCCGGCACTCCTACATCATCCGGCGTCCCCTCTTTCCCTCTTCTCTTGTGCAGGTATTAAACGTTCTCGGAATGGACCGTGATTTGCCAAGCGGCCTTGGTATAGCACCGACAGACCGCCCATCAAGTTTCGTGCCATTTGGAGGTCATTTGATACTCCAACGGTTAACCGGGTATCCGCAAAGGCATCTTTTGTGTGCAGCCCAACACCCCTCCAAAGTGGCCCAAAAACCTATCCAAACCCCCTCCATGCTCTCGTTCGTTCGATCATGATCGTGTGGGCGAAAACCGCACCCCATTTGGACTCTCCTAGCTCCCTCTACCTATAAATATGTGCCCCTCCCGGATTTTTCGCGCAGTCCAAACCCTAGCCTAGCCCCTCTCCGCTGCCAGACACGTCCGGATTGGACCGGACGCGTCCGCGCTGCCGCCCGCAGCCAATCTGGGCACGCCACATGGCCTCCCGCCGCCGTCCACCGCGCCGGCCCGCCAGGCCTGGTGCGGGCCCCCGAAGACCGTGGCGCCGCCGCCGCTCCGCCCGAGATCCGCCCGCAGCCTCGCGTCTGCCCCGCCGCTGACCGCCCTCCGCCGGCGCCACACCGCCGTGGCCCGTGCCCCTCGCCGGAGATCCTCCGGCGACCCCGACCTCGCCGCCCCGGTCGCCCTTCATCCCCACCGCCGCCTCGCCGTTCGGCGTCGTCCGCCGCCATGCCTCGTGACCCCGCCACTAGAAGCTCCGGCCACCGCGCCCGAGACCTCCCGGCCCGCGCGTCACCCCGCGCCGCCTCCTTGCTGTCACCGGCCACCGTCACCTAGCCGGCCGCCGCAGCTCCGAGCTCGCCGCCCCTCGCCTCCTCCGCCGGATCCCTCGTCTCCGGCCTCCTTCCCCACCGTCTCCGGCGAGCTTCTCCGGCGACCTCCGGAACGGTACCAGATCCACCAGTGCTTCGAACCAAACGCGCCTCCCCATCCCGGATCCCTTCGTCCCGGAACGCCTCCGTCCCGTTTCTCCGCGTGGGTAAAATCCACCAAGTCCCTGGTTTTTAACATTTTCATGCAATGTCCATCGCATCATAACTTCATGTGTGCTGCACCGTTTCATGCATACGATATATCAAAATGTTCACTGTGAGATGCTCTACATTTCATTCCATTGCACCATGTTCATTTGAGCTCATCTTGATGCCCTAATCATTGTTGCAAGAGTTCTATATGATGTTAACCTACTGAAACTGTTATAACTTGATGATTTGTCATTTTCGTTACATCTTGATGTGTGAATCCTATGAGGTTCATGTCTACTTGTGTTTTGAACTATGTCATGCCATCTTTACAGTGGTGCCATTCATGTATTTTTCTGGGTCTTGTAGTGAGTGCATCAAGCTTGTTATGTAGGGTACTTGCTGTTGCTGTTTAGCTAGACTGGTTCTGCTATATCATGATGCTATGTTAACCTGATTCTACAAGTCATTCTATGCATAATCTGGAGATGTTCACTAAGGATGTTTTTTTATACATATCATGCTCTATCCATACATGCCCTTGGTCGCATTTATAGCCTGTTGTAGCTTGTTGTAATCTTGCTCTCAATCTGCTAAATAATGTTGATGTCAGTCTGTTAACATTAAGTTCAATGTTGCCATGATTTTTGCTAGTGATCCATGCACCCTATGAACTTGCTCTTGCCATGTCCTTTTGAGCATGTTCTAGTTGTTTCTGGAGATAGCTCAGTGTTCATGTTTTGTCATGCTTTACCTGTACTTCATGCCCATGCCTTTTGTTATTACGTTGAGATGCTGTAGCATATTGTTTTGGTGCTTGCAGTATGCCTAGTTGCTGTTTTGGACAGCTTGTCCTTTAGACTTGTATAGAGTGCATGTGTTGAACCGTTGCTCCGTTTTGAGTGTGCTCTATATGAAACTTGCTTGGTTTTGCATGAAGTTTCATATTATCATGTTGCATCCTTGTTTTGAGGTGTTTGCTTGATGTTTGTATGCATTTTGCATCAATGCCATGCTTAACTTGTTTTGCTCATATCTTCTAGGTCGTAGCTCCGAATTAAATGAACTTTATATGTAACTTGACTAGAATCTCGTGTAGATCATCTTGGTGCATCTTAACTTGCTGTTTAAGAACTTGAACATAAGGTTTATTCAGTTTTGGAGCAATTAATTTGCATATGAGGACTTACCAGAATTGTTATATGTTTTTTCCGGCCTCATTTAAACTTGCCTTGATGTGTTGATCTTGTTTGCATCATCTCTTGCCATGAGTAGCCTCATTTAGTTCTTCTTCCTTGCAAGATTTCAGGCAAGACGACCGTCACCTTGGATCTCGCTACTATCATTGCTTCGTTCTATAGCTTTGCCCTGCTACCTATCTCTTGTTGATCAAGCCTCCCAAATTGCCATGAACCTCTAACCTTTGACACCCTTCCTAGCAAACCATTGTTTGGCTATGTTACCGCTTTGCTCAGCCCCTCTTATAGCATTGTTAGCTGCAGGTGAAGTTGAAGATTGCTCCATGATGAACATGATTATGTTGGGATATCACAATATCTCTTATTTAATTAATGCATCTATATACTTGGTAAAGGGTGGAAGGCTCGGCCTTATGCCTGGTGTTTTGTTCCACTCTTGCCGCAGTAGTTTCCGTCATACTGGTGTTATGTTCCCGGATTTTGCGTTCCTTACACGGTCGGGTGATTTATGGGACCCCCTTGACAGTTCGCCTTGAATAAAACTCCTCCAGCAAGGCCCAACCTTGGTTTTACCATTTCCTTCACCTAGCCCTTTTTACCTTGGGTTTCCGGAGCCCGAGGGTCATCTTTATTTACCCCCCCAGGGCCAGTGCTCGTCGTGAGTGTTGGTCCAACCTGTCAGCCGCCGTTGGCCACCAGGGGCAACTCTGGGATGGCCTACCGGAAGTTTGGACAATTCGGTGTGTCCTGAGAACGAGATATGTGCAGCTCCTATCAGGATTTGTCGGCACATTTAGGTGGCTTTGCTGGTCTTGTTTTACCATTGTCGAAATGTCTTGTAAACAGGGATTCCGAGACTGATCGGGTCTTCCTGGGACAAGGTATATCCTTCATTGATCGCGAGAGCTTATCATGGGCTAAGTTGGGACACCCCTGCAGGGTATTATCTTTCGAAAGCCATGCCCGCGGTTATGTGGCAGATGGGAATTTGTTAATGTCCGGTTGTAGATAACTTGACACCATATCTGAATTAAAACGCATCAACCGTGTGTGTAGCCGTGATGGTCTCTTCTCGGCGGAGTCCGGGAAGTGAACACGGTTTCTGTGTTATGTTTGACGTAAGTAGGAGCTCAGGACCACCTCTTGATCATTACTAGTTGACGACCGTTCCGTTTGCTCTCTCCTAGCTCTGATTTGCGTATGTTAGCCACCATACATGCTTAGTCGCTGCTGCAACCTCACCACTTATCCATTCCTTACCCTTTAAGCTTTGCTAGTCTTGATACCCATGGTAATGGGATTGCTGAGTCCTCGTGGCTCACAGATTACTACAACAACAGTTGCAGGTACAGGTTTGCGATGATCATGATGCGAGAGCGATGCTTGCTTGTTTTGGAGTTCTTCTTCTACTTCTTCTTTGATCAGGGGATAGGTTCCAGGTCGGCAGCCTGGGCAAGCAGGATGGATGTCGTTTGAGTTTCTGTTTGTGTTTCATCCATAGCCGGATGTTGATCTTATGTATTGATGTAATCTTGCGGCATTTGTATGCCTTGTATGTATCCCCATCTATTTATGTAATGTTGATGTAATGTTATCCACCTTGCAAAAGCGTTTCAATATGCGGGTCTATCCTTGGTGGGACCTTCGAGTTCCTTTTGGATAGGGTCGCATATTGGGCGTGACAAGTTGGTATCAGAGCCTCGACCCACCATAAGAGCCCCCCTTGTTTGATCGTGTAGTTTGGCCGTTGTCGAGTCTAGAAGAAAACTGTCTTCGGAGTCTAGTTATATCGGAGAGTAGGAATTCTTTTTACTCCTCAGCCCCTTCGTCGCTCTGATGAGGAATCTTTACGTAGGTGTTTTGAATTACTCCTCTTCCCTTTCAAACTTTCTTTAGGATCACGTAGTTGGTTTTTTGATCGTTGGTTCTCAGCTCTTTTTATCCGGTGCTTTCCTCGTCAAGCTGATTCGAACCTCATTGTCTTTGGGAGATCAATCCTCAGCTTTTTTCGATCGATGTTGTTTCCCTGTCCGAAGTTGTCCTTGTTTTTCCCACCCGCCCTCCCTTCTTCTTCTCGAATTCGGAGTCTGTAATCGAGTATCCATCCTACTCGTGCGAAGACTTTGCTTTCTTTCTTCAATGATTTCAACCGGTGTTTTCTCTTCAAGATATTCGTTGGTTTCCCCTTCCATGTTGTCTTTGTTTTTCCCGCCCTCCCAGCCTTTTCTTCCCGGAGCTTGAGTCTTTTTCGACCATCAATTTCATTCGTGTGGAGCCTCTTCAGTCTTCCCTCAATTATTTCAACCGGTGAATTCTCGTTTTGCTCGACATTCTTCATCTCTTTTTCTTCTCCGATGGACTCAATTCAAGTTTTTTGGTGTTGATCATATTCTTTTCCTCGGCTCAAGTGTTTTCCCTGCTCGTTCGTCTCTCGCCAGTTTATCCTTCCGGAGTGCTCAAGACATCTCAGGAGATTCGTCTATGTTCAAATTAATTCGAGGTTGTCACCTCATTCAAATATTTCAATTGTTCCAGTACTTCTTTTATCTGTTCAACATCCCTTCCCAACAGCGTTTTCTTTAGTGGGCGCTAACCCACAGGTCTTTTCCCAGGATCTTACCTGACTCTTCTAATTTCCCCGGAGTTATTCTCAATTCTTTTCAAGTGTGATGTAAGAATGGATCCCATCAGTCACTTGCCTTCTCCAAGATCTCTTTCAAATCATTTCATTATTGGTTCAACCTCTTCGCTTTTCTTTCTTCCGGAGTATCTCAGTAATTTTGGTGGTGTTTCTCGTCATCTTGAAGATTGAAGAAGAGTTTTTCCTCTAAATCTTGCCCGTTCTCTCGAAGTTTCGTGGTTCGAGCTTCCTGTTATGCTCTCACATTATTCCGTTTGTCTGATATTCTTTCTTACCCATCCGGAGTATGTCAGGAGTTGTTTTTTCCATTTCTTTTCACCGGAGGCCATCATTCCAGTTATCGTTCTCTATTTATCCCGGTGCTTCGTTCAAGTGTTCTTTAATCAGCTCATGATCTCTTTGTTCGTTTGTATCTAAATCCCCTCGAGCATATTGGTTCTTCTAATTCTTCCCGGTGATTCATTCTCTTTCATCAGTTCATTTTCGAATTCTTACGGTGTTTCGTTCAAGATTCTTTTCATTTGTAATCATATTAATTCATTCATTCTTTTCAATCCTACCGGTGGTTCACGAAGACTTTCTCAAGTTTTGTGCTATATTCCACTTAATCCCTTTTCTAGAAGAATAAGTAGTATGCAAAAATCCATTGCTTGTCATCAATCTAAGTTGATGAAGGGTAAGTATACAATAAATCTTATTCTTATTTCCTCCAAGTGTTTAATCCCTTCCTTCGGAGTTTGTTCTTGATGAATAAATTCTAGTTCCAAGTGTTTTCATCCTTTCTTTTCTGGAGTTCAAATTTCCTCGGCCTTTTCATCGGAACCTTTATCCAAATCGCTGCAAGCTTTAATCTTATTCTTCCATCCTTCATTCTATCACATCATCCTTTTTGTCACCGGAGTTCTTCATGGTGGTTCTTCATGATTTAATTCATTCTTCCAGAGTTCATCAAGATTCTTGTTGGTGGAGTTCAAGTATCTTTTCTTCTCGCGTCTTGAAGTGTAATTAATTCTCCGTATTGTTTTGAAGTGGAGTATTGCATTTCTTCGTTCTTCTCAGCTATCCAATCATTTCCGTTTGTGGCCGATTATCACCTTATGATCTGGAGATGTTACCTATAAGACCACAACAAGCCTATTTTTATCGTTGTTGATTTTCTCAACAACTCCGTTCAATCCTTCCTTCTATGGATGCTTTCAATTTCATTCATGGCACAAGTTGTCATTTTCTTCTCCGTTCTTTTCATTCAACTCTTTCAATTCTTGCCGGAGGTTTTGTGTCATGCCTTCATCAAGTATCATTCCATCCTCTCAAGCTCGTGTTCTATTCATCCCTTTTTCAGCCGGAGTGCTGCCCAAATCCTTTCATTCCTATTCGTTCCTTATCTCGTTCTAACTGTAGAGGTTTCATAGTCTATCTGATTCCGTGAGCTTTCGATTCTCATCATTCTCGTCGTTCCTCTCTTCTTCTCGAGTGCTCTCGATTCTTGGGTTCTTCTCTTGAGTTCTTGTTTCACCTCATCCCTTTTCCCTTCCATCTCGGTCCTAAGATCTCGGGACGAGATCTCTTGTTAGTGGAGGAGAGTTGTAACGCCCCGGATCTGATGCGCCAGGTGTCCGCCAGTTATTCGCCGTAGTTGCATTGTCATTTTCTTGCGTGTTGCATTTTATCATGTCATCATGTGCATCTCATTTTGCATACGTGTTCGTCTCATGCATCCGAGCTTTTTCCCCGTTGTCCGTTTTGCAATCTGGCACTCCTATGTCATCCGGCGTCCCCTCTTTGCCTCTTCTCTTGTGCGGGTGCTAAACATTCTCGGAATGGACCGTTATTTGCCAAGCGGCCTTGGTATAGCACCGATAGACCGCCTTTCAAGTTTCGTGCCATTTGGAGGTCGTTTAATACTCCAACGGTTAACCGGGTATCCGCAAAGGCCTCTTTTGTGTGCAGCCCAACACCCCTCCAAAGTGGCCCAAAAACCTATCCAAACCCCCTCCATGCTCTCGGACGTTCGATCACGATCGTGTGGGGGAAAACCGCACCCCATTTCGACCCTCCTAGCTCCCTCTACCTATAAATATGTGTCCCTCCCGGATTTTGCGCGCAGTCCAAACCCTAGCCTAGCCCCTCTCCGCCGTCGGACACGTCCGGATCGGACCGGACGCGTCCGCGCCGCCCCCCGCAGCCAATCCAGGCACGCTACATGGCCTCCCGCCGCCGTCCACCGCGCCGGCTAGCCAGGCCTGGTGCGGGCCCCCGAAGCCCGTGGCGCCGCCGCCGCTCCGCCCGAGATCCGCCCGCAGCCTCGCGTCTGCCATGCCACCGACCGCCCTCCACCGGCGCCACGCCGCCGTGGCCCGTGCCCCTCACCGGAGCTCCTCCGGTGACCCCGACCTCGCCGCCCCGGTCGCCCTTCATCCCCACCGCCGCCTCGCCGTTCGGCGTCGTCCGCCGCCGTGCCTCGCGACCCCGCCACTAGAAGCTCGGGCTGCCGCCGCCCGAGACCTCCCCGGCCCGCGCGTCGCCCCGCGCCGCCTCCTTGCTGTTGCCGGCCACCATCACCTAGCCGGCCGCCGCAGCTCCGAGCTCGCCGCCCCTCGCCTCCTCCGCCGGATCCCTCCTCTCCGGCCTCCTTCCCCAGCGTCTCTGGCTAGCTTCTCCGGCGACCTCCGGATCGGGACCAGATCCACCAGTGCTTCGAACCAAACGCGCCTCCCCATCCCGGATCCCTCCGTCCCGGAATGCCTCTGTCCTGTTTCTCCGCGAGGGTAAAATCCACAGTCCCTGGTTTTTAACATTTTCATGCAATGTTCATCGCATCAAAACTTCATGTGTGCTGCACCGTTTCATGCATATGATATATCAAAATGTTCATTGAGAGATGCTCTACATTTCGTTCCATTGCACCATGTTCATTTGAGGTCATCTTGATGCCCTAATCATCGTTGCAAGTGTTATATGATGTTAACCTGCTGAAACTATTATAACTTGATGATTTGTCATTTTCGTTACATCTTGATGTGTGCATCCTATGAGGTTGATGTCTACTTGTGTTTTGAACTGTGTCATGCCATCTTTACAGTGGTGCCATTCATGTATTTTTGTGGATCTTGTAGTGAGTGCATCAAGCTTGTTAAGTAGGGTACTTGCTGTTGCTGTTTTGCTAGACTGGTTCTGCTATATCATGATGCTATGTTAACCTGATTCTACAAGTCATTCTATGCATAATCTGGAGATGTTCACTAAGGATGCTTTGTTATACATATCATGCTCTATCCATACATACCCTTAGTTGAATTTATAGCCTGCTGTAGCTTGTTGTAATCTTGCTCTCAATCTACTAAATAATGTTGCTGTCAGTCTGTTAACATTAAGTTCAATGTTACCATGATTTTTGCTAGTGATCCATGCACCCTATGAACTTTCTCTTGCCATGTCCTTTTGAGCATGTTCTAGTTGTTTCTGGAGATAGCTCAGTGTTCATGTTTTGTCATGCTTTACCTGTACTTCATGCCCATGCCTTTTGTTATTACATTGAGATGCTGTAGCATATTGTTTTGGTGCTTGCAATATGCCTAGTTGCTGTTTTGGACAGCTTGTCCTTTAGACATGTATAGAGTGCATGTGTTGAACCGTTGCTCCGTTTTGAGTGTGCTCTATATGAAACTTGCTTGGTTTTGCATGAAGTTTCATATTATCATGTTGCATCCTTGTTTTGAGGTGTTCGCTTGATGTTTGTATGCATTTTGCATCAATGCCATGCTTAACTTGTTTTGCTCATATCTTCTAGGTCGTAGCTCCGAATTAAATGAACTTTATATGTAACTTGACTAGAATCTCGTGTAGATCATCTTGGTGCATCTTAACTTGCTGTTTAACAACTTGAACATTAGGTTTATTCAGTTCTGTACCAATTTCTAAATTTGCATATGAGGACTTACCGGAATTGTTATATGTTTTTTCCGGCCTCATTTAAACTTGCCTTGATGTGTTGATCTTGTTTGCATCATCTCTTGCCATGAGTAGCCTCATTTAGTTTTGTCATGCATCATACTTGGTTGAGCATCATGCCTTGTTCTTGTGTGGTGTGTTTACCATGTTGTGTGCTTCTTCTCGCTAGTTCCCGTTACATTGCGATCGTGAGGATTCGTTCGTCTATGCCTGGTTCATCTTCGTGGCTTCATCTTCTTCATGGACTCGTTCTTCTTCCTAGCGGGATTTCAGGCAAGACGACTGTCACCTTGGATCTCACTACTATCATTGCTATGCTAGTTGCTTCGTTCTATCGCTTTGCCCCGCTACCTATCGCTTTGAACCTCTAACCTTTGACACCCTTCCTAGCAAACCATTGTTTGGCTATGTTACCGCTTTGCTCAGCCCCTCTTATAGCGTTGTTAGCTGCAGGTGAAGTTGAAGATTGCTCCATGATGAACATGATTATGTTGGGATATCACAATATCTCTTATTTAATTAATGCATCTATATACTTGGTAAAGGGTGGAAGGCTCGGCCTTATGCCTTGTGTTTTGTTCCACTCTTGCCGCCCTAGTTTCCGTCATACCGGTGTTATGTTCCCGGATTTTGCGTTCCTTACACTGTCGGGTGATTTATGGGACCCCTTTGACAGTTCGCCTTGAATAAAACTCCTCCAGCAAGGCCCAACCTTGGTTTTACCATTTGCCTCACCTAGCCCTTTTTTTACCCCCCCAGGGCCAGTGCTCGTCGTGAGTGTTGGTCCAACCTGTCAGCCGCCGGTGGCCACCAGGGGCAACTCTGGGATGGCCTACCGAAAGTTTGGACAATCCGGTGTGCCCTGAGAATGAGATATGTGCAGCTCCTATCAGGATTTGTCGGCACATTTGGGTGGCTTTGCTGGTCTTGTTTTACCATTGTCGAAATGTCTTGTAAACTGGGATTCCGAGACTGATCGGGTCTTCCAGGGAGAAGGTATATCCTTCATTGACCGCGAGAGCTTATCATGGGCTAAGTTGGGACACCCCTGGAGGGTATTATCTTTCGAAAGCCGTGCCCACGGTTATGTGGCAGATGGGAATTTGTTAATGTCCGGTTGTAGATAACTTGACACCAGATCCGAATTAAAGCGCATCAACCGTGTGTGTAGCCGTGATGGTCTCTTCTCGGCGGAGTCCGGGAAGTGAACAGGGTTTCTGTGTTATGTTTGACGTTAGTAGGAGCTCAGGATCACCTCTTGATCATTACTAGTTGACGACCGTTCCGTTTGCTCTCTCCTCGCTCTGATATGCGTATGTTAGCCACCATACATGCTTAGTCGCTGCTGCAACCTCACCACTTATCCATTCCTTACCCTTTAAGCTTTGCTAGTCTTGATACCCTGGTAATGTGATTGCTGAGTCCTCGTGGCTCATAGATTACTACAACAACAGTTGCAGGTACAGGTTTGCGATGATCATGACGCGAGAGCGATGCTTTCTTGTTTTGGAGTTCTTCTTCTGCTTCTTCTTCGATCGGGGGATAGGTTCCAGGTCGGCAGCCTGGGCTACCAGGATGGATGTCGTTTGAGTTTCTGTTTCTGTTTCATCCGTAGCCGGATGTTGATCTTATGTATTGATGTAATCTTGCGGCATTTGTGTCAGTGTACTAAGGTAGGGGTACCTTAGTACCCCGAACTTGTGCACGGGCAGTCGCAGCGTCCCGCGGCAAGGCTTGCCGGGCGTCCGCCAAGATCCTCCGCTATTCCTATTTACTGCCATTCAAGAACAAAGTGTTAGCTGAGAAGATAGAACCCCGGCAAGAGGAGCTTGCCGGGGAGGACAAGACCCCGGCAAGAGGAGCTTGCCGGAAAGGCCAACCAAGGCACTTCAAGAGACTTGCCGTGACGCACCGTGCGTCCCGGCAAGGCCCGGCGAGCGGAAAGCTTGCGGGTGCGACAAGACAGCGACCGCGGCAAGGCGCTTGCCGCGGCGAAGCCACCACTCTGCGCCCACGCTCCAGCACATCCGGTGACATGTCGCCGCAGGATCGCTCCTGGTGTACGTGGCGGGTAGCTCTGCAGCCAAGCGGTGCGAGGTGGCAAGTGAAGATGACTAGAAGGCCATCGTGGCGATCGGTGGCGCTCTTAACGGTCGTTTCTTGCACTGTTTGGGCGACCGGACGGGCATTGAATGCCCTTTTCCCCTGCCGTCAGAGTTAGGTAGGGGGCACTGTTGGTAGCGGTTGTACCAACCCCCGTTTTTACCTTTTTACCCTTCTCTCTACGCTGCCACCTGTCGGTGACCCCTTTAGACTATAAAAAGGAGGCCCATGCGCACGTAGAAGGGGTTCGACTCATTCGAAACTACAACACACCCACGCTTTCAAGCAAGAACAGAATAGAAACACAAAGCAGCAGTAGGAGTTTTATCTCTCCGGAGAGCTCCGAAGCTGGGTAAAATCCCTTGCGTGCTTCGCCTCGATCTGCTCTTCATGCGCCCTCCGCTCCCTTGCCGGATCGAAAAGGGGCCCTGCCCCATAGGTGTTCGTTTCCCACGACATCTTTGGCGCGCCGGGTAGGGGAGCGTCGAGGTCGTGCGTATCTGATCTGGCGTCTGCGCGCGCTACATCAACATCTTCATCGACATGCCACCGAAGAAGAAGACTTCGGAGGTGGCCACTCCGTCTACGACTATCCTACCGCCACCGGAGCAAACGGGCGGTGGGGTGGATGCCGGTGGAGGAGCGGGCGCCGGCGGGGGGACTCACATCGTCACCCGGTCCAAGGACAAGGCCTCGCAAGGTTCAGCATCTGTACATCCACCGCACCCTTCCCAGGAGGTGCAGGATCGACAACGCCACGGTGCTCCTAGCACCGTGCTCGCGTTGGAACAAGGCCAAGCTGGTGGGTCGCGGGACGCTCAAGGCCAACGTACGCGTCAACACGCTGGCACGAGCGCAGTGCAGTCGCCTGGACGAGATGTCGCTCCTTCTAACACTGTTAGAAGTTTGAGCGTATCCCGCACCTCGCGTCGCTCGCCACCGCCACCCAACACTCCAGAGGAAGCGCTGGCCCGAGCCCAGCTGCTTCTAGATTACCCTCCAGCGCCAGACAAGATCGACGACTGGAGGGCCGCCATTCAGAGCCTCATCGGCTTCGCCAACGGCGACAAGCCCCGGCAACCGAGCACATCGAAGCCCCGGCAAGAGGCCCAGGCGCAAGCCGACGCCGACAAGACCGCTGGGGGTGCCACCACCGTGCACTCCCCGCCCCGAACGCCAAGGTCGCCGACTCGCCGGGCCAACCTCGACACCGACTCCACCGCGTCGTCGGACCCGCGAGCTCGCCGCGATCAACGCCAAGTTCTCCAAGAACGGCGACACGAAGACGCTCGCACTCGCATCGAGCGTCAAAGAGAAGCGCGGCGTTAATCTGACCAGCACGCTGGGCCCACTGTCGATATGCATGCGCCAGGGGAACCAGGCGACTTGCTGTACGCGGTAGGTTGCCCTGCGTTCACCCGTGAGCTGCGGCAGGTCCAGTGGCCCAGTACCAAGAACTTCAAGCCAGACGTGCCCGAGAAGTACGATGGCAGGATACATCCGTCAGAGTTCCTCAGCGTCTACACCATCGCGGTGCAGGCTGCCGGGGGGCGCGACGAGAAGATCCTCGCCAACTACTTCCTGCTGGTGCTCAAGCCCAACGTCAGATCTTGGCTCATGCACTTGCCGGACAACTCCATCTCTTCGTGGGCGGACCTGTGCCATCAGTTTGTCGGAGCCTTCACAGGTGGCAACAAACCCCATGGCCAGGAGAGCGACCGTCATCTGCTCGCCCAGAAGTTAGGAGAACCCCTGCGCAAGTATATACAGAGATTCAGTCAGGTGCTGCGCAACATCCCAGACGTCCACCTTGCCGCGGTTATCAGCGCGTTCCATCAGAACGTGCGTAACCGCAGGATGAGGGAGGAGATGGCGATGTGCAAAATCAGAGATGTCAGCGAGCTATATGCTCTGGCCGACAAGTGTGCACAGGCTGAAGAGGGGAGGAAACTCCCCGGAGAGAACGCAGGAGCAGAAGGATCTGACAGTGACGACGCCCCTCCGGCAAAGAACAACCGGAGGCTAAGGATGTGCTAGTGGTTGAACAGTCCGGCAACGGAGGCGGCGCCGACAAGGCCAAAGCTGGTGATTCCGGCGAGGCTGTAGTGGCTGCCGACAAGCAGGACGGCTCTGGCAAGCAGTACTGCAAGATCCACCGCACCAAGGGCCATGACCTCCAGGCCTGCAAGAAGGTTGAGCAGCTTGTTGAGCTACAGAAAGCTGAGTATGAGCGCCGCGACAAGGAGAAGGCCTAGGAAGGTGGTGGAGGATCCGGCAAGAAGCGTCCCGCCCGGGGAGGGCGCCGCGGCAAGGCCAAGCAGCGCCAAGGAGATAGGCCTCCCCGTGGCCGTGACAAAGACGAAGACGAAGATGAAGATGATGAGATGGAGGAGGATGAGACTGACGAGCAGGAGTTCCAGAAGGCAACAGAGGTGTTGTGCGTCGACGGTGGTGCTTCTCTGCACACCTCGCACCGCCAACTCAAACAATGGGTGCGGGAAGTGAACGCAGCAGAACCGTCCGTTGAATCGCGCAAGCCCCTGAAGTGGTCCCGCAAGCCCATCGTCTTTGATGTTGAGGATCACCCTGACCGCATCACTGCGGTCGGGTGCTTGCCGATGTTGGTCACCAACCATCCGCAACCTCAAGGTTACAAAGATGTTGGTTGACGGTGGGGCCGGCCTAAATCTGATGTCCTCCGCAGTTCTCAAGAAGCTTCAGATCCCCGACAGCGAGCTCGAAGAGACTGGTACTTTCCAAGGAATCAACCCGGGAAGGAGCAAGCCAAAGGGGAAGATCACGCTGCCAGTGACGTTTGGCAGCGAGCTGAATTTCAGGACAGAGAGAGTTACCTTTGACGTTGCTGATTTCCCATTGCCCTACAATGGGATACTTGGCCGTCCAGCGCTTGCCAAGTTCATGGCAGCCTCTCACTACGCCTACAACGTGCTTAAGATGCCTGTTCCGATAAGTGTAATTTCTTTCCATGGCGACAAGAAAGATGCGCTTATCTGTATCGACAAGATCTACCGGGAAGCAGCAGCCGCAGCAGAACGCAAACCACTTGCCGCTGAAGCTCCCGGGGGGAAGAAAAAGACTAAGTCCGGCAAGAGTAGCTCTGATGCCCACTCCGGCAAGCGCACCTCTTCGGAGTGCTGCGCTACAGTCGAGGACGCACCATCGAGCTCCGCCGGCAAGTGCAAGAAGGCAAAGACAGCTTCACCAGAGACCAAGAAAGTGGCCGCCAAGGAGGACGGCACTGGTGGTACCTTCACCATCAGTGCCACGCTTGACCCTAAATAGGAAAGCGTGCTCGTTGCTTTCCTGCGGGCGAATGTCGATGTGTTTGCATGGCAACCATCTGACATCCCCGGTGTTCCCAGGAAAGTAATTGAGCACCACCTTGTCGTCTGCCCTCACGCGCGGCCCGTCAAGCAGAGAGTCAGGAAGCAAGCAGTAGAACGCCAAGAGTTCATTGCTGAAGAGATCAAGAAATTGGAAGCAGCAGGCCTGGTCCGAGGAGTGCTCCATCCAACATGGTTAGCCAATCTAGTAGTCGTGCGCAAAGCAAACGGGAAGTGGAGGCTTTGTATTGACTTCACTGATGTTAATAAAGCTTGTCCCAAGGATCCATTTCCCGTGCCGCGCATTGACCAGATTGTCGACTCCACGGCAGGATGTGATCTACTTTCATTCCTTGATGCATACTCAGGATATCATCAGATCTTCATGGCTAAAGAGGATGAAGAGAAAACCGCATTCATTACTCCATGTGGCACGTACTGCTTTGTACGGATGCCTTTCGGACTAAAGAATGCTGGTTCAACATTTGCAAGAGTAGTCAGTCATGCTTTTGAGCCACAGCTGCATAGAAATGTAGAAGCTTACATGGATGACATAGTGGTCAAGAGCAAGGACAAAGAACTCTGATCCAAGATTTGGACGAAACTTTTGCAAATCTGCACAAGATCAATCTCAAGTTGAATCCCGAGAAGTGAGTGTTTGGAGTCCCTTCCGGCAAGCTTCTCGGATTCTTTGTGTCTCAGCGGGGGATTGAAGCCAATCCCGACAAGATCAAGGCCATCGAGTCAAGGACGTACGAAGGCTTGCCGGCTGCGTTGCTGCTCTCAGTAGGTTCATCTCTAAGTCTTCTGAGCGCGCCCTGCCGTTTTTCAAAATTTTGAAAAAGGCGGGTCCAATGAAATGGACTCCGGAAGCGGAGGCTGCGCTGCAGGACTTGAAGAGATACCTATCCTCCACTCCAATACTTGTCGCACCTAAGCCACAAGAGAAGTTGCTGCTATATCTGGCGGCAACCAATCAAGTGGTTAGTGCTGTGTTAGTAGCGGAGAGGGAAGCGGACGATGAGCCAGCGACCGCGGCAAGCGAATCCAGCGACAAGCAGGGGGCTTCCCCGACAAGCTCTGGTCCCGACAAGGATGGATCTGCGCAGCCACAAGAAGAGAAACAGAAGAAGATGGTGCAGCGCCCAGTTTACTTTGTCAGTTCCCTTCTGCAGGGGGCTAGATCAAGGTACTCTGGTGTGCAGAAGTTGCTTTTCGGCCTTCTCAGTGGAAGCTGCGCCATTACTTTCAAGCACATGAAATCACAGTGGTCACTCGCTTTCTGTTGAAGAGGATATTGCAGAATCTAGAGGCAACAGGCAGGATTGTCGAGTGGGCACTGGAATTGTCAAGCTTTGGCCTCAAGTTTGAAAGTACTTCAACTATTCAGAGCCGAGCATTGGCAGAATTCATAGCAGAATGGACGCCAACACCTAATGAAGAAACTCCAGAGAGGAGCATCCCCGTCAAGGAAGCAAGCAAAGAATGGATCATGTACTTTGATGGTGCCTTCTCGCTGCAAGGCGCCGGTGCGGGCGTACTACTCGTCGCACCCACCGGAGAGCACCTCAAGTACGTGGTCCAAATGCACTTTCCCAAGGAGCAAGCAACAAACAATACTGCAGAGTATGAAGGCTTGCTTGCCGGACTCAGGATCGCGGCAGACCTTGGGATCAGGAAGCTTATTGTCAGGGGTGACTCACAGCTTGTCGTCCGTCAAGTAAACAAAGATTATCAGAGTCCGTTGATGGAAGCATACATTGATGAAGTGAGGAAGCTAGAAGAACATTTTGATGGCCTGCAGATGGAACACATTCCAAGAGCTCAAAATGACATTGCAGACGGCCTGTCAAAGTGCGCCGCACTCAAGTTACCTGTGGAACCAGGAATTTTTGTGCTCAAGCTGACTCAACCATCTGTAACACCGTCAACTGGACAGAGCAAGAAGAGGAAGTTGGTTACTGGCGACTACTTTCCGGCAGAGCTCCCCGAAGCCACCGTCAAGAAGGTCCCCAAGATCAACACAAAGAGTGCTGAGGGGCAGTCTGCTCCGACAAGCCCCAGGGTTTGTTTCGTTGAAGCAGATGCTCCCGACAAGCTGTGTCCCGACACGCTTGCCGGGGAGCATCATGCTCCGACTGAATCACAGATTCTGGCCGTGGAAGCAGATGTTCCCGCAGCAGCATTTGCGCCTTTAGTCCTTGTCGTGGAGCCACAAGCTCCGGCATGGGCACAGCAGATCGTCCATTTCCTTCAGATAGGAGAACTTCCCAAGAAGCAGCGGTCAAGCGGAGAGGGCAAACGCTGAAGTGCTGCGCGGGCTCAAGACCAGAACTTTCGACAGGCTGCGCAAGTGCGGAAGAAATTGGATCAAGGAGCTGCCGGTGGTTCTTTGGTCGATCAGGACGACGCCAAATCGAGCCACTGGCCAGACACCATTTGCTCTTGTCTATGGAGCAGAAGCAGTTCTCCCCACGGAACTCGTATACGGATCGCCTCGAGTGCTCGCTTATGATGAGCTTGAGCAGGAGCAGCTGCGGCAAGATGATGCGCTGCTCCTCGAGGAAGATCGTCTTCAGGCTGCTGTATGAGCTGCTCGCTACCAGCAAGCTTTGCGCCGCTACCATAGCCGCAAAGTTAACGCCAGAATCTTCGAGGAAGGCGACCTTGTTCTTCGGCGCATTCAATCCGCCAAGAATTCCAACAAGTTGACGCCAAAGTGGGAAGGCCCTTATCGGGTGAAACGAGTCACTAGGCCCGGCGCTGTCCTCCTTGAGACCGAAGACGGCTTTCCGGTGAGCAATTCCTGGAACATAGAGCATCTTCGCAAGTTTTACCCATAAGGCGCGGTTGCCGGAATCTGTTCCGGCAACCACCTTTTGTACAAGCCTTGCCGCTGTTGCATCTAACGCTTTGTACAAAGCCGAGCGCAGATCCCGTGCATAAATAAAGTTCATGTGTGCTTCACACATCATGTCAAATTTCATGCATTCTTTCTTTTTTGCATGTTTTATCTGACACTTTGTGCAGCACTAGCCCCCGGTAAGCAATAACAAGCCTTAAGGCCCCATACCATTATTTTCTCTTCTTTCTTTTTCTCAAAAAGAAGGTTCCTTCGCCCACAAGTTCACGGGGGGGGGGGGGGGGGGAGGAGAGGATAAGGGTGTGGACCAGGCATCGTTCAAAGGAGTCTAGCCTTGCCGGGACACAGACGACAGAAAAGCTAAGTTGCCAAAGTTTGAGCACAGTCAGTTTTAAATTTTTAAGTTATATTCCTTGAACGACCGTGCTTTGTATGGAAAACCTATGCGCGGAGGAACCGGCTCGTGGCTAAGTTGCGCCCTTACTTTGTTTCGAGTCTGCTCAACAATGAAAGTGTGATGCGACTAGTCCCGACAAGGTTTCTTGCCGGAGGCAACACCGCCAGCAGGCTGCTGATGTTCCGCACTCAGCGCTCGCGGCAAGTGTGCTTGCGGCGGCAAGTTCCCTAAAAGCGTAGGGCAAAAACATACAAGGGATGGAATCAAGTAAAGGAAGGAACATAGCAGATAGTGCCCAGAATAGAGTTATATTACGAAAAATAGCTTGTTGCGGCACTAACTAAATTGTTCTCTTGACTTAAATAAACAGCGACAAGGAAAGGAGAAGAAGGATGGCCTAATCCACGCGCTCGCCGTCAACCCTCCTGACCTCATTCACCTTGTCCATGATGGGTGCGACAATGGCTTTGAGTTCTTCAAGATCAGCACCCGCCAGCAGCTTCTTGAGGACCGGGTGAGGTGGAGGCCCAGGTTGCGGAAGAGTATCTTCACCAACACCTTCTCCAAGACCTTGGCGCAGATTGCGCGCGACTCGTCCGCCAGCTTCTTCGGGATCCTTTCCCGGAGTTGCTGGAGGGCCGTCACCACGCCCTTGAAGAAAAGAGTAAGCTTGGCGCTGGGCTGGAGGTTCTCGTCGGTGGAGTACCCGAAGCCAGCCAAGTCCAGCTCCGCCAACTCCTCGTCGATGGATGCAGCAATGTTGACGAGGCCCTCCGTCCAGAGCTCCACTGTGGCCTTGAAGGTGTTCTGAGTCTCGGCAGCCCTCGTCAGCAGCTCCTCGTTGCCCTTGACCTCCTTCTTCAAGTCATCCTCTCGCCTCTTGGCAGCGTTCAGCGTCTCCGTCAAGGTGGCCAGCTTCAGCTCCAGATCAGCGCTCGAGTCCTTGGCGGCGTTCAGCTCCTTGATCTTCTCGGCGAGTTGAACTTGCAGATCGCCATGGGCAAGTGCATCCTTCTCGCGTTCGCACTGGAGCGCGGCAAGCTCTTCATTCTTCCCTTTCATGTCTGCCTCCAGCTGCGTCACCTTCACCTTTAACTCCTTGGCGGCCTCAGCAGCCACGGCGGCATCCTTCGCCTCTTTGAGTGTCCCGCCAAGTGATTGCTCCCGGACCTCGAGCTCCTCCTCGTGGCTGTCTAGATTGACCTTCTTCTGTGTCAATTCGCCTTCCCGCCTGGACAGCTCCTCGGCGGCGAGCCTCTGCTGCTCCTCGGCTTCAGCCTTCTCCAGGATGAACGCCTTCTTCGCCTCGTCAAGTTGCTCCCTTTCCTCCGCAATGGATCGAAGGGCCTAATGGTTGCGGCTCTTGAGCTCCTCCACATGCTTCTCTATGTCAACTCTCGCCCGCGCGACAAGCGCTTCCCGGGACTCAAGCTTCGCTTGCCGGGCGCGGTAGAGTGACACCAGCTTTCGGAGCAACTGCTCCTCTTCGGACTCGCCGCTACTGCTGCTTGGCACGTCAACCACTGCCAGCCCAGCAGAGGCGAGTACTTCTCCATCAAACTCCTCTCCTTAAACCGGTGCCCTGGAGCTCGATGCCCAGGGAAGCTTGATGTATACGCCCTCGCCGACCTTCAAGTATGCGCCTGGCTGGGGCTCCTCGGAGCCCGGCGCTACATCAGCGGCGGAGGGGTCGGCGGACGATGCAGCGCCTTGCGCTCCTGCGCCCTCCGGGTCGTCAGTACGATCGCCGGACCCCTCGCCGGCTCCTGCGCCAGCAGCCTTGGCGGCTTCCTCGTCAGCGGGTTCATCAGCGCCGGCCTCTTCCTCGCCAGCGGCGGCATCTTCAGTGCTGCCGCGTGCGCCTTCCTCGCCGGTGGCCTCGGTCTCCATTGGGTCTGCGAGAGGGGGATCTGAGGATAGGAAGAGGAAGGAAAAGTCAAGCAAATATCCAAAAAACAAGAAAGAAGATCAGAAGAAGAACCCAAGGGAAGATTTCCGACAAGGAAGGTTACCTGTGCTGGGCTCTGTGACCATGGGCTCCTCCACCAAGGGCTCACTAGTTCCGTCCCTTGCCGGGGACCTCTCCCTTGCCGGGGAGCGCTCCCTTGTCGGGGAATCGCCCCTTGGCGGTGTAGTCGAAGCAGACAGCACCTCCGGGGCGGTTTCTGATTGCCCCTGATGGGCCTGCTCTGCTCCTACACGAATGAATCAGCAATCAAGATGTCAGCAAAAGAAGAAGCACCCATGCGTGCCCCACAACAGGAAGTGAACCAAACACTTACGCTGGGGGCTGTGTTGGGGGCTGCTGCGAGGAGAAGGAACCGGGTCCGTCAAGGTGGTCTCGGACGTGTCTTCTGCCGTCACAGCAGGATCGTCCTCGATGACAACCACGGGGACCTTGGCCCTCTTCGCCGCTCTCTCGGCCAGAGTCCTGAAATAGAACAGGGATTCAGAGAGAAGCAAATCAGATGCAAAACAAGCAACAACAAAGATTGAAGAAATAGAAGTACAGTGAGAAGAAAGCCTTACTCCTCCTCCTCTTCTTCCTCCTCGCCGGAGCTCAGTGCAGAGAGGTCGAAGTCTGGTACCCTTTCTGCGCGGCGAGGCAGAGGAGTGGGCTCCCTTGGACGTTTGCCGGGAGCTGCGGCAGGATCGAGCGTGGTAGCCCGGGAAGACCCCGCCTCAGTTGCCGGCGCGGCCTGAGACGCTCCCGCGGCAACGGTACTTGCCGCGGTGGAGCGCGTCCCACGATGCTACGGCTGTTGGCCTGCTTGCCGCCCTGCCGTATCTCCAACTCGACGGAGGCGCCTTCTTGGTTGGAATTGGGGCTGCGCTGGGGGCTCCGCCTGCAGCAAGCTGCTCAAAGACGGCTGGCCGCTCGCGCCCCCGGCGGGCTCGCTCGCTTCGGCCTCGGGCTCCCCCTTGCTAACGACCTCTCCGGCAAGGTCCTCCCGGTCGGCAAGGCTTGCCGCCTCGGCCGCCTCTGCCTCCTCCAACGTGAAGCCAAACTCGCCCGCGGCGGCGGCTGCCGCCGCCTCTTCGGCCATGGTGGCGATGTACCGCATCTCGTCGTCGATGGTGTCTCGGGTGAGGAGCCTTTGCTCGTCGGCATTGACTGCTATCTCTGTCAAGCCATCGAAGAATTGCCGCACGACTTCGTCGGCGGGCTCCATCCAAGTTGCGCTGATCCCGTGCGAATCACATTCTGGCATCATTGCGCAGATGCGATCGCGCTGGGAGTTGTTGCACAACGGGATGACGCCCTACGGCAGCCTGAACCACTCTGGATGGTTGGCGTCATGCTTGAACAGCTCCCTCGGCATCCCGTCAAGCTCCAGAACCGTGAAGTTGAAGTTGAGGCCTGGACGCAGCCTCATGATATCCGCCAGACCGCCAAACAGCCAGGCGGGCCTCCCGCTCTTCTGCAGAGGGCCGATGCGATGGCGAAGGAAATCCGCGCCAACTGCCCCTGCTGTGAGCCCGGCAAGCCTGAGCCGGAGGATTTGGGTGGTGGCAATCTTCAGCTTGGCGTCGTCCGGTGACAGAGCGCTCCAGTCGCCGCCGCGCACTACTCGGGTCTGGCGCAGGTTGGTGAATGGCTGCGGATTGGCGTCAACGATCCAGCACCACTGCGCCCTCCACTCATCCCACTTGCTGCGGAGCTCGCCCGTCAAGTACACCTCCTTCATGCCGATTCGTGAGGTCCAGGCGATTCCGCCAGCCAGTGGCTCCCCTTTCTCGGCCCGGGGGGTGAAATAATGACGAAAAAGAGCGACATTCGGGAGGATGCCAACGAAGTTCTCGCAGAGGTGTGCGAAAACCGCCATTGACAGAACGGCGTTGGGGGTGAAATCAAGAAGATGAAACCCATAGGTATTCATGATGTCACAGAGGAAATCTGAAAAAGGTGGGCAGAGCCCGCAATAGAAGAACACAGGAAAGAAATGGTACCCTTTTGGGCACCGCTTCGATTTAGAAGCTTCGGCGGAGAGCACCGGCGTGCGCGGATGCGCCCGTGTCTCCGTCGACCAGAAGAGGTAGAACTCCTCCCGCAGCGCCTTCTGGGTGAGCTCGGGGGGGGGGGGGGGGGGAAGCACTCGCTCCTTGCACAGCGCCTCAAGCCGCAACGCCTCGGCCGACTTGGTGCTCGACTTCGTGCCCTTGCCGGTCTTCGGAGCCATGGCGGAAGCGGTAGGGGAGCGCGGAGGTGTTGAGGGCGACGGCGGCAACGGGCGGCGGAGCGCGGCTCTCTTTCGGCTTGGGTAGCGAAGGGGAGCGGCGGAGCTTTCGGAGGAAGGAACTGCAAGTGGCGAAGGTGGGGGAACGGCCGTGTTTCCTCTGCTTATAAACAGGTAAGGCGAACGTTATGCATTTCCTGAATTAAGAATTGCCCACGATTTCTCCCATGACGCCGCGATTGACGCGTGCCGTTACGGGGGAGCGTGGTGGATACGGAATCAGATTTAGTGTGGACCCAGGCCGCGTGTGCCCGTGCCCTGTTTTGGGCCTGGCCCAACAGCGCTCGACACCGTGTATGGCCCAGGCCCGGGGGCTCCTGCCGGTGTACTAAAGTAGGGGTACCTTAGTACCCCGAACATGTGCACGGGCAGTCGCAGCGTCCCGTGGCAAGGCTTGCCGGGCGTCCGCCAAGATCCTCCACTATTCCTATTTACTGCCATTCAAGAACAAAGTGTTAGCTGAGAAGACAGAACCCCGGCAAGAGGAGCTTGCCGGGGAGGACAAGACCCCGGCAAGAGGAGCTTGCCGGGAAGGCCAACCAAGGCACTTCAAGAGACTTGCCGTGACGCACCGTGCGTCCCGGCAAGGCCCGGCGAGCGGCAAGCTTGCGGGTGCGACAAGACAGCGACCGCGGCAAGGCGCTTGCCGCGGCGAAGCCACCACTCTGCGCCCACGCTCCAGCACATCCGACGACGTGTCACCGCAGGATCGCTCCTGGTGTACGTGGCGGGTAGCTGTGCAGCCAAGCGGTGCGAGGTGGCAAGTGAAGATGACTAGAAGGCCATCGTGGCGATCGGTGGCGCTCTTAACGGTCATTTCTTGCACTGTTTGGGTGACCGGACGGGCATTGAATGCCCTTGTCCCCTGCCGTCAGAGTTAGGTAGGGGGCACTGTTGGTAGCGGTTGTACCAACCCCCGTTTTTTCTTTTTTACCCTTCTCTCTATGCTGCCACCTGTCGGTGACCCCTTTAGACTATAAAAAGGAGGCCCATGCGCACGTAGAAGGGGTTCGACTCATTCGAAACTACAACACACCCACGCTTTCAAGCAAGAACAGAATAGAAACACAAAGCAGCAGTAGGAGTTTCATCTCTCCGGAGAGCTCCGAAGCTGGGTAAAATCCCTCGCGTGCTTCGCCTCGATCTGCTCTTCGTGCGCCCTCTGCTCCATTGCCGGACCGAAAAGGGGCCCTGCCCCATAGGTGTTCGTTTCCCACGACAATTTGTATGCCTTGTATGTATCCCCATCTATTTATGTAATGTTGATGTAATGATATCCACCATGCAAAAGCGTTTCAATATGCGGGTCTATCCTTGGTGGGACCTTCAAGTTCCTTTTGGATAGGGTCGCATATTGGGCGTGACAGGCCATCTCTACGACCAGGGCTTGACGCCCTGTCGGAGTTGGTTGCCCCACGGCAGGCACAGTGTCCACGACAGCATCTCCGCTAGTGTCTCCTGGGAGCTCGGTGGGAAAGTACTTGCCGGGGCCTGATTTCCTCCTCTTGTGCTGCTCTGTTGATGGTTCGACAGATGGTTGAGTTAACCAAAGCACAAAAGTACCTGGTTCCATAGGTAGTTTGAGGGCAGCGCGCTTCGATAGATAGTCGGCGATGTCACTCTCCACTCGGGGAACATGCTATGCCTGTATACAGTCAAAGTGCTCCTCTAGCTTCCTTACCTCATCCACATGGGCCTCCATCAACGGGCTCTAATAATCTTTGTTGACTTGCTTGACGACAAGCTGTAAATCACCTCTGACGATGAGTTTCTTGATCCCGAGGTCTGCCGCGATCCTGAGACCGGCAAGCAATCCCGCGTACTCAGCAGTGTTGTTTGTCGACATCTCCCTCAGAAAGTGCATCCGGATCACATACTTGAGGTTCTCTCCGGTGGGTGCGACGAGAAGCACACCAGCACCGGCGCCTTGCATCGGGAAAGCCACATCAAAGTACATAATCCAGTTGCGACTTGTTTCCTTGCCAGGAAGAGTGGTCTCTTGGATCTCTTCGTCGAGCCTTGAGGTCGACTCTGCAACAAACTCTGCCAGGACTCTACTCTAGATCACCGAGGTACTTTCAAACTTCAAACCAAAGCTCGACAGCTCCAAGGCCCATTCCACGATCCTCTTGGTCGCGTCCAGGTTATGCAGTATCCGTTGCAATGGGAGGCGGGTGACGACAGTGATCTCGTGCGCTTGGAAGTAATGAAGCAACTTCCTCGAGGCCATAAGGAGGCCGAAGAGCAATTTCTGCACACCAGAGTACCTTGACCTAGCCCCCTGCAAGAGGGAGCTGACATAGTAAATCGGGTGCTGCATCATCTTCCTCTACACCACTTCACCCGGTTGCGTAGGCCCTGTCCCACCGGTGTCAGACCCTGCCGGGGCTCTCGCCTTGCCGGTACCAAGCCCTGCCGGGGGGAGCTTTGGCTCGCCATCCGCCAACCCTGCCATTGCCACTACCCCTTCGTCGACCTGCCTCTGTGCTACTAGTGCAGCGCTAAACACTTGATTCGTTGCCGCTAGATACAGCAGCAGCGGCTCTTGTGGTTTAGGCGCAACCAGTATCGGCATGGAGGAGAGGTATTTCTTCGAATCCTGAAGCGCTGCTTCGGCCTCTGGGTTCCATTCCATCCGGCTCACCTTCTTCAAGATCTTGAAAAAGGCGGAGGGCATGCTCAGCAGACTTGGAGATGAATCTGCTCATGGAGGCAACACAGCCAGTGAGCCAACGCACATCCTTAATCCGCCTAGGTGCCTCAATCTGCTCAATGGCCTTCATCTTGTCTGGATTCACCCCGGTCCCACGTTGCGACACAAAGAACCCGAGAAGCTTGCCGGGCAGGACGCCGAAGAGACACTTCTCAGGGTTCAGCTTGAGGTTGATCTTGTGCAAATTTGCAAATCTCTCTTCTAAATCTTGCACAAGTGTTGCCTTGTCCTTGGTTTTGACCACTATCTCATCCATATATGCTTCCATATTTCTCTGTAGCTGGGGCTCAAAACCAATTTAGACTGCTCTTCCAAAGGTCGAGCCAGCACTCTTCAACCCGAAAGGCATCTGTAAAAAGCAATACGTACCACATGGGTTGATGAATGCCGTCTTCTCTTCATCTTCTCTCGTCATGAAAATATGATGGTACCCTCAGTAGCCGTCGAGGAATGATAATAGGTCACACCCGGCCGTCGAGTCTACAATCTGGTCGATGTGCGGCAACGGGAAAGGGTATTTTGGACAAGCCTTATTGATATCTCTGTAATCAATACACAGCCTCACTTCCCATTTGCTTTGCGCACCACCACCGGATTGGCCAACCACGTAGGATGGAGCACTCCTCTCACCAAGCCTGCCGCTTCTAGATTTCTGATCTCTTCCATGATGAACTCTTGCCTTTCCAAAGCTTGCTTCCTGACCTTCTGCTTGACAGGCCGCGCATGAGGACAGAGAGCAAGAAGGTGCTCAATCACCTCCCTGGGAACGCCGGGGATGTCGGATGCTTGCCATGCAAAGACATCAACATTCGCCCACAGGAAAGTTACGAGCTCGCCTTCCTATTTGCTATCAAGGGTGGAGATTATGGTGAAAGCCCGTCCCGTGCCATCCTCCTTGACGGACACCTTCCTCATCTCTACTGGTGCAGCTCTGCATTTCTTGCTCTTGCCGGTGGAGCTCTCTGGCACGTCCTCAATGGGAGCACAGCACTGCAAAGAGGTGCGCTTGCCGGAGTAGGCGCGAGAGGTCTCGCCGGTCTTCTTCCCTCCTGGGGCTTCAGCGGCAGGAGCAAGTGCCTTGGCGGCAGTTGCTGCAACTGCTTCCCAGTAGAGTTGGTCAGCGCAGATCAGCGCGTCCTTCTTGTCAGAGGGGACGGTGACGATGGTCATCGGCCCAGGCATCTTCAGCGTGTTGTAGGCGTAATGCGACGCCGCCATGAACTTGGCTAGTGCCAGGCGGCCGAGGATCCCATTGTATGGCCAGGGGATCTCGACTACATTGAAGACAATCCTCACTGTCATGTAGTTCAACTCGTCTCCACACGTCATGGGCAGCGTGACCCTACCCTTCGGCTGACTCCTTCCCGGGTTGACCCCTTGAAACGTACCGTCTCCATTAGGAATCTGCAGCCTTTTGATCACAACAGGCGAGATCAAGTTCAGACCGGCCCCACCGTCAACTAGCATCTTCATCACCTTGAGGTTGTGTAATGTTGGTGAAACAAACAATGGCAAACACCCGACTGTAGTCGTCCGATCAGGGTGATCCTCGATGTCAAAGATGATAGGCGTGCTGTACCACTTCAGTGGCTTCCGTGCGTCGAATGATGGCTCCACCGCTATGATCTCACGTGCCCATTGTTTGAACTGGCGGTGAGAGGTATGCAGTGAGGTGCCATCGTCGATTCACATGGCCTCCGTAGCTTTATAAAACTTGTGGTCGCCGGACTCGTCGTCCTCGTCATGATCATCGTCATCCTGCTTCCTGTCGCGGCACCGGGCAGGCCTCTCTTGCTGGTTATCCTTGCCGCGGCAGCCTCCGTGGCCACCATGCTTCTTGCTGGATCCTTCGGCACCGTCTTGACCCTTCTCCTTGTCCCGCCTCTCATACTCAGCTTTTTGCTTCTCAGCAAACAACTCAACTTGTTGGCAGTTCTAGAGGCCATGGTCCTTGGTGCGGTGGATCTTTCAATAATGCTTGTCAGAGCTTCCTGGCGTGTCGGCGGCCACCAAGTTCCGGCCAGCGGCACACCTGGCAACTTCCTTGTCGGGGTTGCTTGCCTTGGCCTTCTTGGCAGCGCCGATATCGTTGGATCCCTCGACGGCAAGCACAGCCTTGCCCTTGCGCTTTCTGTTACGGCACCGGCCCTTCTTCATCGGGGCGGCGGTGTCGTCTTCTGTGGAGTCGGTTTCCGCACCTGCGTCCTCGCTGGGGTACTTCCTTGCCTCTTCAGCTCGAGCGCACCTATCGGCCAGAACATAAAGTTCAGCCACATCTTTGACTTTGTTCATCGCCAGCTCTTCACACATTATTTTGGTTGCGCACATTCTGATGGAATGCGCTGATCACGGCAGCGGGGTGAACGTCTGGGATGTTGTACTGCACCCAGCTGAACCTCTGTATGTACTTGCGCAGGTTCTCACCTTCCTTCTGGGGATGATATGCAGATCGCTTGCCTGGCCATGAGCTTGATGGCCTCTAGTGAAGGCGCCTGTCAGCGTTCTGGGAACGGGGGTCCCCAGACTTGCCTGCCTGCGGCCTGCGGCGTGGCTCAATTGGTGGCCCAGTACGGCCCATCTTCATCATCTCAAGCTCAAGACCCTCGTGAGGGGCCAAGCCTCGCGGGACGGACGACGAAAGGCTTCCTCAGGAGTGGCCCTACCAGGCAGGCTTGCGAGGAGGCGGAGAGATCAAGGCAAGGGGACCTCACGAGGTGCTCGTGACGCAAGCCATGACGATTGAGACCAGGCGAGCGCCGGCATGTGCAGTGTCCTTGTTTCCTCTTTGGTGCAAAGGGGGCAAGCAGAGGCGCGGAGTACGGAGGCACCAAGCAAAGGTTACCATTTTGGTGCAACAAGCCCAAGACCAGCAGAGAGGCAGGACGGAGGTCACCGTGGAGCCCAAGACGGCGTCATCGCTAGTGCCTTTGGCAGCCGAAGACCAACTTTAGTGAGGATAACTTGTACTAGATGTACCTCTTCAAAATGGCCGTTGTTGGCGCCCTTCCTGCTCAATATTTGGGAAGAGGACCAGGGCCTCTATATATAGAGCTAGCCACCACAGTAGAGGGGATCGAGTTCTCGTCACATCTAGAGGCGGGAAGATCCATCCCAAGTAGAATACCGCACCAGCTCAAGAACACCTCTCACGAGGCTGTTCTTCCCTTGTACTGTTCATCTTCAGCCCCTTAGGAAATCCACCACACCACACATTGGAGTAGGGTATTACACCACAATGGTGGCCCAAACCAGTATAAATCTTGTGTCCCTCGTGTTGTTTATCGTTTAGCTTAGATTCTCAGTGAGGCGTTCAGACGTGGATCGGTAGGGAGAAGATCTTCGCGCACACCCCAGAGTTCGAAGCTTAGGAGTTTTGTCGGAACTCGATATCCGACATTTGGCGCGCCAGGTAGGGGTGCGCCAAAGCGCACCCTTCCGTCAACCCACTCTTCGTCAACACCGCGCTTCGCCCTCATGGCGGACAACGCGCTGCCCGCTCCGGCTACCGACGCCGGCACCGAGGCCAGGGGGCTCCGAGCCTTGGCCCCCGCCTTGCGGCAGGTGCAGTGGTCGAACAAGTTCAAGCAAGACATGCCGCCATGCTACGACAGCACGGCGGATCCGCTAGCTTTCCTGCTGGCGCATGAGGAGGCCGTCCTCAAGGCCGGGGCGATGACAGGGTCATGGCTAACTGGCTGCCCATGGCCCTCACCGGCATGCCGTGCATGTGGCTGCTCCACCTACCAGCGGCTTCGGTGGCCTCCTGGGAGGAGCTGTGCAGCGTCTTCCTCGCCCATTATGCTAAGCCGGCACCCCCGGTCGTCGCAGCTCTCCTAGGCAGCTCGCAAGCCCCACCCTCGAGCCGCCACGTCAAGCCATTCGTCCGACAGATCGGTGCCGCCCTCAAGCGCCGCGAAGCCCCCCCCCCCAGGATGGGTGGCACCCAAGGCTAACTTGACATTCAGCTCGGACAATCACCCCTCCAACACTGCATGCTCGGGCGCGCTTCCGATGCTATGCACCCCCACAATCTGCCAGGTGGCCATCACCAGGACCCTCATCGACGACGGTGCTGGCCTCAGCGTGCTCTCGGTGGAGGCCTTTAGCCTCCTCCACGTGCCGCTGGAGCGACTCCAACCCAACAAGTCATTCTCAGGCGTCGGAGGCAGTTCTACCGGCTCCCTGGGGCAGATCCGCCTCCCGGTGACCTTTGGCACCCACGTCAACTTCCGCACGGAGCTGGTCGACTTCGAAATCGCCCCCATTGGCCTCCCGGACAACGCCATCCTCGGCTACCCTGCCTTCGCCCAGTTCATGGCAGCGAATCACCCGGCCTACAACCTCATGAAGATGCCCGGGAGCAGCGGCGTCCTCACCGTGTGTGGAGATACAAAAGATGCCCTGCAGGCGCTCAGGCTCGCCTTCAAGGCTGCCGCCATGGCGCAGCCCGCCAGCGCTGGCACCCTCGAGGACAAGGGGGCTGCACCAACCAAGAAGAAGTAGTTGTTCACTGAAGACAAGGGGGAGACCAAGGAAGTGCCCGTCGATGAGGATGGATCCTTCGGCGCCACCTTTACCATAGGCGCCAATCTCAACCCCGAACAAGAAGAGGCCTTGGTGAAGTTCCTGCGCACGAACAAGGAGGTGTTCGCGTGGGAACCCAAGCAACTAACGGGGGTTCCAAGGGGGTGATTGAGCATCATCTGAACGTGTGCTCCAACATGCGCCCCGTGAAGCAGAAGGCAAGGCGACAATCCACCGAGAAACAGGCCTTCATCGTCCAAGAAACCCGTAAGCTTGAAGTTGCGGGTGTCATTAGCGAAGTTCGCTATCCTGAATGGCTGGCCACCCCTGTTGTTGTGCCAAAGAAGGGGGGGGGGGGGAAGGAGCGCATGCGCGTCCAGATCGTCGATTCCACCGCCGAGTGCGACCTGCTATGCTTCCTGGATGCCTTCTCTAGCTATGACCAAATCAAGATGGCGGTAGAAGACGTGGAGAAAACGGCCTGACTGATCCCGTGCGGGGTCTACTGCTACACTTTCATGCCATTCGGGTTGCGCAACGCAGGTGCAACCTTCCAGCGACTGATGCATATCGCCTTGGGCCGACAGCTCAGGAGAAACGCCGAGGCCTACCTCGACGACATCGTGGTGGAGTCTCGGGAGGCCAAAACCCTGATACAAGACCTGGAGGAAACCTTCGCGAGCCTTTGCGAGGTGGATTTGCGGCTCAATCCAGAGAAGTGCGTGTTCGGTGTTCCTTATGGCAAGCTTCTGGGTTTCCTTGTGTCCCACAGACGTATTGAGGCTAACCCGGAGAAGGTCAAGGCGGTCAAAGACATGAGTCGGCCACAAACCATTAGGGAAATGCAGAAGCTCACTGGGCGAGTGACCACGTTAGGGTGCTTCATCTCCAAGCTGGGGGAATGTGCCCTGCCCTTTTTCAAGCTGATGAAGAAGAAGGGTCCATTCGAATGGACTCAAGAGGCTGACAAAGCATTCCAGGATCTCAAGAAGTACTTGACCAGCCCTCCAGTAATGGTGGCTCCACGCCCTCGGGAGCCCTTGGTGCTCCACCTCACCGCCACACCCTACTCCGCCAGTTCAGCTGTAGTGGCGGTACGGGAGGAGCGCCAGGTGAAAGCTGCGCCATGACCGGCCACGGCCCCGGCCACGGCAGCACAAGACCAAGAAGGCCACGCGAAGCCCTCGGCCGCAGCAGATGAAGGCCAGCCTCAGTAGGGGGATACCACCAGGGCTGAAGAGGCCGCACCAGTCAGCCAGGGGCTGGCGGCTCCGCCGTCTCAGGAGGCGCCTGACCCTTCCGAGGGCACTGACCTCACCAGCACGCCTACCCTCGTTGAGCACCTAGTGTATTTCATTAGCACGGTGCTATGGGATGCAAGGGCACGATACCCCATGCCTCAAAAGCTCTTGTTCGCACTATTGGTGGCCTCGCGCAAGCTACGACACTAATTTCAAGGTCACCCCGTCAAGGTCGTCTCGGCATATCCATTGGAAAGGGTACTCAGGAGTCCAAACTCAGCGGGAAGGGTCGCTGAATGGAACATTGAGTTGCAAGCATTTTAGTTGGAGTTCAGCACGACGAGGGTCGTCAAAGGAGCCGCACTTGCAGATTTTGTGGCAGAATGGACAGAGGCGCCAGGGCTCAAAGCAGGCGAAGATCGGTCACTTTCCCTAGGAAGTGAGACGCCGGACGGCTGGGTCATGTACTTTGACGGAGCGTTCTCGCGACATGGCGCGGGGGCTGGCGCAGTGCTTATATCTCCCACCCAGGACAAGCTCTATTACACCGTACAGCTCTGTTTCCAGCATGGAGAGAAGGTCTCCAACAACATTGCAGAATACGAGGGCCTGATAGCAGGCTTGAAGGCCGCAGCAGCCTTGGGGGTAAAGCGCCTCATCATCAAGGGTGATTCACAGCTCCTCATCAACTTCTCCAACAAGGTGTACGAGCCGAAGGACGAGCACATGGAAGCATATCTCGCGGAGGTCCGCGTATTGGAAAAGCAGTTTTGGGAGTTGGAGTTGCAGCATGTGCCCCGCGGCACCAATCAAGAGGATGATGACATCGCCAGGAGGGTGTCAAGGGGGCTGCCTCAAGAGCCTAGCGTCTCCGAGGAACGACTCTTTAAGCCCTTAGTAGCACCGTCACTATCAAGCATGGCGCAGCCTCGGGAGGAACTCCCTCAACCACCTGCCTCAGGAGCTCCGGCCTGCGGCCTGACCTCAGGAGCTCGCTTGCGTCGTCCAAAAAGCCGAATCCCCCTCCAGTATGCCTTGGGCCTCCTTTTATAGGAAAAAGGGGACGCCATAGTGGCACACAGGAGGTGGAAAGTGTATGCGGTGGCTGTGTCTATCCTATGGCAACGTCGGACAAACGCATTTAATGCGCTGCCGACATGCCCTTCTAGCTGTCGCCGCTTCGCCTTGCTGCGACACGCGTCCGGGCGAGCGCGGTGTGCAGTGCCATGTAGGCTGGCAGGCTGTTGAGCTGGTGCAGTGGCAGGGTCTTCATGAAGATCTACATGCCACCACGCAGGTGCTTGCCGAGTTGGTCTCGGGGCCGCACGTCTGGCTGACTGGGCTGGCAGTTGCATGGGAATGGCGGTGGAGCCTTGGTGGGCATGGGCCCGGCCACGGCCCCGCTGATGTCCTCGGCAATGGTCTTCTCGGGGCCCCGACAAGGGTCTTGCCGCGGTACTGCGGTCGTCCCCGGCAAGGATCTTGCCGGAGGTCTCGTGGATTTCCTTGGCAAGGATCTTGATGAGGATCATCGTCTTCTGGTCCTTACCTGATCTTGTGTGTTTATGATCTTCACAAAGATCTGCATGCCACCATGGAGGTACCTCCCGAGCCTTGGTTCCGAAGCGGTTGATGGCGTTGGAAACCCTTAGGATCAAGGGTGGTGCGCTCCGCTTGTGTTGGGTAGGTTGCCCTGGCAAGGCTCTTGCCGGAGCTGCGGAGGCCGCCTCGGCAAGGGCCTTGGCGGGGGAGTCCACCTAGCCCTCTTGCTTTTTGTGTTTTTGGTCTTGGAGTTGCTTGATCGTCTTGCGTCCTGGGCTTCTCTCCTCCGCCCTACTAATTGTGGCCGCGGGCGCGACTCTGACTGCCCGTGCATAGGTAAAGGGGTGCAAACTAGGGCCCCTACTTCTGTACACCTACATAGCAGGTGGCTGAAAAATAAATGACAAGAGACATAAGATGGCTCCACAATATTGCATGGCAAACAAAATTAGATTCTACTCCGTATGATTCTATACTATATGAGCACAAGGATGGTTGGGAAATGCAGGTACTCCTCCAGCACACCACCAC
The DNA here is from genome assembly GCA_963921465.1 of Triticum timopheevii. NCBI lineage: Eukaryota > Viridiplantae > Streptophyta > Magnoliopsida > Poales > Poaceae > Triticum > Triticum timopheevii. The sequence goes on along the minus strand of OY997264.1, from coordinate 239,169,804 downwards.
ATGTGGTCCTATAAAAATAACAGTCAACTGAAAATAAATAGGTCAGTCAATTTTTTATGAACCGTCTGATCCGTAAGGAACGGGCGGATGGCCTTCGTCTACGTCCCGCCATTCAATCTTGACGATCTTTTTGGAACCGCCAGCGACCACCGACCCAGACCCCTGCCTCTGCCGCCCCGCCTTCCCCTCGACCTCACACCACTGCCATGCTTGGCAGCGCCCCCCGGCCATCCCTTTAACCCCGGCCGACCTCTCCTAGGCCCCACACACCCCTAAGATAAACACTGAGGCGCTGCTTCCCTGGCGTAATAGGCGGACTAGCGTCTATTACACTGGGGAATGCTCCCTTTAATTGGGAGTCAACTAACCTGGAATTGAAATCCAGGGCGGCGACGAACCTCTAGCTATGGTGAAATAGTATATGAGGAGAAACCTTGTGCATCGCGAGTTAGTAGGAACATCTAGTATCAGGAAGAAGCGGTCAACTAGTGTCTTCTGTGGGCTGAATACTGTCGGTGTCAAAACCGACGGATCTCGGGTAGGGGGTCCCGAACTATGCGTCTAAGGCTAATGGTAAGAGGAGGTAGGTGACACAATGTTTACCCATGTTCGGGCCCTCTCTATGGAGGTAATACCCTACTTCCTACTTGATTGATCTTGATGAATATGAGTATTACAAGAGTTGATCTACCACGAGATCGTAATGGCTAAACCCTAGAAGTCTAGCCTATGAGGATATGATTGTTGTGACTAAACCCTAGAAGTCTAAACCCTCCAGTTTATAGACACCGGGGGAGCTAGGGTTGTACAAAGCCGGTTTACAGAGAAAGGAATCTTCATATCCGAATCACCAAGCTTGCCTTCCACGCCAAGAAGAGTCCCATTCGGACACGGGACGAAGTCTTCTATCTAGTATCTTCATAGTCCAACAGTCCGGCCAAAGATATAGTCCGGCTGTCCGAGGACCCCTTAGTCCAGGACTCCCTCAGTAGCCCCTGAACCAGGCTTCAATGACGACGAGTCCGACGCGCAGATTGTGTTCGACATTTCAAGGCGGGTTCCCTCTCCGAATACTCCAAAGTAAATTTTGAACACAAGAATCGTGTCTGGCTCTACAGAACAAATTCCACATGCAGCCGTAGAGAATATAATATTTCACGAGTCCAATCTGCTGACAATTTTAGCGGCATGACATTACGTCATCACCTGGCAATTATTTGAATCGTTTTCCAGCCTGCCACCCCACATTCCGAGAGGCGGTTTTTATTGGTACGTATTATCAAAGTAGAGATCGTGTCCCCTTATTAGGGGATTTTCATCAACACGGCCATGGGTAAACCAACCGTTCTGTTAGTATAATTCCTCGGGAATAGGCATGTTTTAAGGCCACAAGGGGGACTCTTGATATTCGTCGCCTTTATAAAGGGCTTAGGGCCTATCCACTTTCTTCTATGCTAGTTCTTCCCTTGGCCTCCCTCCTCAAGTTCCAACACCCAAGGGTCAATCCAATTGCTTCGAGCTTCCAGCCATGTCCGCACCTAGCCTTCAAGGCCGGTGGATGGCATCTTCTGTCGCAGAGGAAGACATCTCAAAGCTTAGGGAGGCAAGATACTTAACTGCGGAAATCTACCACAGGCTTTCTGCTCAAGGGCAGGTTATTCCTACTCCAAGATTCAATGAGAGGGTAGTGTTTATCTCTCACTTCCTCTGAGGGCTAGGGTTTTCTCTTCATCCCTTCGTTCAAGAGGCCATGTTCTATTACGAGCTAGATTTCCACGATCTAGCTCGAGACTCCTTCCTCCACATCTCGGCATTTATCACTACGTGCGAGGCCTTCCTCCATATTTCCCCACGCTTGGCTTATGGCTCAAGACCTTTAACGTGAAGCCGAAGGTAATCGACGGGAAACAAGCGGAGTGCGGAGGCGCTTGAATAAGCAAGCTTATCAACTCCACTTGGCCATAGGGCTCCTTTGCAGAATCTTCTGACTTATGGCAACGGGAGTGGTTTTACATCACCGAACCCCACAGTATGAAGCGGGTAGGAGCTCCTGCGTTTCGGTCCGGCCCTCCGCCACAGCTTGCATCGTTGATTAACAGGGGGCTGGAGTGTGGATCTATAGATGAAGTGCGGACACTGCAAAGCCAAATCCGGAGCCTTATTGAGAGGGACACCGGTCTCATCGATGTAATCCAAGTAATGTTAGTCCACCAGATCCTACCTTGCCAGCGACGCCATCTCCGCATGTGGGAATTAATCCGGAAGGTCCACGGACTCTTTAGCACCTCTTTGGCACGATCCTCACAGAGATTTGGAAATTGTTCTTCGGCGCACGAAACAGTGGTCGGATACTACAGAAGAAATCTGTCTTGACTGCAACCATCCGGATACCCCAGTAAGTACTCGACTCCCGAACACAATTTACTCAAATTATCCACGACAATGTACTGATAAAACTATATCCGGCCAGGGCTGGCTATAAAAAGGTAGAGAGAACCAGGTGTTTGGCTCCACTTCCCGAATATACTGTTTATCCATTATTAACTAGGATGTTGGTTCTTGTGCCATATCAAGTGCTGGTGGGGGAAGATAAGGAGGAGAGTGAAGAGGCCCAAGGCGACCTTCATTCCAGAGGCACACCAGGCAAGTTATCCGGGGAGACCGGAACTTCCACTTCCAAAAGAGGAAGGGAAGGGCAAGCTGACATCCCTTCTCCTCATGGAAATAAACGGACCGCCTCCGAAGACATGAAGAGAGAAGTTTCTAAGCGGGGGAAGACATCCAAGTCAGGGGATGACGCTGACACACAATCACCCTGTAAAGATGAGCCCCTAGCTGGATAGTAAGTGATCCAGGGTGTTTTACACATGTCCCTTTCTTTCCTGGCTATAAGGGTAATATTTTAAACTAATGTTTGCAGTTCGGCACGCAGCCCTCCTCAACAGTCCTCCTCTTCGGGGGATCTACTTCCGGAGATGATGGAGAGCGAGACGCCTCCACAGATTTCCCTGCCGGAAAAGGCAGACGACACCGAGTTGTCGTCCCGAAGGATCCTTCCGATCTACAAGTGGCGCAAGGGACAGTGCAAACCGGGGCCAAAGGTAATACTTCGGCCGCCCAGGGTCCGGGGTGTGCGACTCCTACAAGGGACAAAAAAAGTCCTGGACTATCAAGTGTCCAAGGAACGCCGGATGCATTGATGGATATTTTGCAACATGCCTCCATCTCAGAGGAACATCGTACCTTGATGGGTACGGTGTTGGAAAGAGTTCGGTCCGTGAAAAGCCGATTGAATGAAGCCTTCTCTAGCCTATTAAGAGCCTTCGAGGTACGTAGTGTAATTTCTGTTATATTGTAAGTGCGAATTGCACCTGTGTATAGATAGTAGCCCCTGAGACTCTGGTTGACATTCAAAGGAATGCGATCAGAGGATCCAATATATGCTCAGGAAATGATATGACTAATTAAAACACAGGTTTTTACATCCGTGGGGACTACCCAAGCTATCAAGGTAGCACATTTGAAGCAGAAAGTTGATATGGCGGATGATGACATCACGCTTATGAACAGGCAGCTCGACGAGGCGCAAGGTATGTCTCTGGGGCACTGAGTACATGCTAGTATTGTGAAATGAGCTTGGTACTGAAAATTTTTATATGCATAACTGCAGATAGTGCCATCGCCGTTGAGACCCTTCGGGCGGAACTATCCTGGGCCAAGGAGGAGGCCAGGATGGGTAATGCGGTTGCCAAAAAGACAGCTGCCGAATAAAAAGTGGAGCAGACTGCTCGGCGTCAGTGCGAGGAGAGGATATCCACCATGGCACTTGAGTTGAAGAGTGCCACTAGCCGATGCCAAGATCTTGAGAAAGATAACAAAGGCAAAGCGGCAGAATTGGACAAGGCCTTATAAAAGGCAAAGGAAGCCCGGTCTAAGTCTAGAGCAGCTCAGTAGGAGATCCGACAAGCTAGGGAGATCGCGGCTAGTAAGCCCTTTTTATTGCAAAGTAAGTTTGGCGATCCGAAGTATGCACCGCTTAATCAATGGTGTGGAGTTCTCTGGACCCCTTTATGGACCTGCCGAAGAGTGCTGCCGATGCGAACCAGTTTTTCCACGCGCAAGAAAGACATGCAACAGAAAAGCTATTTTTGTCGCAATTTGACACGCCGAAGCGTCCACTATTGAACGAACAGAAGGCCCAATGGGCCGAGCTCCACAGGATGTCCGGCCCTGCCATGAAGGACATCATAGCCCGTCTGTGGCCAACTGAACCCATTCCGGATAGTTATTTTGGTTTGGTGAGGTGGCTTGTTAATGCGGTGCCGCTTATCGACGCTGTGAAGCGGCCAACATGCATAGAAGGTGCACGGATCGCCCTTGCCCATGTCAAGATATACTGGGCAAAGATGACGGCCACCGATATTGCAGCGCAGAGTCCACCCGAAGGAACGGACTTTAACATGCCAGAACATTACTTTGAAGATGTCCTAGAGGGTGCCCACTTAATAGAGGGTCAGTGCTCGAAAGATATTATGTTCGAGTGAGGTGTATCAAAATTGTAATAACAATATTGTGATACATATAAGGCTATGTTTTTATACTTTTTGCCCGAAAAGTAATAGTGCCTCCCTTGCGGCCATCTAATTATATAGATTCAATCTGAAAGTTTGCAGTCGTCGGCTTCAGCCCCCTTGTGCCTAATGCAGGGGTGTTCAAAAAAGCACTTAATCACACTTGATCCAACGTATTGGTCCGTGAAGGAGGTGTTAGTGCGGCGAACGAGGCAATCAGACTATAGAGCTTTAACACTTTCACTTAGCCATAGGAGTTTGACGGTGGGGCTACTATATAGCCCCTAGTATGTCCGTGGTTATCCGCATACGGTGCGATTACATACGTGACCAGAATATCGGTCCTTCGTTTAACACGGAGCGAATCGCGAAGATTCCGATGATGCATTGAGTGGTTGACCAGCTCTCGCCGCATCATGACAGTCAGTTTTCAGCTTTCTCTACTGAGGTGCTCGTCCGGGCTAGCTGGGACACAATCGCAGTAGCTCTCTCTTTACTACCTTAGCCGATATAGCGGAACGTAAGGTAGCAAGCATAGGAGCCGGGCAACCCAAATATTGACCAAAGACATGATTCGGAGTTGATGCATATAAGGCCAAACTCGCGACGCTAAACACTCCCAATAGGTGTATGGACTATACAATATACACCGGGCTGGATATAGCCCCTGGTGATAAACCCATGGTATCACGACACATGTTGCAGTCCGACGCGGGGTAAGAGTGTGGGTGGTTAGAGCATAAATCTCAAAACACAGTGCGAACCGGGCTGCTTCTATGACATCCACTTTTGTACGGCGAGCCGTATGTTTACAAATGATGCTGGTATCTTTCTTGGACATGTTACATGCCAGGAAAGTATAAAACAACAAGAGATAAAAAAGGTTTACACAGGGTCTTAATCTAAAAAAGGAACCTTAATGTGGGGCACTGCTGCACGTCTGCGCCTTTGTCTCTGTTCTGAAGTGTCCTTGAGGGGTATAGTATGATGGCCATCTGTAAAAAAAAGGAAAAGTGTCGGCGTTTTGAGAACGGGGGTCCCCAGACTTGCCTGCCTGCGGCCTGCGGCGTGGCTCAAGTGGTGGCCCAGTATGGCCCATCTTCATCAACTCAAGCTCAAGACCCTCGCAAGGGGCCAAGCCTTGTAGGGCCGATGATGCAAGGCTTCCTCAGGCACGGCCTCACCAAGACGGCTCACAAGGAGGCGGAGAGATAAAGGCAAGGGTACCTCACGAGGTGCTCGTGACGCAAGCCATGACGATCGAGACCAGGCGGGGGCCAAGCGGGCGCCGGCCTACGCAGTTTCCTTGTTTCCTCTTTGGTTGAAAGGGGGCAAGCGCAGGCGTGGAGTACCGAGGCATCAAGCAAAGGTTACCATTTCAGTGCAACGAGACCAAGACCAACAGAGCGGCAGGGTGGACGTCACCGTGGAGCCCAAGACGGTGTCATCGCCAGTGCCTTTGGCAGGCGAGGACCAACTTTGGTCAGGATAACTTGTACTAGATGTTCCCCTTCAACATGGCCGTTTTTGGTGCCCTTCCCACTCAATATTTGGAAAGAGGACCAGGGCCTCTATATATAGAGATGGCCACCATAGTAGAGGCCATCTCATCGAGTTCTCATCAAATCCAGAGGCGATTGAACTCACCCAAGTAGTTCACCGGACCAACCCAAGAAAACCTCTCGTGAGGCTGTTCTTCCTTTGTACTGTTCATCTTTAGCGCCTGAGGCAATCCACACACCACATACTGGAGTAGGGTATTACACCACAATGGTGGCCCGAATAAGTATAAACCTCGTGTTCCTTGTGTTGTTTGTTGTGTAGCTTAGATTCTCAGCGAGGCGTTGGGACGTGGATCGGTAGGGGGAAGATCTTCGCGCGCACCCCAGAGTTCGAACCTTAAGGGTTTTGACGGAACCCGATATCTGACATTTGGCGCGCCAGGTAGGGGTGCGCCAGAGCTCTCTCTTCTGCCGACCCGCTCTTCATCAACATCGTGCTTCACCCTCATGGCGGACAACATGACGCCCGCTCCGGCTGCCGACGCCGACCCTGGGGCTAGGGGGCTTCGAGCCTTGGCCCCTGCCTTGCGACAGGTGCGGTGGCCGAATAAGTTCAAGCCAGAGATGCTGCCGCTACGATGGCGCGACGGATCCGCTAGCTTTCTTGCTAGCTATGAGGAGGCCGTTCTCAAGGCCGGGGGCGACGACAGGGTCATGGCTAACTAGCTTCCCATGTCCCTCACCGGCATTCCACACATGTGGTTGCTCCACCTGCCAACAGCTTCGGTGGCTTCCTAGGAGGAGTTGCGCGGTCTCTTCCTCGCCCATCATGCTACACCGGCACTCGCGGTCATCGCAACTATCCTGGGCGGCTCGCAAGTGCCACCCTCGAGCCGTCAGGATAAGCCATTCGTCTTCCAGATCGGCGCCGCCCTTACGCACCACGAAGCCCCTCCGGGTTGGGTGGCACCTAGGGCCGACCTGACCTTCACCTTGGACGACCACCCCGCCAGCACCGCCTGCTCGGGTGCGCTCCCGATGCTGTGCACTCCCACCATCTGCCAGGTGGCCGTCACCAGGACCCTCATCGACGGCGGTGCCGGCCTCAACATGCTCTCGGTGGAGGCCTTCAGCATACTCCACGTGCCCCTGGAGCGACTCCGACCCAGCAAGTCCTTCTCGGGCATCGGAGGCAGTTCCACCGGCTCCCTGGGGCAGATCCGCCTCCCGATGACCTTTGGCACCCACGACAACTTCCGCATGGAGCTGGTCGACTTCGACATCACCCCCATCGGCCTCCCGTACAACGCCATCCTTAGCTACCCAGCCTTTGCCCAGTTCATGGCAGCAACTCATCCGGCCTACAAACTCATGAAGATGCCCGGGAGCAGCGGCGTCCTCACCATAACTGGGGATACAAAGGATGCTCTGCGGGCACTCAAGCTCGTCTTCAAGGCGGCCGTAGTGGCACAGCCCACCAGCGCCGACACCCTCAAGGCCAAGGGGGCTGCGCCAACCAAAAAGAAGAAGTTGTTCACCCAAGACAAGGCGGAGACTAAGCAGGTACCAGTCGATGAGGATGGATCCTCCGGCGCCACCTTCACCATAAGCGCCAACCTCGACCCCGAGCAAGAGGAGGCTCCATTGAAGTTCTTGCGCGCAAACAAGGAGGTGTTCACGTGGGAACCCAAGCAGCTAGCGGGGGTCCCAAGGCAGGTGATCGAGCACCACCTGAACGTGTGCCCCAATGTGCGCCCCGTGAAGCAGAAAGCAAGGCGGCAGTCCGCTGAGAAGCAGGCCTTCATCGTCCAAGAAACCCGCAAGCTAGAAGCTGCGGGAGTCATTCGCGAGGTTCGCTATCCCGAATGGCTGGCCAACCCTGTTGATGTGCCAAAAAAGGGACGAAATGAGCACATGTGCATCGACTTCACCAACCGCAACAAGGCCTGCCTCAAGATCCATTCCTGCTCCCCCGCATCGACCAAATCGTCGACTCCACCGCTGAGTGCGACCTGTTATGCTTCCTGGATGCCTTCTCGGGCTATCGCCAAATCAAGATGGCGGTAGAAGATATGGAGAAAACGGCTTTCCTGACCTTGTGCAGGGTGTAGTGCTACACGTGCATGCCGTTTGGATTGCACAACACAGGCGCAACCTTTCAGCCGCTGATGCATATCGCCTTGGGCCGGCAGCTCGGGAGAAACACCGATGCCTACATCGACGACATCGTGGTGAAGTCTCGGGAGGCCAAGACCCTGATACGGGGCCTGGAAGAAACCTTCGCGAGCCTTCGTGAAGTGGACCTGCGGCTCAACCCGGAAAAGTGTGTGTGTGGTGTTCCTTCTGGCAAGCTTGTGGGCTTCCTCGTGTCCCACAGAGGTATCGAGGCTAACCTAGAGAAGGTCAAGGCAATCGACAACATGAGTCCGCCACAATCCCTCAGGGAAATGCAGAAGCTCACCGGGCAAGTAACCGCGCTAGGACACTTCATCTCCAAGCTGGGGGAGCGAGCCCTGCCCTTTGTCAAGCTGATGAAGAAGAAGGGTCCGTTCGAATGGACTCAAGAGGCTGACGAAGCATTCTAAGATCTCAAGAAGTACCTGACCAGCCCTCCGGTGATGGTAGCTCCACGCCCCCAGGAGCCTTTGGTGCTCTACCTCGCTGCCACACCCTACTCCGCCGGCGCAACTCTGGTGGCAGTTCGAGAGGAGCACCGGGCGAAGGCCGCATCAGCCACAACCCTGACCGTGGTAGCTCAGGGCCAGGAAAGCCTTGCGAGGGCCACGACCTTGGTAGATGGGGACCATCCTCAACAAGAAGACGCCTCCGGGGCTGAGAGGACCTCACCAAGCAGTCAGGAGACGGGGGCTCAAAACCCTCAGGAGGCGCTCGACTCTCTGGAGGGGTGGGCCCCATCGATGTGCCCATCCTCGTCAAGCATCCCGTGTATTTCGTCAACACGGTCCTGCAGGATGGAAGGGCATGATACCCCATGCCCCAAAAGCTTTTGCTTGCCTTGTTAGTAGCCTCACGGAAGCTGCAACACTAATTCCGAGGTCGCCCCATCAAGGTTGTCTCATCCTACCCATTGGAGAGGGTGCTCAGGAGCCCCAACTCCACTGGAAGGGTTGCTGAATGGAACATCGAGCTGCAAGCATTTCAGTTAGAATTCAGCACAACCAGAGTCGTCAAAGGAGCCGCACTCGCAGATTTTTTGGCAAAATGGACAGAGGTGCCAGGGCTCAAAGCAGGCGAGGATCGGTCTCTTTTCCCGAGAAGCGAGGCACCAAATGGCTGGGTTATGCACTTCGATGGAGCATTCTCGCGACATGGCGCGGGGGCCGGCGCAGTGCTTATATCCCCCACTCAGGACAAGCTCTATTACGTCATGCAGCTCTATTTCCAGCATGGTGAAAAGGTTTCCAACAACATAGCAGAATATGAGGGCCTCATAGCAGGCATAAAAGCAGCGGCCGCACTGGGGGTGAAGCGCCTCATCATCAAGGGTGACTCACAGCTCCTCGTCAACTTCTCCAACAAAGTATACGAGCCCAAGGACGAGCACATGGAGGCGTATCTTGAAGAAGTGCGCAAGATGGAAAAGCAGTTTTTGGGGCTGGAGCTGCAGCATCTGCCTCGTGGCACCAATCAGGAGGCTGATGACATTGCCAAGAGGGCATCAAGGCGGCTACCTCAGGAGCCTGGTGTTTTCGAGGAACGACTCTCCAAGCCCTCAGCAGTACCATCGCTATCAAGCACAGTGCAACCACGGGAGGAGCTCCCTCAACCAGCTGCCTCAGGGGCCCCAGCCTGTGGCCCAACCTCAGGAGCGCGCTTGCTCCTGCCACTAGAGCCTCAGGAAGGGTGCTAGACTGCGGAGCTCAAGGATTACCTGATGGAAGGGACTCTACCAGAGAAAGAAGAGGACGCGCAACGTGTGGCCCGGCAGGCCACGGTCTACTGCATCCGAGATGGAGAGCTCTACCATAAGCGGCCCAACAGTGTTTCCCTGCGTTGCATCTCCAAGGGACAGGGGAAGGAGTTGCTGGCAGACATCCACGGTGGTGACTGTGCGCGCCACTCGTCATCACGAACCCTCGTCGGCAAGGCGTTTTGCAGCGGGTTTTATTGGCCTACAGCACTCAACGACGCAATCGAGCTGGTTAAGGCTTGTGAAGCCTGTCAGTTCCATGCCAAGCAGATTCATCAGCCAGCTCAGGGCCTGCATACCATTCCACTCTCTTAGCCATTCGCGGTTTGGGGGCTGGACATTTTGGGCCCGTTTCCTCGGGCGCCAGGGGGCTATCGCAACCTCTATGTCGCCATTGACAAGTTCACCAAGTGGGTAGAGGTGGAAGCTGTCTGCATCATCCCAGCTGGCTCCGCAGTCAAGTTTATCAATGGCCTCGTGAGCTGATTCGGGGTGCCTAATCGCATGATCACCGACAACGGTTCACAGTTCACCAGCAATCTCTTCAAAACATATTGTTCTAACCTTGGAACGTAGATATGCTACGCTTCGGTGGCACACCCCCGGAGCAACGACCAGGCTGAGCGCGCCAACGCGGAGGTCCTGAAAGGCCTTAAAACCAGGACCTTCGAGAAGAAGCTAGAGGCCAGCGGCATGGGCTGGTACGACGAGCTCCAGTCCGTGTTGTGGTCTATCCGAACTACCAACACCAAGTCGACCGGCAAATCCCCGCTCTTCCTCGTCTACGGAGCAGAGGCGATCCTCCCTCATGAGGTCAGGCGTCACTCCACATGGGTCCTGGCATTTGACGAAGCGCAACAGGACGCCATGCGGGGGATGGATCTCGTGCTAGGGGAGGAACACCGCCGGGAGGCTGCGCTTCGAGCTGCGAGATACCAGCAGGCGTTGCGGCGGTACCACTGCTGCAACACCCGCCACAGGACTCTCAAGGTAGGTGACCTCGTGCTCAGGTGGGTGCTCTCCAGGGAAGGGCTACACAAGCTCTCGCCCATGTGGGAGGGCCCGTTCAAGGTTGTTCATGTTTCCAGACCTGGCGCCGCACGCTTGGAGACCCGGGAGGGGGTGCCCATCGCGAACGCGTGGAACATTCAGCACCTCCGCAGGTTTACCCTTGAAGTAAGTCCCAGTGCCTGTGAAGAAGGCCCGGTGCTTGTGAAGAAGGGCCTAGTGCCCTCAAATAGGGCAAAGTGCCTGTGAAGCTCGTCGCCCCAAGAAAAGTCTCGATGCCTGTGAAGAAGGCCAATGCCTGTGAAGCTCGCCGCCCGTGACACTCACACGTAATAATGAGTTGGGACTGTACACTCCCCGGAGTCTCCAGAGTGCCGCCCTTGTGCCTCGCGGGCTCCCGCCCACGCCCAGTGGCAGCACTTAGCTCCGCGTTCGTGAGAAGACGTTGAAGACTAGATTAGGTGCCGCACGCGGCTTTTCATTTTCTTTCCGCGGTTGGCTTTGTTCACCCTTGTTTGAAACTTTATTGGAGTTGCTTTTACTGTTGTTTGTCGTCCCCAGCCCGTGGTTCTTGGTCTTGGCTTTTTCTGCCTGACTGATCCTCTCTTTCGCAAGCCTCGCGAGGGGGCTGCGCGGGTGCCCTCGCGAGTACCTTCTTGCCTAATTTCGTGAGGCTTCCTCACTCTAGTTCACAGCGGGACACAGGTTCGAAAGCTATCCCCTCGGCTAAATGTTGCAGACTTCAAGACGCCGGCGAGGCTTCAGGCAGGTGCCTCATGAGGCAAAAACGACAGCAAGCCCCTTGAGCTAAGTAGTTCCTACGCACAAGCACGCAGCCGCAACACCATAACACAACATGGGAATAATGGAAATAGCATAATGATTAAGAGTAATAGTCCAGCACACCCCCATGGGGTCCATACTTCTCTCTCTCTGGGCGGGAAAAGGAGGTAAACAAAATAAACGCGGCGTGCCCCGCAATGGCTCGTGAGGGGGATTCACACCGCCCTCCTGAGCTCAGTCAGACTCTTCCTCATGCTTCACCGAGGCACGACGACGGGATGACCCGCTACCACCCTCGAAGCGCGTGCGACAGCGCGGTGGCTAATCACGGCCACCACTGGAGGAGCTGCCACCAAAGGGGGAGCCGCTGAAGCTTGGCAAGCCGCAAGCGCCGCCGGTAGTGGGCTCGCCTTCGTCTTCATGGAGGCCGTCGCCAAGTCCCAGTACTTGGTCACTGTCGGTGTCAAAACCGGCGGATGTCGAGTAGGGGGTCCCAAACTGTGCGTCTAGGCGGATGGTAACAGGAGACAAGGGACACGATGTTTTTACCCAGGTTCGGGCCCTCTTGATGGAGGTAAAACCCTACTCCTGCTTGACTGGTGTTGATGATATGGGTAGTACAAGAGTAGATCTACCACGAGATCAGAGAGGCTAAACCCTAGAAGCTAGACTATGGTATGATTGTTGTTCGTCCTACGGACTAAAACCCTCCGGTTTATATAGGCACCGAAGAGGGTTAGGGTTACATAGAGTCGGTTACAATGGTAGGAGATCTACATATCCGTATCACCAAGCTTGCCTTCCACGCCAAGGAAAGTCCCATCCGGACACGGGACGAAGTCTTCAATCTTGTATCTTCATAGTCCAGGAGTCCGGCCAAAGGTGATAGTTCGGCTATCCGGACACCCCATAATCCGGGACTCCCTCAGTAGCCCCCAAACCAGGCTTCAATGGCGATGAGTCCGACATGTAGATTGTCTTCGGCATTGCAAGGCGGGTTCTTCTCCAAATCATATGTATCTGTTGAATAGCGTCCGGCTTCCTGTGAATAATGCGCTCCTTGGCTTCCACGCCCAATAATGGCCGTCTTCCACGTGTTGAACGAATGCGAAAAGTCAGGGTATTTTTACATTTACCCCCCTAGCTGCGCAAATGAGCTGCCTATAAAGGAGACGAGGATATAGATCCGAATCACACCATCCTCCCTTCGCGAGCATTCATCAGAGCGCATCTGACAGAAATCCATTCCATCATGGAAGTCGACGTGGCTCCTCCTCCCGCCCTCCTAGCCCTCGGCCTGGAGATTGGGAGAGATGCTCCGTCCCGTACAGCGAGTTAGTGACGCTCCAAACCAAGGGATTTCTTCCCCCAGCCTTCATGGTTCCAGTTCGAGCCGGACTCGCCACCTATAAGGGCAGAAAGCAAGCGGAGAGCGTCCCCAGCCCCACCAAAGGAGAGAGGGTATGCCTTGTCTCTTATTTGATAAGAGGTCTCGGATTTCCAATTCATCCGTTTCTCCGGGGGCTCCTGGAGTTCTACGGCCTCCAGTTGCACAACCTTACGCCAGCCTCCATTTTGCATATTGCGGGCTTCGTAGCCCTTTGCAAGCTGTTTCTAGGAATCGAGGCTCATTTTGCGCTGTGGAAGAAGCTGTTCTGCCTTGTGACTCGTTCTCAAGAGGGGTCAATATATCAAGTGGGCGGAGCTGAACTATAGCGCATCGCTGGGACCGGATATCTATCCGGAACCCCGAAGAAGGCGTCCGAAGACTGGCCTTCGGAACGGTTTTATATAGAAGATGTTCCCCTGCCGGACCCTATTCTAATCGGCCTCCCTGAGTTCAATGATGCTCCTTTGAAGAAACGCCTAAGATGGTGTCCCGGGAGCCCTCAGAAAGAAAATGATAGGGACGTCCTTTACCTGATGAGCCGAATTAGGTTGTTAGCTCATTCCGGACTGACCATGATTGGGGTCATGGCCACATGCATTATGCGGGGCCTGCAACCGCTCCAGTATAGAGGCTACCCCATGTGGGATTTCAACGGGGAGGATGATGCCACCCGCTACGGCCGTAAGGTGCCGGGATCGGTCACCGATCTGATGAAGATCTTGTCCGCATTGTACAAGGGAGAAGAGGAGGAATTCCTCCGCTTCAATCCGCAAGACGGATTTTCTATGTACAATCCTCGAAGCTGGGTAAGCGGACATTTCTTTTTGCCCATCCGATCCATATTCCCATAGTCAAGTATCTAATTTTGCGATTTCGACGCAGGAACTGCGCCAGACCGTAAGGGATATAAACAGCCCGCCTCCACAACCCGAGGATCCGGAATTGTTCCTCGATCCGGCCTCCCAAGAGGATCCGGACATATCGGTGGAGCTGATTGATGGGGTATTTCACCAACTGAGCATCGATAATGCCATGGTCGCCATTACGGCAGATTACCCCGGAACACTCCCAGACTCACAGGTGATTGAGACCGAAGTCCCAACACTTTGAAAATGACCCATCCGTGCTTATTTTTTATCACCGTATACCAATGGTGTTTCGCAGGGGGTGCCCTTGAGGCGGGAGGCCGAGCCCGCGGCGGCTAGCCAACCAAGGGCAGCACGGCCCAGCAGGCTAAAAAGAAGTGCGGTCCGGATCAAAACGCCGGCGCAACGGTATGGCGTGTCACCACATTCCCATGTTTGATTCCCGGAAGGCATACATACGCTCGTGCTCTCTTCAGGAAAAAGAGCACTTGCCGAACTGTGCCCGGAGATGTCGCCAATCGAGCCTCCGCCAGCCAGGCCCAGAAGCGGAGGCGAACACGAGGTGTGCGTCGGCTGCTCCTCCGACAGAGGATGCCGACAGATTGTCCGCCACCAACTCCAAGGTGGAGAGTGCCATAAATCACAGGCGCCGCTGGACAGTTCTTCGTGACACATGTTTCTCCCAAGAGGCATTGAATGCCTTCTCTTCGGGAGATGCGCACCTCCGTGCCGCTCAAGATGGTCTAGCCAGAGCCACGGAGCAGTATGTAAAAGACATACGGGTGAGAAAATTTGACAGTTATATATGCCAGTAGCCCCCGAGACTTGAAATAGTTAGAATAACTGATTTAAGGATCATTTGTTATGCAGGATCTTACAGAAAAGAATACCCAACTGTCCCAGGAGCCTGAAAAGTGCAAAGACCAACTTGAGGCCACACTAGCCGCAGCGGGGGAAGCCAAAGAGACCCCCTCCGGTAATATATGCTTCAAAAGATGAGTAATTTGTGAAGTGCGGCGTGTGTATAAGTATGACAATATTATTGCAGATGGCGCCGGGATAGATCCGGACAAGCAAAAGCTCATGCGCCGATTAAAGGCTGGCGAGAATGTGCTTACAAGGGTGAGGTAAGAGAAAAATAATCTCCAAGATACCAACACCCAGCTGGGTGAGGAATAAATGGATGTTTATGCCCAGCTGTCTGACTCCGTTAAGGAGAATCGACGGCTTCGACGCGGCATTTTTAGTAAGTGCTTGAACAAACTTTGACAAAAGAGTTCGGCGAGGAAGTTGACTAACAGAGTTATGTCTGTAGGCATGCTCACAGGACGTCCTGCAGAGGAAATGCCCGGTTCTACGGGTGGCCTTCTTCCCGAGCTCTTGCAACTGCACGAACGAGTTCAGCAGGTGATGAAAGGCGTCGCCCAGGCCTTGTGTTCATCTGTCTCCCTGCCCGAAGGCCTTGGAGAGCTTGCGGAGAGGCTTCAGGGAGCGCGGCAGCGCTTCCGCTTATGGAAGATACCGGCCTGCCGTCAAGGCGCCAGGGAGGCCTGGGCCATGGCGAAGACGAGGTATACGAAGGCTGACCCAAACCACATGGACGAGGTCGGACTTGCCGGGCCCGATGGGAAGGAGATCCATGTGAGCTTAGTGTACGGCCAAGTAGAATTGGCCGCAAAGTATTCCCAACAGGACTGTAAACTAGACAACCTACTGGATGGCATTGAAGAGGAATATGCCTAGTCAAGTTGACTATGTAATTTAAGTTGACATGTAAAATGCCTTCTAGCCGGATTGTAGATCATTTGTCATAGCGGACCCTTTCGCTTCAACCTCGGGACCCAATAGTCCGGAGTGTGTCCGAATACCCTCGCGGTTATATAAGAATCGGGGCATGCGTGGAGACCAGGCATAGGGGTCATTACTGCTTTATCAGACAAGTGCCCAACTAGTTATGTTATATTACATGGTTAGTTAGAAACATCTTCCAGGGAGAATAGTTCCGTTAGGGGTTCCTTTCCCTAGGAGGCATGCCCAAAAGTGCATGTCCGGACTGCAAAAAAAGCAGAAAAACATCTGGGGGCAGATAAATAAATAGGTAAGAAATCGTCTTTTAGTTCACCGACCGAATATTCCCTTAAGATTGCTAGCTTTCGGCTTCACCCAGTCTGAGGTACACATCCGGCTGACCCGGCAGTAAGAATCGCAGAGGTGCTCCCTTTACCGCCTAGCCGAACAATCGGGAACGCAGGGGTAAGCACAGGAGCTAGGCAACCCAGCTTGGCCAAAACTTAAGTCATATCGATGCATATAATGGTGAATAAAAGGTTCATGTGGAAGTGTGACACATGTGTTGGGCATGAAGCCCGTATAAATAAGCTTCTGTTAAAGAAGCCCCCAGGTATAATGAGCGCGGATAGCGCGTCAAGTGTGTGAAAACAATGTGCAAACAAGCTTTCAAAAGCTGTAGTAGGAAAGGAGGGAGAAGGAGAGAAACAGAAGACAGCTAATATGTAAAATATAGACGGAGGAAGGAGACGAACTCAGAATCCGGCGCTAGGCGTAGAATCTTCGGAGACGGGCTGCGTTCCATGGGTTCGGCTCGAGTTGGTTATCCGATGCATCTCGCAGACGGTATGCTCCACTGGTCAGGACTTGGTCGATGATAAAGGGACCTTCCCATTTGGGCTTGAGTTTGTCCTTTTTCTTGTCTGGTAGGCGTAGAACTAACTCACCAACGTTGTAAGTTTTGGCCCGTACTTCTCTACTTTGATATCTTCGAGCTTGCTGTTGATAGAATGCGGAACAGGCTTTTGCCACGTCATGCTCCTCCTCCAATGCGTCCAAACTGTCCTGCCGATCGAGCTCGACTTCTCTTTCTTCGTACATGCACACGCGAGGTGAGTCATGAATTATGTCACAGGGCAGAACTGCCTCTACGCCGTATACCATAAAGAATGATGTAAATCCGGTGGTGCGATTCGGAGTGGTCTGCAGCCCCCAGAGTACGGAGTCGAGCTCCTCTACCCAGTGCGTGTTAGATTCCTCGAGGGACCGCACTAATCTGGGTTTGATGCCGCTCATGAGTAGACCATTTGCTCGCTCGACTTGACCGTTAGTTTGAGGGTGATAGAATGAAGCATAGTCGAGCTTGATGCCCATGCTTTTGCACCAGATTTTAACCTCATCGGCCGTAAAGTTTGTGCTGTTGTCAGTGATGATTCTATGGGGGAAGCTGTAACGGTGTATGACCCCTGATATGAAGTCTATCACCGGTTCGGATTCGGCCGTCTTAACAGGCTTGGCCTCTATCCATTTGGTGAATTTATCCACCATGACCAGTAGGTATTTTTGCTTGTGGGTTCCTCCTTTAAGGTGTCCAACCATGTCAAGCCCCCATACCACGAACGGCTAGGTTATGGGTATAGTTTTGAGGGCGGTGGGTGGCATGTGGCTTTGATTAGCAAATAGCTGGCAACCGACGCATCGTTGGACTAAGTCCTGAGCATCTCCCCGGGCCGTCGGCCAATAAAATCCTGAACGGAAGGCCTTGCCTACAAGGGTCTGGGCTGCGGCGTGGTGCCCGCCGAGTCCGGCATCAATTTCAGCCAGAAGGTTCCGCCCTTCCTCTTCGGAGATACACCTTTGAAGGACTTCGGTTGTGCATTTCTTGTAAAGCTCTCCCTCATGGACCTTATAGGCTTTAGATCGCCGCACTATGCAGCGGGCCTCGTTTTGGTCCTCGGGAAGTTCCTGCCTGGTTAGGTAGGCTAGGAATGGTTCTGTCCACGGGGCAATTACTGCCATTATTACGTGGGCTGAGGATGTTACTTTGTTGGCAGAACCACCAATTGTGTCAGAATGTTCGGTGTCGGGCAGCGCGGTTGGATCCGGGTTGGTATTTCTGGATTCCCCCTCCCATAGTACGGATGGCTTGAACAGCCTTTCTAGGATGATGTTGGGAGGGACGGCATCGCGCTTTGCGCCAATGCATGCCAATATGTCTGCTGCCTGGTTGTTATCCCGGGCTATATGGTGAAATTCGAGCCCCTCAAACCGAGCTGACATTTTTAGGACGGCGTTGCGATAAGCTGCCATTTTCGGATCCTTGGCATCGAAGTCTCCATTTATTTGGGATATCGCGAGGTTCGAATCCCCACGCACCTCTAGGCGTTGAATGCCCATGGAGGCTGCCATCCGGAGGACATGTAGAAGGGCCTCGTATTCGGCTGCGTTGTTGGAGTCCGTATACATTATCTGGAGTACGTATTGAACCGTATCTCCGATTGGGGATGTCAGAACGACGCCAGCCCCCAGACCAGACAACATTTTGGAGCCGTCGAAGTGCATGATCCAGTTGGAATATGCGCCGTACTCTTTAGGGCGTTCGGCTTCAGTCCATTCAGCGACGAAGTCGGCCAAAACTTGCAACCTAATAGCTCGTTGTGGCTTATAGGTTATGTCGAACGGGAGGAGCTCAATGGCCCATTTGGCAATCCGGCCCGTCGCGTCGCGGTTGTTTATAATGTCATTAAGAGGTACTTCGGAGGCTACTGTTATCGAACACTCTTGAAAGTAGTGTCGCAGCTTCCGGGATGACATGAACACCGCGTACGCTATCTTTTGATAATGCGGGTACCGTGACTTGCATGGAGTTAGGACAGTGGACATGTAGTAAACTGGTCTTTGAAGGGGGAACTTGTGTCCGTCCACTTCTCGTTCGACAACGAGCACCGCGCTCACCACTTGATGAGTTGCCGCGATATATAATAGCATTGGTTCGCCCATGTTGGGCGTGGCCAGGACCGGGTTTGTTGCCAATATGGCTTTTATTTCTTCAAGTCCGGCCGTGGTGGCATCCGTCCACTCTAAGTGTTCGGTGCGTCGGAGGAGGCAATAAAGGGGTAATGCCTTCTCTCCCAAACGGGAGATAAAGCGGCTTAGAGCCGCCACACATCCCGTCAATTTTTGTATTTGTTTGAGGTCCTTTGGGATATCCAATTGTGACAGAGCTCGGATCTTGGCTGGGTTTGCTTCAATTCCTCTACCGGATACAATGAAGCCCAAGAGCTTTCCGGCTGTTATGCCGAAAACACATTTTTCCGGGTTAAGCTTAATGTCGTATGTTCGGAGATTATCGAACGTGAGCCTCAAATCGTCTACTAGAGTTTCGACGTGCTTGGTTTTGACGACCACATCGTCTACGTATGCCTCCACTGTTTTGCCGATCTGGTTTGCCAGACATGTCTGAATCATGCGCTAATATGTTGCACCGGCGTTTTTGAGCCCAAAGGGCATTGTGTTGAAGCAGAATGGGCCGTATGGGGTGATGAATGCCGTTGCGGCTTGGTCAGGTTCTGCCATCTTAATTTGGAGGTAGCCGGAGTATGCGTCGAGGAAGCACAATGAATCATGTCCTGCGGTAGCATCGATAATTTGATCGATGCGGGGGAGGGGGAAGGGATCCTTTGGGCAAGCCTTGTTAAGGTCCTTCAAATCGACGCATAGGCGCCAGGATTTGTCCTTCTTTGGTACCATCACCAGGTTTGCTAGCCAGTCCGGATGTCTTATATCTCTGATGAATCCGGCCTCGAATAGTTTGGCTAGTTCCTCTCCCATGGCCCGTCTCTTGGGTTCGGAGAAACGCCGAAGAGCTTGTTTGACTGGCTTGAATCCTTTTAGGATGTTTAGGCTGTGCTCGGCCAGCCGGCGTGGGATTCCTGGCATGTCTGAAGGGTGCCAGGCAAAAATGTCCCAATTTTCACATAGGAATTCTCGTAATGCGGTGTCTACATCAGGGTTTAATTGTGCCCCGATGGAGGCCATTTTTCTAGGGTCCGTTGGATGGACATTGAATTTGACTATTTCGTCCGCCGGTTTAAAGGAGGTGGACTTGGATCTCTGATCGAGTATCACATCGTCCCTGTTCACCGTGGAGGGCAGCGCAGTGGGTTCCTCGGCCGCTAGGGCTTTGGATAGTGCCTCAAGGGCTAGTGCGGCTGTCTTGCTTTCAGCACGGAGTGCTATGTCCGGGTCACTAGCCCGCGATTGGACTGAGAACCAATGCGGCTGGTGCTCGGGCTGTTCGGAATTTAGGTTAGTCACTGGCATTAAAGGTAATAGCCGTGTTACTCCATGGGTTGATTGTTGCTACTTGGTAGACTTCGGCAAGGCTGCGGAGTGTTCGTTTCCGCATATTATTTGATGCGAAAGTCTCGAAGACTGTCAATACCGTAATGGTATCCTTGGGCTGGTGCTCTGGAGTTAGAAGCTCTTCGCCACTTTTGGCCACCTGCCGTAGTATCCAACATGCTCTAAGGCTATGAGTTGGAGTGGCGCCCTCTGTACTATGAATTTTGCAGGGTCCATTGAGCCATCCTTCTAGTACGGTTCCATGCCCTATAGAGGGTTTTTGCTTTTTGGTGTTTAACCCAGGTGCCTGACGATAATGCACCCTTTTATTTCGGACTAGGGTTGTATTCAGGGCCGGAATGTACCAAAATTTGATTTCGGTTTTCCAGGCTCTTTCCATCGCACAGTACTTTTGTACTATGGACGCCAAGTCAGCGAATCATGTAATTTCACGACGACTTACGTGGTTGAGGATTCCCTTGTCCGTGCAATTATTGCAGAAGAATGAAATTGCGTCCTCCTCTTGGCAGTCCTTTATCCTGTTCATAATGGTGTACTGTTTCTGCGGGCTCTTGCCAGATTTGGGATAGATTGCTTATGTTTGGATGGGCGGGTGGAATTAAATTTGGAACCACGTCCACTTTAAGAGTCTGGGGCCAAGTAGTTTCCGAACTTGGAAGCTTGGGTTCTTGGATGTTGTCCAATGAATCTAGCCCGCCGCCTGACTTTAGGTTCAAGGCTTGAGTAACATCCTCCCCTCCGCGGGAATCCGGCATGGAGGGATCGGGAATCCGGACATAGCTAGTCCTTAAGATAGAAGAAGGGTCGCCGTATTGTTCCTCTACCACAGCAACATGGTGGGTAACCTGGGGAGAGTTAATCTCTCTCAGATCGGGTTTAGGCCCAATCTGATCGTAGTCTGTAGCGACTCCCAGGGCGGTGATGTGATCCAAGAGCTTGTTTAAGGAAGAGAGCTCCATCGGATCTAACTGCTCGGCGAGTTCTGAGCTAACGTGAAGATTGCTTTCGATGACCCGAGAAGTCATCGTCGGCGCGGCGGCCGGACAGGCGGTCATAAGGAAACCGCCTAGCCGGAGAGTTTGGCCGATAGCCAAAGCTCCATTAGCAACAGTTCCGTCTTTAAAGACGGGATGAGGCATCCTTCCTTATGGCGACGGCACAGAGGAACTCTCAATGAAAGCACCAATGTCGGTGTCAAAACCGGCGGATCTCGGGTAGGGGGTCCCGAACTGTGCATCTAGGCGGATGGTAACAGGAGACAAGGGACACGATGTTTTTACCCAGGTTCGGGCCCTCTCGATGGAGGTAAAATCCTACTCCTGCTTGATTGATATTGATGATATGGGTAGTACAAGAGTAGATCTACCATAAGATGAGAGAGGCTAAACCCTAGAAGCTAGCCTATGGTATGATTGTTGTTCGTCCTACGGACTAAAACCCTCCGGTTTATATAGGCACTGAAGAAGGTTAGGGTTACACAGAGTCGGTTACAATGGTAGGAGATCTACATATCCGTATCACCAAGCTTGCCTTCCACGCCAAGGAAAGTCCCATCCAGACACGACGAAGTCTTCAATCTTGTATCTTCATAGTCCAGGAGTCCGGCCAAAGGTGATAGTTCGGCTATCCGGACACCCCCTAATCCGGGACTCCCTCAGTCACCATCGTTGTCTTCAGGGCAACACCCGGCACGGCGGCGGTCTTCTCCAAACACCCTCATGTAAAGGGTCACGTCGCAGTCAAACTTGTAGTGCAGGGTGCACCACCGGACCAGGCCGCGCGCGCGGGCAAACGTTTGCCAGCCGTGGGCCAAGGCCACGTTCCCGGCGAAAGAGATCTCCACCGAGCCCCAGGAAGCTCTGCTGCAGCAGCCGTCCGCTTGGAGCCTTGGCCGGGAGTTCGCCGGTGAAGAAGCGGGGAAGCTAGAGCCAGCTACCGGTCCGGTCCGCCGACCACACGACAAACACCGGCAGCACCTTTGCCGAGTGGAAGTGCGGCCTGGGAGGCCGCACGTCCTCAACGCGCCTTCCCTCACCCACCGGGCAGCCGTCATCGCGCCAAGGACCACCGTCACAACCACGAGAAGCCACCGTAGGAGTCGCGGGGTGCTTACGGGGGCAACCACGGCCGCGCTTGGGCGGAGGGGAGCCAGGCCCTTCCCGACGAGCCTTTCCCTTCTCTGCAGCCGAGAACCTCTTCGTCGGTGCCATGGGGCACTGCGGGCGATTGGAGCAGGGAGGAAGAAGTAGAAAGTGGGGGAAGGGAGATGTGCAGTGGGGACCAGCGCCCTCCCGCATTTATAACCCAAGGGAGGCCAACCTCTGGCCTCTATGATCGCAGGTAATCATGGCTCTTTTTGCATGCAGCAGGGACTCGTCAAATCAGGCAGTTGCCGAGGTAGCGTGGGGAAGCGGAGACGCCCACGTCCAATCAACCGCCACACGACGACCAAGGCCGCAGGATGTTGGGGCCCGCGGCCCTCCGCACTTGCCCTTTTGCTTTGCTGCTAAGCCAAGTCCAAGCGCACCATGGGCCCGGGGGCTAGTGTCGGCGTTCTGGGAATGGGGGTCCCCAGACTTGCGTGCCTGCGGTGTAACTCAAGTGGTGGCCCAGTACGGCCCATCTTCATCAACTCAAGCTCAAGACCCTCGTGAGGGGCCATGCCTCGCAGGGTGGACGACGCAAGGCTTCCTCGGGCACGGCCTCACTAGGCCGGCTCGCGAGGAGGCGGAGAGATCTAGGAAAGGGTACCTCGCGAGGTGCTCGTGACGCATGCCATGACGATCGAGACTAGGCGGGCGCCGGCCTGCGCAGTGTCCTTGTTTCCTCTTTGGTACAAAGGGGGCAAGCGCAGGCGTGGAGTACCCAGGCATCAAGCAAAGGCTACCATTTCAGTGCCGCGAGACCAAGACCAGCAGAGCGGTAAGGCAGAGGTCACCATGGAGCCCAAGACAGCGCTATCGCCAGTGCCTTTGGCAGCCGAGGACCAACTTTAGTCAGGATAACTTGTACTAGATGTTCCCCTTCAACATGGCCGTTGTTGGTGCCCTTCCCGCTCAATATTTGGGAAGAGGAACAGGGCCTCTATATATAGAGATGGCCACCACAATAGAGGCCATCTCATCGAGTTCTCATCAGATCCAGAGGCGATCGAACTCACCCAAGTAGTTCACCGCACCAACCCAAGAACACCTCTTGCGAGGTTGTTCTTCCTGTGTACTGTTCATCATTAGCCCCTGAGGCAATCCACACACCACACACTTGAGTAGGGTATTACACCACAACGGTGGCCCGAACCAGTATCAACCTCGTGTCCCTTGTGTTGTTCATCGTGTAGCTTAGATTCTCAGCGAGGCATTGGGACGTGGATCGGTAGGGGGAAGATCTTCGCGCGCAGCCTAGAGCTCGAACCTTAAGGGTTTTGCCGGAACCCGATATCCAACAAAAAGAGACCAGGAAAAGAACTGGTGTGGCCGTGAGTAAAGCTGGTTCATTTTAATGAACCATGAAGGATAACTTCTAGGATCCGAATAGGGTCGAGCCGAACTGTGGACCTTTTTTGTGCAGAGTGCCCCCGAAGCTGCCTAGGGAATTTTGAGTATATCTCCTTATGGGGCGGCCGATGGGGGTGTAGCTGCTAATCAAGCTCAGGTTTATCTAAGCTGCCGCACTGGGTTGTGCGCCAGACCCGTTTAGCTGTGTTTGTGGTCTAAACGACCGATGAGCTATTTAGCTTGAATAGGCCATTTTGTGCTTCGAGTGCTAGAGCCGCCGTGTATTCCACTGTGTGGAGAGAGCGCTCCATATTTCCACTGACCGTAATGACACCACGAGGTGCAGGCATTTTGAGTTTTAGATAAGCATAATGCGGGACTGCATTAAAACGGGTGAAGGTCGTTCTTCCGAGTAGTGCATGATAGCCGCTTCGGAATGGAGCAATGTCAAAGATTAGCTCTTCGCTTCCAAAGTTGTCCGGCGAGCCGAAGACAACATCCAATGTTAGAGAGTCAGTGCAGCGGGCTTCCATGCCCGGTATAACTTCTTTAAAGGTAGTGCTGCTTGGCTTGATTCTTCACGGGTCTATCCCCATCTTGCGGACGGTGTCCTAATATATCAGATTGAGACTGCTACCACCGTCAATGAGGACTCGAGTGAGGTGGTATCCATCGATTATTGGGTCGAGCACTAGGGCAGCCGAACCTCCGTGATGGATATTAGTCGGGTGATCCCTGCGATCAAAGGTGATCAGACAGGACGACCATGGGTTGAACATGGGGGCGCCGGGCTCAACGGCGTAGACGTCACGGAGTGCGCGCTTGCGCTCCCACTTTGGGATATGAATGATGTAGATCATGTTCACTGTTTTGATCTCCGGTGGGAATTTCTTTTGTCCCCCCATGTTCGGCTGGCGAGGTTCATCCCCGTCTTTGCTTTGAGGTCCCTTCCCTTTGTGTTCGGCGTTGAGTTTGCCACCCTGCTTGAAGACCCAACATTCTCTGTTGGTATGATTAGCTGGTTTATCGGGAGTGGCGTGGATCTGGCAGGTCCTGTCTATGATTTTTTCCAGGTTACATGGACTGTTCTTGTTGCCTTTAAATGGCTTCTTCCGTTGACCGAGTCTTGAGCCCCTGAATCCGGCGTTTACCGCTATATTATCTGGGCTTTCTTCAATGTTCTGACGTTTTTTTTGTTGCGTCGTGGTTTTCCGTTGCCATCCCTGACTTCGGATGTGCTGGGATCACTGGTGCTGCTACGTGCTAACCAATTATGTTCGCCCGCGCAAAAGCGGGTCATGAGTGTACTTAAAGCGGCCATTGTGCTTGGCTTTGCCTGGCCGAGGTGTGTGGCTAGCCATTCGTCCCGAACACTATGTTTGAAGGCCGCTAAAGCTTTGCCGTCCGGATAGTCGACAATATGGTTCTTCTTAGTGAAAAACCTATTCCAGAGCTTACGGGATGATTCTCCGGGTTGTTGGTTTATGTGGCTTAGATCATCTGCGTCTGGAGGCCGGACATAGGTCCCTTGGAAATTGGCCCGGAAGGCATCCACAAGTTCTTCCCAGCTTCCAATGGAACTTTCGGGGAGGCTTTTCAACCAATGGCGTGGAGATCATCTCCACGAGCCATGTGGATGTGAAGAATAAAGTCCTCTATCCAAACTGCTGGGTCCGTCGTTCCATCGTATGCCTCGATGTTTACAGGTTTGAACCCTTCTGCAAAATCATGTTCCAGTACCTCATCGGTGAAGCATAGGGGGTGTGCGGCACCCCTGTATCTGGATGTGTCATGGATTTGGTCCAATGGTTGCATTGTCCGGTATTGGTTCCAAGCTGGTAAGTGGCCGACATATTTTATTTGATGATCATGATCCCGTGTAGGGGCACGTTTCCTGGCTCCATAGATGGACCTGGTTTTGCCAGCTTTTTTGTCCAGGTCCTCACGTAGATCGTGTTTCTTGTCCTGGGCTACATCCTTCCTTCCTTTGCGCGGGCTTATGTACAGCATTGCTAGCCGCTCTGTCGTGACCACGAGGTGGTCGGTCCAGCCAGTCGCCCGTATTGTTTTTCGGTGGTATAGGCACAATAGCCTCATCCTCGAATTCGGGCAGCAGCTTACGTTTGGGATAGCTCTTTGTTTGGCGATTACCGCCGTATTTTTTCCCGGCGTCTAGAACTTTGTTCCATCTGTCATTGAGCGTATCCTGTGAGGCTTTAAGCCGCTGCTTCTGCTTCTTCAGGCTCCTTGCGGTGGCGATAAACCTTTTGGGGAGGCGTTCTTGTCTTCTGGGATGATGAATTCATCGTCGCCCAGGCTGAGCTCTTCTTCAGAGTGAGGCTGATAGTTGCTATCTCCGGCATCGCTGTGATCAGACAACGTCTTCGGCTATGTTCGCCATCCACTCGCACGCCCTGCTCCAGCACTGGGTCTCGGGGTCCTCGGCTTGGTTCAGATTGTTGTCGCCGTCTGCGACAATGTTGCTATTTTTCTTTTTCCCGAATCGAGGTCGGCGCTTGGGACGTCGGCGCTTAGGAGGTTCATCGACAGGCATGCTGTTATCGCCGTCAGCCTCATTCTCCTTTGGTGTGTCCACCATGTATATATCGTATGACGACGTAGGTGTCCACTAACCTAAAGGTGGTGGTTTTTGTGCCTACACTTCTCCATCATCATCATCCATACCGTCGATGCCTTTGGAGCCGTAACCGAGCGTGTCGGTTAAGTCCTCGACAGTGGCAACGAAGTGGGTGGTGGGTGGGGAACGTAGTTCTTCATCGTCCGCTTCCCACTCGAGCCGGACATAGCTCGGTCAAGGGTCTCCTGACAAGGAGAGGGACCTCAATGAATTTAATATGTCGCCAAAAGGTGAGTGCTGGAAGATGTCTGCGGAGCTGAACTCCAAGACTGGTGTCGGTGTCAAAATCGGCGGATCTCAGGTAGGGGGTCCCGAACTGTGCGTCTAGGCGGATGGTAACAGGAGACAAGGGACACGATGTTTTTACCCAGGTTCAGGCCCTCTCGATGGAGGTAAAACCCTACTCCTGCTTGATTGATATTGATGATATCGGTAGTACAAGAGTGGATCTACCACGAGATCAAGGAGGCTAAATCCTAGAAGCTAGCCTATGGTATGATTGTTGTAATGGTTGTTCGTCCTACGGACTAAAACCCTCCGGTTTATATAGACACTGGAGAGGGCTAGGGTTACACAGAGTCGGTTACAATGGTAGGAGATCTACATATCTGTATCACCAAGCTTTCCTTCCACGCCAAGGAAAGTCCCATCCGGACACGGGACAAAGTCTTCAATCTTGTATCTTCATAGTCTTGGAGTCCGGCCAATGATGATAGTCCGGCTATCCGTACACCCCCTAGTCCAGGACTCCCTCAGTAGCCCCTGAACCAGGCTTCAATGACGATGAGTCCGGCGCGCATATTGTTCGGCATTGCAAGGCGGGTTCCTCCTCGAATAATTCATAGAAGATTGTGAACAGCAGGATAGTGTCCGGCTCTACAAAATAAATTCCACATTCCACCGTAGAGAGAATAATACGTACACAAGTTCAATCTGCTGACGTATTTTGTGGCATGACGTCATACCACCACCAAGCCTTTACTTGAATCGTTTTTTATTATACCACCTCAGCGCGTTTAGTGAAGCGGTTTCCTTGGCACGTCTTGTCGAAGCAGAGAACGTGTTCCCCTTATTCCAGAATTCCCATCAATACGGACATGGGTAACCCAATCGCGCCATTGATGGTGGCGCTTGGGTGATAAGCGAGTTTTACCAGGCCGGTGGGGACGCATAGCCTTCTTCCGCCCATATATATAAGGGGATAAGGATCCACCTTTTTTACCTACGCCTTCTTCCTCCTTTGCTTATCCATCTCCGTGCACTCGAGCTCTAGCGCCCAAGTTCGCACATCTCGCCTTAACCTTCTCCAGCCATGTCTGGAGTGGGAGGCAAGTGGATGGCCTCCTCCGTTACAGAGGGGCACATCGAAAAACTGCACGGCGCCGGATACCTGTCCAGCGACATCGCGCACCGGCTGCCCGACAAGGGGCAGCTCATCCCCACCCCCAGGCCCCATGAGAGGGTCGTATTCCTTCCCCACTTCCTCTGCGGACTGGGCCTCCCACTTCATCCCTTCGTCCGAGGGCTCATGTACTACTACAACCTGGACTTCCACGATCTGGCGCCAAACTTCATCCTCAACATCTCGGCGTTTATCTTCATGTGTGAGGCCTTCCTCTGCATCCAGCCCCACTTCGGCTTGTGGCTAAAAACCTTCAATGTCAAGCCGAAGGTAGTGAAGGGCGTCCAAGCGGAGTGCGGAGGCGCCATGGTGGGCAAAATGCCCAACGTCCTCTGGCTCGAGGGCGCCTTCATGGAAACCATCAAAGGGTGGCAATCGGGGTGGTTCTACATCACCGAGCCGCGGGACCCTAAAGGGGCAGCGGCCCCCGAGTTCAGATCTGGTACCCCCATGCAGCTCACCTCCTGGAAAGAGAAGGGCTTGCTATGGGGCAGTTCGGAGGAGCTGACCGGACTCCAGTCCTGTCTCCAGACCCTGGTGAACAAGAAGCTCAAGCTTGTCAACGTGATCCAGGTCATGCTCGTCCGCCGGATTCTCCCCTACCAACAACGGGCCTTCAATCTGTGGGAGTTTGATCCGGCACAGCACCGGACCCTTAGCGGGCTCTTCGACACAACGTACGAAGCTGCCTGGAGGGTGCTTTTCAAGGGGGGAGAAGCCCCCGCATCCGCAACTGAAGATCGCGGATTCAGCACGAAACGCTCGGCCGGTGCGGTAAGATATGTTATCCTTTATGGGACATTTATTTCTTTCATAGTTTGACTCTATTGCGGGATCTAAAATTCCCAATGCCTTTAACAAGACTGGTAGAGGACGTCTGTACAGGTTAACTGTCCGGCTCCCCTCCCCAAAGACCCAGCGGATACTCGTTTAACGGGGCTGCTAGTCCCGGCACTCTATGTGGTGCTGGAGAAGAAGGCCAAGAAGAAGGCCACGGGAACCCGAAGGAGTTCCCGGCGCCAGGTGGTATCGGACTCATCGTCCGATTGCTCCGAGGCGAACTCCTCCCCCAAAGACGAGGAGGAGAAGGAGGACTCTCCCCAGGAGGGGGGAGAGAGGAAGAGGAAGGCTTCCCCAATGGGGGAGGCCGAAGGGTCCAAGAGGGGAAGGACCCTTCCTCCGGACAGCTCCGCCAACGCCAACGTTGGCGACGAAGGGTGGCCCTCAAGGGCCAAGCCTCCGGCAAGATCGTAAGTATCCGGATTCCTGAATGATTTATAATTTCTCTTTTGTGCCACATAGTGTCCTTCTAATGCCGCACACTACCTGTAGTCCGGCCGAGGATGATCTTCCCGCTTCATCAAGTGGGTCCTTGGCTCCGTCGGATGTAGATTCCATTCCGACCGCCTCCACCCCTCGCGATGCTGAGGACGCCAAGGTGGGATCCCAGGAGGGGACCCGACAGGAGGGGCAGGCTCCGGAGGTGCCACAGGGCAACCTCTCGGACTTCGTGCCGGACTCCGCGCCGGAACCCGCAGTGGTTCCGGAGTCCGGCCGGCGGCCCCTTCGCAAGAAGGGCAAGACCGTGACACCGGCAGCCTCCGTCCAACCGGAGGCGCCGGACAACTTGTTGGAGGCGCTCAACGGCGCTTCCATCGAGGAAGAGCACCGCACTATCATGAGTGCGGTGATTCAGAAGGTTCAGCTCGCCAAGAGCAGGCTGACCGAAGCCTGTAGCAGCCTTCTAACAGGCTTTGAGGTAAGAAGTTTTAAAATATGCAATGTAATACCGCATAGACAGTAGCCCCTGATGCTCGGTTCGGTGTTCGAAAAGAAAAGCCGGACTGAGGATCTAAAAAGATATACGCAGGAGTTCTAAAAATTATGTCAATATGGGATTGTAGGCTGCGCTGCTGACCTCTGCCGCACAGACTGCGGAGGTCGGTGCTTTGAAGCAGGACCTCGAGCGGTCCGAGCACGAGCTCGGCCTTGCCAAGAAGCAGCTCGAGGACAAAGAAGGTGAGTACCATCGCATTAAATTTGTACCTTACAGAAAAGGATTTTGGTTGCAATCAAAATAACAAGGATAACGTGGGTACTGCAGGGGCCATGAACGAGGTGGCAACCCTGAAGGAGGCCGTGTCCGCGGCCGAACTTAATGCGGCTGCGGAACGAGCGGAGCGAGAGAAGCAGGAGGCGCAGGTGGCGGAGGTGCGGCAAGAGCTCCAGGCTCTCATGGAAAAGCATGAGAGTTTGGAGCGCGACTCAAAGACTCGAGAGTCTGAGCTTGCCTTGGCTCTTGAAAGTGCCAAAGCCGCTAAGGCCGAGGCCCATAAGGCCCTCCAGGAGATTGAGGCGGTGAAGAAAATAGCGGCGGGTAAGGCATTTTTCATGCAAAGCAAGCATGTGAATGTGAATTACCTGTTACTTACCCGAATTCGGAGCTCTCCAGGGGCATTTGCAGATCTGCCTCGCAGCTTGTCCGATGCCGCCGCATTCTACCGGGCCAAGGAGGGGAGCTCAACGGAGAAGGTCTTTGGTCTCAATATGCTGAGGCCGGACATCCGGTGCCCCTTAGCGAACAACTGAAGCAGCTGGTCAAGCTCCACAAGGTAGCCGAGCAGGCCATGAAGGGCCTCATAGTCTGGCTGTGGCCTGAAGAGGCCATGCCTGGGAGCTACTTCGGCCTCATGCGGCGGCTGGTGGATGCGTGCCCCTGGGTGGAAGTCATCAAGCGCTCCGCCTGCATTGAAGGTGCCCGTCGGGCCCTTGCCCGCGCAGAGGTGCACTGGGGCAGGCTGGATGCTGACAGGCTTATAACGAACGCGCCGCCGGCGAGCAAGGAGTATTGTACGCCCGAAATGTACTATAAGAGTGTCCTGAAGGGTGCCCGAAAGATTGCGGATGAGTGCCCCAAAGATGAAATTTTTGAGTAGACTCGCAATGTGTTATCCTGTGCGCTTAAAACTTTGTTCATATGCGCTAAGCAACGCTTAATGATTTAAAATATTACCTTCTATGCGGCTGTTTATCAAATCTGAGAGATGGCAAGTCGTCGGCTTCAGCCCCCATGCCACGAGTTCTGGGGTGTTCGGGATAAACTTGAGGGCTCTTGTTCCCATTTTTGGGTCCATCTAGGGAGGCTCTCAACACAACGAACAAGGCAACCGGACTTATAATGCTTGAACACTCTCACTTAGCCCTAGAATTCTATAATTTTAAATTTCAGCGAAGCCCCTAGTGTTCGGAAGACCGAATTCGGGGCACTATCCACGCCTGGGCCGGACACAGCCGGTTCCTCGCTCTAAGCGGCATAAGTCATTAGGGACTCGAAAAGACCTCGAACAGCGACCAGCTCTCGCCTTATCATGATGGTCAGTTTTAGCTTTCTCCACTAAGGCGCTCGCCCAGCACAACCGGGGCGCAATCGCAGTGGTTCTCCCAGTGCTACCTTAGCCGATAGAACGGAACGTAAGGTACCAAAACATGGGAGCCGGGCAAACCCAACTATTGACCCAAGACATGATTCGGAGCCGATACATATAATGATATAAGTTCGGGGTGCCGCACTTGTGAAAGTGTTTGGACTTATCACACCATAATGCGGGGAACATAAGCCCCTAGTGTATTCGTCCGTACCAAAGTGTACAGATGCAAGATGTCATAAATGAACATATATAAAAAAGGAATGCAATTATAAAAAGTGATGTATTGGTTATTCAAGGAATTCTACTATGAGTACAGAACGAACGATACAAATAGTGCAGTAAGCAAGGGTTTGGACTATTAGACTTGTCCCCCTCCAGGGGTAGGCTGCGGAATGGTGTATTAAACAGATTTAATGCTCATAATGGAGACCACATGAGCGTTCGTCGTAGCCATTGTCCCTCCCTGGCTGTTGCATCGTGAGTTCGGCAGATCTACTGCCGGACAGGGCCTCTGGTAAATGGAGTCCTGTGGGAAAAAAAGAAAAAAAATAGTGACACACGTGGGAGCCCCTGGTGTGGTTGAGCCGCACTCTGGGCCTATCATGGTCGTGCCCCTCCCCCTATGCCCATGGTATCTTCAGAGCGTAATGATGTACACGAAGAGCTCGTCTTGCAATCATGCAAGGGCTGGGGTTGGGGCCGCATTGCTACGCGTGCTCGGAACGTGCCAGGTGGTCTTGATGTATGTTACTCCGGGTGCGTTTAATCATGTCCGGTCGTTTAACGGCTGGACTCGAGAACTGCCTTAAGAGGCTGCTCTGTACTTCTGCCGCGAGAGCCGCTGTGTGTTCCTCCGTTCGGAGGGAGCGTTCAGTGTTTCCATTGACCGTGATGACTCCACGAGGGCCTGGCATCTTGAGCTTGAGGTATGCATAATGCGGCACCACGTTTAACTTTGCAAACGCGGTTCGTCCGAGCAGAGCGTGATAGCCACTGCGGAACGGGACTATGTCGAAGATTAACTCCTCACTTCAAAAATTATCTGGGGATCCGAAGACCACTTCCAGTGTGACTGAGCCTGTACAATTGGCCTCAACACCTGGTATGACGCCTTTGAAGGCCGTCTTTGTAGGTTTAATCCTTGAGGGGTCTATGCCCATCTTGCGCACTGTATCCTGATAAAGCAGGTTCAGGCTGCTGCCGCCGTCCATCAGGACTCTAGTGAGGTGAAATCCATCGATGATTGGGTCTAAAACCAATGCGGCGAATCCGCCATGGCGGATACTGGTGGGGTGGTCCCTTCGATCGAAAGTGATCGGGCAGGAGGACCATGGGTTGAACTTCGGGGCGACTGGCTCCATCGCATATACGTCCCTAAGTGCACGCTTCCGCTCCCTCTTGGGTATGTGGGTTGCGTATATTATGTTTACTGTCCTCACATGTGGGGGGCAACCCTTCTGTCCTCTACTGTTCGGCGGTCGGGTCTCTTCCTCGTCATCGCTATGCAGCCGCTTGTCATTGTTTTCGGCAATTAACTTGCCTGCCTGCTTGAATACCCAACAATCCCTGTTGGTCTGGTTAGCTGGCTTTTCGAGGGTGCCATGTATCTGGAAAGAGCGGTTGAGTATTCGGTCCAAATTAGATGGACCCGGGGTAGTTCTTTTGAATGGCTTTTTCCGCTGACCGGGTTTAGAGCCTCTGAATCCGGCATTGACTGTCGTATCCTCAGTGTTATCGCCGTTAACGCGGCGTTTGTTTTTGTTGCGACAAGACCTGCCATTGCGGTCCTTGCTGTCCAGACTGCCAGAATTTTTGCTGAGGTTGTTACTGTGAGCTAGCCAGCTGTCCTCTCCCGCACAGAAGCGGGTCATGAGTGATGTGAGGGCTGCCATGGATTTCGGCTTTTCCTGTCCTAGGTGCCGGGCCAGCCACTCGTCGTGGATGTTATGTTTGAAGGCTGCGAGGGCCTCTGCATCCGGACAATCGACGATTTGATTTTTCTTTGTGAGGAACCGTGTCCAGAATTGTCTGACCGATTCGTCTGGCTGCTAAATTATGTGGCTTAGGTCATCGACGTCTGGTGCTCGCACATATGTGCCCTGGAAGTTGTCAAGGAATGCGGCTTCCAGGTCCTCCCAACACCCAATTGATTCTGCTGGCAAGCTGTTAAGCCAATGCCGAGTTGGCCCCTTAAGCTTGAGTGGGAGATACTTGATGGCGTGGAGATCGTCACCGCGGGCCATATGGATATGAAGGAGATAATCTTCGATCCAAACCGCGGGGTCTGTTGTGCCATCGTAGGATTCAATGTTCATGGGTTTAAACCCTTCAGGGATTTGATGATCCATTACTTCGTCTGTGAAGCATAGTGGGTGTGCGGCGCCTCTATATTGAGCAATATCACGACGTAGCTCAAGAGAGCTCTGTCTGTTTTGTTCGGCCCGGCCGGAGTTGCTGTATCCGGCGCGATCGTAGTCGTCGTGGGTCGTGGGGCGCCCACGTGATCCATAGATAGATCTGGATTGTCTTGCCTTGTCCTCCAATATTCCCACAAGTCCGGCGCATTCGCCCGTGGCTTCGCGCTTTTCGAGCGGTGCCGGGGTACGGTTCTGGCGGAGGGCCTAGATGACTCTCTGTCGCGGCCACGAGGTGGTCGGTCTGCCGTATTGTGCGCTGGTGATGAAGGTTTGTATGCTTCCTCCTCTAATCGAGGGAGCAACTTGCATTTTGGGTAGCTTTTGGAGGGGCGTTCGAGTTCATACTCTTCGGCCGCGAGGACCTCGGTCCATCTGTCGGCCAGCAGGTCTTGATCAGCTCGAAGCTGTTGCTGCTTTTTCTTTAGGCTGTTCGCCGTGGCCATTGGCCTGCGTTTAAAACGCTCTTGTTCGACGGGATCCTCGGGCACGACGAATTCGTCGTCGTTGAGGCTTGCCTCGTCTCCGGAGGGAGGCATGTAATTTTCATCCTCCTCGTCTCCCGCTCTCTCTTGAGGGCTGGCTTCCCCGTCCTCCTGTGCTGAATCTTGCTGGAGGGGGTTGTCTTCGGCACTCTCTGGGGTGTTATTATCTCCGGTGCCGGAATCTCCATTCTTGCTGTGGCGGGATTTAGAGCGGCGCCGCTAACGTCGGCGCTTGGGCTGTTTCTTAGAGGATTCTGCCTCCGCTGCTTCTTCGCCGTCCCCATCCTTTGGGGTGTCCACCATGTATATGTCGTATGACGAGGTGGTCTTCCAGTGCCCTGTAGGCGCTGGTTCTTGATCGTCTCCGGCATCGTCGTCCATACCGTCGATGTCTTCGGAGTCGTAGTCTAGCATGTCGGTTAGATCGTCGACAGTGGCTACAAAGTGGGTGGTGGGTGGGCTTTGAATTTCTTCGTCGTCCGCATCCCAACCATCCTGACCGCAGTCCGGCCAGGGCTCTCCTGATAAGGAGAGATACTTTAGCGAGTTCAGGATGTCGCCAAAGGGCGCCCAATCGGATTCGATTGGTAGGGGCGCAGGAGATTCAGAGTCCTGCAAGGAGTCCGGCACCTCGGAGTCACGAGCTTTGCAAAGGACAAGGTCGGTATTCGGCTCCATCGCCGTAGTAGTTGCAGCCCCCGAGGCGGTGTCCAGCCACTGGTCCTCGATCTACGTGGCCGGCTACGAACTATGGGTCGGAGCGGATTCGTGTGCGGCCTCCAAGGTACTGTCCGGCGGCAGAGCTAGATCATGCCCATCGTGACAGTGCGGCATGCTCGGCTGTGGCTCGAATCCATCGAAGATCAAGTCTCCGCGGATGTCAGGGGCGTAGCTTTCAAATCTTACTTGATGGCCAGGGGCGTAGCTTTCGATCTGCTCCAGATGGCCAAGTGAATTGGCCCGCAGTGCGAAGCCGCCGAACACGAAGATCTGTTCA
Organism: Triticum timopheevii; assembly: GCA_963921465.1. Classification (NCBI taxonomy): domain Eukaryota; kingdom Viridiplantae; phylum Streptophyta; class Magnoliopsida; order Poales; family Poaceae; genus Triticum; species Triticum timopheevii. The sequence goes on along the minus strand of OY997264.1, from coordinate 239,134,742 downwards.
GGGAGAAAAGTCTCACCCCGGACGGCGTTGTTGTTGATTGAAGAAGCCATCAAGCCTATCAGTGACGACACAGAGGAACTCTCAATGAAAGCACCAATGTCGGTGTCAAAACCGGCAGATCTCGGGTAGTGGGTCCCGAACTGTGCGTCTAGGCGGATGGTAACAGGAGACAAGGGACACGATGTTTTTACCCAGGTTTGGGCCCTCTTGATGGAGGTAAAACCCTACTCCTGCTTGATTGATAGTGATGAGGATGGTAGTACAAGAGTGGATCTACCACGAGATCAAGGAGGCTAAACCCTAGAAGCTAGCCTATGGTATGATTGTTGTAATGGTTGTTGTCCTACGGACTAAAGCCCTCCGGTTTATATAGACACCGGAGAGGGCTAGGGTTACACAGAGTCGGTTACAATGTTAGGAGATCTACATATCCGTATCGCCAAGCTTGCCTTCCATGCCAAGGAAAGTCCCATCCGGACACGGGACGAAGTCTTCAATCTTGTATCTTCATAGTCTTGGAGTCCGGCGGATATTGATAGTCCGGCTGTCCGGACACCCCCTAGTCCAGGACTCCCTCAGTAGCCCCTGAACCAGTCTTCAATGACGATAAGTCCGGCGTGCATAATGTTCGGCATTGCAAGGCGGGTTCCTCTCTTGAATAATCCAGAGAAGATCATGAACACCAGGATAGTGTCCGGCTCTGCAAAATAAATTCCACTTTCCACCGTGGAGAGAATAAAATGTAAACTTGGTTCAATCTGCTGACGTATTATGCGGCGTGACATCACACCGCCACCGGGCCTTTGTTTGAATTACTATACCACCTCAGCATGTTTAGCGAAGCGGTTTCCTTGGCACGTCTTATCGAATCAGAGATCGTGTTCCCCTTATTCCAGGATTCTCATCAATACGTGCGTGGGTAACCCAACCGCGCCATTGATGGTGGCGCTTGGGAGATAAGCGAGTTTTACCAGGCTAGTGGGGGACGCATAGTTTTGTCCGCCTATATATAAGGGATAAGGATTCACCTTCTTACCTACGCCTTCTTCCTCCTTTGCTTATCCATCCCCGCGAACTCAAGCTCCAACGCCCGAGCTCGCGCATCTCGCCTCGACCTTCTCCGAATATGTCCGGAGCGGGAGGTAAATGGTTAGCCTCCACCATCAAGGAGGAGGACATCACCAAGCTGTGCAGCACCGGATACCTTTCCGGTGATATCGCGCATCGGCTGCCCGACGAGGGGCAGCTCATCCCTACCCCCGGGCCTCATGAGAGGGTCGTCTTCCTCGCCCACTTCCTCCGCGGACTGGGATTTCCGCTACATCCATTTGTCCGGGGGCTCATGTTTTACTACGGCCTGGATTTCCATGATCTGGTGCCGAACTTTTATCCTCAACATCTCGGCGTTTATTGTCGTGTGCGAGGCCTTCCTCTGCATCCGGCCCCATTTCGGCCTGTGGCTCAAGACCTTCAACGTCAAGCCGAAGGTTGTGAAGGGTACGCAAGCGGAATGCGGATGCGCCATGTTGGGCAAATTGCCCAACGTCCCTTTGCTGGAAGGGACCTTCGTGGACTCCGTCAAGGGGTGGCAATCGGGGTGGTTTTACATCACCGAGCCGCGCAAATCCACATGGGCGGCGGCCCCCGAGTTTAGATCTGGCATCCCCATGCAGCTCACCTCCTGGAAAGAGAAGGGCTTGCAGTGGGGGAATCCGGTGGAGGAGACGGGACTCCGAGCATGTATCAAGAAGATGGTGAGCAATAGGCTCAGGCTCGTCGACATGGTCCAAGTCATGCTCATCCGGCGGATCCTCCCATGCCAAGAATGGGCATTTAATTTGTGGGAGTTCAATCCGGAACAGCACCAGGCGCTAAGCGGGCTCTTCGATACAACATACGAAGGCGCCTGGAGGGTGCTGTTCAAGGGCGCCGAAGCCCCCGCGTCCGCGACCGAAGACTGCGGATTCAGCTCGCAGTATCCAACTGAAGAGGTAAGTGATTCAACCCCATTACGGGACACTTGTGATAATTAGATTGACTCTAGTGAGGTTTCATTCTGCTCTTCCTTTGACAGGAATGGATGGAGAAGGCCAAGCTGCTCATCAGCCCGGCTCCCATGCCAGAAGACCCAGTGGACGCCCGCTTAACAGGGCTGCTGGTTCCGGCACCGCACGTGGTGCCGGAGAAGAAGGCCAAGAAGGTGGCCGTGGGGACTCGAAAGAGTTCCCGCAATCAGGCGTCTGATGACGACGAGGACTCCTCCCCTGAAGACGAGGAGGAGGAGTACTCTCTCCCGGAGGAGGGAGAGAAGAAAAGGAAGGCTTCACCCATCGGGGAGGCCGAAGGGTCCAAGAGGGGGAGAACTATCCCCCCGGACAGTTTCACCAACATCAGCGTTGGTGAGGATGAGTGGCCTCCAAGGGCCAGGCGTCCGGCAAGATCGTAAGTATCCGGATCCTTGATGTGTAATTTCTTTTATGTCACGTAGTATCCTTCTAACGCCGCATTCTGCCCGTAGTCTGGCCAATGATGATCTCCCCGACTCATCGAGCTGGTCATTGGCCTCGTCGGATGTGAATTCCATCCCGACTGCCTCCACCCCACGCGCCGACGAGGACGTCGAGGTGGGATCCCAGAGAGGGACCCATCAGGAGGAGGCTCCGAAGGCGCCGTCAGGCAGCCTCCCGGACTTTGTGCCGGACTCTACATCGGAACCCGCAGTGGTTCCAGAGTCCGGCAAGCGGCCCCTTCGAAAGAAGGGCATGAACGTGACGCTGGTGGCCTCCGTCGAACCGGAGGCGCCGGATAACCTGCTGGAGGCGCTTAAAGGCGCTTCCATCGAGGAAGAACACCGCACTATCATGAGTGCGGTGATAGAGAAGGTTCAGCTTGCTAAGAGCGGGCTGACCGAAGCCTGCAGCAGCCTTTTAACAGGCTTTGAGGTAAGAAGTTAAAATTATGTAATGTAATACCGCATAGACAGTAGCCCCTGATGCTTAGTTCGGTGTTCGGAAAGAAAAGCCGGACTAAGGATCTTTAACAAGATATACGCAGGGTTGCCTAAAATATGTTAATATGGGTTTGCAGGCTGCGCTGCTGACCTCTGCCGCACTAACGACGGAGGTTGACGTGCTGAAGAAGGATCTCGAGCGGTCCGAGCAAGAGCTCGGCCATGCAAAGAAGCAGCTCGAGGAAAAAGAAGGTGAGTAACACCTCTTTGAATAAGTACCTTACAAAAAAGGATTTTGGTTGCAAATAAAATTAACAAGGATAATATGTGTATTGCAGGGGCCACTAACGAGGTGGCAGCCCTGAAGGATGCTGTGTCCACAGCCGAATGCAATGCGGCCGCGGAACGGGCTGAGCGAGAAAAGCAAGAGGCACGGGTGGCGGAAGTTCGGCAAGAGCTCCAGGCTCTCATGGAAAAACATGAGAGTTTGGAGCGTGACTCCAAGACTCGAGAGTCCGAGCTTGCCTCGGCTCTCGAAAGTGCCAAGTCCGCCAAGGCCGAGGCCCGTAGGGCCCTTCAGGAGGTTGAGGACATAAAGAAGATAGCGGCGGGTAAGGAGTTTTTCATGCAAAGCCGGCATGTTAATGTGAACTACCTGACACTTACCCGCATTCGGAGCTCTCCAGGGGCGTTTGCAGATCTGCCGCGTAGTGCGTCTGATATCGCCGCATTCTATCGTGGCGAGGAGGGGAGCTCGATGGAGAAGGTCTTCTGGTCTCAGTATACTGAGGCCGGCCATCCGGTGCCCCCAAGCGACCAGCTGAAGCAGCTGGTCGAACTCCACAAGGTAGCTGAGGAGGCCATGAAGGGCCTCATAGTCCGGCTATGGCCTGGACAGGCCATGCCTGGTAGCTACTTTGGCCTCGTGCGGCGGCTGGTGGATGCATGCCCCAGGCTAGATGTAGTCAAGCGCTCCGCCTGTATCGAGGGCGCTCGTCGGGCCCTTGCCCGCATAAAGGTGCAATGGGGCAAATTGGATGCGGAGAAGCTTCTCACGGACCCACCGCCGCCGGGCAAGGAGTATCGCACGCCGGAGAAGTATTAGAAAATTGTCCTGAAGGGAGCCTGCGATATTGCAGATGAGTGCTCCCGAAATGTAATCTTTGAGTGAACTCGCTGTTTATTTATCCTGTGCGCTGAAAACTTTGTTCATATGCGCCATGATCCACGCTTGTTTAATTTAAAATATTACCTTCTGTGCGGCCGTTTATAAATCTGAGAGATGGCAAGTCGTTGGCTTCAGCCCCCAAGCCACAAGTGCTGGGGTGTTCGGGATAAAATTGAGCACTCTTGTTCCCATTTTTGGGTCCATCTAGGGAGGCGCTCAACACGACTAACAAGGCAACCGGACTTATAATGCTTGAACACTCTCACTTAGCCATAGAATTCTATAATTTTAAATTTCGGCGAAGCCCCTGGTATTCGGAAGATCGAATCTGGGGCGCTATCCACGCCTTCATCGGACATTATCCGGAACTTCGCTCGAAGCGGCGTGAGTCTTTAAGGACCCGAAAAAACCTCTCGAACAGCGACCAGTCTCTCGCCTTATCATGCCAGTCAGTTTTAGCTTTCTCCACTGAGGCGTTAGCCCGGGTCAACCGGGGCGCAATCACAGTGGTTCTCCCAGTGCCACCTTAGCCGATAGAACGGAACGTAAGGCACCAAAACGTGGGAGCCGGGCAAACCCAACTATTGACCCAAGACATGATTCGGAGCCGATTCATATAATGCTATAAGTTCGGGGTGCCGCACATGTGAAAGTGTTTGGACTTTATCACACCATAGAGTGGGGAACACAAGCCCCCGGTGTATTATGCCGTACCAAAATATACGGGTGCCAGATATCATATAATGAGCATATATATATATCAAATGTGATGCAATTGCGATCATAAAGGCGCTGCATTATTAAGGAAAGAAAAGTCTGCTAGTAGAGCGGACTGATACAAATAGTGCGGTAAGCAAGGGATTTGGACTAAATAAACATGTCCCCCTCCAGGGATGAGCTGCGGATTTGGTGTATATAATCGAATTTAATGCTCGTAATTGAGACCACCTGAGTGTTCGGCGCGGCCTTCTTTAGTCCCTGACTATTGCATCATGAGTTCTGCAGGTTCACCGCCGGACAGGGCTTCTGGTTAACAGAGTCCTGTGTACAAAAAAGAAGAAAAATAATAAAAAAAAGAGGGGCACATTTGCGAGCCCCTGGTGTGGTCGAACCGCACTCTGGGTCCGTTGTGATCGTGCCCCCTCCCCTGTGCCCATGGCATCTCCAAAGCGTAATGATGTACGCGGAGTGTTATTCTTGCAATCATACGCGAGCGAGGGTTGGGGCCGCATTGCTACGCGTGCTCTGATCGCGCCAGGTGGTCTTGGTTGACATTGCTCCAGGCGCGCTTTGCTGTATCCGGCCGTTTAACGGCCGGACTCGAGAATGGCCTTTAGAAGGCTGCTCTATATTTCTGTCGCGAGAGCCGCTGTATGTTCCTCCGTTCGGAGGGAGCGTTCCGTATTCCCATTGACCGTGATGACTCCACGAGGGCCTGGCATCTTGAGCTTTAGGTATGCATAGTGCGGCACCGCGTTGAATTTGGCAAACGCGTTTCGCCCGAGCAGAGCGTGATAGCCGCTGCGAAATGGGACTATGTCGAAGATTAACTCCTCGCTCCGGAAATTATCCGGGGATCCGAAGACCACTTCCAGTGTGACTGAGACTGTGCAGTTGGCTTCCACTCCTGGTATGACACCTTTAAAGGTTGTATTTGTAGGTTTAATCCTTGATGGGTCTATGCCCATTTTGCGCACTGTATCCTGATAAAGCAGGTTCAGGCTACTGCCGCCATCCATCAGGACTCTCGTGAGGTGGAACCCATCGACGATTGGGTCTAAGACCAATGCGGCGAATCCGCCATGGCGTATGCTGGTCGGATGGTCTCTTCGATCGAAAGTGATCGGACAAGAGGACCATGGGTTGAACTTTGGGGCGACTGGCTCCATCGCATAGACGTCCCTTAGTGCGCGTTTCCTCTCCCTCTTGGGTATGTGGGTCGTGTATATCATATTCACCGTCCGTACTTGTGGGGGAAAACCCTTCTGTCCTCTGTTGTTCGGCGGCCAGGTCTCTTCCTCGTCGTCGCTATTTAGCCCCTTGTCATTGTTTTTGGCAATTAACTTGCCGGCCTGCTTGAACACCCAGCAATCTCTATTGGTGTGGTTAGCTGGCTTTTCAGAGGTGCCATAAGCGGTCGAGTATTCGGTCCAGATTGGACGGACCCGGAGTGGTTCTTTTAAATGGCTTCTTCCGCTGACTGGGTTTAGAGCCTCAGAATCCGGCATTGACTGCCGTATCCTCCTTATCGTCGCCGTTAATTTGGCGCTTGTTTTTGTTTCGACGTGACCTGCCATTGTTGTCCTTAGTATCCGGACTGCCAGAATTTTTACGGAGATTGTTGCTGCGGGCTAGCCAGCTGTCCTCTCCCGCACAAAAGCGGGTCATTAACGATGTGAGGGCTGCCATGGATTTCGGCTTTTCCTGGCCCAGGTGCCGGGCTAGCCATTCGTCCCGGATGTTATGTTTGAAGGCTGCAAGGGCCTCTGCGACCGGACAATCGACAATCCCCATTTCAACTACCGCAACAAGTAACAGATGAATCGTTGTTGTCCTAATGCAATAAAAAAGAGCAGGAGCGAGAAAGTGGGATTGTTTCAGAATGAACAAGGGGGTTTTGCTTGCCTGGCACTTCTGAAGATAGTATAGTTCTTCATCGGTGTCATCGATCACATCATCGAAACCACGTCTATCGAGAGGGGACAAGTTCCGGCAACAGAAAAGGAAACACAATCAATGCAATGCACAATATGATGCATGCTCATGACATGGCAACATGAGTGTGTTGGCCTAATGCAACTACAACCAGATGGGTTTGAGTTATTTTGAACCTAAGGTTTAAGTTCAAACTCAACCTATGAATTTATAAAGTGCATTATCATGTTTTGATATAAACAGCAGGTTTAAGTTGCTTAAACATGCATGAAACCAGTGCAGATGCATAGATTGCATTTTTCTGATCATTTTTCATATATAACTTATTTCATTTGGAGTTACGGTTGAATTTATATGATTTTTAGAAGTTTAAGCCTTTTTCTGGATTTTCTTGAATTATTTTAAATCCAGAAACTACTTATTGTGTCAGCATGACATAAGCGAGTCAACGGCGCACGGTCTAGGTCAAACTAACCTGTGGGGTCCACTAGTCAGTGACCCAGTGCTGGCTAGTGTCGCTGACAGGTGGGGTCAGGTCAACAGGCACGTCAGCAAGTCAGCACTGATGTGTGGGGCCGGTCAACGGGTGACGTGGCCAGGTCAAACTGACCCGTGGAGCCCGTGGGGTTAGTTTGGTCTAAGCAGGAGCTAAGCAGGGTTAATTAAGCAGTGGGGCCCATCCGTCAGGGAGCTATGGGGTTAGTTAGTAGTGTCATTAGCCACTTATGACGGTGCCACATCAGCTCGCCGGAGTGTCACCGGCGACGACCGAAAATGCGGCGGGGACGCACTGGGGTGGCTCAGGTTTCGCCTACAGGCCGTGGTTTGAGCCGCGGTTGGTCTCTATGGCTAGCTGGAGCTCGCGCGCATCTAATGGAGCAAGCAGTGTGTGCGGGGGTGGCCGGAGATGACGCCGACGAGCAGCGCGGCGGCGGCCGTAGCTCGGCGGTGCACGGGAATGCGGCTGCAGCATGCAAACGCACGAACTAATGCGCTCAAGAGCCTCTACGAGATGTCACAAGCACAACTAACGCGCACACGGGGCCGTTTGGTCACCGGGGCCACGCCGGCGACGATCTTGTGCGGCGGAGCATCTCGGCTCCGGTGGAGGAGGCATCTAGAGCTCGAAATCGGGCAAGGAGTTAGGGGGAAACGAAGCAGGGACTCACATGGAGTCGGTAGGGCGGCTCAGCAAGCTCGGGGAGGTCCGGACGGCAGCGGAATCACAGCGGCGATCGTCGGAACCCGAGGATGAAGATGACATCGATAGCGGCACTACGAGGGCCTTCCAGTCGCTTGGATCGGCGGGGACGGCGTAGCAGATGACGGCGGATCTCGTGGGCTGGTCGGGGGAGCGAGGGGGATGAGGTGGACACGGAGGTGGCGACGGCTACGCTCGGTGTGCTCCGGAGAGAGAAATAGAGGAGGGGGAGGAGCACAGGGAGAGTGAGAGGTGTCGGGGGGTTGCGTGGCATCGCGGAAGACGTCCAGGGCGACGAGGAGATAGCCAGGCAGGCAGCTGCCGGCATGGCTAGCTTCTCCTCTGCCTTCTGGCAGGAGGAAGAAGACGCCCCTGCCCTCAGTGGGCCGGCCAGGTGGCTGGGCTGCCAGGTGGGCTCGGCCTGCTGGAGGAGATGGGCCAGCTGCAGGTAGGTGGCCTAGGTGGGTTTTGTGCCATTTTTCTATTTTTTTTGTTTTCTATTTTACAAGTTTGTTTCTGGATTTAGTAAAATACAAAATCACTTCATAAAATCTTGAAATAGATTTATAGCCACTGTTTGAATTATTTCCAACAGCCCCCAAGTACTCCGAGGATTATTTGGACATTTAGAAATATTTATAAGATTTAAATGTCCAAATTCAAATACTTATGAATTAACTCAAAAATCCAAAATGAACTAAAAACATGTCCATCATTGTTGGCAAAAGTTTTCACCTTTATCAGAAATCATGAACATTTTTAAAGGCATTTTTGGGTTCTTTGAAAATGATTTTATTTGAACCTAGTTGAATTCATTTGGTGCTAGGGTTTAGTCAATCCCCACAAGCAAAGCTAAATCTAGGGTTGCGACAAAACGCTCCAGTTTATATAGACACCCCTTCCCTGGCTGGTGCTTTCATTGGTCTAGCCACACAGTTCGCGGCTGTCACGCACTGCTCGGACGAACCGCATTTGCAAAGTTCAATGCAGTGCCACACTATGCATACCTCAAGCTCAAGATGCCAGGCCCTCGAGGAGTCATCACGGTCAACGGAAACACCGAACGCTCCCTCCGAATGGAGGAGCATACAACGGCTCTTGCGGCGGAAGTGCGGAGTAGCCTCTTAAGGCAATTCTCAAGTCCGGCTGTTAAGCGACCGGACACCGTCAAGCACGCCCAGAGTAACCTACAACAAGACCACCTGGCACGTTTCGAGCACGCATAGCAATGTGGCCCCAACCCCAGCCCTCGCAAAATCGCGAGACCAGTACCACGCGTACATCACTACGCTCTAGAGGTGCCATGGGCATAGGGGGAGGGGCACGACCACGGTATGCCCAGAGTGCGGATCAACCACACCAGGGGCTCCCAAATTTGTCACTCTTTTTTTTCTCTCATTCTCAGGACTCCGTTTTCTAGAAGTCCTGTCCGGCAGTAGATCTGCCGAACTCACGATGCAACAACCAGGGAAGCAGAAAAGGTACAACGAGTATCCAGGTGGTCTCCATCATGAGCATTATACCTGTTTTACATACCATTCCGCAGCCTACCCCTGGAGAGGGACATGTTAAATAGTCCCACCCCTCGCCTATCGCACTATTTGTATCATTCTGCCTTCATTGCAGTATTTTTTGAATAAACAATGCATCGCTTTTTGCCTATCATTGCATTCCTATCCATATATGTTCACTTATGACATGTTGCACCCGTACACCTTGGTACGGCCAAATACACCAGGGGCTTAAGTTCCCCAAAGTATGGTGTGATAAGTCCGAACACTTTCACAAGTGCGGCACCCCGAACTTATAGCATTGTATGCATCGGCTCCGAATCATGTCTTGGGTCAATAGTTGGGTTTGCCCGGCTCCCATGTTTTGGTACCTTACGTTCCGTTATATCGGCTAAGGTAGCGCTGGGAGAACCACTGTGATTGTGCCCCAGTTGAGCTGGGTTGAGCACCTCAGTGGAGAAAGCTAAAACTGACCGTCATGATAAGGCGAGAGCTGGTTGCTGTTCGAGAGGTCTTTTCGAGTCCCTAAAGACTTATGCCGCTTAGAGCGAGGAGCCGGCTTTGTCCGGCCCCAGGCGTGGATAGTGCCCCGAATTTGGCCTTCCAGACACTAGGGGCTTCGCCGAAATTTAAAATTATAGAATTCTATGGCTAAGTGAGAGTGTTCAAGCCTTATAAGTCCGGTTGCCTCGTTCATTGTGTTGAGTGCCTCTCTAGAAGGACCCAAAAATGGGAACAAGAGCGCTCAAGTTTATCCCGAACACCCCAGCACTCGTGGCGTGGGGGCTAAAGCCAACGACTTGCCATCTCTCAGGTTTGATAAACGGCCGCATAGAAGGTAATATTTTAAATTAACAAGCATTGCTTAGCGCATACGAACAAAGTTTTCGGCGCACAGGATAACAAAATGCGAGTCTACTCAAAAATTACATCTTTGGAGCATTCACCCGCAATAATGCGGGCACCCTTCAGGATACCCTTATAATACATCTCGGGCGTGCGATACTCCTTGCCCGGCGGTGGCACGTCCGTCACAAGCTTCTCGGCGTCCATCTTGCCCAAGTGCACCTTAGCGCGGGCAAGGGCCCGACGGGCACCTTCAATGTAGGCGGAGTGCTTGATGATGTCAACCCATGGACAGGCGTCCACCGGCCGCCGCACCAGACCGAAGTAGCTCCCAGGCATGGCTTCTTTGGGCCACAGCCGAATTATGAGGCCCTTCATGGCCTGTTCGGCCACCTTGTGGAGCTCGACTAGCTGCTTCAGCTGGTCGCTCAGAGGCACCGGATGTCCGGCCTCAGCATACTGAGACCAAAACACCTTTTCCGTCGAGCTCCCCTCCACGGCTCTATAGAACGCGGCAGCATCGGACACGCTACGGGGCAGATCTGCGAACGCTCCTGGAGAGCTCCGAATTCGGGTTAGTAACAGGTAATTCACTTTTGCATGCTTGCTTTGCATGAAGAATGCCTTACCCGCCGCTATCTTCTTTACTGCCTCAATCTCCTGGAGAGCCTTTTGGGCTTCGGCCTTAGCAGCTTTGGCACTCTCAAGAGACGACGCGAGCTCGGACTCTCGAGTCTTCGAGTCACGCTCCAAACTCTCGTGTTTTACCATGAGAGCCTAGAGCTCTTGCCGCACCTACGCCACCCGCGCCTCCTGCTTCTCTCGCTCTGCGCGTTCCGCAGCCGCATTGCATTCGCCCGTGGACACCGCCTCCTTCAGGGTCGCCGCCTCGTTCGTCGCCCTGGAATACTCATGTTATTCCTGTCATTCTTTGGCAACCAAATCCTTTTCTATAAGGTACAACTTTAATAAGGTGTTACTTACCTTCCTGGTCCTCGAGCTGCTTCTTGGCACGGCCGAGCTCACTCTCGGACCACTCGAGGCTCTCCTTCAAGGCATTGACCTCCGCGGTTAGTGCGGCTGAGGTCAGCAGCGCAGCCTGCATTCCCATATTGACATATTTGTGTTAGACTCCTGCGTATATCTTTTTAGATCCTCAGTTCGGCTTTGCTTTCCAAACACCGAACAGAGCATCAGGGGCTACTGTCTATGCGGTACTATTTTTACATATCTTGAAACCCTTACCTCAAAGCCTGTTAGAAGGCTGGTACAGGCTTCGGTAAGCCCGCTCTTGGCAGACTGAACTTTCTGAATCACCGCACTCATAACAGTGTGGTGTTCCTTTTTGATGGAAGCGCCGTTGAGCGCCTACAGCAAATTATCCGGCGCCTCCGGTTGGACGGAGGTCACCAGCGCCGCAGTCCCGGCCTTCTTACGAAGGGGCCGCCCGTCGGACTCCGAAACCACTGAAGGTTCCGGTGCGGAGTCCGGTCCTAAGTCCGGGAGGTTGCCCTGTGGCACCTCCGGGGCCTCCTCCTCCTGGCCGGTCCCCTTCTGGGACCCCACGTTGGCATCGTCTGCGTCACGAGGGGAGGAGGCGGTCGGAAGTGAAGCGCTATTCAGATCCGACGAACCCAGGGACCCACTCGACGAAGCGGGGAGATCATCCTTGGGCGGGCTATATGGTGGTGTTCGGCATTAGAAGACACTATGCGGCGAAAGAAAAACATAAGTTATTCTGGGATCGGGACACTTACGATCTCGCCAGGGGCTTGGCCCTCGAGGGCCACTCCTCCTCGCCGTCGTCGGCGTTGGCGGAACAGTCCGGAGGAAGGGTCCTTCCCTTCTCTGACCCTTCGGCCTCCCCCGTCGGGGAAGCCTTCCTCTTCTTCTCTCCCCCCGCTGGGGGAGAGGCCTCTTTCTTCTCCTCCTCGTCTTCATGGGAGGAGTCCGCCTCGGATTCATCGGACGATGAGTCCGATAACAGCTGGCATTGGGAACTCCTCCGGGTTCCCGTGGCCTTCTTCTTGCCCTTCTTCTCCGGCACCACGTAAGGCGCCGGGACCAGCAGCCCTATCAAACGGGCATCCGTTGGGTCTTATAGAAGGGGATACGAACAGTTAACCTGTCCGGACATCTTCTGCCAGGCCTGTTAAAGGTATTGGGAGTTTAGATCCCACATAGAGTCAAACCATGGAAAGCAAGTTTCCCGTAAAGGATAATATAGCTTACCTCGCCAGCCTGACGCTACGAGCTGAATCCGCGATCTTCGGTAGCGGATGCGGGAGCCTCGGTGCCCTTGAACAGCACCCTCCAGGCCTCTTCGTACGTAGTGTCGAAGAGCCTGCTCAAGGTCTGGTGCTTTGCTGGATCGAACTCCCACAAGTTAAAATCCCCTTGTTGGCACGGGAGAATCTGGCGGATGAGCATGACCTGGACTACGTTGACAAGCCCTCCGAATCCCCTTGTTCACCAGGGTTTGGAGACAGGATTGGAGTCCAGTCAGCTCCTCCGAATTGCCCCACAACAGGCCCTTCTCTTTCTAGGAGGTGAGCCGCGTGGGGATGCCAAATCTGAATTCGGGGGCCACTGCCCATTCAGGGTCGCGCGGCTCGGTGACGTAGAACCACCCCGATTGCCACCCTTTGATGGTTTCCACGAAGGCGCCCTTGAGCCAGGTGACGTTGGGCATCTTGCCCACCATGGCGCCTCCGCACTCCGCTTGGCTGCCACCCACTACCTTCGGTTTGACATTAAAAGTCTTTAGCCATAAGCCGAAGTGGGGCTGGATGCATAGGAAAGCCTCGCACGCGATGATAAACGCTGAGATGTTGAGGATAAAATTCGGGGCCAGATCATGGAAATCCAGGCCATAGTAGAACATGAGCCCCCGGACAAAGGGGTGGAGTGGGAAGCCCAGTCCATGGAGGAAATGGGGAAGGAATACCACCCTCTCATGGGGCCTGGGGATGGGGATGAGCTGCCCCTCGTCGGGGAGCCAGTGCGCGATCTCGCTGGACAAATATCTGGCCTTGCGCAACTTTTTGATGTGCCCCTCCGTAACGGAGGAGGCCATCCACTTGCCTCCCGCTCCGGACATGGTTGGAGAAGGTTGAGGTGAGATGTGCGGGCTTGGGCGCTGGAGCTCGAGTGCGCGGAGATGGATACGCAAAGGAGGAAGAAGGCGTAGATGAGAAGGTGGATCCCTATCCCCTTATATATGGGCGGACCAAACTATGCGTCCCCACCAGCCCGGTAAAACTCGCTTATCTCGCAAGCGCCGCAATCAATGACGCGGTTGGGTTACCCACATCCGTATTGATGAGAATCCCAGAATAAGGGGACACGATCTCTGCTTTGACAAGACGTGCCAAGGAAACCGCTTCGCTAAACGCGCTGAGGTGGAACAATAAAAATGATTCGAGTAAAAGCTTGGCCGCGGTGTGACATCATGCCACGAAATACGTCAGCAGATTGAACTTGTGTAAATATTATTCTCTCTACAGTGGAATGTGGAATTTATTTTGTAGAGGCGGACACTATCCTGGCGTTCAATATCTTCTATGAATTATTCGGAGGAGGAACCCGCCTTGCAATGCCAAAGACAATATGCGCGCCGGACTCGTCGTCATTGAAGCCTGGTTCAGGGGCTACTGAGGGAGTCCTGGACTAGGGGGTGTCCGGATAGCCGAACTATCATCATTGGCCGGACTCCAAGACTATGAAGATACAAGATTGAAGACTTCGTCCCGTGTCAGGATGGGACTTTCCTTGGCGTGGAAGGCAAGCTTGGCGATGCGGATATGTAGATCTCCTACCATTGTAACCGACTCTGTGTAACCCTAGCCCTCTCCGGCGTCTATATAAACCGGAGGGTTTTAGTCCGTAGGACGAACAACAATCATACCATAGGCTAGCTTCTAGGGTTTAGCCGCCTTGATCTCGTGGTTGATCTACTCTTGTACTACCCATATCATCAATATTAATCAAGCAGGAGTAGGGTTTTACCTCCACCGAGAGGGCCCAAACCTGGGTAAAAACATCGTGTCCCTTGTCTCCTGTTACCATCCGCCTAGACGCACAGTTCGAGACCCCCTACCCGAGATCCGCCGGTTTTGACACCGACACTAGGGTTGTAAAAAGTCGGTTTACAGAGAAAGGAATCTTCATATCTGAATCACCAAGCTTTCCTTCCACGCCAAGGAGAGTCCCATCCGGACACGGGACGAAGTCTTCTATCTTGTATCTTCATAGTCCAACAGTCCGGTCAAAGATATAATCAGGCTGTCCGAGGACCCCTTAGTCGAGGACTCCCTCAAATACCATGCAAGCAGACACGTAAGATTTGCATGAAAAGGGAAGAGGAGTTCCATTTTTGGTTGTTAGTGCTGTGTCCTCTAGATGTCACAGTGATTTTCTGTTTTTACCGGGGGAACCGATGTTTTGGAGGAGGGCGGAGCCTTGGATGAACCCATGGCCAAATTGTTGATTGTGTTGCTGTCACATCCTGCATTTTGTAACATTTCATTTGCATTATTAAAGCATGAAAATTTGGACCAACAAAAACTTTGGCATTATTTGGCTTTTATTTGGAGTTGGTTTTCTCTTGGTGATTCTTTTTAAGTGCTCTTTAAAGTCAACACAACTCCACCTTATATAATTCATCTCCTTGCCCCAAACTTCTGCCCGATGATCATGCCATGTGTATAGAACAACATAGTATTTTCTTGCAAAAATAATTTGGCCAAATAGTATTTTCAAAAACTAGTTTTCGAAAAACCCCTAAATTGAGGTTTGCACTGCAAGTACTTGATTTGGGGTATGCAAAATATTTCAAAAAGTATATTTGAGACCTATTAGATATAGGACTCCCATAAACCACAAAAATATAATTTTAAAAGCTATTTTCCTATTTTATTTAAAAGCTTTTTCTTAAGGCCAGAAATGGTCTTTAATAGGGAAAAATTATTTTATTGTTTCAAAAATACTTGACAAAAATCAGGGAAACTCAGTGGACATATATTTTCCATATATAAGAGTTTCCACACATGGTCATGTTCAAAATATTGGACAAAACCTCCCAAAACCATTTCTGCCCATTTCAAGGAATGAAATATTTCTTCAGGAAATATTTTCAAAAAAATCCAAGGAAAATCCAACAAGTCACAAGTGCATATTGTGATCACCTTGCAAAGCCTCAAGTCAATTAAATTCATTTTGCTTCACCAAAATGCCCCAAAACCCTCTCTGACCAGAATCATATTTGAACAACTCTACATTGGAAACTTTCTCCTTTTGCTCTCAACCTTTGTGGGCATGTTTTAAATCCTCAATTATGACACTACACCAAGTGGTGCATCAAGGAGAAAAGATTTTCATGACTAAATCTTGGAAAATCCATTTCTGCTCATTTATAGGGTTTGCCAAAGTTACATTGGAAACTTTCTCCAAATGGACTCACAATTGGTGAACCACCTCAAATCTGTATTCCACTTGATCCTGTTAATTCTCATATCAAGTGGAATTCATTTGCATGCCCAAACCTGCATCAAACACCTTCTGCCATATTTCCAAAATCATTGTTTTGACCTCTTCCACTCTTCTCCTTGGTCTCAACTTTTTACCACAGGCCATCCTAGTCCCCTTCTACCCCCAGTAATAATGGAAACATTACAGCTCCATTATTGGGGGGTGAAAACCTCCCTCTCCCTTTCTGGACAACCCCTTTCTCTCTCTCCCTCAACCTCTCTCCTCTCCTACTGGCTATCTAGGGCATCCAATGCCCCTCCCCACTTCTTTACTCCCCCCTAGAGCCCCCAGACACTAGAGTCCAAGCCTAGAGCGCAAGAAAAGTAGCCATGCCGGCCATATGCACGCTCTGGAGCGTGCTACAGTGCGCTCCCGCACTGTAGCCGCCCCCTTCCAACCGCCTCCGGCCACCTCGGGCCTCCCCAGCGCGTCCGACGATGCTCCTCAACGTCCTCAACAAGCCACAGCGTGGTCGCCCTCCTCCCTCTCGCTCCTCTCGCCTCAGCTCAGACGCGCGCCGGCCGCCCGAGAGCTCCAATGAGCGGCCTCACACGCGCGGCGTCTCTGACCCCTCCCTGCTCTCTCCCTTAGCTCCCCTCGGCGTAGTCCACGCCCAGCAACACCCAAGACACGGCACCAGCTCCTCCCGAGCCTTGTGGCAGCGAGCAGGAGCTCGCCGGTGCACGGGTCCATGGCACCCCGCCGTTCACCTATTTAAAGGAATCCCCGAGCTCTCCTCTCCTCACCACTCGCTCTCTACACCACCCAACCATCCCCCTGCACCCCCAGTTCCTCTCCAGAGCCACCCGAGCTCGAGATCGAGCTCGAGCTCCGCCGCTTCGGCTCGCCGGAGTTCGCGAGGTACAGGCCGTCCCCGGCCCTCTTTCCTCTCGATCTGGAACCCCTGCAGCCCTCTGATCCTTTCCCCCTTGTTTCCCCTCTCTGTAGCAGCCGGAAACGGCCGGAATCGTCGACGCCCGAAGCCCCTCCGCCGCGTGACCTCGTCGCCGGCGAACCAGGAAACCCCGGCGACCGCAACCACCTCCGAACGGCGACACGACGCTGAGCCCAGCCGTGCCCTCGCCCGACCTCGCCGTGCCCTGCATCGTCGCCGGTGAGCACGCCAGCCGTCTGGACACGGGGTTAGTGATGACAGGTGGGCCCCACCTGTCAGCCTCTCCCCTCCATCGCCCCTCTCTCTCTTGCTGATGCCTGGGCCCCGCCCGTCAGGTTTAAACCTGGCGCGCACGCGCGTGCACCAACGCGCTGGGCCGCCTCATTGGCTGGGCCGCTACCCTGTAGCTATTCTGGCCCAGCAGGCATAGTGCCCGTTCCCCTTTTTCTATTCTGTCACACCTGTAAAAATTCCACAGGATAAAATACTTATCCAAATGCAATAATTCCAGTTCCTAAATTCTTTTAAGAATCCCACCTATTTAATGGTGCAACTTTCATTCAAACCCCACAACCTTTTCTTGACTGTAAATATTTAAATGTGATTTTAAGCATTTAAATATACCTTCCATTTTCCTATTCTGCTACTCTAAATCCAAAACTAGAAATTTTCCCCTTCTTAGTTTTCACCCTAGTATTTAACAAAAATGAGTTTGACATTTTTTGAGCACTTTGGTTTTTCTATTTTATTATTGTCTTATTTTTTTCTCATTATTATTTTGCGACGATAGATTGCGTTGCTGACGAAGGAGTTGGACTAGAGGACTTTGAAGGCCCAGAAGACTTTGTTGAGCCAGGCAAGCAGCCCTTTGACCATGTCTATGAAACCCTTTTTATGCATATCATATGGCACCATATTGTTGTTGCAACGGAATCATGATGAGGTAGTAACTACTTTGATGTTTTGCCACCGTACTTCCTCGTTGATACTTGCATTGTGCATGACCCTACGTTCTTATGAGGGTTATGCCGGTGGGAGTAGATAGGATGCTAAAGTAGTGCTACGCAAAAAGGGACGGGAATATGCATGGTGTAGGAGGCAAAGTATTTTCAAAAGACTTTTCGAAAACCCCGCCGGGTGCCACTTATGCCCAGGGGAGATGATGAGTTGGGTAGCCACTTGATGACGAAGTGGTGTACCGAGGCAAGTGTGTGTTGTTTTCAAAATGGATTGGTTTAAGTTGCGACTGTTATTCCAACCTTACATGCGCAACCACTCTACCCTTATATGGGAAAGGGCACTATTGATTACCTATACCGATACTAGCTTGGAGCCCACATTACTAGTGATGGGAGAGTTGTTGGTGCGCTCTCTCGGGACGGGGTCGTGCCAGGTAGGGCGGCCATGACTATTTTCACAGGGCACCGGACACACCGTTGGTACCCCATGCTTGTGGTATGTGATGAATATGGGAGCGAGGCTCCACAACTTTATGATGTGAAATGTTGAGCACGGGGGTTACTACCAATCGAGTGGACTCCATGTTAGTGTCGTCTAGGGAAAGGTAGTGATCGGGTGCATACCCCTGGTACTTGAGGTATCGCGGGTCGTGGATGACACGAAAGTTCCTTGGATCTTGTGGGTAAAGTGTGCAACCTCTGCAGAGTGTAAAACTATTCGAATAGCCTTGTCCATGGTCAAGGACAGTTGGGTAACCGCTCTTGGGCTATGTCCACATGTTTACAAACCGAGTGTGTGTGTTGATAAAACTACTTGGGTCAAGTCAAGGGACTTAACATGATTGAGTTGGGTTGGTGCCCACTCTATTTATGTTGATATCTGTAACCTATCCTCATGGTTACTTGATTTCTCTTGATGCATGTCTTACAAGTTGTTGAACATGTCATTGCACTCAAAACTAGCTTTCTGCAAAAAAAATTACCTATATTATCCATTGTTGTATCTTGAACCAAAACATGGGTTGCTTGCGAGTACATTCAAAGTACTCATTGGCTTACCACTGATTATTTAATTGGCCAGGCATGGAAGAACCAGAGTTCGAAGAAGAGTTCTTTGGAGACGAACATGTGAACTAGGTCGTTTCCCAGTCAGAATGCCTCTAGGGTTAAGGTAGATGGCATGGGTTCTACTTATCAACGAAGATTTCCGCTGCTTGTGTTTCATTTGATGTTCAACCCTTAAGGCTTATCAATGTACGTCCATAATGGTCATAATTTGTGTAAGACCGTATGTATGGATGTAAGACTCTTGTTATTCAGCTTCTGTGTGTTCAGTGAGCATTAATCTCTGGGATCACTGTACACGTGCATTCGGTGATCTCGACTTATGAGTCGGGGTCCCCACAGAGCTGGTATCAGAGCCATCTTGACTGTAGGAAGCCTTAGTTAGCATGGACGTTAGTTAGCTTGAGACCATCTAAAGTTCTCTTCTTTCCTGAAGCTTACCCAACCCAAAATATATTTCCCTTATTGACCTCTCCCATTCAACCTTTGTGGATGGCTGCCGTACCCGAAGACTTCTTGACCACCGGATTCCCCGTACTTCTCGAGGATAGCCTCAAGAAGTGTCAGTTTCACCGAGCCCCCATTTTCACCTACCATGAGCATTGGATCAATGACACCGAGACGGAGTATCATGTGGAAGTGATCGTGAAGGCTAATGACTCTCCAACAAGCTGGTTCTTCGAGGGACCCCAGATGGCAACTCTGGTTCTTGCCGTCGAGACGGCAACCCTCAAGGCACTCACCCGCCTCCGAGACCTTCTTCCAGAGATGGCAGACGCGTTGTCAACCCGCTTCTTGCCTTATCGGAAGGAAGGTGAGGATGAGAGCAGTGCACCAGCTCCACCATTAGAAGAAGGACTTCCACTCCGATTCCAGACCTACTTCAGCCTTTGTGCCGATAGTTTGGCACAACACTTGGCCTCGAAATCAATGGAGCTCTGAAGGGAACTTCATGAGACCAAGGCACTTATCCTCCAAGCTCAAGTGAAGACGGATAGGATCAAGAAAGAAGGTGCTCCCCTGGACAGCCCGCAATCGCATACAGAGGCGGAAGACCCCCAAAGGATGGAGAACCACCACAGCAACACTGCATGAGCGCAAGGGATTAATGCAAGCTCTTCACCACACCAGCAAAGCAACGCCGTATTGAGCTCCTCCACTCCCCCACCCCTTCAAGTGAAGAGGAAAGTCAGGATGCTGATGATGAGGAGGAAGACCTAGAAGAGCCAAACTACACGACCGAGCATTCCACCACTTAGGCATCATTCGCAACTTGGATATGCCCGTTAGTAACCCCTACGGTAGGATAGGTCGTGTACCCCTATGCGAAGTCGAGTCTTTGTGATTGTTCATATAAAACCATGTAGTGTTGTGTTTCCTTTTAATGTGTTTGATGGACGTCGTGCTTTCCTTCGGGAACTTGTAAGCGACTACATCACCCATTTGGACTTTAATGAATGTGTTTGGCCCTTTTGGCCCTTGCATGAAAACAATTAGTGTCATACCAACCCCCTTACTAGGCGTCCCATCTATATTGCTTTCCCCATCTTTCCCAATCATGAGACCTTGACCGCTCCAATAGGATGCCTGTTGTAACACGTATTGGTACCTCTACCCAGCAGCAAGAAGCCGGAGGTTCTGCTGAAGCAGGAGTCAGCCAGGACCAAGCCCGAGGACAGACTCCACCCCCACCACCTCCTCCAAGCATGGACATGGCTCAGCTTCTCCAAGCCTTCCGAGAGGAACACCAAGCCAACACTGCAGCCCTCCAGATGATTGCTCAAGCTGTCAATCGCCAGCCGGCGGGACACGGAAATGGACGTTCCATGTTGGTGGAGTTCAAGAAGCATGCACCACCCACCTTCATCGAGACTGCTGAACCCCTGGATGCAGACGATTGGGTCCACACCATTGAGGATCTGCTGGAACTAGTCGGATGCACTGAGGACCATGAGAAGGTGGCGTATGCTGCTACCTGTCTCGAGGGCACTGCTAGAGCTTGGTGGGATGGATTCAAGGCCATGCATGCTGAGCAAAACATCACTTGGAATGACTTCAAGGAAGAATTCCGCAAGGCCCACATTCCTTCTGGAATCATGGCCAACAAGAAGCGTGAGTTCTGAGCCCCAAAGCAAGGAAGTAGCACTGTCAAGGAGTACATGCAGAAATTCAGTGTTCTCTCAAGGTATGCTCCTGAGGATGTCAGCACTGATGCTGCCAAAAATGAGCGCTTCATGGAAGGCCTTAACCAGACTCGGCAGTACTCGCTTGTTGTGTGTGACTGCCCGACCTTTCCTGATCTGGTGAACAAGGGACTCATTCTTGAGGACAAGCGACGTGCTTTGGATGATACCCGTAAGCGCAAGATGATCAGCAAGGGTAGCTCCAGCAACCAGAAGCCTCGCCCGTGGTAGCCAGCCCCGGTCAAGCCAACCTGTCAGAAGCCAAGAGCTCCTGCACCCCGCACCAACTATCCACCTCAGCAGTATGCCAACCCCAGGCCAGCTTACAACAACCACAATAACAATGCCGACAAGAGCAGCAACCCCAACCAAGTCAGTTGGTTTGGATGTGGTCAGCCAGGACACTACTCCAAGTATTGCCCCAACAAGAAGCCCGAAGCCCCGCGCACCAATGCCCAGAATCCAGGACAAGGCCGTGGAATGCCACCAAGGAACCAAGCTCCCCGCAACCTGCCCAACAACAGCAAGGGTCATGTGAATCATGTTACTGCAGAAGAAGCCGAGGAAGACCCGGACGTCATGCTGGGTACGTTCCTTGTCAATTCAGCACCTGCATCTGTCTTGTTTGATTCTGGAGCCACGCATTCATTTGTCACCCAAAAGTTTGCATTAAAAAGTGGCATGACCCCTACACCCTTGAATAACCCTATGGTGGTACAAACCCCCGGAGCATAGATGAGAGCCAAGGTAGGATGTAAAGGAGTCAGGATTGTCATTAATGGGGTAGACTTCCTAGCAGACCTTATCATCTTAAGATCACAAGGCTTGGATGTGGTCTTAGGAATGGATTGGCTCATCAAGCACCAAGGCTTGCTAGATGGTGCCAGCCGGACTGTCACTATGACCAATGACCAAGGAGTCGAAGTTAAATTTGCCTCCAACCCCTCCTCTGCTCAATCCAACCAAGTCAACTGTCTGACTGAAGTTGAATTGGAGCAAGTGCCAGTAGTATGCGAATACCCTGATGTCTTTCCTGATGAGCTACCGGGAATGCCCCCTGACCAGACATTGAGTTCATCATAGAGCTCATACCCGGAGCGGGACCCATCTATAAGAAGCCTTATAGAATGGGATTGGAAGAGTTGGCAGAATTGAAGAAGCAACTGGAAGAGCAGTTGAGGAAGGGATTTATCCGCCCTAGTGCCTCCCCTTGGGGATCACCTTTTCTGTTTGTGGCAAAGAAGGACGGTACCATTCGCTTGTGCATTGACTACCGCTCCCTCAATGAAGTTACAATCAAGAACAAGTAAACACTTCCCAAGATTGAAGATCTGTTGATCAACTCAATGGGGCCAAGGTGTTCTCCAAGCTCGACCTCAGATCTGGGTACTACCAGTTGAAAATCAGACCCCAATATATTCCTAAGATGGCATTTGTAACCAGATATGGCCTGTATGAGTGCACGGTCATGTCCTTTGGATTGTCCAATGCCCCAGCTGACTTCATGTATCTCATGAATAAGGTCTTCATGGAATATTTGGACAAGTTTGTCGTTGTCTTCATTGATGACATTCTTGTCTTCTCGAAGACGGAAGAAGAGCATGAGCAACACTTGAGGATGGTCCTAGACAAGCTTCGAGAGCACCAACTGTATGCCAAGTTCAGAAAGTGCGAATTTTGGCTGCGTGAAGTTGGATTCTTGGGTCATGTTTTGACCAAAGAAGGATTGTCGGTCGATCCCGCTAAGATTGAAGCCGTGACTGAATGGCAACCCCCAAGCAATGTGAAGGAAGTCATAAGCTTCCTCGGACTCGTAGGATATTACCGCAAGTTCATTGAAGGATTCTCAAGCATTGCCCGACCCATGACTTAGCTCTTGAAGAAGGACAAGAAGTTTGAATGGACGCCGAAGTGCGAAGAGAGCTTCCAGGAGCTGAAGAAGAGACTGACCACCGCCCCAGTTCTGGCCACACAAGATATACACAAGGAGTTTGTGATATATTGTGATGCGTCAAGAACCGGACTGGGAGGTGTTCTGATGCAAGAGGGCAGAGTCGTAGCTTACCTTTCAAGGCAACTACGGCCTCATGAAGAAAACTATGCTACTCATGATCTTGAGTTAGCAGCAGTGGTTCACGCCCTGAAGACATGGCGATATTACCTCCTAGGGAAGTGGTGTGAGATATACATGGATCACAAAAGTCTGAAGTATATTTTCACTCAGAAGGAATTGAACATGAGGTAGAGAAGGTGGCTAGAGTTGATCAAGGATTATGACCTCAGTGTTCAATACCACCCTAGGAAGGCTAATGTGGTAGCAGATGCATTAAGCAGGAAGGCTTGTTCCTTAAATGCTATGCTTAAGGACAAGCTACCCGCCTTGTATGATGAACTTGAAAGCTTCGGGTTGCAACTGGTTGCACCAGGATTCTTGGCCAACCTCAAAATTAGGCCTACCTTGATGGATGATGTTAAAAAAGCTCAGAAGGGACACGAAAGTATTGAAGGCATCAAGAGGAAGATCAAGGCAGGCAAAGCCCCAGGATTCTCAGAGGATGAGCAAGGAATTGTGTGGTTTGGGAATCGCATTTGCGTACCCAATAAGATTGAGCTCAAGAGTTTGATCTTGCAAGAAGCTCATGACACCCCATATTCCATCCACCCCGGAGGAACCAAGATGTATCAAGACCTAAAGGAAAGATTCTGGTGGCATGGCATGAAAAGGGAGATTGCCACCTATGTTGCAAAGTGTGATGTTTGCCAAAGAGTCAAGGCTGAATATCAGCGACCTACTAGATTGCTCCAACCACTCAAGGTTCCCGTGTGTAAATGGGATAAAGTCGGAATGGATTTCATCACTGGACTACCTAGATCAAACAAGGGACATGACTCCATCTGGGTCATAATCGACCATTTGACCAAAGTAGCCCATTTCATTCCTGTCAAAATGACTTACAAGGGAAACCAGCTAGCCGGCCTATACATCAACAGAATCGTAAGCCTTCATGGTGTTCCCAAGGAGATTGTGTCAGATCGAGGAACCCAGTTTACCTCAAGGTTCTGGAAGAAGTTCCAAGAGGCCATGGGGACCAAGTTGTCCTTCAGCACTGCTTTCCACCCACAGACCGGAGGTCAGGCAGAATGAGTGAATCAGATACTCAAAGACATGCTCCGAGCCTATGTCTTAGCATATGGAGCTAGGTGGGAAGATTGCCTCCCTTTCGCCGAGTTCTCTTACAACAACAGTTATCAGTCAAGCCTTCAGATGGCAGCATTTGAGGTGTTATACGGACGGAAGTGCCGCACACCCCTCAATTGGTCAGAGACCGGAGAAGGACTTGTCTTTGGGCCCGATATCCTCTGTGAAGCAGAAGAGCAAGTCCAGCTTGTCAGAGAGTGTTTGAAGACTGCCAAGTCAAGGCAGAAGAGCTACGCTGACTCACGTCATAGAGACGTAAACTTCCGAGTTGGAGACCAAGTCTATCTCCGGGTCACACCTCTCAAGGGAACCCAGCGCTTCCATGTTAAAGGGAAACTCGCACCAAGATACATCGGTCCCTTCAAGATCACTGGACGATGAGGAGAAGTGGCTTACCAGTTGGAACTGCCACCTGAACTATCCGATGTGCACAACGTATTCCACGTGTCACAACTCCGGAAGTTCCTCCAAGTTCCAGTCAAGCCTGATCTCTACAAGGACGTCAATCACCAAGCCATTGACCTTCAGCCTGATTTGACCTACCGTGAGAGGCCCATCTGCATTTTGGATGAGGCTGAGTGACACACTCAAAGCCGCACCATCAAGTACTTCAAGGTCCAGTGGAGCAACCACACTGAAGCAGAAGCCACCTGGGAACGTGAAGACTACCTTAGATCCGAGTTTCCGTCTCTCTTTAAAGACTAGTTTACGAATCTCGGGGACGAGATTCTTGTAAGGGGGGTAGGTCTGTCACACCCTGCATTTTGTAACATTTCATTTGCATTATTAAAGCATGAAAATTTGGACCAACAAAAGCTTTGGCATTATTTGGCTTCTATTTGGAGTTGGTTTTCTCTCGGTGATTCTTTTTAAGTGCTCTTTAAAGTCAACACAACTCCACCTTATATACTTCATCTCCTTGCCCCAAACTTCTGCCCAATGATCATGCCATGTGTATAGAGCAATATAGTATTTTCTTGCAAAAATAATTTGGCCAAATAGTATTTTCAAAAACTAGTTTTCCAAAAACCCATAAATTGAGGTTTGCACTGCAAGTACTTGATTTGGGTATGAAAAATATTTCAAAAAGTATATTTGAGACCTATTAGATATTGGACTCCCATAAACCACAAAAATATAATTTTAAAAGCTATTTTCCTATTTTATTTAAAAGCTTTTTCTTAAGGCCAGAAATGGTCTTTAATAGGGAAAAATTATTTTATTGTTTCAAAAATATTTGACAAAAATCAGGGAAACTCAGTGGACATATATTTTCCATATATAAGAGTTTCAACACATGGTCATGTTCAAAATATTGGACAAAACCTCCCAAAACCATTTCTACCCATTTCAAGGATTTGAAATATTTCTACAGGAAATATTTTAAAAAATCCAAGGAAAATCCAGCAAGTCACAAGTGCATATTGTGATCACCTTGCAAAGCCTCATGTTAATTAAAGTCATTTTGGTTCACCAAAATGCCCCAAAACCGTCTCTGACCAGAATTATATTTGAACAACTCTACATTGGCAACTTTCTCCTTTTGCTCTCAACCTTTGTGGGCATGTTCTAAATCCTCAATTATGACACTACACCAAGTGGTGCATCAAGGAGAAAAGATTTTCATGACTAAATCTTGGAAAATCCATTTCTGTTCATTTGTAGGGTTTGCCAAGGTTATATTGGAAACTTTCTCCAAATGGACTCACAATTGGTGACATACCTCAAATCTATATTCCACTTGATCCTGTTAATTCTCATATCAAGTGGAATTAATTTGCTTGCCCAAACCTGCATCAAACACCTTCTGCCATATTTCCAAAATCATCATTTTGACCTCTTCCACTCTTCTCCTTGGTCTCAACTTTTTACCACAGGCCATCCTAGTCCCCTTCTACCCCCAGTAATAATGGAAACATTACAGCTCCATTATTGGGGGGTGAAAACCTGCCTCTCCCTCTCTGGACAACCCCTTTCTCTCTCCCTCAACCTCTCTCCTCTCCTACTGGCTATCTAGGGCATCCAAGGCCCCTCCCCACTTCTTTACTCCCCCCTAGAGCCCCCAAACACTAGAGTCCAAGCCCAGAGCGCAAGAAAAATAGCCATGCCGGCCATATGCATGCTCTGGAGCGCGCTACAGTGCGCTCCCGCACTGTAGCCACCCCCTTCCAACCGCCTCCGGCCACC
This sequence comes from Triticum timopheevii, assembly GCA_963921465.1. NCBI lineage: Eukaryota > Viridiplantae > Streptophyta > Magnoliopsida > Poales > Poaceae > Triticum > Triticum timopheevii. Next base: position 239,108,394 of record OY997264.1, on the reverse strand, counting down.
TCGGGCCTCCCCAGCGCGCCCGACGATGCTCCTCGACGTCCTCAACACGCCACAGCGTGGTCCCCCTCCTCCCTCTCCCTCCTCTCGCCTCAGCTCACACGCGCGCCGGCCGCCCGAGAGCTCCAATGAGCGGCCTCACACGCGCGGCGTCTCTGATCCCTCCCTGCTCTCTCCCTTAGCTCCCCTCGGCGTAGTCCACGCCCAGCAATACCCAAGACACGGCTCCAGCTCCTCCCGAGCCCTGTGGCAACGAGCAGGAGCTCGCAGGCGCACGGGTCCACGGCACCCCGCTGTTCACCTATTTAAGGGCCTGCCCGAGCTCTCCTCTCCTCACCACTCGCTCTCTACACCACCAAACCATCCCCCTGCACCCTAGTTCCTCTCCAGAGCCACCCGAGCTCGAGATCGAGCTCGAGCTCTGCCGCTTCGGCTCACTGGAGTTCGTGAGGTACAGGCCGTCCCCGGCCCTCTTTCCTCTCGATCTGGAACCCCTGCAGCCCTCTGATCCTTTCCCTCTTGTTTGCCCTCTCTGTAGTAGCCGGAAACGGCCGGAATCATCGACGCCTGAAGCCCCTCCGCCCCATGACCCAGTCGCCGGCGAACCAGGCAACCCCGGTGACCGCAACCACCTCCACCAGAATGGCAAGACGACGCTGAGCCCAGCCGTGCCCTCGCCCGACCTCGCCGTGCCCTGCATCGTTGCCGGTGAGCATGCCGGCCGTCTGGACTCGGGGTTAGCGATGACAGGCGGGCCCCGCCTGTCAGCCTCTCCCCTCCATCGCCCCTCTCTCTCTCGCTGACGCCTGGGCCCCGCCCGTCAGGTTTAAACCTGGCGTGCGCGCGTGCACCAGCGGGCTGGGCCTCCTCGCTATCTGGGCCGCTGCCCTGCGGCTGTTTTGGCCTAGCAGGCACAGTGCCCCTTCCCCTTTTTCTTTTCTGTCACACTTGTAAAAATTCCACATGATAAAATAACTATCCAAATGCAATAATTCCAGTTCCTAAATTCTTTTAAGAATCCCACCTATTTAATGGTGCAACTTTCATTCAAATCCCACAACCTTCTCTTCACTGTAAATATTTAAATGTGATTTTAAGCATTTAAATATACCTTTGTAAATCCATTTCTCCTATTCTGCTACTCCAAATCCAATACTAGAAATTTTCCCCTTCTTAGTTTTCACCCTAGTATTTAACAAAAATGAGTTGACATTTTTCTGAGCACTTTGGTTTTTCTGTTTTATTATTGCCTTATTTTTTTCTCGTTATTATTTTGCGACGATAGATTGCGTTGCTGACGAAGGAGTTGGACCAGAAGACTCTGAAGGCCCAGAAAACTTTGTTGAGCCAGGCAAGCAACCCTTTGACCATGTATATGAAACCCTTTTTATGCATATCATATAGCACTATATTGTTGTTGCAACGGAATCATGATGAGGTAGTAACCACTTTGATGGTTTGCCACCGTACTTCCTCGTTGATACTTGCATTGTGCATGAACCTACCATCTTATGAGGGTTATGCCGGTGGGAGTAGATAGGATGCGAAAGTAGTGCTACGCAAAAAGGGACGGGAATATGCATGGTGAAGGAGGCAAAGTATTTTCAAAAGAATTTTCGAAAACCCCACCGGGTGCCACTTATGCCCGGGGGAGATGATGAGTTGGGTAGCCACTTGATGACGATGTGGTGTACCGAGGCAAGTGTGTGTTGTTTTCAAAACGGATTGGTTTAAGTTGCGACCATTATTCCAACCTTACATGCGCAACCACTCCACCCTTATATGGGAAAGGGCATTATTGATTACCTAGACCGATACTAGATTGGAGCCCGCATTACTAGTGATGGGAGAGTTGTTGGTGCGCTCTCTCGAGACGGGGTCGTGCCAGGTAGAGCGGCCATGACTGTTTTCACAGGGCACCGGACACACCGTTGGTACCCCGTGCTTGTGGGATGTGATGAATATGGGAGTGAGGCTCCACAACTTTATGATGTGAAATGTTGGGCACGGGGGTTACTACCAATCGAGTGGACTCCATGTTAGTGTCGTCTAGGGAAAGGTAGTGATCGGGTGCTTACCCCGGGTGCTTGAGGTATCGCGGGTCGTGGATGACACGAAAGTTCCCCGGATCTTGTGGGTAAAGTGTGCAACCTCTGCAGAGTGTAAAACTATTCGAATAGCCTTGTCCAAGGTCAAGGACAGTTGGGTAACCGCTCTTGGGCTACGTCCACATGTTTACAAACCGAGTGTGTGTGTTGATAAAACTACTTGGGTCAAGTCAAGGGACTTGACATGATTGAGTTGGGTTGGTGCCCACTCTATTTATGTTGATATCTATAACCTGTCCTCATGGTTACTTGATTTCTCTTGATGCATGTCTTACAAGTTGTTGAACATGTCATTGCACTCAAAACTAGCTTTCTGCAAAAAAAAATACCTATATCATCCATTGTTGTATCTTGAACCAAAACATGGGTTGCTTGCGAGTACATTCAAAGTACTCATTGGCTTGCCACTGGTTATTTAATTGGCCAGGCATGGAAGAACCGGAGTTCGAAGAAGAGTTCTTTGGAGACGAACATGCGAACTAGGACGTTTCCCGGTCAGAATGCCTGTAGGGTTAAGGCAGATGGCATGGGTTCTACTTATCGACGAAGATTTCCGCTGCTTGTGTTTCATTTGATGTTCAGCCCTTAAGGCTTATCAATGTAAGACCATAATGGTCATAATTTGTGTAAGACGGTATTTATGGATGTAAGACTCTTGTTATTCAGCTTCTATGTGTTCAGTGAGCATTGATCTCTGGGATCACTGTAATCATGCATTCGGTGATCTCGACTTATGAGTCGGGGTCCCCACAGTTGCGGTGGCCGTCTGTCGGCGAAGGGGAAGCAGATCCGAGGCGGTGAAGGACGGCGTAGCGGGAACAACTCTAGTGCGTTGGACGGTGGCGAAGTTGGAGCGGCAGCGGTGAGGCGCAGGACGGTGTGGTTGAACTAGCTTGGGTATGGCGCACGTCGGCGTCCTGGAGGCAGCTCGGCCTCGGCTTCAACTACTAGCCATGGAGGGAGTTGCGGTTGCGGTTGCGGTGGAGGACGACATAAGGGTATCGGCTCCACTGTGATGGAGGAGGGCGGCGGTTGATGGGTGGGATGGAATGGCGGACGAAGGACGCCGGGGTTTCGCGGTTGGTGGAGAGGTAGTTTTGGCGCCCACGGACTACGAATGGGGAATCGAACGGGGGGGGCGGGAGCTAAGGGAAAACCATGTTTCAGTCTGGGATGCACTTGTTTTTGGTTTTTTTGAACAAATGGGACGCGCTTGTTTGAAATTTGGTGAAGTACAAACTTTGCCCCCTTCTTAAATTTCGGACCTACTGCAGGTCGGGGGTAGGATGGTAATCCTAGGTGTCCCAAATTGTGGGCGGGAGCGATTTCGGCCACGCGCATGTGTGCTTAGGAGGCCATTATGTATGAGTGTTTTTGGAGGCGGTTGCGTGGCATCTAGATGAAGCTACAAACCTAGCCCGGTTTAGAACTTTGGACATCGGGCCATTAGGTTTCACGGGTCGGAGTTAGAAAAGTAATTTCCTTCTACCAAACATTGGTCTCATCCGGTTTCGGGCGAGTAGAGGCTGTTTTGGCGCTCGTTTGAAATTTTGAAACAGAAGCATTCACATTTAGAGTACTCCCTCCGTTTTTATTTACTCTGCATATTAGGGTTGACTGAAGTCAAATTTCATAATGTTTGACCAATATTATAAAAAATAGTTTAAACATTTATCATAACAAATCTATATGATGTGAAAGTACATTCAATAATAAATCTAATTTTATTGATTTGTTCTTGCTTATGTTAATATTATATTATAAACTTGGTCAAAGTTTATAAAGCTTGACTTTTACCAAAGCTAATACATGGACTAAATAAAAATGGAGCGAGTACTCTTGAACTTTGAGGATTGACCTAAATAGACAACGTTAAATTTGACCTTGTATGTTTGAAAATCTCATGAAATTATGTGCTTGTTTTTGAAACTTTAACACTTGATAATCCTATAACTACGATTATTTTGGAATGGAGGAGGTAACTTTGAGTCTATTTTGTACATGACTATATATGCTATTATGTACAAAAGCAGAGCAAAGATTGGTGGCCCCCATAATTTAGGTATGATTTACAAATGCCACGATATTGAATTCAAATAATTAAATGGACTTCGTGTTGAACTCGAATTTTTTAAACCACCTTAAGTTGAATTCAAATGTATGCTAGTTCATAGCTAGCTATTTATAATGTTCATTGTGTAACTTTTGTATGTATAATGTTCTTTACACACACACACCATGAACTATACTCACGTTTATATTCGATTGCTAAAGCTATGCATTGTCTGGAGTTCAAAATACTAACTCTGTGGATCAATTATGTCGAGTAATAACATAGACATGCTCAAATTCGATAGAATATAGATGTCTCATGGATCAATGATTGATCCTTACATGAATTGAAAATATCATGATCTCATCCTAATATTTGGATACAACTTATATTTTTAATCAATGTGTACATCAGTCTTTTACGTGTAGTTTCACTCTCCATAGGCCCCTCCTCACACACACGCTGACTTTCTCTCTCACACATACGTGCACACGATGTATATGCATCGGTGGTCTCTCACGCACTCTCCCCCGAGGTATCTTTCTCGCACACATGCTCTCGATATAGCCCTCCCTCACTGTCGTAACAATTTACGACTGCTTTCACTATCCTTTATCACAAGCACTCTTCCTCTCACAAGCATACACAAGCACAATCCCCATCGACCCTTTCTATATACATAGACCTGCATACGTGTCTCCCACACACAAATTATCTTCAGTCCTATCTCTCATGCATTATCTCCACCTATCTTACTAATTGACGAGTATGATTCTAGCAAAGCATTCTTTAGGATGCCCCTTCAAGTTAGGTTCGATAAATAGTAATATCAGAGATAAGGGGTTACCTTAGTCCAGGGACCTAGGGTTACAAATCCTAGCCTGCTTTGTTAGTGGACACAGAGTCCTTCATGACTCTGTTATCTTTGTCTTGTACGGCTAGTCCTCAATGGGTCTCCCTAAATGCGTCACGGGCCGACCAATGTGGCGCAAGACGGAACCGAGCCAAGGGCCTCACCTTGGACTACCATACCTCACGCAGTGACGCACCCTAAGCCCCTAAGTCTCGTTATCTTCTCACACCCACACATACTAACACAGACACCACACAAAATATATTTTCCCCATGCCTCTATTCCCTCCCCCCTTGCATATACACACTCGAGGGCATCTCCCGCCATGACATCTTATTCGTCTCTCTCTCTCTGTCTAGACCTCTCATTACTCGTGCTATCTCTTCCCCTCCCCCCCCCCGCCCCCCCGCGCCGCCGGCCCCTCTATCCATTCCTCTCTCGAATAGATAATACATACATATACCTCTCTAGGCCCTGCCAAATACATCAACTACACATTCACACATGTTACATCATGTACCCCATTGATCTAAAAAGCCCTCTGTTCATGTTTATTTCGCATACAACATTCCTTTTGAATAAACCCACACCAAGTGTGGCCAAAAAATTATTTTAGAATTTCTACATATATACAACATACAAAGTTATAGGGAGGAGTATCAACGTTAATTTGCATTGCATGGTGCCCCCAATGATATTTATTCCGAACTATGAATTTTTATATGTTTATACTATACATAAAGTTATTCATAATAAAGATAAACGAAGAGCATCTCTCTCTCTCCATCGCATACACCCTCTCTACGCCCCTTTCACGTACGCACACAAACTATCTCCAGGTCCTCTAAGAGTACGCCCCAAGCACATTCACACATGTTTCATCTTTCTCTCGTGATATATATAATGATGATCATTGTATTTGAAGCAAAAGCACGATGCATACATTGGACTTCAGAATCCACTCATTACAGTCACCATTTATGTTTTCTGGTTATTATATAGTCACAGGCTCACCGTATAGCTCTGAATTTGCAGAAGACACGACTAGTTGACCAGTTAAACGCTCGACGTGGCACCTCTAGTGTTGCATCACATTAGCTCACTACCATTGGGCCCACCTGTCGACGTGTATAAGAATGAAAACAAACGATAAAAAAATATTGGACGGTCGTTCGAAGTCATCACCACGGGCACAGCAGACAAGGTGGCCTTGCATTGGTATGCTGAGCCATCTGTTTTAATATGCAGGAGCTGGTATGGTGATTATACACACAGGCACACATGCACACGAATTGCATGCACGCAACACTCACACGAATACAAGCAGCAACGCACGGACGCAACACTCACACGTACACACACAGCCACGCACGCACGCAACACTCACACGCACACAAGCATGCATGCATGCACACACCACATGACCAACACACACTCTCATGCTCAAGTGCTCAACCTACACATGCATGCGCACACATCAGGCCCTAACTGACACATACACAACCAGGTGGTTCCTGCGCATGGGTTGGAGTCCTGTCGCGCCTGCATAAATTTGTGTTTATCTGACCTTTTTCCTATGCGAACTGACAGGTGGGACCCACAAGGAACATGGACAATTTAACTAGTCAACATAGTGCCGCGCATACTATTTGGCAGGTCAACAGAGTGCAATCCGATGCTAAATGGTGAGCAAGTCACCGTATAATCACCGCAAAACATATATAGTGATTGTAATGAGCGTATTCTGAAGTCCAGTGACCGTATCACGCTTTTCGCTTGAAATACACAGACCGCCCATGTATTTATCTCTTCTCTCGCTATCTCAGTGGAGCCAAGTAGGCCAACGTGCCAGCACCTAAATTGGCGCACGCCACCCCATTATTGTTGTATTGGTTTCGTAAGAGCTAACAAGCATTCAAGTCTACTGTACAAAATGTAGATATGAGTTACAAATGCTATGAAGACGAACACAAATATTTGAATCCACTTTATTCCCAATTTCTCTCTGCAGGGCCTCCAAAAGTACATCTCTACACGTTCTCGCATGTTGCACCTAACAACCATGCCATATAGCACTACTACTACACCCTAACACAATAAATCATTTGTGTTTTTAGTTTTAATAGATCTCATATTGTTACTTAATTATTCAGTTTGCATACATTAAAATTGTCTCTGAAATATATGGCTAGTATCATCCACCACGCGGGAAAAATCCCGCCCTTTCCTGTTTAATCGGGTTTCATCGTTGGATCGTGTGAAACAGCAAAACTATAGTAGTACTACAGTACAAGTAATAGTACACTGGGCCACCGTGTCGTGTACTCCTCCGTCGTAAGAGTTGAGTGCTCGCTTTCATAAATGTTCTAGTCCCTTTCGCCGACATGTGGGACATCAAACAACTGGGTCCACGTGCTATTCTGATATAACAGTGCAGAGCAGCAGTGGTGAAGCATGCCATTCTTGGCGCCGGCGTAGTAATGAGCGATGAGGCGTCAAATCACAAAGCCGCACCTTTTCCGTAGTTAAGTTGGAGGAATGAAATAATCTCTACTTATAATCCTATAAAAGACTCGGTTGGTGATCATGATGTGTCTTCCATCCACCATTTGTGACCATTAGATCTGCATCTAAAGGCTGTGATGTAAGTTGTGGCCTTTTTGCAACAATCCTCACTTCTCTGCTCCAGTTTACACAAAACCCTTTAGTATCTTAAAACCAGCCATATTCCTCCCTTACCTCATCAAAACAGCCCAAAGAATATATTTGGTGTGAAACATAAGATATTTTTAGTGATATGTATATCAAAACTAAACTATTTTCTTTCAAATTTGTGAATATGTATTATTCTACTTTGGATCCGTTGCAATGGACGAGCTCATTGCTATAGTGATATTTCTCTTGCATCGTCACAACAAACACCTATTGTACTTGTCCGGGTCGGATGCTCGCAACGCGATGACCTGAATTCGAATTCTGTGCTAAAGTTTAGTTTTTTTTACATTTTTTTATATATACTCCTTTCGCTACTATACTGATAGTGGAACCCACAGAGTACTTAGAATACAAGATTAAGGATGGATTTGTTTCTTATTAACTTTTTGTATGACTCTGTAGCCAGCCTGCAAGTCATGTACACACTGTACTGACAGTGGAACACACAGAGTACTTAAAATACAAGATTTCTCGGCTTGCATGCTGGTTTAACGGGGGCGTTTGATGGAGGCGAGGAGGCGTGTTCATCCGGGCGTGCAACTGGCGGCACCGTACTATTCTATTTAACAGCGGGCGGTGCAGTTTGTGATACGGGTTTAATGTAGACGAGGGAGAGGGTAGTGGTCCCCAAATATTGAATGGCCAATGGTGCATCCTCCTTCAATTAGCATCGTGAATGCATGAGGGAAGTAATGGGAGGAGGACAGGGAAAAGAGGTAGCACGGTGTGAATGCAACGCAATTTTCACTCATATAAAGGCCCCCCTCCGTTTCAATGCATCTACCACATCGTACGCAACTAAGTACCTACACTATGCGCAAATGTTCTCACTCGAGACCAATGGCGGCAATCCGCGCAAGCGGCCAACGGCTGTGACAGATGGTCCACGACGCCGGCCTGTGGCATGGCGCCGAGGGTGGTCTCCAGACGTTGTTGGCAACCGGCTGGTGGCTGGCTAGCGTCGACGCAAGCTATGACTCTCAGTTGGACGAGATGATCATTGCCACCATCAACAAGGTCATCATCGCCAAGAAGCTCGCGGATGACATCGCAGTACTCCTCCAGTCCGCTCGCCCGGGCTCCTCATTGCCTGCCACCCTAATCGGCCTCCATGGCTGGAACCTCTTTCAAGCACTTGTGGCCCCTGCGATTGCCCGCTAACGCAACAAAGAATGTCCACCTGGAGGTCGCGCCTCGCCCTGCAAGAATTCATCGAACTACACGTCCACGTGTATGATTTAGTCGTGTACATAGGTATCTACAAGGCCGGTGAGGAAGCTACGACGTTGGCCTTCCTCAACCGGCTGGAAGCAGTGGATGTTGGGGAACGTAGTAATTTCAAAAAAATCCTACGATCAGGCAAGATCTATCTATGTGATGCATAGCAACGAGAGGGGGAGTGTATCTTCATACCCTTGAAGATCGCTAAGCGGTAGCGTTTATCAACGCGGTTGATGTAGTCGTACACCTTCATGATCCGCCCCGATCAAGTACCGAATGTACGGCACCTCCACATTCAGCACACGTTCAGCTCGATGACGTCCTCGCCTTCTTCATCCAGCAAGACGGGCGAAGTAGTAGATGAGTTCCGGCAGCACGACGGCATGGTGACGGTGTTGGTGAAGAACAATCTCCGCAGGGATTCGCCTAAGCACTACAGAAACTATGACGGAGGATAAACTAGATGGGACAGGGTTGCCGGCACACGGCTTGGTGTTTCTTGATGTCTCTTTGGTGCTAGCCCTGCCCCTCTATTTATATGTTGAGCCTTGGGGTTGAAACTTGGAGTAAAACCTCCACAAAGTCGGTTTCACCCAAAAGGCAAGAGTCCTTCTCGGACTCCAGGGCCAGACGCGAGGGTTCCCGTCGTATGGACCCAGACGCCAGGGACCCTGGCGTCTGGCTCCTGGACTCCGTAAAACTTTGTTTTGCGCTTTACAAAAACCTAGTGGGCTTTCCCCTTTGGCCCAAATAAAGTGTTCTCGTACCCAAAGATTTCGGGAAACATCCGGAACCCCTTCCGGTGAATTTCGGAACCCTTCCGGAGACCAAAAACTATTATCCCATATATCAATCTTTATCTCTGGACCATTTCGGAGTTCCTCATCATGTCCGTGATCATATCCGGGACTACGAACAACATTCGGTCATCAACATACATAACTCATATAATACTATGTCGTCAATGAACGTTAAGCATGCGGACCCTACGGGTTCGAGAACTATGTAGACATGACCGAGACACCTCTTGGGTCAATAACCAATAGCGGAACCTGGATGCCCATATTGGCTCCTACATTCTATGAAGATCTTTATCGGTCGAACCGCATAACAAAATATGTTGTTCCCTTTGTCATCGGTATCGTCGGTATCATCATACCTAGTTCAATCCCTTTACCTGCAAGTCTCTTTACTCGCTCCGTAATGCATCATCTCGCAACTAACTCATTAGTAACATTGCTTGCAAGGCTTATAGTGATGTGCATTACCGAGAGGGCTCAAAGATACCTCTCCGACAATCAGAGTGACAATCCTAATCTCAATCTATGCCAACTCAACGAGTACCATCGGAGACACCTGTAGAGCACCTTTATAATTACCCAGTTACGTTGTGACATTTGGTGGCACACAAAGTGTTCCTCCGGTAATCGGGAGTTGCATAATATCATAGTCATAGGAACATGTATAAGTCATGAAGAAAGGAATAGAAGTAAACAAAAATGATCAAGTGCTAAGCTAACGGAATGGGTCAAGTAAATCACATTATTCTCTAATGATGTGATCCCGTTAATCAAATGGCAACTCATATCTATGGCTAGGAAACTTAACCATCTTTGGTTCAACGAGCTAGTCAAGTAGGGGCATACTAGTGACACACTGTTTGTCTATGTATTCACACATGTACTAAGTTTCCGGTTAAAACAATTCTAGCATGAATAGTAAACATTTATCATGAATTAAGGAAATAAATAATAACTTTTATTATTGCCTCTAGGGCATATTTCCTTCAGTGGACGCCTTTGCTGAGAAGCACCTTGACCTCGCCACAAAAGCTACGGCTCCTAAGCCGCAGGTCGGTGGCCCAGCGCACTGAGTCGAGGAGGAGGAGGTCGTACCTTGATGGATGCATTTTTCTTGCCTCCTGTAACCACCATTGTGATTGCATTATTGTGGCCTTAATTCTTATTGCGCTATTGCATTCTTGTTCCAGTTAATACAGACATGTGCGATCCCTTTGCTCACATTTGGAGGCAATTATATGCATCACTATAAGTAGTACTCCATCCGTCAAATTATAAGTTGTGGTTACCTTTTCCATCAACTTTGTGCAACACTTGGGTATCTTGATAGTAATGATGCCAAAAAATAAGTTGGAGGGACAAAGCAACCATCAATTCACTCGTTGCTGAATCCACTTCTCCCTCATCTTCTTCAAGTTAACCACGTGTTGCCTCTGCCGTTGTTCTGCCTCATGTGGGACGTGGATCGGCTTGGTATAGCACTACCACGTGGGACCGCATGTTAGCAAACCTCTAGGCCAATGTCCTCTAAAAATAAGAAACCTCCCCCGCCATCCGTGCGGCAAAGTCACCTCCTTTTTACTAATCTTTATACTATAATTTTTTAGATCAATATAATCGAGATTTGTATAGATAGCACACAGGAGCAAAACCAGGTGGTACAGTTAAGGGCATCCACAATGTGTAGCCAAATGTGAAAATAGCTTTTGGCATCGATGGGAACCATTGTGGATGGTGCTGCCAAAGCGAAAAAGATGGAACCGAAGCTCCCTAATTGATGATTGAAAGAATAGAAAAATACAAACTCTCTCCTCTTTCTCCCGTGCTTGGACACATGTACAGTATAGAGCACAGAGTCTACTCCCTTGTCCCTTCTATCACATATCACAAAGCAGTGAGGCGTCAAATCATGAGGCACAGACGAAGCAACCATCATTCCACTCTTTGCTGACTCCGCTTCTCCATCGTCTTCTTTGGTTGTAGGAGAAAAAATACGCATTAATTGACACGTCGAACGAGGATTTGTATCGATCAATCCCGCGAAGGAAAACCCCACCTTTCTTTTTTAACACAAGTAGTACTCCAACGTATGTACTTGTATCATGTTTGGGTCTAGGGATTGCATTGCCATACTTCGCCACACATTTTTGCCAAGCTTGCCTAAAATTTTCAGACTAAAATGCACCAGTGGTCATTAAATTTGTCACATACGCTCACTTTGGTCACCGTACTTAAGAATACGGTCAATACGGTCACTATATACGTCCTGAGGTGATTATACGGTCACTGGCAGATCGTATAGCTCCATATGCATCCATTTTGACCGGTCAAGCAAACCACTTGGCGCCTCATTAGCTCACTTTCTCTCTCTGTCATGCGGGCCCTACCTGTCGATGGGTGGAAGAAAGAAGTGGAGGGAAAAATAAAAATTTTGCGCAGGGTGGGGATTCGAACCCAAGACCTCCCGTTCATTTGCGAGCAGGCTAGCCAGTTGCACCAGCTTCACATTGTGATTTAATAGAGGAATAAATGCTTGTATACCGTCACTGAATTCACATGGCCACTATTGATTGTTTTTCTTTTTTGCGGGTGAGTATTAGATTTAAATCATAATTCTTTCATGTGGCTTCAGTGGTTGGGCCTTTTGGGATTATGATTATAATTGTAACATTCAGATTGTCAACATTCAGCCATTGGGATTTTTTTCTTGCCTTGTGGTTTGTTTCCAACATATGGAGTCTGAATGTTCAAAGAATAGTAGGTACATCTACACTGAGAAATAGAAATTTAAGTGCTAATGCAATCTTGACGGTGAACCCTATGTATGAGTACATTTAAAAAAAATATGTACGAGTACAGAATACTGCCAACACTGCTTTAAATCCCAAAATAGGCCAACTACTGAAACTACATTTAACGATTATGGGTTCTCAAAAAAAGATGAAATGATTATGATTTAGCGGTAAATCCCAATGGCTCGCACAGAAAAAATGCACTCAAAGGCTGCCACGTGAATGCAGGGAGACATCTAAAATGTGTGTTTCCTCCTTGTAATCAAATAGTTTCACTGGTGCAACTGGTTTGTTCGCTGTTCCATAAGCGCGAGGATTCTGGTTCGAATCCCCCACTCGCCCATTATTTTATTTTGGCTTTGCTTCTTTCTTCCACTCACTGACAGGTAGGACCCACATGACAGAGAGAGAAAATGAGCTGGCCATGTGGATTGTTTGACTGGTCAAAATGGATGCATACAGAGCTATACAATCTGCCAGTGACCGTATATTCACCTTAACACGTATATAGTGACCATATTGACTGTATTCTTAAGTACGGTGACCAAAGTGAGCGTACGCGACAAGTTTAATGACCAACAATGCATTTTACTAAAGTTTTCAAAATGAAAAGGAGGTACACTTGCGCATGGTTGTCGCGGTCGCACCGCTCCCAAACACAGTCACTCCTGCACGCCACAAACCTGACCTAGGGAACGCACCCTCGCTGACACGTGCTGCCGCATGTGATCAAACCAATCTCAGCCTTCCTACGCTGACACATAATTTTCGTTCATACAGTATGTTTATCCAACTGCATGTTGGGGAAGATCTGTACGTCCCGTGTGGTGGTCTGTTGGGGACGAAGAAGATGTGAGGAAGAAGGGTTAGGAGAAGTAGGATATTCATCCAACCACCTGAAATGGTCGACTGACCAAATGATGAAAGTCAAGCGACTCGCATAAATATATGTTTTTACACAGTAAAAGATCCCAAAAACAACAACATAAAGAAAAACTATCACTGCTCACGGAACGAGACAACCTCGTCGTGTTTGGCTGCTAGCGCGAACCAGCCGTAGCTGCGAACGTTTGTCTCCACACCGTGGTTGTCCTCGGGCTCCAGCTACTCGTTCACGCGGAGCGTGCGGGCGCTCTACAAGGATGCGAGCACCGCCCGGTTCAAGTCCAGGACGTACAGTTCCGCCTGCAGGAGGGCCTCGATGGCAGCGGCATCCGTGCGCTCTGCATCGAGTTGAGCCTCCGTCACCCGGTTCAAGTCCAGGACGTCTGGTTCCGCCTGCAGGAGAGCCTTGATGGCAGCGACATCCACGCGCTCATCGTCAAGTTGAGCCTCCTCCACCCGGTTCACATCCACGATATATGGTTCCGCCTGTAGGAGGGCCCCGATGGCAGCGACATCTGCGCGCTCTGTGTCGAGTTGAGCCTCCGCCTCCAGGTCCTCCTTTAGTATCGCTAGGTTGACCCACTGGTCCTCCTGCACCATGGGGGACCCGGACGCCAGCACGAAGTCGACGTCCATCGTCTCATACGCATTGGGGGCCTTCTGCACCGCGAGCTTGGGAACATAGGTCTGTGGCGCCGACCGCTGCCTCGATTTCTGCGTGGCGCTCCAGCATCAGCATCTTGTAGTACGTGATCTTGCGTCGCACCGTGGCTTTCCGGCGAACTAGGGGACGCTTGATGCGGTCTAAGGGATCGAAAGGTGGGGGAATGGACTGGAGAGGACATGTGGTTTTGAGGCAGGGGATGGCATAGGCTGAGCAGCGAAGGTCCTGTGCGAATAGAGGTTCCGGTGACGACTGGTCAATCCGTTTTTGACTATACATCGCTCTTATCGCGTTCGTGTTGCACTCCAGCACGCTGGACCCACCACGCCGCTCACCAAATGAAAAACGCTTCGTCTTGAATTTTCGCTCGCTTGTGGGACCACAGTTGAGAGCAAACCGACGTCCCCCCTGCCTGCGTCATTTATAGTACTACTACCTATGTCCTTGTTTATTGGTCTCCATAGTAATTTGTGCCAAAGTTTGACCATAAATTAACTAACAAAATATTTATGCATGTCATAAAAATTATATCATTAAAACTATGTTCAAATATGAATCCAATGATATAATTTTATTAACATGCACTAACATTTAATCAGTTAAATCGTTGGTAAAAAATTAGCGCAAATTACAAAGAGGACTCACAAACCAGGAGAGGTCGGTCGAGTGTTACTAGTACCCCCTCCGTTTTATGCGGAGTAAATAAAAAAAGAGGGAGTGTACTACTAGTACTATGAGCACTGCATAATCTATAGCAGATGTTAGATTGTCAGTACTCCACTAGTACTATTGGACAGGGAGCTTAAAAAAGATACTATTGGACTGGCTATAAATGGCGAAATCCTAGTAGGAAGAGCATCCACGAGAACAAGCACGTTCATTTGTTTGAAAACAAATCAAAAACCATCTCTTTTTGAATACAAATCTAGGAGTACGTACGAATCTAACAATATTCATTGAGCGTTGTTGAATGTTGATACTTTATCCTGTAAGTTTGATCAAAGTAGAGATACTTTGACTACACATAAAACTTATATGTAAACTAGAAAGGATCGGAGGGAGTATATTGTACGTTCAAGAGCGAAACAAACATTAAATACCCTTTATATATGATTTGCTGATGCTATGATCACCGGTTCAAAATTTTGAATCCGCCTTAGGTATCACACATGCACCCACTCGTTCTCTCTTGGTTTCATCTCAGGGTCCGGAGATTGATTGAAAGAGGACTAGGGTGGGTATAGTACGTTCATTTTGCTTTCGAACGTACAATATACTCCCTCCGATCCCCACAGACCCCCCCTCCCCGGGTCATTGCTATCATAGAAACTAACCAAACCTTTATCTCCTTGCACGACACGCACTTGATCTCTCAACATCAATCGATGTCGTGAAGATGTGTCGGGGCATGAACCAAATGGAATGTCAAAACTAAGATGGGAAGAGACACGTAGTGGAGGCAAAGTGAGACTTTAAATGAACCGTTTGTCTGTATGCATGTTAGACAAATTACAACATTGGAAATACAAGCATGGTCTAGGCCCACATGCCAATGATACTCAGCGGAATGTTCAAATGAGGCATGCGGGAGGATGGACTCGACCGGAGGGCGGCATGATCGATGGAGAAGAGGGATGGAGAGGAATGAGAAATAAGCAACGCCACATGATTATACTTGAACTGCTCAAATAAACAATTAGTTGCCTCGTTTTCCCTTCCGTCTTGGTCAAGGAGTAAGATACTCCCTCCGTTTTTTATTTACTCAGCATATTAGGTTTGACTGAAGTCAAACTTCATAAAATTTGACCAATTTTTTAGAAAAAATATGAACATTTACAATTGCCAATTTATATGATGTGAAAGTATATTCAATAATGAATCTAACAGTATTGATTTGTTATTGTATATGTTATTATTTCTATCTATAAACTTTGTCAAAGTTTACAAAGTTTGACTTTGAGCAAGGCTAAAATGCGGAGTAAATAAAAACAGAGGGAGTACGCAGGGACTAGTATAGTTACTACTGCCGGAACATGGTAAGTTGGACACCTAAATGCGGGCACGGACCGGGCACACCTCAATTATTTCTTCAAACAGCTGGACACCGACAATAGCACACCATCTGGCTACTTAATCAAGTGTTATGCATCATTAGTTGAAAAGGAAAAGGGTGGTACCATACCCAAAACCACCACACTTCGGGCTAGGGTAACAAACTGGCATTGTACCACATTTAAACCAGTGCACAAAAACCACCTGTTATGTGCCTAATGCGCAACGCGGAGCACTGACGCTCGAATTTGCTAGGGAAAACAAGGAAACGGACATGTGGGGCACACCTGTCGGGACGATGTGGCACGGACTAGTTCAATGGAGGAGCTGGCCCACGACGTCCTCGCCACCGGCAACCGTTAATGTGGGTCGGTGGCGCAGCTCCCGCACCGCCTCTGGACACGGAGACCGCGGTGAGCCACACGCTCATCATCACTGGACACAGTCGGCTTCAGGGTGCCAAGGGTGGCATTAGTGTCGTTGCATGATTAGCAGATCAACACATGGCTCGTAGAGGATGCACGGGGGGCCGAAGTGCACGCGCGCGCCGTGACGCGTCTGCGGAGCGTTATAGCACGGCCAACTGCATCCCGAGGACCGCAGCTGACTACCCTAGCACACTAAAAACCCTCGACCCTCGCGCCATCGCGCGGTGCAACCCAGGCGACGCCAGCTGCATGCATTCATGTCGTCCATCCATATGCCGTCATTAAGAGGCTCGGTGCCCGAGGAACCAACTCCGGTGACTTAATGACGCACCCGAACGCTTGGCCTCACCGGAATGCGCTACTTAAAGCGGAAACTCATAGCTAAACTCCACACCATAGCGCCTTGTCCCGCTACCTGTTACCACGACCGCCATGACCGCGAGTGCGAATGCTCTGCGGGAGAGCTTGTCTTTGGGGATGAAGCTCAAGGTCGCTACCCTCGCTCAAGTCGCCGCTCGCAACGCAATAGCGGTGTAGCCAGACTCGGATGCGACCGCACAAGTGGTGGCCACGCTGGCGGCCGACGACAGGAGCACCGCCAGCCATGCGTCCTACTTGCCACCGTCCAATGTTCGGTGGCGCATGTGGCAGGTGAAGTGACGGACCATCCATGTCCATCATCATCGACCTCACGTCCACCGGCACCGCCGATGTCAGGGAGTCCTTCGAGGATGAGTTGGGTATGGGAGGCTGCAGGGCATGGTGTGCCAACTGGCCGGTCCGTCTCTCGTGTTCTACTCTTCCTCGCTGGAGACCGCACCTTCACTTCACGGGTCTTGAACCACGCCCCCGTACATGGAGATCGCAGATGGAGGACATCGGTCGCCACCATAGAATAGGTTTAGGGTCAGGTTTCTTTTATTTTTCTATCCTATAAAAGATCAAAATGTAATGAAAATATGTCGTGTTTCCATGAATCTCGTCTGGTGTATATGAACTTTCATAATAATAGTAAGATATATTGTAGGAGTATGAAAATTTATGGAATGATGATTCATTCTTGTGTGTATAAACTTAGAAGAGTTGACCCGAGACAAAGCTAACATGTGAAGTAAATAAACACATAGGGTTTACATACACAATTTATCTTAGGCACTCCAATAGTACGTCCACTACTCATTCACGCATTTCACATCTTTCTACATCTATGGGAACCTACAGAAGGGTTAACATAAATTTCCTCTCTCTCCCCCTGATTTTCCTGGTGGTGGGCCCTTCCCTCCCTCAATCTCCAATCAACAACCCACACATTTCACATTACTTTAATTACGTAACTAGGATTACGTAGGTGTAGCATTACTCATCCTAGATAAACCAAGTAAGCCAACCTCTCAGCATATCACGCCGGAAAAGACCCGGTCGCGCTGTTTTAGTCGGGATTACCGGATTACTAGTAGTAATGTCGATGGATCACGCGATGCACCAAGTTTTTTGAGGGGGCGAAGCACCAAGTTTAAAAGGAAAAAAAAGGCGGTACACTCACAGCACGCCGGTCGCGGTCGCATTGCACCCCTCACACGGTCGGTCCTGCAGACGGCTCACGCAAATGGAATGCGCTTCGGCATGCCTCTTCATTGACACGTTGGACTACACTTGGAGAAACCGACCATGCGCCAAACTCCCCCGCCCACCGTGCGAAAATCCCCCCCCAAAAATTTCACCCAAATCCCAAATTCAACCGCCCTTTGGTGAACTAGCCAATAATATTCCCAAACCCCCCTCCCCCCGGCCCCTCCACTCCATTCGCTCCTCCAAAGCCGCCCTCCCTGCTGCGCCGATACGTCGGTGCCGT
Organism: Triticum timopheevii; assembly: GCA_963921465.1. Classification (NCBI taxonomy): domain Eukaryota; kingdom Viridiplantae; phylum Streptophyta; class Magnoliopsida; order Poales; family Poaceae; genus Triticum; species Triticum timopheevii. The sequence goes on along the minus strand of OY997264.1, from coordinate 239,089,974 downwards.
GGTTTGTCAAGTGGACGCACAGGGATCCTCTTGCTCCCACAGTACGCTCTCATAGACTGCCGTCCTTTAGCCGCGCCGCCACCGCTAGAGACGTTCTTGTGGAGACACACGACAGTCAACTACTCCCAATGTACACGCATTCTAGATTGAGGCCCCGTCCATGTCAGAGTAGCGCTGAATGTTAGTTGATAGACGCTATTAATCCCACTGTTTGTCGAAGTAGTTTACAGTAAATGCGCTCTGCTTAAGAAGCTTCCTTGCCCTTTTCTGCACTCAATCTGCTTAGCTGAGATGGCATGCCATGCCCGATTAGTTCCTAAATATCCTACCATATATTTATTGTGACGTAGATTGCCATGGTCTAGTAGCCAATATGTTAGGTGAAATAGCTCTACACCATTTTATACTCGATCTTTATTGCTAAGATGGCCATTGATGGCTGTGTGGTCGGCCTTATTGACTATTGAAACAGCCTACCATAATTTAGCACTCAAATCTGTTTGCTGAATTAGCTTTACCATATATTTTGTTACTTAGATCTGCTTGTCCAAATACCTTGCCATAGGTTTAGTCATCGACCTAGGTATTTTTTTTCTAGACTTCATAAAAAAGCATATATGTTTTTCTTGTAATATCTAGTAGAAGAACTAATTTGTATGTCTAATAGATGGACAGTACTTGGATAACTTCTGCTCGAAGATTCTCTGCTACAAATGTCGAGGGGGTTGAAAACTTCATGAACTTTATCAGAGCTGAGTACGGTGGTCCGAAATCAGATGTGCTTTGCCCATGTAGCAGTTGTATGAATTCAGTTACAAGACCCCAGTCAACTATGCAAAATCATCTACACTTGTTGGTCACATATACTAGGTGGGTTCATCATGGTGAAGCTGTGAACGTTAATGTTACTGACTATGTCGAAGCCGAAGATTAGCATCTTGATCTGCCTGATGCTTAGGTGGAAGAGGAGGAGGTGGTGCTGGTGGCGGAGTCAGTGAGTTTGACCAACATTGAAACAATGCTATGAAATGCTCGTGCATTCCGTGAACTTTCACCTGGAGAAGAAAAACGGTGGGCCCGCATGTTGGAACAATGCAACATGGCAGTCACCCAAGGAAATAAGCTGTCAGTATTCTCAGCTATGGTCACCTTTCTTCAGGTGAAGACATATGAGCGGATGATCAACAAATCATATGATGTGATGTTGGCTTCTTTCCGCAAATCTTTCCCAGAAGCGTCTAAGCTGCCACACACCTACAGTAAAATGAAGAATTTCCTTCGTGCAGTTGGAATTGGATATTATATGATCCGTGTTTGTAAGAATAATTGTGTTCTATTCCAGAAGGATTATGCCAACTTAAGTGAATGCCCAAAATGCAAATAATCAAGATGGAAAGATGGTGATGCTATGAAGAGGATCCTCATAATGTTCTGAGACATTTTCCAATTAAACCAGGATTGTAGAAGTTGTTTCATGATGCTAAAACAAGAGAGGATGTACTTTGGCATTCTATGAACAAGGAGCACAGAGATCAGAATGTAATGAGCCATCCATCTCATGGTAGTGACTGGAAAAACTTCAATCACAAACACCAAAAATTTACTGCTGACTCGAGAAATATGAGACTTGTCTTAGCTTCAAATGGATTACACCCATTTGGCCACCAGAGAGCCACATATAGCAAGTGGCCAGTGCTTGTTATCCCTTACAACATGCCTCCAAATGTTTGCACCAAAGAATCAAACTACATGATGGCCTTGCTCATCCCTGGTCCAAAAAATCCTGGAAAGGATTTTGATTAATTCATGGAGCCTCTTGTGGAGGAACTTCAACAGCTATGGAGGGGTGTTCTCACTCGAGACCTATATAGCAGCCCACCAGCTGATTTCTTTCTGCTTGCTATTATAATTGGGTGCATCCATGATTATCCGGCTTTGGGCACTATGTCAGGGCGAACGACACATGGTTATAATGCATGTGTTCGCTGTGATAGGAATCTGCTGTCATACGCAATACTTAGCAAGATCTGTTACATTGGACACCATCGTTTCCTTGCCAAGGACAAGCCGTGTCCTATAATATACCGAAGATATGTGTTCAATCCAAAGCATGAAAACTGTGATGCGCCAAAGAGGTTCCCTGCCGATGAGTTGCAAGTGGAATTAGTCGGGCATATTACATGAGGAAACCATCCTGATAATGGTAGCGGGAAAGGGTAGCATGGCAGTGCAGAAGAGAGATTATTTTTTACCCGCGGGTCCACTTTGTGGGACTTGGAGTATTGGAAAGATTTGGATCTGCGGTATGATCTTGATGTGATGCACATCGAGAAAAATATATGTGACAGCATTATCGGCACACTTCTTAATATTGAAGGCAAGACGAAAGATACCTTAAAATCTAGGATTGATTTGACACACCTGGGTATCATAAAGGATTTGCAGGTGCAAGATGAACATAAACCACGGGATATGGCACCAGCTGTGTACGTCTTGGACAATATAAAAAGAAAAGAATTATGTGAGGCCCTGTCACATGTGAGATTCCCACATGGATTTGCTTCCAGCCCTAAAAGGAGAGTCAGTGCAGATGGAAACAAGGTACAAGGATTGAAAACTCATGACTGCCACATCCTACTTCAGAGGGTTTTACCTGTTATCCTTAGAGGATTGGGCCACCCTGACTTATACAGAGCAGTTGCAGAGTTGGGACAATTCTGCAGGGAACTCTGTAGTAGAAATATCAGGATCGATGCTTTGGAGCGTCTTAGATATAGGATACCAACTATCATATGCGACCTTGAGAAGATATATCATCCAGCCTTCTTGGATGTGATGGTGCATTTGCCTGTTCATCTACTTGATGAGGCACTACTTAGAGGTCCCATACAGTATGGCTGGATGTACCCTATTGAAAGGCGACTAGGCACTTTCAAAGGCTATGTTAGGAACAGAGCTAGTCCCAAGGGTTCCATTGCAGAGGCCAACATTGCTACTGAAGCGTTGACATTCTGCTCAAAATACATTGAAACAGTTGATCAGCTTAGCAAAGAGGTGGGTGAAGACAATCCCGGGCTCAATGTTTTCGATTATTCTATTCGAGTTATAGGGAAGAGTGGACAAGACGACAAACCTAAAGATTTGGACAAAATGGTTTGGTATGTGTTGAATAACTGTCCTGAGATTCTACCTTATACCGAGTAAGTCCTAAGTACTGCAGCTTATACATCGTAATCTACTAAACTTGCAGCACATTCTTATATATTTAGATGTTTGACGTGATCACAATGTTGTGCAGCATCTATAGAAAGGTGTTACTGCCGCAAAATCCAAGAAATATTGACAAACTAGTTATGGCAGGATTTGCGAAATGGTTCAAGAGCCATGTAAGCTTTTGAATTGCACTGTCAGTTTTTTTAATATATTGAGTACATAAGATGATCAACTTGTCTATTTTCTAACCATAGGTTAAGAAGATGTGGGAGGATGGGCAGGCAGTTGATGATGCCCTTTACGCACTAGCAATGGGTCCTGATACTCGGGTAAGACATTATGAATCTTGCGTTGTTGGAGATGTGCCCTGCAACACCCTTGCACGCGACAAAGGCAGGAAGACACAAAACAGTGCCATCATGAGCATGGATACGTACGACAAAAAGAGACAACCAAAATGTATGCTAACATAATAGACATTGTTCAGTTGAAGTATATCTCCAATTTCAAGGTTCATCGGTGTGGTTCTGTTGTGCTGTCGTTGGTATAACTTGTTTTCCAGGATCGCAAAACCCAAAGCTGATGATTATTTCAAATCTATCAATGTCAACGCGGCGTACCAGACCAACAAGCCTTTTATTTTGGCAAGTCAAGCAACACAGATATTTTTCTTGGAAGACACATTTTCACGCAGCGATGACTGGAGAGTATTGCAAAAGTTTGAGCAGAGGAATTCATTTAATGAAGTTGCACAACAAGATGATGCTTACACTGCTCCTGATGTACAAGATTCCATAGATGTTCCTAATATCTTTGAGAACAATCACGTCAATGGCGCTGGCAAGAAGATTGCCTGTCGGGCTGTGGACATACAAGAGTTGATCAAGAAGAAGCCAACGTTCGAGGACATTGAGGATGAAGAAGAAGACACTGTGGGGAATTACGATTCAGACTGATACACATGGTAAAGATGTTGACGCTGCTGCTGCGGATGATGATTAGATTGCTTTTGTCATAATTGCCTGTCAAACGATGTTTTTTATCTACTATGTGAAATTGTGTTTGATATGACAACTGAAACCTGATGAACTTGTTGTTTAGTATTTTGCTGTGAGAACATCACTTATTATGTATGTTGATTTGTGTTTGGTGATTGTATGACGACTAAAACATGATGACATTATTGTCTAGTTGTACTCATATTTGGTTGTGAAACTTGAATGTGATGACATAGTTTCCTATTGGACTGCAATTTGCTCGACGTCTTTGAATGGGAACAAAGCTGACCCGACAGGGCCTCTGCTAATTTATTTATTTATTAGCAAAAGGGCCTCTGCTATTTATTTATTTTTTTATGAGCAAAAGGGGATACCCCCCCCCCCCCGATTTCTGTTAATAGAAATCATTATTTGTTCACAACACTATGCCCAGCCTGCTAAACAGGTTTCAGTCATTAGTAGTTTTAGCAAAGTGCTCACATCATAGCCACTGAATACATCACGAGTGCTATATACACTGCAAATAAAGAGACAATCATCCTACAGAGCACAACGATTTTACCCATTATCTTCACAAGCTCTTTCATCTCCTCATTGTTGTCAAGGCCGTTCAGCAGTAGTTGCTTGGCCATGGTTAGAGGAACTGCATCTTTAGCCTTCTGCTCTGCATCTTCCTCTTCTGTCGTTCCTTCAGTTACTTGTCCAACACCCCAACCTGCTGGTATTGGGATTCCTCGGCTAACCAAATAATCAGCATAGTTGCATTTACCCACATCAGAAACTTCCCAGAAATACAAATCACATGAATCTTCCCTTTTCTGCATGAATAAATTAGAAGATTGTCAACCAAACTATAAAAAAATTAGCAACTGAAAGCAGCAGAACCACACTTAGACGTATTATTACCCCATTATTCAGGCATTTGTAGAGACTCGGGCAGGGTGAGGATTGTGGTTGAGATGCGACAGATTACTCTGCATGATTTGCAGTAGTGGCACCAGAACAACGGCAGCGGGTTGCGATGAGCAACCGGTTGTGGTGCATGTGCCGACGGAGGTGTGATGAGACCCACAAGTGATGGTATGGGTGGCTACTTGGCGCATATCTAATTGTTGCCTATTGAAGAGCAGGTGGACGAGCAGCCAGCAGACATGGTTGTTGTGGCTAGAGCTTCTGATGCTAGGCAGAGTAAGTAGAGAAGAGGAGAAGCAAACATTGGATATGTCAGTTTCATTACATGCAGAGTAGCGTAGGACCATATATAGTCATAGTCTAGGTTTGGGTTCGAACCAGCTATAGGAGCACGTCACTCTTTTTTCAAAAACTCAGCAACGTCTCTTTACTGGTACACTAGCTTGTTCTGTATGCCTTCTCAAGTCTTTGATTTTTTTTCTTTTTTTGTGAGGAAGGAAGGAGGACAAAACTGAGAGTTCCTCCTTGGTTCGCTCGCCACGGCGCCGCCCTCCGATGTTCTCAACATGGTCAACAACCGAGAGGAATAAGGAGATGACTGTACATGGTGAGGATGACAATACAGACCCACCAGGATCATGGAAGTAGGCAAGCAAGTGCCTCCTTTATTACAAGAAAAAAGGGTTCCTCCTGATGGTTTCTTGACATCTGGGTCGCACGCCACCATCAACGTAGATAAGCGAGATAACTGCACAAGGAGCGGCTAACACCTGGGACCCAGCAGCGTGCACAATAACTCTTTTTTTGGGACGGAGAAGGGTATCAACTGGTTTGTGCGGGAGCTGTGGCCCGTCTAGCCCAGGCTTTTATTTCATATGTTTACCACATGATCAGCCCAGTTTGTTTTCCTTTCTGTAAATGGCTAGCCAAGCTATTTTTGTTTTTTGAAGAATAGCCAAGGTAGGCCTACTTGATTTTCTACGCCCTGCTGGGCCGGAAATCTTTCAAGATGAGGAGAGATGCATTCGAGCTTGCCCAGAAAATGGGCTATAAGTAATAAGAAATGGGTTATAAGTAATATTAAATGGGTTGTAAAACGAAAAAAATACAGCAAACAGGCAATTAGTTCCAAAATACTTTTTTCTTTCTGATGTTGATATTTTAAATTTCATTGTTTTTGTGCCGGTAAAATTTCTTTGGATTTAAATTAAGGTATGTTAGGTTTTAAATTAATTTGAATCTGGCTAGAAATTTCGGGTTGTATGCTATTGGGGACAGATTTTGGAGGCTGACTTGTGGGTCTACTAGGTTGACGTGTACAAAAGGTTTTGTCAACTTAGTCCACAAACGATTCTAGCAGCAGTGACCGTGGGATGTTAATCCAACGGCCGTGCTACTTCTTCAATATCTGATCCTCTTGCTCCAACCGACCAAACCAGCGCCGGTGGGACTGCCTGCTCCCGCCTCTCATGGACGGACGTGCTGCCGCATATGCCGCACCGCCCAACCCTACTCCATCGCTGGCCAGGCCATTCTTCTACTCACCCACACCTCCTGTTATTTTTCGGCATAGGCAGCCGAACCAGTAAACCCTCATACTCCTCACCACATGGGCAACCACTGCCGAGTCTTCCCCGACTCCGGGTCGTTCCCTTCCTAGGCCTCACCGTCATCCACCGCCCTGGTGCTCTCGCCACAGCGTGGTCAACGTGGTCAACGAACGACATCCATCGGAATAGGACTGTACGTGGAGAGGTTGACAGCTGGGTCCACGGCCACACGCAAGGAAGTACCTCCTTATTACGCGCAAAATAATTATTCCTCCACCTGACAGCTGGGACGCACCAGAAGGGCCTCTGTATTTCACGGAAAAAACGTTCCTCCCACTGACAGTTCAGACCCACCAGCTATATCATCGCACACAAGGAAGTGCCTCCTTATTACGCACAAAAAAATGAATACTCCCCCTGCTAGTTAGGACCAACCATAGTGGGAGGCTGACTTGTGGGCCCACTAAGTTGACGCGGATAGAGAGCTTTGTTAACTTAGTCAATATGAACAATTCTAGCTCCCGTGATCATACGATGTCCATCCAACGGCCATAGTACTTCTTCAACCTCTGGTCTTCTAGATCCAGCCACCCAAACCAGCGCCGGTCTTGCCGCCTGCTCCTGCCTCTTGTGGCCTGCTCGGTCATGCAGGCCTCACCGCCCCACTCGACACCAGCCTCTGGCCAGGCCATCCCTCTACTCATCCACAACCCCTGTTATTCTGCGGCAACGGCAACCTCACACCGTAGCCAAACCAGTCAACCCTCGTACTGCTCTCCGCGTGGGCATCCACTCCTGCGTCTTCCCCGGCTCCATGACGTCTCCTTCCTAGGCCTCGCCGTCGTCCACCGCCTTTGTGCTCTCGGCGTGGCGTGGTTAATGTGGTCAAGTAATGACTTTCATGAAAAGAGTACTATATGTGGATAGGCTGACAGCTGGGTCCACGGCTGTAGGAAGGAAGTGCCTCCTTATTACGCGCAAAATAATGATTCCTCCACCTGATAGCAGGGACCCACCCGATAGGCCACCGTATTTCATGAAAAAAGTTTCCCCCTGACAGCTGGGACCCACATGCTACATCTTCGCACTCAAGGAAGTGCCCGATAATCGGGACCCACCTAGTCGAAGCGTACGTAGTGTTGTCATTCTGGTCGTGAACGTGTACATACATACTATTGATCAGTCTGTCTGCATGCTGCAGCGATGAACTGTGGCCGAGTAAGGAAGGGCACGTGTCGTAGTAGAGGCACGCACGTGTCGTAGTAGAGGCACACACGTAGCATGTACACGTACGTACAGCCAGGGTGCAAGAAAGTAAATATGGCCACGTACGTACATACATGCGGTGTCTCAAACGCCTACTCCCGCATAAGTACGGCCATGTGTACATGGAGAGGTAGCGACGGCGTCCTATTCATAGGCAGCCAACCGGCTGGATCGGAATGGAGGAAACAGCCTCGTGTTCACTGGGAGCCAAGTGACTGGGTTGGAACGCATCCTATTCATCGGGAGGCAACAGACTGGGTCGGAATGGATCGTGTTCATCGGGAGGCAACCGGCTTGGACGGAATAGCCGATCGAAACGAGGCCTGGCGTACCGCAGAATAGAGGAAACGGCCTTGTGTTAGACCGCCTAGGGTCGAAACGGGATCCTGTTCATCGGGAGGGGTCTGCCGTACCGCAAACGGAGGAAACAGACTTGTGTTCGAGTGCCTACGAACGAAACGAGGTCCTATTGATCGGTAGGGGTGTGGTATACCGCAAAATGGAGAAAATGGACTTGTGTTGGAGCGCTAAGGTCGAAACGGGGGTCATTTTCATCGGGAGGCGTGTGGCGTACCACAAAACAAGACTCCACGGGCTACTATTCTTCTCCACCATCGACCTTCTGCAGCCTCATGGGCTACTATTCATCCACCGTCGACCTCCTCCAGCCTCCACCTGCGCCTGTTCATCCACGGTGTCTCCCACCTGCCTCCACCAGCTATTGTTCATCCACGTGCTCCAGTTCATCCAGCCTCCACCGACTACTGTTCAACACCACTCCTCCACAGGCTACTGTTCATCTAGCCCTCCAAAGTCTACTATTCAACCAGCCCGCCATGGGGTCCTATTCATCCACCCCAACTGGCTCGATCGGGGTCATGTTCATCTAGCGGCAATGGCCTCTACCCCCACGGGGTCCTGTTCATCCAACCCCCACTGGGAACTGTTCATCAAACCCCCAACCACGCTCACTGTTCATCAAGAGGCAGCAATTCGATCGGCTCCAGTTAGCAGCAGTAGCGAAGGAATCGCTCGATCAGGTTCAGTTAATAGCCAGGGATCGATCCATAGCTCGGGTTCAGTAACGCGTAGCCAGTGCAATCGCTAGGGTTCAGTAGGCGAATGCCTCACTCATGTTCAATTAGAGCCCAACACCTCGCACCCACGCTTGTATGTGTACGAGAGAAACACGCAAACCTCTGTGCATCGCTCGGCCCCGACCACCTGCCGTAACCAGGAACTCCCCAAAATTTTCCTAGCCCTCGCTTCTACCACGATTTTTTCCGTCATGGACAGCCCAAAGAATGTCATGCGGGTGCGCCTCCGGGCCGCCCAAGACCAAAAGCCCATTTTCTGTCATGACTTTTTGTCATAGAAGTAGGAGCGCACCACATCTATGATGATATCGGGTTTTGTCCTAATTATCGTCATAAAAGTGTCATAAGCATGACACAAAAAATTTTGTTTGGCCCAAAATGTCACAGATGTCTCTTTTTTTGTAGTGTAGAAACCATGGCTATTGTATGGCTATCATGCAAGTGGCTGTTGTGGCTTGCCTGGGGGTGACGGAGACTCCGGGAAGAAGTGCAGTGAATCTGCGTAACGAAACGCCCGACGATTCTCTCTCAGAGAGGATGATTAGAGGCAAGGGAAAAATGGTCATTTTCACTATGGGACCACCTAGTGAAAATGTTACCAACCGAAAGAGCTCGACGAGACAAAGACGTGAGCGTTGGTTTCACCTCGATCGGAGTTACGGTCGCGAAGGTACGGAGAGTGGAAGAAGAGGGACCAATCTATGAAAAATCTTCATCAAACAGGTCCCTTGGAGGAAAAATAGAACGCGCTTTTTAGAGAAATATGCTTTCTGAATTGGAAAGCGTATTTTTAGCCGAAGTAGAAGAAGAAGACGTTTTCTAGAGGCGAAAGCGTATTCGCAGAAATATGCTTCCACTTAAAAACGAATGGACCCGGGGCTGTGTCACTTACACGAGGGGTCCATGCGGGAGGGGGCACGGGCCTTGTCTTCTTCCTCCTCCCTCTGTCCCGATCGAGACAGGGGAGGGGCAGGGGAGGGGTGACGCCGGTGGGGGGGCCGAGCGGCTCTGGCCGCCTCCCGCCTAGCCGAGGCCACCAGAGGGTGCGACGGCGCCTGGCGCACCCATCCACATAAGAGGCAGCCACCGGGGACGCGCGGGGAGGAGGGGAGGCCGCGGCGACAGAGGGGTGTAGAGGCGGCATTGGTGGTGATGATCTTCGGTGGTACGAGCAGCTCTGGCGAGGGGCAAGAGTTTGGGGTGGCTCGCGGTGGAGTGGGGAGCACTCTAGTGAGGTCGGGGTGGAGAGGGAGTGGTTGGGGCGGCCGAATGATGAGGTGGCCGAATGACGGAGGCGGTAGGTGGACTTGGGACACGTGGCCACAGGGCTCTCCAGCGATGAACGAGGGGTTGGAGTGGCTCACGGAGACGAGGGTGACTCGGTGGACAGCTCGAAACGGTGAGGAGGGGCTTGGTTTGGCTGGAATCAAGCCGAGGCCGAGGCGGCCATGGAGGACAGAGGCGAACTCCGGCGAGATGTGGCGATCCTAGTGATCAAATGAGGCTAGGGAGGGAGTGGTGAGGTGAGGAAGGACCAAGGGGTGCTATATATAGCCGAGGAGGAGCATTCTAGAGCTAACGGGCGAGCTCCAACTAGCCAAAAATGGAGGACAGAGCCGGTTGTGACACGGGCGCGGTGATGGCAACCACACCACGGTGATTCAGGGCGGGGTAGCAATGCAGGGAAATGCAGGAGGTCACGAGCTAGCTCTGGGACACAGAGGGACGTCAAGACAAGGAGGAAGTAGGCCAGAACAGGGACGACAACATGCCAGAGCACGATGTTTGCATGCCATACCGCGTAGTCACCGCGTGCACTAGCACACATGGTGCACTTTGTCCAGCCAAATCATGTCCAGTAGATGGACCCTGATACCCTTAGTCCAAATGCAGAAAGACTTCGGTCCAGGGGCAAAGAAGTGATTAGCGCGAGGCTCTAAAGTATTGTGGCAGCAAGGTGTTTGTGATGCAAGGGGACAAATCCAGGAGGAGGCAGGGGCTGAGCTTTGGCATGGCTGAATCACATGCCAAGGTGACTGTGGTGGCCAAGAATCGGACCAAGAGCATCTCTCTAGAGTGCACTTGCTGTAGAGAGGGCCCTATTGGTCAGATTTGGGAAATATGAAGCAGCACTCATATAAATGATTGTCATGAGCTGAAAATGGTCATGGCCCAATTATTTGAGTATATGAAGATGCCCAAAAAGTTTCATGCCATTTGGACTGACCAAACTTGAGCCAAAACATTTTTGGAAAATGGTCACAAAGCATCTCTCTGATAGATTTTTGGAAAACTTGCACAGGGCAAATGGAGTAATGGCTTGAGCCAAAACTTCGTGGAAGGAGTTGATATGGATAGGAGAATGTCCTGAAAAAGTTTTAGCTTAAATGAAGCATTATAAATATAGTTGCTTCACAAACTGAAAATCCGACCAGAAACCAAGATTTGGAGCTGGGCTCACATAAATGAGTTATATGAGCTCAAATTTGGTGGAGAGTCATGATTTGATCATATGAAGGACCTTGCAAAATTTCAACTCATTTGGATATGCCTAGCCAGTACTTCCTTCAGAATGACTTCCATCAGAGAAGAACTTTGAGAAATTGCTCATGAATATTTACTAGGCAAATTGAGTTGAATTTTGGCAAGGTGCAATGACATGGACAGGAAAAGATGTCAAAAAAAGTTTGGAGGAAATCAAGCAAAGATAAACAACACTTGCCTTGCAAAGTGCCATTTAGGGCAGAATAGGAAAAGAATTATTGGTGGATGATTTTTGAACATGGCAATGAAAAGTTTTGCCATATTTGATCAATATAGGACCCAAACAATTTATGAGAATTATTTGGGAATTTTTGGAGGGACAGAAAGATGAGTTCCTTCACAACCTAGGGAAAATAGGAAGATTCCTTTAATAGAAAAGGAATCTTCCCAATAAATGAATACTGGGATTTGGGCTAGGAAGAAAATGACATGATCTAGGGATGGTTTTGGGGGTGACAAGCCACTATAAGACCAAGGAAGACATGATATTCCCAAGTTTCAGATCCACATAGCCACAGAAAAGCAAATCAAATCAATAAATCCAAGAAAATCATCAGAAAAAGAAAAGGGCAAAATCCACGGTGTTACAAACCTTCCCCCCTTAAAGAAACATCATCCTCGAGATTTGGTTGCTTAGGGAACAAGTAAATATTCTGACTTGAAGAAACCATTTCCAACTCGGGTTTCTTTTATTCATTCTCATATAATGTTCCCACTGAATTGGATCTGACTAACTGCTTTCATCAGGGGTGGTTTGCTTCACCGTATCTGACATTCCGACCGGACATATCTAAGATGTTCCTGTTCATACTGACTCAAACTTTTCCCTTCATGTTTGCTGGATTAGCTGAGGTCCAAAAGATTATCATAACTGACATATGTGTCCTTCTCGATACTGATCTTTGCTGGAGATACCATTTCGATATCGAGTACCGAGAATATTCCACGGAGTTGGGAACACATCTTCTCGTGGAACAAGAACTCTCTTCTATCCAGATATCAGACTGCTTGAAGATATGCATACCTTCTAGGTTGAAAATAGTGATATGGATCATACTTGGCTTTCCGATGGATTGTGACATCTTACAGGAGCTTCTGACTTATCTTGACTGGCTTTACTGTCTTGAGTATCCAATTTGTACCAAAGATTTGACTGTCGCTTGTGGTGACTGATAGAAAATTGTGCCATCACCTAATGATCACATTTGCAGACTTGACTGGCGGTGATCTTGGCAAGGAATCCCATTCACGGCAGACTATTCTTCAATTGCTTCACATATACAAGAGATAATGATAACTCACAAGTGTAGGGGATCGCAACAACTTTCGAGGGTAAAGTATTCAACCCAAATTTATTGATTCGACACAAGGAGAGCCAAAAATATTCTTGAGTATTAACAGTTGAGTTGTCAATTCAACCACACCTGGATAACTTAGTATCTGCAGCAATGTATTTAGTAGCAAAGTAATATAATAATAAAGGTAACGGTAGCAAAAGTAATGATAATAGTTTTTGGGTTTTGTAGTGATTGTAACAATAGCAACGAAAAAGCAAATAAGCGAAGAACAATATGTGAAAAGCTCGTAGGCAATGGATCAGTGATGGATAATTATGCCGGATGCGATTCCTCATGTAATAGCTATAACATAGGGTGACATAGAACTAGATCTAGTTCATCAATGTAATGTAGGCATGTATTCCGTAAATAGTCATACGTGCTTATGTAAAAGAACTTGCATGACATCTTTTGTCCTACCCTCCTGTGGCAGCGGGGTCCTAGCGGAAACTAAGGGATTTTAAGGCCTCCTTTTAATAGAGAACCGGAACAAAGCATTAGCACATAGTGAATACATGAACTCCTCAAACTACGGTCATCACCGAGAAGTATCCCGATTATTGTCACTTCGGGGTTGTCGGATCATAACACATAATGGGTGACTATAGACTTGCAAGATAGGATCAAGAACACACATATATTCAAGAAAACATAATAGGTTCAGATCTGAAATCATGGCACTCGAGCCCTAGTGAAAAGCATTAAGCATAGCAAAGTCATAGCAACATCAATCTCAGAACATAGTGGATATTAGGGATCAAACCCTAACAAAACTAACTTGATTACATGATAAATCTCATCCAGCCCATCACCGTCCAGCAAGCCTACGATGGAATTACTCACGCACAGCGGTGAGCATCATGAAATTTGTGATGGAGGATGGTTGATGATGATGACGATGACGAATCCCCCTCTCCGGAGCCCCGAACGGACTCCAGATCAGCCCTCCCGAGAGAGATTAGGGCTTGGCGGCGGCTCCGTGTCGTAAAACGCGATGAAACTTTCTCTCTGATTTTTCTGTCCCCGAACGTGAATATATGGAGTTGGAGTTGAGGTCGATGGACGTCCAGGGGGCCCACGAGATAGGGGGCGCGCCCAGGATGAGGGGGCACGCCCCCCTGTCTCGTGGATAGGGTGTGGGCCCCCTGGTGTACTTCTTTCGCCCAATAATTCTTATTAATTCCAAAAAGTGACTCCGTGGATTTTCAGGACATTCCGAGAACTTTTCTTTTCTACACATAAAACAATATCATGGTAGTTCTGCTGAAAACAGCGCCAGTCTGGGTTAGTTTCATTCAAATCATGCAAGTTAGGGTCCAAAAAAAGGGCAAAAGTTTTTGGAAAAGTAGATACGTTGGAGACGTATCAGATAACAATCATCAAAGTATGTGCTCTTAAACTGATTCTTCATTTTGCCGGTATATCCATGTGGATAACAGTCTGTGCAATGCTCCAGCGCGGTTGCAAAGGACAATATATTGAGCTATCCTGGGTTTGGACTTGACAGACTCGGGAATTCAATGCTGACAGTTCTGATCATATTGTGGACTTAGCTGGTTGCCTTGCTATGAGGTCCTTACCGCAATGGAGTAGACCTCTTAGGCGTATCTTCACGGGGTTCGATATGAAATAAGACTGCCTTGGGCATTCTTATTAATTCCAAAAAGTGCCTTCATGGATTTTCAGGACATTCCGAGAACTTTTCTTTTCTACACATAAAACAACGTCATGGCAGTTCTGCTGAAAACAGCGTCAGTTCGGGTTAGTTTCATTCAAATCATGCAAGTTAGAGTCCAAAACAAGGGCAAAAGTGTTTGGAAAAGTAGATACGTTGGAGATGTATCAACTCCCCCAAGCTTAAACCTTTGCTTGTCCTCAAGCAATTCAGTTGATAAACTGAAAGTGATAAAGAAAAACTTTTACAAACTCTATTTGCTCTTGTTGTTGTAACATGAAAAGCCAGCATTCAAGTTTCAGGAAATATTATGAACTAACCATACTCACAATAACACTTAGGTCTCACAATTACTCATATCAGTAGCATAATCAGCTAGCGAGCCATAATAATAAAACTCGGATGACAACACTTTCTCAAAATAATCATAACATGATATAACAAAATGGTATCTCGGTAGCCCTTTCTGAGACCGCAAAACATAAATGCAGAGCACCTTTAAAGATCAAGGACTAACTAAACATTGTAATTCATGGTAAAAGAGATCCAGTCAAGTCATACCCAATATAAACTAATAATAATGAATGCAAATGATAGTGTGCTCTCCAGCGGGTGCTTTTAATAAGAAGGGTGACGATTCAACATAAAAGTAAATAGATAAGCCCTTCGCAGAGGGAAGCAGGGATTTGTAGAGGTGCCAGAGCTCGATTTTAAAATAGAGATTGAATAACATTTTGAGCGGCATACTTTCACTGTCAACGCAACAACTATGAGATGGTTGTATCTTCCATAGTACATGCATTATAGGCAGTTCCCAAACAGACTGGTAAAGGTTTATACTCCCCCAACCACCAACAAACATCAATCCATGACTTGCTCGAAACAACGAGTGCCTCCAACTAACAACAGCCCTGGGGGAGTTTTGTTTAATTATTTTGATTTGCTTTGATCTTTTTGGATCATGGGACTGGGCATCCCGGTTACCGACCCTTTCTCGTGAATGAGGAGCGGAGTCCACTCCTCTTGAGAATAACCCATCTAGCATGGAAGATATAGGCAGCCCTAGTTGAAACATGAGCTGCTCGAGCATACAAAACAGAATTTCATTTGAAGGTTTGGAGTTTGGCACATACAAATTTACTTGGAACGACAGGTAAATACCGCATATTGGAAGGTATAGTGGACTCATATGGAACAACTTTGGGGTTTAAGGAGTTTGGATGCACAAGCAGTATTCCCGCTTAGTACAGGTGAAGGCCAGCAAAAGATTGGGAAGCGACCAACTAAGAGAGCAACAATAGTCATAAACATGCATTAAAATCAATTCACACCGAATACAAGCAAGTAGGATATAATCCACCATGAACATAAATATCATGAAGGCTATGTTGATTTGATTCAACTACATGCGTGAACATGTGCCAAGTCGAGTCACTCAATTCATTCAAAGGAGGATACCATCCCATCATACCACATCATAATCATTCTAATAACATGTTGGCACGCAAGGTAAACCATTATAACTCATAGCTAATCAAGCATGGGACAAGCAACTATAATCTCTAAATGTCATTGCAAATATGTTTACTTCATAATAAGCTAAATCAGAAACGATGAACTCATCATATTTACAAAAACAAGAGAGGTCGAGTTCATACCACCTTTTCTCATCCCAATAAGTCCATCATATATTGACATTATTGCCTTTCACTCGCACGACCGAACGATGTGTATAATAATAATAGTGCACGTGCATTGGACTAAGCTGGAATCTGCAAGCATTCAACTCAAGAGAGAAGACAAAGTAATATGGGCTCTAAGTTAAATAAACAATCATACATATGAGAGCCACTAAGCATTTTCAATATGTGTCTTCACGACCCCCAAAGGAAGGAAAAGAAAATAAAACTATTTACACGGGAAAGCTCCCAACAAGTAAGAAGAAGAACGAGAAATCTTTTTGGGTTTTCATTTTAATTTCTACTACAAGCATGGAAATTAAACTAACTATTTTTTTGGTTTTTCTTAAGGTTTATCAAACACAAAAGAAGAAAACTAGAAAAAAAATTAACTAACATGGATAATATAATGGAAGAGTATGAGCACCGACGACTAGTGTGTAAACATGAATGTAAAGTCAGTGAGAAATACGTACTCCCCCAAGCTTAGGATATTGGCCTAAATTGATATAGTACCAAGGACCGCCGCTAATTTCCCCAGTGTACTACGAAGTGTAATTAGGATACCACTGGCTGGTCATCTCCGGATCCCACTGGACAGATGATGCATGATAAGGGTTCAGTTCAGGTTCTGGCTCAGGTTCATGTTCTGGAGTGAAAGCTTGGGCCCGATGATTGTACACCGCCTCCGGTGTGACAAGAAAATTTTCTGCAAGCAAATCAAACAACAGAGGCGCGGGCAAAATAATAATCTCAATGTGTTTATTATTAAATCTAAGTTTATACAAGAGCATCTTCTCTTTGTTGTCAACAATAAACTTGTGTGCTACCATGCTCTTGTAATCTAAAATGTGAGGAGGCAATTTTTTCTCCTCTTTCTCATGGTGCCTAATGGGTATCTAAAAATGTCTAGCAAGACGTGCAGCATAGATACCTCCAAATATGGGGCCTTTTGTACGATTCAGGGCTAGCCGTTTAGCAACGACGGCACCCATACTAAAAGTATTTTCTCCAAGCAAGGCATGTTGAAGGATGATATTATCAGGAACACTAGGGTTTCCACTATTTCCACGACCAATCAAGCATCTACTAGCAAGTATGGCAAAGTAGCGTAAAACAGGAAAGTGTATGCTAGAGACTTTTGCCTCGAAGCCCTTCTTTGGCTCCTCTACAACTATAGTATTAACAAAGCCATCCACATATTTACGATGGGGTTCCTCTAATTCTCCCTCATAAGGTATCCTACACACCGCGCAAAAATTACGTAAAGACATTTCTCTGAATTCGTCATATAAATGAAATGATACTGCAGGCGGTGACTTCTTAGGATAGTAATAAAAGTTTTGCACGAAAGTATTGGTGAGTAAGAGACACTGATCGATCCGGTCATTGATGAAACCGGTGAGGCTTGCAGTCTAAATTAAAGAATAAAAATCTTCATGAATTCCAGCTTCTTTCAAGAAATCATTGCATGGCCATTCAAACGACCGCACTTCCGCTAAGCGAGGAAGATTATACTTGGCTTTTTCCTTCTCTTTGGCTTGCTTTTCCTGAGAGCCTTGGCTAGAAGAGCCCCTCAAAAATTTCCCTAACATTTTCTGCAAATTTCTGAAATTTTAGTAACTTCAAAATAAAAGTGAATAAAACTAAACAAGATTGATAGCAACTACTCCTACAAGTGCCTAGAGCCTATATCATGCATTAGAATTGCTTGGGACCTCACGAATTTAACATGCAAGCTCAAGAACATGGTCACCTATGCAGCAAAAATTTGCAATGAATAAAGCACTAGAACAAAAACTAATTGGACCAATGGAGGAGTCACATACCAAGCAACAATCTCCCAAAGCAATTTTGTGAATGGAGCTTTGAGCTAGGAGATCGAAAATCGCAGCAAAATGAGCTAGAACTTGTGCTTGAGCTGGATGGGGATTTTTTTGGGTAGAAGATGAAGTGTGTGGGTGCTGGCATAAGTGGAGGGGGGCCACCAGGGGCCCATAAGACAGGGGGGCGCGCCCAGGTGGGGTGGGCGCGCCCTCCACTCTCGTGGCCTGGTGCATGCCCCTCGTGCAGTGATTTCAGAGCGTAAAATCCTCATATATTCCATAAAAATCATACTAAATTTGCAGGGCATTTGGAGCACTTTTATTTTCGGGATATTTTTTATGCACGGATAATTCAGAAAACAGACGGATAATACTATTTTTGCTTTATTTATTCTAAACAACAGAAAGTAAAAAGTGGGTACAGAAGGTTGTGCCTTCTAGTTTCATCCATCTCATGATCATCAAAATGAATCCACTAACAAGGTTGATCAAGTCTTGTTAACAAACTCATCCCGAATAACACGGAACCAAGAAAATTCGAATAACACTAAGTTACCTCAACGGGGATATGAAAATCCCCAACAATAAGAATATCATACTTTTTCTTGACAGTAGGAAGAGGAAATTCAAAACCTCCAACAATAATAGTTGGAACTTTTCCAATAGAATTGATGCTATGAACTTGAGATTGTTTCCTCGGAAAGTGTACCGTATGCTCATTACCATTAACATGAAAAGTGACATTGCCTTTGTTGCAATCAATAACAGCCCCTGCAGTATTAAGAAAAGGTCTACCAAGGATGATAGACATACTATCATCCTCGGGAATATCAAGAATAAAAAAGTCTGTTAAGATAGTGACATTTGCAACCACAACAGGCACATCCTCACAAATACCGACAGGTATAGCAGTTGATTTATCAGCCATTTGCAAAGATATTTCAGTAGGTGTCAACTTATTCAATTCAAGTCTACGATATAAAGAGAGAGGCATAACACTAACACCGGCTCCAAGATCGCATAATGCAGTTCTAACATAATTTATTTTAATGGAGCATGGTATAGTTGGTACACCCGGATCCCCAAGTTTCTTTGGTATTCCACCCTTAAAAGTGTAATTAGCAAGCATGGTGGAAAGTTCAGCTTCCGGTTTCTTTATTTTATTTGTAATGATATCCTTCATATACTTAGCATAAGGATTTACTTTAAGCATATCAGTTAAGCGCATACGTAAGAAATTAGGTCTAATCATTTCAGCAAAGCGCTCAAAATCCTCATCATCCTTTGTCTTGGATGGTTTAGGAGGAAAGAGCATGGGTTTTTGAACCCATGGTTCTCTTTCTCTACCGTGCTTCCCAGCAACAAAATCTCTCTTATCATATCGTTGATTCTATGATTGTGGGTTATCAAGATCAACAGCAGGTTCAATCTCTGCACCATTGTTTTTGCTAGGTTGGGGATCAACATGAACATTATCATTAACATTATCATTAGGTTCATGTTCATCATCTGATTGTGTTTCAGCATCATGGGATTCTCAGGTGTGTCTACAGTAGGTTCACTAAAAGCATGCAAAGTTCTATCATTTTTCTTTTTCTTCTTTTTGGAAGAACTAGGTGCATCTAAATTGTTTCTCTAAGAATCTTGCTCGATTCTCTTAGGGTGGCCTTCAGGATACAAAGATTCCTGAGTCATTCTACCAGTTATAGTAGCCACTCTGACAGCAAAGTCATTTTTATTATTTAATTCCTCAAGCAAATCATTTTGAGCTTTAAGTACATGCTCAGCTTGAGTAGCAACCATAGAAGTATATTTGCTAATGAGTTGGAGTTCACCTTTAACTCTAGCCATATTATCGCTCACGCGTCCTATCTTGAAAGCATTATTCTTTAACTCTCTACCAACATAAGGATTAAAACTTTCTTGTCTAGCCATAAAGTCATCAAATTCATCTAAGCACGGGCTATGAAATTTAGTAGAGGGGATTTCAACTTTATCATATTTATTGAGAGATTTACCTTTACTACCTGTGTCGGGTTATCAAGACAATGTGGTTCTTCAACAGGCGGTATATTGAGACCATGTATTTATTCAATAGGAGGTAAATTCTTAACATCTTCAACTTTAATACCTTTTTCTTTCATTGATTTCTTTGCCTCTTGCATATCTTCAGGACTGAGAAATAAAACACCTCTCTTCTTCGGAGTGGGTTTAGGAATGGGCTCAGGAGTTGGCTCAATTGGTTCAGGAATTGCCTCGGGAATTGGCTCAGGAAGAGTCCAATTATTTTCATTAGTTGACATATTATTCAATAACAACTCGGCTTCGTCGACTGTTCTTTCCCTGAAAACACAAACCAGCACAACTATCCAAGTAGTCCTTGGAAGCATTGGTTAGTCCATTATAAAAGATATCAAGTATTTAATTTTTCTTGAGAGGATGATTAGGCAAAGCATTTAGTGATCGGAGAAGCTTCCCCCAAACTTGTGGGAGACTCTCTTCTTTGATTTGCACAAAATTATATATTTCCAGCAAGGCAGCTTGTTTCTTATGAGAAGGGAAATATTTAGCAGAGAAGTAATAAATCATATCCTGGGGACTACGCACACAACCAGGAGCAAGAGAATTATACCAAGTCTTAGCATCACCCTTTAATGAGAACGGAAATATCTTAATGATATAAAAATAACGAGATCTATCATCATTAGTAAACAGGGTAGCTCTATCATTCAACTTGGTAAGATGTGCCACAACAGTTTCAGATTCAAGGCCATAAAAAGGATCAGACTCAACTAAAGTAATAATTTCAGGATCAACAGAGAATTCATAATCCTTATCAGTAACACAGATAGGTGAAGTAGCAAAAGCAGGGTCAGGTTTCATTCTAGCATTAAGAGAGTGCTGCTTCCATTTAGATAATAATTTCTTAAGATCATATCTATCATTGCAAGCAAAGATAGCTCGAGAAGCTTCTTCATTCATAACATATCCCTTAGGAACAACAGGCAATTCATAATCATTGGGAGAATTTTCATCATCACTATCATCAATAATAGCATCTTGAATAATTTCATTCCCCCTAATTCTAGCAAGTTGTTCATCAAGAAATTCACCTAATGGCAAAGTAGTATCACGCACAGAAGTAGTTTCATCATGCATAGCAGAAGTGGCATCATCAATAACATGCAACATATTGGAGTTCATAGCAGTAACAGGTTTAGGTGTCGCAAGCTTACTAATAACAGAAGGAGAATCTAGTGCAGAGCTAGATGGCAGTTCCTTACCTCCCCTCGTAGTTGAGGGAAAAATCGTAGTTCGGTCGTCTTTCAAGTTCTTCATAGTGATCAACAGATATAAATCCCATGTGACTCAGAAAATTGAGCTATGCTCCTCGGCAACGGTGCCAGAAATTAGTCTTGATAACCCACAAGTATAGGGGATTGCAACAACTTTCGAGGGTAAAGTATTCAACCCAAATTTATTGATTCGACACAAGGGGAGCCAAAGAATATTCTTGAGTATTAGCAGTTCAGTTGTCAATTCAACCACACCTGGATAACTTAGTATCTGTAGCAAAGTATTTAGTAGCAAGGTAATATAATAATAAAGGTAACAGTAGCAAAAGTGATCATAATAGTTTTTGGGTTTTGTAGTGATTGTAACAATAGAAACGGAAAAGTAAATAAGCGAAGAACAATATGTGAAAAGCTCGTAGGCAATGGATCAGTGATGGATAATTATGCCGGATGCGATTCCTCATGTAATAGCTATAACATAGGGTGAAACAGAACTAGCTCCAGTTCATCAATGTAATGTAGGCATGTATTCCGTAAATAGTCATATGTGCTTATGGAAAAGAACTTGCATGACATCTTTTGTCCTACCCTCCCGTGGCAGCGGGGTCCTAGCAGAAAATAAGGTATATTAAGGCCTCCTTTTAATAGAGAACCGGAACAAAGCATTAGCACATAGTGAATACATGAACTCCTCAAACTACGGTCATCACCGAGAAGTATCCCGATTATTGTCACTTTGGGGTTGTCGGATCATAACACATAATAGGTGATTATAGACTTGCAAGATAGGATCAAGAACACACATATATTCATGAAAACATAATAGGTTCAGATCTGAAATCATGGCACTCGGGCCCTAGTGACAAGCATTAAGCATAGCAAAGTCATAGCAACATCAATCTCAGAACATAGTGGATACTAGGGATCAAACCCTAACAAAACTAACTTGATTACATGATAAATCTCATCCATCCCATCACCGTCCAGCAAGCCCACGATGGAATTACTCACGCACGGCGGTGAGCATCATGAAATTGGTGATGGAGGATGGTTGATGATGACGACGGCGACGAATCCCCCTCTCCGGAGCCCCGAACGGACTCCAGATCAGCCATCCCGAGAGAGATTAGGGCTTGGCGGCGGCTCCGTGTCGTAAAACGTGATGAAACTTTCTCTCTGATTTTTTTCTCCCCGAACGTGAATATATGGAGTTGGAGTTGAGGTCGGTGGAGGTCCAGGGGGCCCACGAGATAGTGGGGCACGCCCAGGAGGAGGGGGCGTGCCCCCGTGTCTCGTGGACAGGGTGTGGGCCCCCTGGTGTACTTCTTTCGCCCAATAATTCTTATTAATTCCAAAAAGTGCCTCCGTGTATTTTCAGGACAATCCGAGAACTTTTCTTTTCTACACATAAAACAACATCATGGCAGTTCTGCTGAAAACAACGTCAGTCCGGGTTAGTTTCATTCAAATCATGCAAGTTAGAGTCCAAAACAAGGGCAAAAGTGTTTGGAAAAGTAGATACATTGGAGACGTATCAGATAACAATCCTCAAAGTATGTGCTCTTACACTGATTCTACATTTTGCCGGTATATTCATGTGGATAGCAGTCAGTGCAATGCTCCAGCGCGGTTGCGAAGGTCAATATATTGAGCTATCCTAGGTTCGGACTTGATAGACTCGGGCATTCAATGCTGACAGTTCTGATCATATTGTGGACTGAGCTGGTTGCCTTGCTATGAGGTCCTTACCGCAATGGAGTAGACCTCTTAGGCGTATCTTCATGGGGTTCGATATGAATAAGACTGCCTTGTGCATTCATATCACATTTTTCACACCATAACCGACATACCTGTATTGTCGGTCTTCCTCCTTCATTATTATTTTCTTTGTTTGCATCCTTAACCGAAAGAGCTGGGCCTTATATATCCTTGATGATTTTGCGACCCTGAGTTTTGTCGTGGGCAATACCTTGCAATCATACCGTGGTCTTGTTCATGTCTTGAGTCTAAGGATATTTATCTGGTTCACGTGTGTTTATACAGATCTCTATACTGTTGTTGATTATGCCAGACAGTGACCCAATTAATAGCATCACCTTGTCTGGGGTGCGGGGCTGATCTTGATAATCACTGCCAAGATTGTGTCCTCAATGTTGTCTTTCTTCAAGACTTGTTGATTTTTACATCACCCACTGGTTTTCCGCCACTTGCATATCCAGTGAGGTTGTCAGATGCGTACCATGAATTCATCCTCGTGCGAGGGACTTGCATGAATTTGGCAGCATACTCATTGTATGAACAAATATCCGATTCTCGAGTAATGCCTCGGTTTTGACTGATTCTTATTTCTAACCCAACTGTTGCATATCTAACTCTTGGAAACATTGTCATATGCTGCCAACATCATTGTTTAATATCTCATACCAGTGCCATACCGAAGAAGACTGGGCAACTGGCTGTGTAATCCACCCGGATATCATGCTGAGGAAGACAGGATGGCTTGTGGTCGAAGCCTTTGGTAGATAGCTTGCTGAGGACGACTGGGTACCGTACCTCATAAGCTTCCCCCATTAAACACTTACTAGGGATGACTCGGTACCTTATGCCAGAAGCTTCTGTGGTATCTTATCGAAGAAGACTAGATATCTTGCACGGGAATCCATTCATACCTTACTGATGCGGACTGAGGAATCTTGCCTTGTATGCTTCACTGATAAATTGTGGAGAAGGACTGGACTGATTTTCTTTGCGAACAGAATATCATATATATGTTCTTGTCATTCCGGCTACTGATTACTTGTATGACAAGAATTGTCTGACTGTCCTTGTTGAATTCATTATATATTCGGACTGACTTCTGGGTATCGCCTGTTTCAAATCTGACTCGTGGCAGAATCAATCATCGGGTACGGACCATACCTCTAAATGGAAATACATTGTTGAACTTGGATCCAATTTTGTTCTCTTGCTGTTTTAATCATGGCTACAATAAAGGTGTATCTTTGACGGGTACTTGTTACCAAAAGTCTGAGCAGAATATAATTGGTATCCAGACCGGATTTCTGCAATACATGCTGTCAGCTGAAAGTCTCATTGCCTTTAACTGAGTTCCTTGGTGTATATCTTTACTTTTCATCGCTTCTTCTGATTCGGTGTCAGTTGGTGATCAATTTCCATAAGGGGGTAACACCAAAGATTCA
Organism: Triticum timopheevii; assembly: GCA_963921465.1. Taxonomy (NCBI): domain Eukaryota; kingdom Viridiplantae; phylum Streptophyta; class Magnoliopsida; order Poales; family Poaceae; genus Triticum; species Triticum timopheevii. The sequence continues at coordinate 239,065,381 of OY997264.1, read as the reverse complement.
AAACAAAGAAGCACGAGAAAACGATCGATTGCGACAAAGCAAACAAGCTACAAAACTAATTCACACAGGAACACACAAGCATGATACTACAATAGATGCACATGCACTACATGAAGGATTACACCCTATGCTTGAGAAAATGCTTGGGGGCTGACGAAGAAGCTATGGGAGTAGCGAGTGGAACTGCTGACTTCGAAACTCCAGATGGATGAGGCGGAGCAGTTGGAGAAGCTGGCGGAGACCGAGGTAGGTAGGCACCAAGCAATCTCCTGGCTCGAATGGTATCTCGGACTAACTCGGAAATAAGAAGACACCCGGCCGTCATGTAACGGGACATGGGGAGGATAGCCGGGTCATCTTGAGGATTGACAGACGGGAACTTGATCCTCTTAGGATTCTCGACAATAGTGGGATAGAATTGATAGGCATGGTTCTCTTGCACCATGCTCTCTTGATGATGAAGGCCGGTGATTCCTGCCATTACGGCAAGCTGAACGACACGCTCGGGAGTAGCACCGTAACCACTGTGGAAACTATAGGTGCGCTTACCAACAAGAATCGGGGCTGACAGATGAACATGAGCAACATACTCTAGGATTCTTCCTCCGGCAGAACACTGGAATACTTGGTAATGAGGTGGATCTCCACGGGGATAAATGCTACGCTACATGTCGCCAAGGAGGGCAGCAAAGCTGAGAGGTGTAGGAGTGGGATTAAACGCAATTGGAACAACACCGGGAGCTCTGGGGATGGCACTGAACTCAAGGAAACTGGCCGCCATCTACGCACGAAACAGGGGTTAGGGGTAACCTACTAAGACTATATGCAGCAAACAAATGAACCAACTAAATGCAGCAAGCAAGGGCAACAACCAAACCCTATACTTCCGTTTTCTAATGTTCCAGCGGACTAGGACACTCTACAGCCAGACCTGCTCTGATACCAAGACATGTGGAACCCCAGCTCAGAGAAACCAGAATGCCCCGTATTCCAGTCCAAAGATCGAGATGAGGTCTTCTGGAATATGGCACTGCTTAGGATAGAGCAAACCAACTCTCTATTACAACACGAATATGAATACAAGGTCTCCGGATTACAATGAATAACACTGGCATGGATATGCTATGCCAACCACAGTTTCTCTTTGCAAGCAGCATAACAACTCGAGGCAGCGGAACCTCTACTGGCAGCAGAACAACGAACGAAGATGATGGACTCCAACCCGCAGGGACTCTGGCTGGAACGTTTATGCTAGCTCGTAAACACAAGAACCACACCAAACAAGCAAGCAAACCTGGCACGACCTGCAAACTGGCATGACCCGCCGAGTCAATACATTGAATAAACTTGCAAGCTCACAATAACCAAAAGCAATCAAGACAAATAACAACATGGCATTAGTAGGTTAAAGGAATCATGAGCATGATATTAACAGAACAACATGGCATGCACAAGGTGATCATGATACAACTTTAGCATGGCATAAGCATATGAACATGATGATACTACATGCAACAAGTTAACATTCGCATGCACCAACTTACTCTTGCTCGGCCATTACCTTGTAACCATCTCATGCATTAACTTACCAACATCGATATCCATGATACCTCTGTGATTATCTCGCGATCACATAAATATCAACCAACTTCAGTATCCCTGATACCTCCGTGATTCTCTCTCGATCACAACCAATCTCTTTCTCATCATCGAATCGGGGTGGTTATTAATCAAGTTATTATTATTGTTACTGTTGGCTCATAGTGTGACTGACTAAAAACTGGGCCCTTATCCGCGGGTGTGGCTATCGATAGATTAAACACGCACTCTGCAGAGGTTAGCACACTGTACCCACACCACAGAACCCATGGCCTCGCACTCCCATTCGGTGTTCCGACAAAACCGATCTATTGTCCATGACACTCTCCCGGCCACACCAACCAACTCCCCTCTGGGCTAAGTCATGGGTCGCCCCGTGTCAACCAAATACACCCAAGGGCCACCGTCGTGGCAAAACAATAAATGGTCCCAAAAGGGGACATGTGCACATAACCAAACTCGGGCTCACAAGGCTTATGTCCACCTACCTAATCAAGGTAGCACGCGCCCATAACCTTCCCTCATTGGAGGCACTAGCGAGAGGCGTGACAATAGACCCAGTTAGGACGTTCCCATAAAGGCAAATGTGGTTGCACTGGTCAGCTCGATTCAGTGGCACCATGACTCAGCCAACAGTTGTTCAAGTTCATTATTATCCGGTTTAACTTGAATGCACTAAGCTGAGCCATAATACAAAAACATGATGCAACTACAATGCATGAACATGATATCACGTAAGCATGGAGGTGCAACATAATCATCGAGCATAACCACAATGAAGCATTTAACTAAATGAGCATGGCATACCGACGAGCATAACATTACACATGAGCATAGTGTCAGTGTCAAAACTGGCGGATCTCGGGTTGGGGGTCCCGAACTATGCATCTAAGGTTGATGGTAACAGGAGGCGGGGGACACGATGTTTACCCAGGTTTGGGCCCTCTCTATCGAGGTAATACCCTACTTCCTGGTTGATTGATCTTGATGAATATGAGTATTACAAGAGTTGATCTACCACGAGATCGTAATGGCTAAAACCCTAGAAGTCTAGCCTGTATGATTATGATTGCCTCTAAGGACTAAGCCCTCCGGTTTATACAGACACCGGAGGGGACTAGAGTTGTACAAAGTTGGTTACAGAGAAAAGAATCTTCATATCTGGGCGCCAAGCTTGCCTTCCACGCCAAGGAGAGTCCCATCTGGACACGGGAGAGAGTCTTCTGTCTTGTATCTTCACGGCCCAACCCGGACCATGCTACATAGTCTGGCCGTCCGAGGACCCCTTAATCCAGGACTCCCTCAGTAGCCCCTGAACTAGGCTTCAATGACGAGGTGTCCGACGCGCGAATTGTCTTCGGCATTGCAAGGCGGGTTCCTTCTCCGAATATTCCAAAATAGTCTTTGAACACAAGAATCGTGTCCGGCTCTGCAAAACAAATTCCACACACAACCGCAGTGAGTACAATATTTCACGAGTCCAATCGGCTGACAACTTTTTGTAGCGTGACATCACGTCGCCGCCCGGCCATTATTTCGAACCGCTTTTTAGCCTGCCGCTCCATATTTCGAGATGCGGTTTCATTGGCATGTCTTGTCAAAGCAGAGATCGTGTCCCCTTATTGCGGGATTCTCATCAATACGGGCATGGTTAATCCCACCGTATTGCCTGCACGGCCCTTGGGAATAGGCGAGTTTTTAGGGCAAGCGGGGAGGCGCTTGATATTCACTGCCTTTATAAAGAGATAAGGATTCACCCCATTCACCCACGCCTTCTCCCTATCTACCTCCCCCATTCTCGAGCTCCTGCACACAAGTTCTCATCTTTTCCACCCCAAGAAAACACTCCAACCATGTCCGGATCCGGAGCACAGGGCAAGTGGATGGTTGCTACGTCTTGAGCTTGCGTTGGTTTTCCTCGAAGAGGAGAGGGTGATGCAGCAAAGTATAGCGTAAGTATTTCCCTCAGTTTTGAGAACCAAGGTATCAATCCAGTAGGAGGCTCCTCAAAAGTCCCACGCACCTACACAAACAAACTAAGAACTCGCAACCAACGCAATAAAGGGGTTGTCAATCCCTTCACGGCCACTTGCGAAAGTGAGATCTAATAAAGATAGTATGATAAGATAAATATATTTTTGGTGTTTTATGATATAGATGCTGTCGGTGTCAAAACCGGCGGATCTCGGGTAGGGGGTCCCAAACTGTGTGTCTAGGCGAATGGTAACAGGAGACGAGGGGCACGATGTTTTTACCCAGGTTCGGGCCCTCTCGATGGAGGTAAAACCCTACGTCCTGCTTGATTAATATTGATGATATGGGTAGTACAAGAGTAGATCTACCACGAGATCAAGGAGGCTAAACCCTAGAAGCTAGCCTATGGTATGATTGTTGTAATGTATGTTGTCCTACGGACTAAAGCCCTCCGGTTTATATAGACACCGGAGAGGGCTAGGGTTACACAGAGTCGGTTACAATGGTAGGACATCCACATATCCGTATCGCCAAGCTTGCCTTCCACGCCAAGGAAAGTACCTTCCGGACATGAGCCGGAGTCTTCAATCTTGTATCTTCGTAGTCTTGGAGTCCGGCGGATAATGATAGTCCGGCTGTCCGGACACCCCCTAGTCCAGGACTCCCTCAGTAGCCCCTGAACCAGTCTTCAATGACGATAAGTCGGGCGTGCATAATGTTCGGCATTGCAAGGCGGGTTCCTCCCTTGAATAATCCAGAGAAGATCATGAACACCAGGATAGTGTCCGGCTCTGCAAAATAAATTCCACATTCCACCGTAGAGAGAATAAAATGTACACTTAGTTCAATCTGCTGACGTATTATGCGACGTGACATCACACCGCCACCAGGCCTTTGTTTGAATTATTATACCACCTCAGCATGTTTAGCGAAGCGGTTTCCCTGGCACGTCTTGTCAAAGCAGAGATCGTGTTCCCCTTATTCCGGGATTCTCATCAATACGTGCGTGGGTAACCCAACCGCGCCATCGATGGTGGCGCTTGGGAGATAAGCGAGTTTTACCAGGCTTGTGGGGGACGCATAGTTTTGTCCGCCTATATATAAGGGATAAGGATTCACCTTCTCACCTACGCCTTCTTCCTACTTTGCTTATCCATCCCCGCGAACTCAAGCTCCAATGCCCGAACTCGCGCATCTCTCCTCGACCTTCTCCGAATATGTCCGGAGCAGGAGGTAAATGGTTAGCCTCCACCGTCATGGAGGAGGACATCACCAAGCTGCGCAGCGCCGGATACCTTTCCGGCGATATCGCGCATTGGCTGCCCGACGAGGGGCAGCTCATCCCTACCCCTAGGCCTCATGAGAGGGTCGTCTTTCTCCCCCACTTCCTCCGCGGACTGGGCTTTCCGCTCCATCCATTTGTCCGGGGGCTCATGTTTTACTACGGCCTGGATTTCCACGATCTGGCGCCGAACTTTATCCTCAACATCTCGGCGTTTATCGTCGTGTGCGAGGCTTTCCTCTGCATCCGGCCCCACTTCGGCCTGTGGCTCAAGACCTTCAACGTCAAGCCGAAGGTTGTAAAGGGTACGCAAGCGGAATGCGGAGGCGCCATGTTGGGCAAATTGCCCAACGTCCCTTGGCTAGAAGGGACCTTCGTGGACTCCGTCAAGGGGTGGCAATCGGGGTGGTTCTACATCACCGAGCCGCGCAAATCCACATGGGCGGCGGCCCCCGAGTTTAGATCTGGCATCCCCACGCAGCTCACCTCCTGGAAACAGAAGGGCTTGCAGTGGGGGAATCCGGTGGAGGTGACGGGACTCCGAGCATGTATCAAGAAGATGGTGAGCAATAGGCTCAGGCTCGTCGACGTGGTCCAAATCATGCTCATCCGGCGGATCCTCCCATGCCAAGAACGGGCATTTAATTTGTGGGAGTTCAATCCGGAACAGCACCAGGCGCTAAGCGGGCTCTTCAATACAACATACGAAGGCGCCTGGAGGGTGCTGTTCAAGGGCGCCGAAGCCCCCGCGTCCGTGACCGAAGACCGCGGATTCAGCTCGCAGCATCCAACTGACGAGGTAAGTGATTCAACCCCATTACGGGACACTTGTAATAATTAGATTGACTCTAGTGAGGTTTCATTCTACCTCTTCCTTTGACAGGAATGGATGGAGAAGGCCAAGCTGCTCATCAGCCCGGCTCCCATGCCAGAAGACCAAGCGAACGCCCGCTTAACAGGGCTGCTGGTTCCGGCACCGCACGTGGTGCCGGAGAAGAAGGCCAAGAAGGTGGCCGCGGGGACTCGAAAGAGTTCCCGCAATCAGGCGTCTGATGACGACGAGGACTCCTCTCCCGAAGACGAGGAGGAGTACTCTCTCTCGGAGGAGGGAGAGAAGAAAAGGAAGGCTTCCCCCATCGGGTGGGCCGAAGGGTCCAAGAGGGGGAGAACTATCCCCCCGGACAGTTCCGCCAACATCAGCGTTGGTGAGGATGAGTGGCCTCCAAGGGCCAGGCGTCCGGCAAGATCGTAAGTATCCGGATCCTTGATGTGTAATTTCTTTTATGTCACGTAGTATCCTTCTAACGCCGCATTCTGCCCGTAGTCCGGCCAATGATGATCTCCCCGACTCATCGAGCGGGTCATTGGCCGCGTCGGATGTAAATTCCATCCCGACTGCCTCCACCCCACGCGCCGACGAGGATGCCGAGGTGGGATCCCAAAGAGGGACCCATCAGGAGGAGGCTCCGGAGGCGCCATCAGGCAGCCTCCCGGACTTCGTGCCGGACTCTACATCGGAACCCGCAGTGGTTCCCGAGTTCGGCAAGTGGCCCCTTCAGAAGAAGGGCAGGACCGTGATGCCGGCGGCCTCCGTCCAACCGGAGGCGCCGGATAACCTGCTGGAGGCGCTTAAAGGCGCTTCCATCGAGGAAGAACACCGCACTATCATGAGTGCGGTGATTGAGAAGGTTCAGCTCGCTAAGAGCGGGCTGACCGAAGCCTGCAGCAGCCTTCTAACAGGCTTTGAGGTAAGAAGTTAAAATTATGTAATGTAATACCGCATAGACAGTAGCCCCTAATGCTTAGTTCGGTGTTCGGAAAGAAAAGCCGGACTAAGGATCTGTAACAAGATATACGCAGGGTTGCCTAAAATATGTCAATATGGGTTTGCAGGCTGCACTGCTGACCTCTGCCGCACTAACGGCGGAGGTTGACGTGCTGAAAAAGGAGATCGAGCGGTCCGAGCAAGAGCTCGGCCATGCAAAGAAGCAGCTCGAGGAAAAAGAAGGTGAGTAACACCTCTTTGAATAAGTACCTTACAGAAAAGGATTTTGGTTGCAAATAAAATTAACAAGGATAATATGTGTATTGCAGGGGCCACTAACGAGGTGGCAGCCCTGCGGGATGCTGTGTCCGTGGCCGAACGCAATGCAGCCGCGGAACGGGCTGAGCGAGAAAAGCAAGAGGCACGTGTGGCGGAAGTACGGCAAGAGCTCCAGGTTCTCATGGAAAAACATGAGAGTTTGGAGCGTGACTCCAAGACTCGAGAGTCCGAGCTTGCCTCGGCTCTCGAAAGTGCCAAGTCCGCCAAGGCCGAAGCCCATAAGGCCGTTCAGGAGGTTGAGGACATAAAGAAGATAGCGGCGGGTAAGGCGTTTTTCATGCAAAGCAGGCATGTTAATGTGAACTACCTGACACTTACCCGAATTCGGAGCTCTCTAGGGGCGTTTGCAGATCTGTCGCGTAGTGCGTCTGATGCCGTCACATTCTATCGTGGCAAGGAGGGGAGCTCGACGGAGAAGGTCTTCTGGTCTCAGTATACTGAGACCGGCCATCTGGTGCCCCCAAGCGACCAGCTGAAGCAGCTGGTCGAACTCCACAAGGTAGCTGAGGAGGCCATGAAGGGCCTCATAGTCCGGCTGTGGCCTGGACAGGCCATGCCTGGTAGCTACTTTGGCCTCGTGCGGCGGCTGGTGGATGCATGCCCTAGGCTGGATGTAGTCAAGCACTCCGCTTGTATCGAAGGTGCTCGTCGGGCCCTTGCCCGCATAAAGGTGCAATGGGGCAAATTGGATGCGGAGAAGCTTCTCACGGACCGACCGCCGCCGGGCAAGGAGTATCGCACGCCGGAGAAGTATTATAAAATTGTCCTGAAGGGATCCTGCAATATTGCAGATGAGTGCTCCCGAAATGTAATCTTTGAGTGAACTTGCTGTTTATTTATCCTGTGCGCTGAAAACTTCGTTCATATGCGCCATGAGCAACGCTTTTTTAATTTAAAATATTACCTTCTGTGTGGCCGTTTATAAAATCTGAGAGATGGCAAGTCGTTAGCTTCAGCCCCCAAGCCACAAGTGCTGGGGTGTCACTCTTGTTCCCATTTTTGGGTCCATCTAGGGAGGTGCTCAACACGACGAACAAGGCAACCGGACATATAATGCTTGAACACTCTCACTTTGCCATAGAATTCTATAATTTTAAATTTCGGCGAAGCCCCTGGTATTCGGAAGACCGAATCCGGGGCGCTATCCATGCCTTCATCGGACATTATCCGGAACTTCGCTCGAAGCGGCGTGAGTCTTTAAGGACCCGAAAAAACCTCTCGAACAGCGACTAGTCTCTCGCCTTATCATGCCAGTCAGTTTTAGCTTTCTCCACTGAGGCGTTAACCCGGCTCAACCGGGGCGCAATCGCAGTGGTTCTCCCAGTGCCACCTTAGCCGACAGAACGGAACGTAAGGCACCAAAACGTGGGAGCCGGGCAAACCCAACTATTGACCCAAGACATCATTCGGAGCCGATTCATATAATGCTATAAGTTCGGGGTGCCGCACTTGTGAAAGTGTTCGGACTTTATCACACCATAGAGTGGGGAACATAAGCCCCTGGTGTATTATGCCGTACCAAAATATACGGGTGCCAGATGTCATATAATGAGCATATATATATATATATAATGTAATGCAATTGCGATCATAAAGGTGCTGCATTATTAATGAAAGAAAAAGTCTGCTAGTAGAGTGGACTGATACAAATAGTGCGGTAAGCAAGGGATTTGGACTAAATAAACATGTCCCCCTCCAGGGATGAGCTCCGGATTTGGTGTATATAATCGAATTTAATGCTCGTAATTGAGACCACCTGAGTGTTCGACGCGGCCTTCTTTAGTCCCTGACTGTTGCATCATGAGTTCGGCAGGTTCACCGCCGGACAGGGCTTCTGGTTAATAGAGTCATGTGTACAAAGAAGAAGGAAAATAATAAAAAAGAAGGGCACATTTGCGAGCCCCTGGTGTGGTCGAATCGCACTCTGGCTCCGTTGTGATCGTGCCCCTCCCCTGTGCCCATGGTATCTCCAAAGTGTAATGATGTACGCAGAGTGTTATTCTTGCGATCATACGCGGGCGAGGGTTGGGGCCTCATTTCTACGTGTGCTCTGATCGCGCTAGGTGGTCTTGGTTGACATTGCTCCGGGCGCGCTTTGTTGTATCCGGCCGTTTAACGGCCGGACTCGAGAATTGCCTTAGAAGGCTGCTCTGTATTTCTGCCGCGAGAGCCGCTGTATGTTCCTCCGTTCGGAGAGAGCGTTCCATATTCCCAATGACCGTGATGACTCCACGAGGGCCTGGCATCTTGAGCTTTAGGTATGCATAGTGCGGCACCGCGTTGAATTTGGCAAACACGGTTCGCCCGAGCAGAGCGTGATAGCTGCTGCGAAACGGGACTATGTCGAAGATTAACTCTTCGCTCCGGAAATTATCCGGGGATCTGAAGACCACTTCCAGTGTGACTGAGCCTGTACAATTGGCTTCCACTCCTGCTATGACACCTTTAAAGGTTGCCTTTGTAGGTTTAATCCTTGATGGGTCTATGCCCATTTTGCGCACTGTATCCTGATAAAGCAGGTTCAGGCTACTGTCGCCGTCCATCAGGACTCTCGTGAGGTGGAACCCATCGACGATTGGGTCTAAGACCAATGCGGCGAATCCGCCATGGCGTATGCTGGTCGGATGGTCTCTTCGATCGAAAGTGATCGGACAAGAGGACCATGGGTTGAACTTTGGGGCGACTGGCTCCATCGCATAGATGTCCCTTAGTGCGCGTTTCCTCTCCCTCTTGGGTATGTGGGTCGCGTATATCATATTCACCGTCCGTACTTGTGGGGGAAAACCCTTCTGTCCTTTGTTGTTCGGCAGCCGGGTCTCTTCCTCGTCGTCGCTATTTAGCCCCTTGTCATTGTTTTCGGCAATTAACTTGCCGGCCTGCTTGAACACCCAGCAATCTCTATTGGTGTGGTTAGCTGGCTTTTCAGAGGTGCCATGTATCTGGCATGAGCGGTCGAGTATTCGGTCCAGATTGGACGGACCCAGAGTGGTTCTTTTAAATGGCTTCTTCCGTTGACCGGGTTTAGAGCCTCGGAATCCGGCATTGACCGCCGTATCCTCCTTATCGTCGCCGTTAATTCGGTGCTTGTTTTTGTTTCGACGTGACCTGCCGTTGTTGTCCTTAGTATCCGGACTGCCAGAATTTTTACGGAGATTGTTGCTGCGGGCTAGCCAGCTGTCCTCTCCCGCACAAAAGCGGGTCATTAGCGATGTGAGGGCTGCCATGGATTTCGGCTTTCCCTGCCCCAGGTGCCGGGCTAGCCATTCGTCCCGGATGTTATGTTTGAAGGATGCAAGGGCCTCTGCGTCCGGACAATCGATGATTTGATTTTTCTTCGTCAAGAACCGTGTCCAGAATTGTCTGGCCGATTCGTCTGGCTGCTGAATGATGTGGCTTAGGTCATCGGCGTCTGGTGGTCGCACATATGTGCCTTGGAAGTTATCAAGGAATGTGGCCTCCAGGTCTTCCCAACACCCAATCGACTCTGCGGGCAAGCTGTTAAGCCAATGCCGAGCTGGTCCTTTAAGCTTGAGTGGGAGATACTTTATGGCGTGTAGATCGTCGCCGCGGGCCATATGGATGTGGAGAAGATAGTCTTCGATCCACACCGCGGGGTCTGTTGTGCCATCGTAAGATTCGATGTTTACGGGTTTAAACCCTTCGGGGATCTGATGATCCATTACTTCATCAGTGAAGCATAACGGGTGTGCGGCGCCCCTGTATTGAGCGATATCGCGACGCAGCTCAAGAGAGCGCTGTCTGCTGTGTTCGTCCCGGCCGGGGTTATTGTATCTGGCACGACGGTATTTGTCGTGGGTCGTAGGGCGCCCACGTGATCCATAGATGGATCTGGATTGCCTTGCTTTGTCCTCCAATATGTCTCGCAAGTCCGGCGCGTTCCCTCTTGGCTTCGTACTTTTGGAGCGATGCCGGGGTATGGTCTTGGCTGGGGGCTTGGATGCCTCTCTGTCACGACCGCGGGGTGGTCGGTCAGCCATATTGTGCGCTGGTGATGGAGGTACGTATGCTTCCTCCTCTAATCGGGGGAGCAGCTTGCGTTTTGGGTAACTTTTGGAGGGACGTTCGAGTTTATACTCTTCGGCCGCGAGGACCTTGGTCCATCGATCGGCCAGCAGGTCCTGATCAGCTTGAAGCTGCTGCTGCTTTTTCTGTAGGCTGTTTGCTGTGGCGATAAGCCTGCGCTTGAAGCGCTCTTGTTCGACGGGATCCTCGGGTACGACGAATTCGTCATTGTTGAGGCTTGCTTCGTCTTCGGAGGGAGGCATATAATTATGATCCTCAACCTCTTCGTCTACCGCCCCCTCCTGAGGGCTTGCTTCTGCATCCTCCTGCGCTGAGTCTTGCTGGAGGGGATTGCCTTCGGCACTCTCTGGAGTATTATTATCTCCTGGGCCGGAATCTCCATTCTTGCTGTGGCCAGATTTAGAGCGGCGCTGCTGACGCCGGCGCTTGGGCTGTTTCTTTAAGGGATCTGCCTCCGCTGTTTCTTCGCCGTCCCCATGTTTTGGGGTATCCACCATGTATACGTCATATGACGAGGTGGCCTTCCAGTGCCCTGTGGGCGCTGGTTCCTGTTCGTCTCCGGCATCGTCGTCCATAGCGTCGATGTCTTCGGAGTCGTAGTCTTGCATGTCGGTTAGATCATCGACAGTGGCTACAAAGTGGGTGGTGGGTGGGCTCTGAATTTCCTTGTCGTCCGCATCCCAACCATCCTGGCCATAATCCGGCCAGGACTCTCCTGATAACGAGAGATGCTTTAGTGAATTCAAGATATCGCCGAAAGGCGAGCATTGGAAGATGTCCGCGGCGGTGAATTCCATAACCGGCGCCCAATCCGGATCGATTGGTAGGGGCGCGGGAGGTTCGGAGTCCGGCGAGGAGTCCGGCGCCTCGGAATCACGAGTTTCGCAGGGGACAAGATTAGTGTTCGGCTCCATCGCCGTAGATGTTGGAGCCCCCAGGGCGGCGTCTATCCACCGACCCTCGATCTGGGCGATCGGCTCCGGGCTAATGGCCGAAGAGGATCCGTGTGCGGCCACCAAGGCACTGTTCGGCGGCAGAGCTAGATCATGCCCATCGTCACAGTGCGGCGCGCTTGGCTGTCGAGGATGAAGTCTCCGCGGACATCGGCCGTGAAGTTTAATCTTCCAAATCTGACCTGATGGCCAGGGGCGTAGCTTTCGATCTGCTCCAGATGGTCAAGTAAATTGGCCCACAGTGCGAAGCCGCCGAATACGAAGATCTGTCCGGGGAGAAAAGTCTCACCCTGGACGGCGTTGTTGGTTGAAGATGCCATCAAGCCTATCGGTGACGACATAGAGGAACTCTCAATGAAAGCACCAATGTCGGTGTCAAAACCGGCGGATCTCGGGTAGGGGGTCCCGAACTGTGCGTCTAGGCGGATGGTAACAGGAGACGAGGGACACGATGTTTTTACCCAGGTTCGGGCCCTCTCGATGGAGGTAAAACCCTACGTCCTGCTTGATTAATATTGATGATATGGGTAGTACAAGAGTAGATCTACCATGAGATCAAGGAGGCTAAACCCTAGAAGCTAGCCTATGGTATGATTGTTGTAATGTATGTTGTCCTACGGACTAAAGCCCTCCGGTTTATATAGACACCGGAGAGGGCTAGGGTTACACAGAGTCGGTTACAATGGTAGGAGATCCACATATCCGTATCGCCAAGCTTGCCTTCCACGCCAAGGAAAGTACCTTCCGGACACGAGCCGGAGTCTTCAATCTTGTATCTTCGTAGTCTTGGAGTCCGGCGGATAATGATAGTCCGGCTGTCCGGACACCCCCTAGTCCAGGACTCCCTCAGATGCAAAAATTAAAGATGCAAATAAAGTAGATTGAAAGCAAATATGATAAGAGATAGACCCGGGGGCCATAGGTTTCACTAGAGGCTTCTCTCAAGATAGCATAAGTATTACGGTGGGTGAACAAATTACTGTCGAGCAATTGATAGGAAAGCGCATAGTTATGAGATTATCTTGGTATGTTCATGTATATAGGCATCACGTCCAAAACAAGTAGACCGACTCCTGCCTGCATCTACTACTATTACTCCACACATCGGCCGCTATCCAGCATGCATCTAGAGTATTAAGTTCATAAGAACGGAGTAACGCATTAAGAAAGAAGACATGATGTAGAGGGATAAACACATGCAATATGATATAAACCCCATCTTGTTATCCTCGATGGCAACAATGCAATACGTGTCTTGCAACCCTTTCTGTCACTGGGTAAGAACACCGCAAGATTGAACCCAAAGCTAAGCACTTCTCCCATGGCAAGAAAGATAGATCTAGTAGGCCAAACCAAACTGATTATTCGAAGAGACTTGCAAAGATAACTCAATCATACATAAAAGAATTCAGAGAAGATTCAAATATTATTCACAGATAAACTTGATCATAAACCCACAATTCATCGGATCTCGACAAACACACCGAAAAAAGAGTTTACATCGAATAGATCTCCACAAGAGAGGGGGAGAACATTGTATTGAGATTCAAAAAGAGAGAAGAAGCCATCTAGATAATAACTATGGACCCGTAGGTCTGTGGTAAACTACTCACAACTCATCAGAGGGGCAAGGATTTTGACGTAGAGGCCCTCCGTGGTTGCTTCCCCCTCCGGCAGAGTGCCGGCAAGGGCTCCAAGATGGGATCTCGCGGATACAGAAGGTTACGGCGGTGGAAATTGAGTTTCGTGGTGCTCCTAGATGTTTTCGGGGTACGTAGGTATATATAGGAGGAAGAAGTACGTCGGTGGCTGCCCGAGGGGCCCATGAGACAGGGGGGCGCGCCCTACAGGGGTGGGCGCGCCCTCCTATCTCGTGGGGCTCTCGGAGCTTTCTTGACTTGCACTCCAGGCTCTCCGGATCAGATTTGTTCCAAACATAACGCTGCCGAAGGTTTCATTCCGTTTGGACTCCGTTTGATATTCCTTTTCTTCAAAATACTGAAATAGGCAAAAAAAATATGGGTTGGGCCTCCGGTTAGTAGGTTAGTCCCAAAAATGATATAAATGTGTAAAATAAAGCCCATAAACATCCAAAAGGGGTAATATAATTGATGGAACAATCAAATATTATAGATACGTTGGAGACGTATCAAGCATCCCCAAGCTTAATTCCTGCTCGTCCTCGAGTAGGTAAATGATAAAAAAGAAATTTTTGATGTGGAATGCTACCTAGCATAATTCTTCAATGTAATTTTCTTTATTGTGGCATGAATGTTCAGACCCAAATAAATACAAAATAAAAGTTCATATTGACATAAGAAATAGTAATACTTCAGGCATACTAATCAAAGTAATCATGTCTTCTCAAAATAACATGGCTAAAGAAAGTTATCCCTACAAAATCATATAGTCCGGCTATGCTCTATCTTCATCACACAAAGTATTTAAACATGCACAACCCCGATGACAAGCCAAGAAATTGTTTCATACTTTAATAATCTCAAACTTTTTCAACTTTCACGCAAAACATGAGGGTGAGCCATGGACATAGCACTACATGTGGAATAGAATGGTGGTTGTGGAGAAGACAAAAAGGGAGAAGATAGTCTCACATCAACTAGGCGTATCAACGGGCTATGGAGATGCCCATTAATAGATATCAATGTGAGTGAGTAGGGATTGCCATGCAATGGATGCACTAGAGCTATAAATATATGAAAGCTCAATAAAAGAAACTAAGTGGGGTGCATCCAACTTGCTCGCTCACGAAGACCTAGGGCACTTTTGAGGAAGCCCATCATTGGAATATACAAGCCAAGTTGTATAATGAAAAATTCCCACTAGTATATGAAAGTGACAACATATGAGACTCTAACATGAAGATCATGGTGCTATTTTGAAGCACAAGTGTGGAAAAAGAGATAGTAGCATTGTCCCTTCTCTCTTTTTCTCTCATTTTATTATTTTTTTTCTTTTCTTTTCTTTTCTTTTCTTTTTTTCTTTGGCCTTTTTTTTTCTTCTGGCCTTTCTCTTTTTTTTCTATTTTTTTTCTATTTTTTTTCTTTTTGTAAAGTCCAAAGTCTCATTCCGACTTGTGGGGGAATCATAGTCTTCATCATCCTTTCCTCACTAGGACAATGCTCTAATAATAAAGATCATCACACTTTTATGGATTTACAACTCAAAGCTAGAACAAGATATGACTCTATATGAATGCCTCCGGCGGTGTACCGGGATATGCAATGAATCAAGAGCTACATGTGTGAAAATTATGAAGGTGGCCTTGCCACAAATACAATGTCAACTACATGATCATGCAAAAAGAAATATGACAAAAGTAATGTGTGTCATATGAACGGTGGAAAGTTGCATGGAAATATATCTAGGAATGGCTATGGAAATGCCATAATAGGTAGGTATGGTGGCTATTTTGAGGAAGGTAAATGGTGGGTGTATGGTACCGGCGAAAGTTGCGCGGTACAAGAGAGGCTAGCATTGGTGGAAGGGTGAAAGAGTGCGTATAATCCATGGACTCAACATTAATCAAAAGAACTCATATACTTGTTGCACAAATTTAGAAGTCATCAAAAACCAAAGTACTACGTGCATGCTCCTAGGGGATAGATTGGTAGGAAAAGACCATCGCTCGTCCCCGACCGCCACTCATAAGGAAGACAATCAATAAATAAAATTGTGCTCCAACTTCATCACAAAGTGGTTCACCATACGTGCATGCTACGGGAATCACAAACTTCAACACAAGCATTCATTAAATTCATAATCACCCAACTAGCATGACATTAATATCACTAGCTCCATATCTCAAAACATTTATCAAGCATCAAATTGATCATAGCATCCAATTCACTTCCTATGATAGTGTTTATTATACCCAACTTGGATGCTCATCATTCTAGGACCAACTTTATGATCATAGCAAATACCATGCTGTTCTAAAAGACTCTCAAAATAATATAAGTGAAGCATGAGAGACTAGCAATTTCTTCAAAATTAAGACACCACCGTGCTCTAAAAGATATAAGTGAAGCACTAGAGCCAAAACTGTCAAACTCAAAAGATACAAGTAAAGCACATAGAGTATTCTAGCAAATTCTAATCAAATAGGCTTCTCCCAAAAGGTGTGTACAGCAAGTCTGATTGTGGTAAACTAAAAAGCGAAGACTAATATAATACACGACGCTCCAAGCAAAACACATATCATGTGGCGAATGAAAATATAGCTCCAAGTAAAGTTACCAATGAACGAAGACGAAAGAGGGGATGCCTTCCCGGGGCATCCCCAAGCTTAGGCTTTTGGCTATTCTTGAATATCTTGGGGTGCCATGGGCATCCCCATTATTAGGCTCTTGCCACCCTTTACTCCATAGTCTATAAAAGCTTTACCCAAAACTTGAAAACTCCATAACACAAAACTCAACTGGAAATCTTATAAGCTCCGTTAGTGAAAGAAAACAAAACCACCACATAAGGTACTGCAATGAACTCATTCTTTATTTAACTTGGTGTTAAACCTACTGTACTCCAACTTCTTTATGGTTTAAAAACTAATTTACTAGCCATAGATGCATTGAAATAAGCAAACAACACACGAAAAACAGAATCTGTCAAAAACAGAACAGTCTATAGAAATCTGTAACTAACGCAAACTTCTAGAACTCTAAAAATCCTACCAAAATAGGAAGTCCTATACAATTTGTCTGTTGAACAGTAGCAAAAAGAATCAACGCCAAAGCACGTTCCTGTTACTTAACAAAATTATATTCGTGCGCGTAAAGTTTCTGTTTTTCAGCCGAATCAAATCAACTATCATCGTAGGTTATCCTATAGGTTCTACTTGGCACAAACACTAATTAAAAGATAAAAACACATCTGTCCAGAAGGTAGATGCAATATTTATTACTAAACAGCAAGGAACAATATTGGGTTGTCTCCCAACAAGCGCTTTTCTTTAAAGCCTTTTAGCTAGGCATTGATAATTTAAATGATGCTCACATGAAAGACATGAAATGAAGCGCAAACAGAGCATCATGAAACATGTGGAAAACACATATAAGTCTAACATACTTCCTATGCATAGGCATATTATAAGCAAACAAATTTGCAAGGCAAGCAAAAACTAGCATATGCAACGAAGAAGGAAAAGACGATAGAAATCTCAACATGACGAGAGGTAATTTAGTAAGATAAAAATTTCAACAACCATATTTCCCTCTCTCATAATAATTACACGTAGGATCATAGGAAAATTCAACAAAATAGCTCAACATATTCTCAACATGATCCACATGCATGCAAAGTTTACACTCTTCCAAGATAGTGGGATTAACATTAACTAAAGTCATGAACTCTCCAAACCCACTTTTATCTAAAATTTCTTAAGATTGATCAAAATACAAATATGTGGGATCTAAAGTTGACACTCTTCCAAACACACTTTAAATAATATTGCAAACACTATTATCAATATCATATTCATCATGGGCGTTAAATAAATTTTCAAGGTTATAAGAACAATCACCCCAATCATGATCATTGAAACAAGTAGTAGACATAGCAAAACTAGCATCCCCAAGCTTAGGGTTTTGCATATTATTAGTACAATTGACTTCAAGAGAATTTATAGGAAAATCATTGCAATCATGCTTTTTATTCAAGGAGCTATCGTGAATCTCTTCATCAATTTTTTCATCATAATTTTCAGATTCACAAATATCAAGCAAAGCTTTATAAAGATAATCTAGTGCACAAAACTCACTAGCAATTGGTTCATCATAATTGGATCTCTTAAAAAGATTAGCAAGCGGATGAGGATCCATAGATCTTAGCTTCTCTGTTTAGCAATAAATAAGCATATAATCCAACCAAACGAGCAAATGATAGAGCAAGCAAAAGAGAGGAGAAGATTGGGAAAGAGAGGGCAGATAAAACGGCAAGGGTGAAGTGGGGGAGAGGAAAACGAGAGGCAAATGGCAAATAATGTCAATGCGAGGGAGATGGGTTTGTGATGGGTACTTGGTATGTCTTCACTTGAGCGAAGACATCCCCGGCAACGGTGCCAGAAATCCTTCTTGCTACGTCTTGAGCTTGCGTTGGTTTCCTCGAAGAGGAGAGGGTGATGCAGCAAAGTGTAGCGTAAGTATTTCCCTCAGTTTTGAGAACCAAGGTATCAATGCAGTAGGAGGCTCCTCAAAATTCCCATGCACCTACACAAACAGACTGAGAACTCGCAACCAACGCAATAAAGGGGTTGTCAATCCCTTCACGGCCACTTGCGAAAGTGAGATCTAATAAAGATAGTATGATAAGATAAATATATTTTTGGTCTTTTATGATATAGATGCAAAAAGTAAAGATGCAAATAAAGTAGATTGTAAGCAAATATGATAAGAGATAGACCCGGGGGCCATAGGTTTCACTAGAGGCTTCTCTCAAGATAGCATAAGTATTACGGTGGGTGAACAAATTACTGTCGAGCAATTGATAGAAAAGCGCATAGTTATGAGATTATCTAGGCATGATCATGTATATAGGCATCACGTCCAAAACAAGTAGACCGACTCCTGCCTGCATCTACTACTATTACTCCACACATCGACCGCTATCCAGCATGCATCTAGAGTATTAAGTTCATAAGAACAGAGTAACGCATTAAGCAAGAAGACATGATGTAGAGGGATAAACACATGCAATATGATATAAACCCCATCTTGTTATCCTCGATGGCAACAATACAATACGTGTCCCTTTCTGTCACTGGGTAAGAACACCGCCAGATTGAACCCAAAGCTAAGCACTTATCCCATGGCAAGAAAGATCAATCTAGTAGGCCAAACCAAACTGTTAATTCGAAGAGACTTGCAAAGATAACTCAATCATACATAAAAGAATTCAGAGAAGATTCAAATATTATTCATAGATAAACTTGATCATAAACCCACAATTCATCGGATCTCGACAAACACACCGGAAAAGGAGTTTACATCGAATAGATCTCCACAAGAGAGGGGGAGAACATTGTATTAAGATCAAATAAGAGAGAAGAAGCCATCTAGCTAATAACTATGGACCCGTAGGTCTATGGTAAACTACTCACAACTCATCGGTGGGGCAAGGATATTGATGTAGAGGCCCTCCGTGGTTGCTTCCCCCTCCGGCAGAGTGCCGGCAAGGGCTCCAAGATGGGATCTCGCGGATACAGAAGGTGACGGCGGTGGAAATTGTGTTTCGTGGTGCTCCTGGATGTTTTCGGGGTACGTAGGTATATATAGGAGGAAGAAGTACGTCGGTAGCCGCCCGACGGGCCCACGAGACAGGGGGCGCGCCCTACAGGGGTTTGCTCGCCCTCCTATCTCGTGGGGCCCTGGAAGCTTTCTTGACTTGCACTCCAGGCTCTCCGTATCAGATTTGTTCCAAAAATAACGCTCCCAAAGGTTTCATTCCATTTGGACTCCGTTTGATATTCCTTTTCTTCGAAATACTGAAATAGGTAAAAAAAACAGCAATATGGGCTGGGCCTCCGGTTAGTAGGTTAGTCCCAAAAATGATATAAATGTGTAAAATAAAGCCCATAAACATCCAAAAGGGTTTATATAATAGCATGGAACAATCAAAAATTATTGATACGTGGAGACGTATCAATGGTCTCCTCCATCAAGGAGAAGAAATTACGAAGCTCCGGAAGGCGGGGTATTTGGACAAAGAAATTGCCCACCGGCTCCCAGCCAAGGGGCAGATCATCCCCACTCCGGATCCCCATGAGAGGGTGGTGTTCATCCCCCAATTCATCCGCGGGCTGGGATTCCCTCTCCACCAATTCGTCCATGGACTCATGTTCTACTACGGTCTAGATTTCCATGATCTAGCCCCAAATTCTTTCCTCAACATCTCGGCATTCATTGTCGTGTGCAAGGCTTTCCTCCGCATCCCACCCCACTTCGGATTGTGGTTAAAGATCTTCAATGTGAAGCCGAAGGTGGTGGGTGGCCAACACACAGAGTGCGGAGGCACCATGGTGAGCAAGATGCCCAATGTCACATGGTTCGAAGGCTCCTTCGTGGAGACCATCAAAGGGTAGCAGCAATATCGTGGTTCTATATCACCGAACCCTGCGACACCCCTTGGGCCGCGGCTCCCAAATTCAAGTCCGGAGCCCCAATGCGGCACACCTCCTGGATGGAGAAGGGCCTAAATTGGGCTGCATCAGATGAGCTGACAGCACTGCAGACGCACATGCAGAGCATGGTGGACAAGAACATCAAGCTTGTCAATGTGATCCAGGTGATCCTAGTTCACCGGATCCTTCCATGCCAAAGCCGGGCCTGTAATTTGTGGGAGTTCGATTCGGCCGAGCACCAGACCCTGCAACATTTCTTTGGCGTCACGCACGAAGGCATTTGGAAGGTGCTCTTCAAGGGCAATGAGATGTGGCCGAAGGAAATCGAAGACCGTGGGTACAACCTGACCCATCCCGCCAGTCCGGTAATTTTTTCGCATTTCAAGGTGAATCCTTTACTTAGTTATTCAGGGAAGATGCCTGAGCCTCATATTTATTTTTGCAGGGTTGGACAGAGAAAGCGGAGCAGATCAAGTGTCCAACTCCACTGTCCGAGGAACCGGCTATCCCGCTTCTGACGAAGATGCTGGTTCCGGCACCCTACCAGGCGTCGGAGAAGAATGCCAAGGGGAAGGCCAAGGTGACCAGAAGCGGTCTCCGTCGCAAGGGTGCTTCGGACATGACGTCCGAAGACACCAAGACTCACTCCTCCGCTGCCGGGGATGAAGAGGAAGAGGAAAGCAACTCTCCCCCTGAGGGGGAAGGAAGAAGAGGGCAGCCTCCGCAAATCTGGAGGCAGAGGCATCCAAGAGGGGGAAGGGTTCCCTCGCGGATAACTCCGCGTGGGACGTCGACAGCAGCCCAGAGCGGCGCCCCCGAGACAAGCCCCTGGTTGAATCGTGAGTACTCAAAAACCCGGATGCATTCATATATCCGGCATCTCTACTTCATTGTCTTAACATGTCGAATCATGCATTGGCAGTCTGGCTTGTCCCGACCTCGAGCGATCCTCATCTTCGGTGGATTCACTGGACCCGAAGGCGATGGACAGCGCGTCCCTTCCGGCAGCCTTCTCTCCCAAGGCCATGGAAGACACCGAGGTGTTGTCTCGAAGGATCACAGGCTAGGGAGAGACTCAGGAGACCGTCGGGGTGGCGCCGGAGGGTGAAACCTTAGCCCTAGACACATGGGGGAGCAAATCCCCATGGAGACTGGCGATGGGGGCCATGTTCAGCTTGGCCCCCAGCCGAATACGGCCCCGGAGACCTATGCGGCTCCGGAACCTGGCACGCAGCCTCCTTCAAAAGGAGGAGGTGCGCCCATTCCGCCGGTGACCTCTGTCCAACCAGAGGCGCCGGACACTCTAATGGAAGCGCTGCGAAGTGCTTCCATTGTTGAGAAACACCATACCCTTATGGGTACGGTGGTCGGGAGGATTCAGTCCGCGAAGAGCGGACTAACCGAAGCCTGCACAAGCCTTCTAACAGGCTTTGAGGTAAGCAACACAATTATGTAAAAAGAATCTCACAGTATAGACAATAGCCCCTGAGGCACTGTCCGGTGTTCGAAAAGAAAAGTTGGATAGAGGATCAAACACGTTTCGCAGGAGATTAACCAGATGAGTCAATGTGAACAAGCAGGCGTCGTTACTGGCTACGACCTCTCATACTGCTGAGGTTTCCAGACTGAAGCAGAGTCTGGAGCGGGCCTAGGAAGAGCTCGGCCGCGTGAAAAAGTAGCTAGAGGATAAACAAGGTATGCAATGAGCTCCTGTATATCAGAAAGGATAGATGATTTGTAATGACCATAGTGCCATTTTATTTGTAGGAGCGGCGACCGAGGTGGAGGCTCTCAAAAAGGAGCTGGCCGAAGCCAAAAAGAAAGCGGCAAAGGAGCAAGTCGCCCGTGAAAAACACGAGGCCATGGTTAATGAGGTCCAGCAAGAGCTCCAGGACGTCGTTAAGAAATGCGAGTCCTTGGAGCGCGATATTGCAGATCGAGAGATCGAACTCGCCAAAGCTCGCCAGAGCGCGCAAGATGCCCGGGTGGAAGCCCACGGCGTCGTCCAGGAAATATAAGAGGCCAAGAAAATTACGGCAGGTAAGGCCTTCATTATGCAAAGCAAAAATGTGAAGAAAAGGTACCTCTTACTAACCCAGATTTGGAGTTCTCCAGGGGCGTTTGCGGATCTGCCGCGTAGTGTTTCCAATGCTGTGGAGTTCTTCCGAGCCGAAGAGGGGAGCTCGACGGAGAAGCTGTTCCGGTCACAATACCTTGCGCTAGAACATCCAGTGCCCTTTAGCGATCAGCTAAAATAGCTAGTCGAATTGCATAGGGTGGCCGAATTGGCCATGCAGGATATGATAGCCCGGTTGTGGCCTACCGAAGCCATACCCAACGGCTACTTCGGGCTCGTGAAGCGGCTGGTCAATGCCTGCCCCCGGCTTGATATCCTCAAGCGCTCGGTCTGCATCGAAGGTGCGCGGATGGCATTCGCTCGTGTCAAAGTTTAGTGGGCGAAGATGAATGTCGTCAAGCTCGCGACCGAAGGACCGCCCGCTGGCAAGGAGCACCGCATGCCCGAGTGGTATTTTTACGATGTCCTCGAGGGATCCCGCATTGTGGCGGAGCAATGTGCTAAGATATTATCTTTGAATGAATACATTCATGTTATCATGTCCTGTACTATGAAACAAGGTCGTGATGTAATATAATGCTTGTTTTTTATTTAAAATTTTACCTCCTGTGCGGCCATTTTCATTGAATCTGAGAGTTGTCCAGTCGTCGGCTTCAGCCCCCACGTAGTTAGTACGGGGGTGTTAGGGATGGAATCTAAACACTCTTGATCCAAAGGTTTGGTCCTTGAAGGAGGTATTTAGCGCAACGAACCAGGCGATCAGACTATGTGGCTTTATCACCCTCACTTAGCCATAGGAGTTTGACAATAGAAATTTAGGCACAGCCCCTAGTATTTGTAAGTCCGAACATGGGGTGCTGTAAACACCTAATCGGATAAAAACCCATTCATCGCACAATGCGGAAAAAATCGCAAAAGATTTGCAACCTCTCAAACAGCTGACCGGCTCACGCCGCATCATGGCAGTCAGTTTTCGGCTTTCTCTACGGAGGTGCTCATCTGGATAAACTAGGACACAATCGCAGTTGTTCTCCCTTTACTACCCTATCCGATATAGAGGAACGTAAGGTAGTAAGCACAGGAGTTGGGCAGCCCAACTATTGACCAAAGATATGATTCGGAGCCGATGCATATAATGCTAAAGTTCGGGGTGCCGAACTAAACTGTAAAAATGTGTTCGGACTTCGTTACCGTATTATGGGGCGTGATGAAGCCCCTGGCGACTTAAGGCGTACCAGAGTGTACGGGTGCAATTGATAAGAATACCAAGAAAAAGATAAAAAAATGAAGTAATAGGCTAATGTTGCAGAAATTGGGTCGCAAACTATTTTCCATTATAGTTTGATTAATACGTCAAGGCGTATTTGTACAAGTAGTGCGATAAGCAACAGTGCTATTTCACATGCCACAACCAAGGGAGAGCTGCGTGCGGGTCCTTAAATCAGGCATAATGATCGTTTAAAGAGACCACCTAGAAATTCCCTTATACGTCAATGCTTCTTGCCGTCTTGGTGTATCCGTCCCTTGATAGGTCCGACAATCAGGCCACCAGGAAAGGCCTGAGAAAATTAAGAAAAAGAAAAGGTGAAAGTATGTGGGTCTAGGGGAGGTTGAGCCGTATTATGGACCACGATCTAGCTGTGCCTCTGTCTATGCCCATGGTATTTTGAGTGCGTAGTTATGTACGCGTTGTACGAATGCTGCCGTTTGGTCGGGACTGGGAAGGAGGCCGAATTGCTAGTCGAGCTCTTGATGAGCTGGACTATCGTGCTGCAGATTAGTTCGGACTTGTTTGACAGTGTGCAGGAGCTTGGCCGCCGAGTTAAGGTTCTGCCTCAAAAGGCCGCTCTGTGCTTCTGCTACGAGGGCACCGGTGTGCTCCTCGGTATGCAGGGAGCGTTTCGTGTTTCCATTGACTGTTATGACACTGCGTGGTCTGGGCATCTTGAACTTGAGATAAACATAGTGTGGCACCGCATTGAATCGAGCGAATACGGTTTGTCTGAGCAGTGCGTGATAGCCACTGCGGAAGGGGACGACATCGAAGATCAACTCTTCGCTTCGGAAGTTGTCCGGGGATCCGAGGACCACCTCCAGTGTGATTGAGCCCATACAGCGGGCCTCTACACCTGGTATGACTCCTTTAAAGGTGGTTTTTGTGGGCTTGATCCTTGAGGGATCAATACCCATTTTGTGCACTGTATCCTGATAGAGCAGGTTCAGGCTGCTGCCACCGTCCATGAGGACTCGCGTAAGATGGAATCCATCAATGATTGGGTCGAGGACCAGTGCGGCTGAACCGCCATGACGAAAACTGGTCGGATGGTCCCTGCGATCGAAGGTGATCGGGCAGGACGACCATGGGTTGAACTTTGGGGCGACTGGCTCCATCACGTAGACGTCCCTGAGCGCGCGCTTGCGCTCCCTCTTGGGGATATGGGTAGCGTATATCATGTTCACTGTTTTAACTTGGGGGGAAACTTCTTCTGTCCCCCTGTGTTTGGTGGCCGGGGCTCCTCGTCATCGTCCTCGCTTTGTGACCCTTTCTCCTTGTTCTTGGCATTTAACTTGCCGGCCTATTTAAAAAACCAATAGTCTCTGTTGGTATGATTGGCTGGTTTATCAGGAGTGTCGTGGTTTTGACATGGACGATCGAGTATGCGGTCCAAGCTGGACGAGCCCGGATTGTTTCTTTTATATGGCTTCTTCCGCTAACCGGACTTAGAGCCACTGAATACGCCGTCGGCAGCCGTGTCCTCGGTGTTGTCACCGTTGCATTGGCGCTTGTGTTTGTTGCGTCGGGGCTTGTCGTTGCTATTTTTGGCTTCAGATGTGCTAGGTTCCCTTGTATTTTTATTCCTACAGGCTAGCCAGCTATCCTAGTCCACGCAGAAGCATGTCATAAGCGTCGTGAGGGCTGCCATAGACTTCGGATTTTCTTGGTCGAGGGGTCGGGCGAGCCATTCGTCATGGATGCTATGTTTAAAGGCTGCTAGGGCTTTGGCATCCGGACAGTCGACGATCTGGTTCTTTTTAGTTAAGAACCTAGTCTAGAATTTCCTGGCTGACTCTCCGGGTTGTTGAACTATGTGACTTAAGTTGTCGGCATCCGAAGGTCGGACATATGTACCCTGGAAGTTGTCGAGGACGGCGTCTTCCAAGTCTTCTCAGCTGCCAATTGAGTTTTCGGGCAAACTGTTCAACCAGTGTCGAGCAGGTCCCTTGAGGTTTAGCAGGAGGTATTTGATGGCGTGGAGATCATCACCGCGGGCCATATGAAGATGGAGGAGAAAATCCTCAATCCATACCGCAGGGTCTGTTGTCCCATCATATGATTCGATGTTAACGGGTTTAAACCCTTCTGGGAATTCATGCTCCATTACTTCATCTGTGAAGCAAAGGGGGTGTGCGGCGCATCTTTATCGGACCAAGTCGCGACGTAGCTCAGATGGAGTTCATCTGCGGTTTTTGGCCCGGGCGTGGTTATGTTTTTCACGTCCGGTCTGATGGCCATCTTCGCGCATCGGGGCACGCCCTCGTGATCCATAGATTGATCTGGTCTGACCTGCTCTATTTTCCAGGTCATGCCGCAGGTCATATGTGTATCCCCGAGCTGTTGTGTCTCTGTTTTTACAGTGAGGTAGTGCAGGCTGGTGTTCGGCTTGAGTTGCTGCTTTGTCCCGGCCATGTGGTGGTCGGTTAGCCACATTATGTGCTGGTAGGACGGGCTCCAGCGCCTCGTCATCGAATTGGGGTAAAAATTTACATCTCGGGTAACTTTTGATTGGGTGCTCGAGGCCTTATTCGTCGGCTGCCAGGACATTAGTCCATCTGTCATTGAGTAGATCTTGATCAGCTTGAACCTGCTGCTGCTTCTTTTTCAGTCTCCTTGCAATGGCTATTAGCCGGCGCTTAAAGCACTCCTGATCGACGGTCTCCTCAGGCATGATAAAGTCTTCGTCGTTGAGGCTCGCCTCATCCTCGGAGGGTGGAAGATAATTACTGTCTTCCGAGTCTTTGTTAACGGCCTGGTCATTAGGGATGACTTGCCCATCCTCGCGTTCATCCTGTTCGGAAGTTGGCTCAGCGGGGTCTTCGTTGTCTTCGTCGTCGTCCGGAGTATTATTTTCTCCGTGTCGGTATTGCTGTTTTTTCCACGGCGTTGTTTAGAACGGCGCCGCTGACGTCGGCGCTTTGGCTGTATCTCAGGAAGCTTATCCTCGACTGGATCCTTCTCAGTGTCGCCGTTGTTCTCTTTGGGTGTATCCACCATGTATACGTCATACGAGGAGGTGGCTGTCCAGCGCCCTGTAAGGGGTGGTTTTTCTGCCTACTCCTCTCCGGCATCGTCGTCCATACTGTCAATGTCTTCGGAGCCATAATCGAGCATGTTGGTTAAGTCTTCGACAGTGGCTATGAAGTGGGTGGTGTGCGGGAAGCGGAATTATCCGTCATCAGCTTGCAATCCAAACCGGATATAGTTCGGCTGAGAGTCCCCTAATAAGGATAGGGCTTTTAATGAGTTTAGCACATCGCCTAAATGTGAGTGCCGGAAGATGTCCGCGGAGCTGAATTCAATGATCAGCACCTGATCAGGTTCGATGGGCACGGATGCACGCGGTTCGGAACCTATGGCTGGAGACGAATTTGAGGTTTCAGTAACACAGGACCCGCTCGAGGTTGGATCTGTGTGCGGCTCTAACGCCACTGAGTCTGCGGCTTCTGCGGTGGGGTTGAGCTTCCCATCCCCGGACGGTGCAATCTGCTCCGGATCCAGGGCCAGAGCAGTTACAGGGGCTATCACCTGGGCACAGTCCGATGACAGATTTAGGTCATGTTCATCATAGTGGTAGGGAGCGGCTGCCATGGGCTTGAATCCGTCGAAGATCAAGTCTCCGCGGATATCGACAATGTAATTCAAGCTTCCAAACACGACTTGATGGCCAGGGGCGTAGATATCAATCTACCCTAGATGGCCAACCAAATTGGCCCGCTGTGCGAAGGCACAGAATATGAAGATCTGTCCGGGGAGGAAAACCTCCCCCTGGACTGCATTGTTGTAGATGATTGACAGAGCCATCAAACCTTTTGGTGATGATGCGGCAGAACTCGCAATGAAAGCACCAATGTCGATGCCAAAACTGGCAGATCTCGGGTAGGGTGTCCCGAGCTTTGCGTCTAAGGTTGATGGTAACAGGAGGCAAGGGACACGATGTTTACCCAGGTTCTGGCCCTCTCTATGGAGGTAATACCCTACTTCCTTCTTGATTGATCTTGATGATTATGAGTATTACAAGAGTTGATCTACCACGAGATCGTAATGGCTAAAACTATAGAAGTCTAGCCTATATGATTATGATTGCCTCTACAGACTAAGCCCTCCGGTTTATATAGACACCGGAGGGGACTAGGGTTGTAAAAAGTAGGTTACAGAGAAAGGAATCTTCCTATCCGGATGCCAAGCTTGCCTTCCACGCCAAGGAGAGTCCCATCCGGACACGGGAGAGAGTCTTCTATCTTTTATCTTCACAGCCCAACAGTCCAGCCCATGCTACATACACTACAAAAAGAAGACACATCCGTGACATTTTGGGTCGAACGAAAAAAATTTCTGTCATACTTATGACACTTCTTTGACGATAATTGTGACAAAACCCGGTATCATCATAGATGTGGTGGGATCCTACTTCTATGACAAAAAAGCATGACAAAAAATGGGATTTTCGTCCTGGGCGGGCCGGAGACGCAGCTGCATGACATTCTTTGGGCTGTCCATGACAAAAAAACCGTGGTAGAAGCAAGGGCGAGGAAAATTTCGGGGAGTTCCCGGTTACAGTGGGTGGTCGGGGGCCGAGCGATGCGTGTTTCTCTCGTACACGTACGCGCGTGTGTGTGAGGCGTTGGGCTCTAACTGAACCCGACTGGGGCCTTGGGATCTAACTGAACCCGAGAGATTGCACTATCTACGTTACTGAACCCGAGTGATTCCTTCGCTACTGCTGCTAACTGAAGCCGATCGATGTTGCCTCTGGATGAATAGTGAGCGTTTGCTGGTGGGGTTGGATGAATAGTGAGCGTTGCTGGGGGGGTTTGGATGAACAGTTGCCGGTGGGGGTGGATGAACAGGACCCTGTGGTGTTGCCTCTGGATGAACAGAACCCTGATCGATCGAGCCGGTTGGGGCTGGATGAACAGGACCCCATGGAGGGCTGGATGAACAAGACGACCCTGTGGAGGGCTGGATGAACAGTAGATGGTGGAGGGGTGGATGAACAGTAGCCCATGGAGGGGTGGTTGAACTGGAGCCCGTGGAGAGGGCTGGTTGAATAGTAGCCGGTGGAGTAGCGCGCGGTGGAGGCTAGAAGAACAGGAGCCTGTGCATGAACAGTCACACGTGGAGGCTGGAGGAGGTCGATGGTGGATGAATAGTAGCCCGTGGAGGCCGGAGGAGGTCGACGGTGGAGATGCAAAGTATCCCGTGGAGTCCCGTTTTGCGGTACGCCACACCCCTCCTGATGAACAGGCCCCCGTTTCGACCATAGCGCTCCAACACAAGTATGTTTCCTCCGTTTTGCGGTACGCCACACCTATCCCGATAAATAGAACCTCGTTTCGACCGTAGAAGGTCCAAAACAAGTCTGTTTCCTCCGTTTTGCGGTACGCCAGATCCCTCCCGATGAACAGGATCCCGTTTTGAACGTGGCCAGTCAAACACAAGGGTGTCTCCTCCGTTCTACGGTACGTCAGGCCTCTTTTCCATCGGCTGTTCCATCCAAGCCGGTTGGCTCCCACGAAGTTCCGTTGCCTCCTGATGAACACGACGCATTCCGTTGCCTCCCGATGAACACGACGCATTCTGTTGCCTCCCCATGAACACGACGACGACGCAGTTTCTCCATTCTGACCCAGCCATGTACACGAGCCCTGGCCGTATGTATGCGCGAGTAGGCATTAGAGACCCCGCCCGTATGTACATACGTGGCCGTATTTTGTTTCTTGCACACTAGCCGCTGTACGTACATGTACATGCTACGTGCGCACCTCTACTACGACACGTATGCGCCTCTACATCGACCAGTATGTACGTACACGTTCGCGATCAGAATGACAACACTACATATGCTTCGACCAGGTGGGTCCTGACTGCCAGGCACTTCCTTGCGTGTGAAGATGTAGCTGGTGGGTCCCAGCAGTCAGGGGGGCGAATCATTTTTTTTGCTCGGACACACTTCCATGCATACAAAGATGTAGCTGGTGGTCCCAGCTGTCAGGGGGGAAACATTTTTTTCATGAAATAAGGTTGCCCTTCCAGTGGGTCCCCACTGTCAGGTGGAGGAATAATTATTTTGCGCGTAATAAGGAGCCAACTCCTTGCAACTGCCCTGGACCCAACTGTCAGCCTATCAACGTACAGTACTCTTCCGATGGAAGTCATTCCTTGACCACGTTGACCACGCCGCGCCGAGAGCAGTAGGGTGGTGGACGACGGCGAGGCCTAGGAAGGGGACGACACGGAGCCGGGGAAGATGCAGTAGTGGATGCCCACGCATACATGAGTATGAGGTTTCATTGGTTCGGCTGCAGTGTGAGGCTGTCGTCGCCGCAGAATAACAGGGGGTGTGGGTGAGTAGAGGGATGGCCTGGCCAGCAGTGGGAGTAGTAGGGGCGGTGAGGCCTCCACGGCATCACAGCTGGCCACGGGAGGCAGGAGCACACGACACGACCAACGCTGGTTTGGGTGGCTGGAGCAAGAAGAGCAGAGGTTGAAGGAGCTGTTGGGGAACGTAGCAGAAATTCAAAATTTTCCTACGTATCACCAAGATCTATCTATGGAGAGACTAGCAACGAGGGGAAGGAGAGTGCATCTACATACCCTTGTAGACCGCTAAGCGGAAGCATTCAAGAGAACGGGGTTGATGGAGTCGTACTCGTCGTGATTCAAATCACCGATGATCCTAGCGCCGAACGGACGGCACCTCCGCATTCAACACACGTACGGAACGGAGACGTCTCCCATGCCTTGATCCAGCAAGGAGGAGGGAGAGGTTGATGGAGATCCAGCAGCACGACGGCGTGGTGGGAGTAGGGGGATTCCAACAGGGCTTCGCTAAGCGCTGCAGGAGGAGGGAGATGTGTCACGGGAGGGAGAGGGAGGCGCCAGGCCTTAGGTATGATTGCTCCTCCTTTTCCCCACTATATATAGGGCCAAGGGAGAGGGGGTAGGCGCAGCCCTTGCTCCTTCCTCCAAGGAAAGGGTGCGGCCAAGGGGGGAGGAGTCCATCCTCCCCAAGGCACCTCGGAGGTGCCTTCCCCCTTTAGGACTCTCCCCTTTTTCTCTTCTCTTGGCGCATGGGCCTCTTGGGGCTGGTGCCCTTGGCCCATGTAGGCCAAGGCGCACCCCCTACAGCCCATATGGCCCCCCCGGGGCAGGTGGCCCCACCCGGTGGACCCCCGGGACCCTTCCGGTGGTCCCGGTACAACACCGATGACCCCGAAACTTGTCCCGATGGCCGAAATAGCACTTCCTATATATAATTCTTTACCTTAGAACCATTCTGGAACTCCTCGTGACGTCCGAGATCTCATCCGGGACTCCGAACAACTTTCGGGTTACCGCATACTAATATCTCTATAACCCTAGCGTCACCGAACCTTAAGTGTGTAGACCCTACGGGTTCGGGAGACATGCAGACATGACCGAGATGACTCTCCGGTCAATAACCAACAGCGGGATCTGGATACCTATGTTGGCTCCCACATGTTCCACGATGATCTCATCGGATGAACCACGATGTCAAGGACTTAATCAATCCCGTATACAATTCCCTTTGTCTATCGGTACGATACTTGCCCGAGATTCGATCGTCGGTATCCCGGTACCTTGTTCAATCTCGTTACCGGCAAGTCTCTTTACTCGTTCCATAACACATCATCCCGTGATCAACTCCTTGATCACATTGTGCACATTATGATGATGTCCTACCGAGTGGGCCCAGAGATACCTCTCCGTTTACACGGAGTGACAAATCCCAGTCTCGATTCGTGCCAACCCAACAGACACTTTCGGAGATACCTGTAATGCACCTTTATAGCCACCCAGTTACGTTGTGACGTTTGGTACACCCAAAGCATTCCTACGGTATCCGGGAGTTGCACAATCTCATGGTGTAAGGAAAAGATACTTGACATTAGAAAAGCTTTAGCATACGAACTACATGATCTTGTGCTAGGCTTAGGATTGGGTCTTGTCCATCACATCATTCTCCTAATGACGTGATCCCGTTATCAATGACATCCAATGTCCATAGCCAGGAAACCATGACTATCTGTTGATCACAACGAGCTAGTCAACTAGAGGCTCACTAGGGACATATTGTGGTCTTTGTATTCACACGTGTATTACGATTTCCGGATAATACAGTTATAGCATGAATAAAATACTATTATCATGAACAAAGAAATATAATAATAACACTTTTATTATTTCCTCTAGGGCATATTTCCAACAGTCTCCCACTTGCACTAGAGTCAATAATCTAGTTCACATCACCATGTGATTAACACTGACAGGTCACATCACCATGTGACCAACATCCAAAGAGTTTACTAGTGTCATTAAACTAGTTCACATCATCATGTGATTAAGACTCAATGAGTTCTAGGGTTTGATCATGTTCTGCTTGTGAGAGAGGTTTTAGTCAACGGATCTGTAACATTCAGATCCGTATGTACTTCGCAAATTTCTAGGTCATATTGTAAATGCTGCTTCCACGCTCCACTTGGAGCTATTCCAAATGGTTGCTCCACTATACGTATCCGGTTTGCTACTCAGAGTCATTCGGATAGGTGTTAAAGCTTGCATCAACGTAACCCTTTACGCCGAACTCTTTATCACCTCCATAATCGCGAAACATATCCTTATTCCTCTAAGGATAACTTTGACCGCTATCTGATGATCCACTCCTTGATCACCTTTGTACTCTCTTGCCAGACATGTGGCAAGGCACACATCAGGTGCGGTACTTAGCATAGCATACTGTAGAGCCTATGTCTAAAGCATAGGGGACGACCTTCGTCCTTTCTCTCTTTTCTGTCGAGGTCGAGCTTTAAGTCTTAACTTCGTACCTTACAACTCAGGCAAGAACTTCTTCTTTGACTGATCCATCTTGAACACCTTCAAGATCATGTCAAGGTATGTGCTCATTTGAAAGTATTATTAAGCATTTTGATCTATCCTTATAGATCTTGATGCTCAATGTTCAAGTAGCTTAATCCAGGTTTTCTATTGAAAAACACCTTTCAAATAACCCTATATGCTTTCTAGAAAATCATTTCTGATCATCAACATGTCAACAACATATACTCATCAGAAATTCTATAGTGCTCCCACTCACTTCTTTGGAAATACAAGTTTCTCATAAACTTTGTATAAACCCAAAATCTTTGATCATCTTATCAAAGTGCACATTCCAACTCCGAGATGCTTACTCCACTCCTTAGAAGGATCGTTGGAGCCAGCATACCTTTTAGCATCCTTAGGATCGACACAACCTTTCTGACTGTATCACATACAACCTTTCCTTACGAAGACCGGTAAATAAACTCGTTTTGACATCCATCTGCCAGATTTCATAAATGCAGCTAATGCTAACATGAATCCGACGGACTTAAGCATCGCTACGGATGAGAAAATCTCATCGTAGTCAACTCTTTGAACTTGTGAAAAACTCTTCGCCACAAGTCGAGCTTCATAGACAGTGACATTACCGTCCACGTCCGTCTTCTTCTTAAAGATCCATTTATCTCAATGGCTTGCCGATCATCGGGCAAGTCCACCAAAGTTCATGCTTTGTTCTGATACATGGATCCTATCTCGTATTTCATGGCTTCTAACCATTTGTCGGAATTTGGGCCCACCATCGCTTCTCATAGCTCGTAGGTTCATTGTTGTCTAGCAAAATGACCTTCAAGACAGGATCACCGTACCACTCCGAAGTAGTACGCGTCCTTGTCGTCCTACGAGGTTCGGTAGTGACTTGATCTGAAGCTTCATGATCACTATCATAAGCTTCCATTTCAATTGGTGTAGGTGCCACGGGAACAACTTCCTGTGCCCTGCTACACACTGGTTGAAGTGATGGTTCAATAACCTCATCAAGTCTCCACCATCCTCCCACTCAACTTTTCGAGACGAACTTTTCCTCGAGAGAGGACCCGATTCAAGAAACAATCCCTATTGCTTTCGGATCTGAATTAGGAGGTATACCCAACTGTTTTTGGGTGTCCTATGAAGATGCATTTTATCCGCTTTGGGTTCGAGCTTATCAACCTGAAACTCTTTCACATAAGTGTCGCAGCCCCAAACCTTTAAGAAACGACAACTTAGGTTTCTCCAAACGGTGTCGTCTCAACGGAATTATGTGGTACCCTATTAAAATGAGTGCGGTTGTCTCTAATGCCTAACCCATGAACGATAGTGGTAATTCGATAAGAGACATCATGGTACGCACCATATCCAATAGGGTGCAACTATGATGTTCGGACACACCATCACACTATGGTGTTCCAGGCGGTATTAATTGTGAAACAATTTCCACAATGTCTTAATTGTCTGCCAAAACTCGTAACTCAGATATTTATCTCTATGATCATATCATAGATCTTTTATCCTCTTGTCACGACAATCTTTCAACTTCACCCTGAAATTACTTGAACCTTTCAATAATTCAGACTCGTGATTCATCAAGTAAATATACTCAACATCTACTCAAATCATCTGTGAAGAACATAACGATATCCACTATACGCCTCAGCACTCATTGGACTGTACACATCAAAATGTATTACTTCCAACAAGTTGCTTTCTAGTTCCATTTTACTGAAATCGAGGCTTTCAGTCATCTTGCCCATGTGGTATGATTTGCATATCTCAAGTGATTCAAAATCAAGTGAGTCCAAACGATCCATCTGCATGGAGTTTCTTCATGCGTATACACCAATAGACATGGTTTGCATGTCTCAAACTTTTCAAAAACGAGTCAGTCCAAAGATCAATCAACATGGAGCTTCTTCATGCGTTTTATACCAATATGACTTACATGGCAGTGCCACAAGTAAGTTGTACTATCATTACTATCTTATATCTTTTGGCATGAAATGTATATCACTATGATCGAGATTCAATAAACCATTCCTTTAGGTGCAAGACCATTTAAGGTATTATTCAAATAAATAGAGTAACCATTATTCTCTTTAAATGAATAATCGTATTGCGATAGACATAATCCAATCATGTCTATGCTCAACGCAAACACCAAATAACAATTATTCAGGTTTAACACCAATCTCGTTGGTAGAGGGAGCGTGCGATGCTTGATCACATCAAGCTTGGAAAAACTTCCAACACATATCATCAGCTCACCTTTAGCTAGTCTCCATTTATTCCGTAGCTTTTATTTCGAGTTACTAACACTTAGCAACCGAACCGGTATCTAATACCCTGGTGCTACTAGGAATACTAGTAAAGTACACATTAACATAATGTATATCCAATATACTTCTATCGACCTTGCCAGCCTTCTCATCTACCAAGTATCTAGGGTAATTCTGCTCCAGTGGCTGTTCCCCTTATTATAGAAGCACTTAGTCTCGGGTTTGGGTTCAACCTTGGGTTTCTTCATTAGAGCAACAGCTGAATTGCTATTTCATGAAGTATCCCTTCTTGCCCTTGCCCTTCTTGAAACTAGTGGTTTCACCAACCATCAACAATTGATGCTCCTTCTTGATTTCTACTTTCGCGGTGTCAAACATCACAAATACCTCAAGGATCATCATATATATCCCTGATATGTTATAGTTCATCACGAAGCTCTAGCAACTTGGTGGCAATGACTTTGGAGAAACATCACTATCCATCTGGAAGATCAACTCCCACTCGATTCAAGTGATTGTTGCACTCAGACAATCTGAGCACAAGCTCAACGATTGAGTTTTTCTCCGTTAGTTTGCAGGTTAAGAAAATCGTCGGAGGTCTTATACCTCTTGACATGGGAACGAGCCTGAAATCCCAATTTCATCCCTCGAAACATCTCATATGTTCTGCGACATTTCAAAAAACGTCTTTGGTGCCTCAACTCTAAACCGTTTAACTGAACTATCACGTAGTTATCAAAACGTGTATGTCCGATGTTCGCAACATCCACAAACGACGTTTGGGGTTCAGCACACTGAGCGGTGCATTAAGGACATAAGCTTTCTACTGTCCGCATAATCGCTACTATCAACTTTCAACTATATTTTCTCTAGGAACATATCTAAACAGTGGAACTAAAGTGCGAGCCTACGACATAATTTGCAAAGATCTTTTGACTATGTTCAGGATAATTAAGTTCATCTTATGAACTCCCACTCAGATAGACATCCCTTTGGTCATCTAAGTTATTACATGATCCGAGTCAACTAGGCCGTGTCCGATCATCACGTGAGATGGACTAGTCATCATCGGTGAACATCTTCATGTTGATCGTATCTACTATACGACTCATGCTCGACCTTTCGGTCTCTGTGTTCCGAGGCCATGTCTGTACATGCTAGGCTCGTCAAGTTAACCCTAAGTGTTTCACGTGTGTAAATCTGTCTTACACCCATTGTATGTGAACGTAAGAATCCATCACACCCGATCATCACGTGGTGCTTAGAAGCGACGAACTTTAGCAACGGTGCACAGTTAAGGGAGAACACTTCTTGAAATTGTTGTAAGGGATCATCTTATTTACTACCGTCGTTCTAAGTAAACAAGATGCATAAACATGATAAACATCACATGCAATCAAATAGTGACATGATATGGCCAATATCATTTTGCTCCTTTTGATCTCCATCTTCGGGGCTCCATGATCATCATCGTCACCGGCATGACACCATGATCTCCATCATCATGATCTCCATCATCGTGTCTTCATGAAGTTGTCTTGCCAACTATTACTTCTACTACTATGGCTACTGGTTAGCAATAAAGTAAAGTAATTACATGGCATTGTTTAATGACACGCAGGTCATACAATAAATAAAGACAACTCCTATGGCTCCTGCCGGTTGTCATACTCATCGACATGCAAGTCGTGAATCCTATTACAAGAACATGATCAATCTCATACATCACATATCATTCATCACATTCTTCTTGGCCATATCACATCACAAAGCATACCCTGCAAAAACAAGTTAGACATCCTCTAATTGTTGTTTGCATGTTTTACGTGGCTGCTATGGGTTTCTAGCAAGAACGTTTCTTACCTACCCAAAACCACAACGTGATATGCCAATTGCTATTTACCCTTCATAAGGACCCTTTTCATCGAATCCGTTCCGACTAAAGTGGGAGAGACTGGCACCCGCTAGCCACCTTATGCACCAAGTGCATGTCAGTCGGTGGAACCTGTCTCACGTAAGAGTACGTGTAAGGTCGGTCCGGGCCGCTTCATCCCACAATACCGTCGAAACAAGATTGGACTAATAAAGGTAAGCATATTGAACAAAATCAACGCCCACAACTACTTTGTGTTCTACTCGTGCAAAGAATCTACGCAATAGACCTAGCTCATGATGCCACTGTTGGGGAACGTAGCAGAAATTCAAAATTTTCCTACGTATCACCAAGATCTATCTATGGAGAGACTAGCAACGAGGGGAAGGAGAGTGCATCTACATACCCTTGTAGATCGCTAAGCGGAAGCGTTCAAGAGAACGGGGCTGATCGAGTCGTACTCGTCGTGATTCAAATCACCGATGATCCTAGCGCCGAACGGACGGCACCTCCGCGTTCAACACATGTACTGAACGGAGACGTCTCCCATGCCTTGATCAAGCAAGGAGGAGGGAGAGGTTGATGGAGATCCAGCAGCACGACGGCGTGGTGGAAGTAGCGGGATTCCAACAGGGCTTCGCTAAGCGCTGCGGGAGGAGGGAGATGTGTCACGGGAGGGAGAGGGAGGCGCCAGGCCTTAGGTATGATTGCTCCTCCTTTTCCCCACTATATATAGGGCCAAGGGAGAGGGGGTAGGCGCAGCCCTTGCCCCTTCCTCCAAGGAAAGGGTGCGGCCAAGGGGGGGAGGAGTCCATCCTCCCCAAGGCACCTCGGAGGTGCCTTCTCCCTTTAGGACTCTCCCCTTTTTCTCTTCTCTTGGCGCATGGGCCTCTTGGGGATGGTGCCCTTGGTCCATGTAGGCCAAGGCGCACCCCCTACAGCCCATGTGGCCCCCCCGGGGCAGGTGGCCCCACCTGGTGGACCCCCGGGACCCTTCCGGTGGTCCCGGTACAACACCGATGACCCCGAAACTTGTCCCAATGGCCGAAATAGCACTTCCTATATATAATTCTTTACCTCCGGACCATTCCGGAACTCCTCGTGACGTCCGGGATCTCATCTGGGACTCCGAACAACTTTCGGGTTACCGCATACTAATATCTCTATAACCCTAGCGTCACCGAACCTTAAGTGTGTAGACCCTACGGGTTCGGGAGACATGCAGACATGACCGAGATGACTCTCCGGTCAATAACCAACAGAGGGATCTGGATACCCATGTTGGCTCCCACATGTTCAACGATGATCTCATCGGATGAACCACGATGTCAAGGACTTAATCAATCCCGTATACAATTCCCTTTGTCTATCGGTACGATACTTGCCCGAGATTCGATCGTCGGTATCCCGATACCTTGTTCAATGTCGTTACCGGCAAGTCTCTTTACTCGTTCCATAACGCATCATCCCGTGATCAACTCCTTGATCACATTGTGCACATTATGATGATGTCCTACCGAGTGGGCCCAGAGATACCTCTCCATTTACACGGAGTGACAAATCCCAGTCTCGATTCGTGCCAACCCAACAGACACTTTCGGAGATACCTGTAATGCACCTTTATAGCCACCCAGTTACGTTGTGATGTTTGGTACACCCAAAGCATTCCTACTGTATCCGGGAGTTGCACAATCTCATGGTCTAAGGAAAAGATACTTGACATTAGAAAAGCTTTAGCATACGAACTACATGATCTTGTGCTAGGCTTAGGATTGGGTCTTGTCCATCACATCATTTTCCTAATGTTGTGATCCCGTTATCAACGACATCCAATGTCCATAGCCAGGAAACCATGACTATCTGTTGATCACAACGAGCTAGTCAACTAGAGGCTCACTAGGGACATATTGTGGTCTATGTATTCACACGTGTATTACGATTTCCGGATAATACAGTTATAGCATGAATAAAAGACTATTATCATGAACAAAGAAATATAATAATAACACTTTTATTATTTCCTCTAGGGCATATTTCCAACAAGAGCACTATGGCCGTTGGATGGACATCGTACGGTCACTGGAGCTAGAATCGTTTATATTGACTAAGTTGACAAAGCTCTCCGTCCCCGTCAACTTAGTTGCCCCACAAGTCAGCCTCCCACTATGTGGGTCCCAGCTAGCAGGGGGTATTCATTTTTTTCTGCGTAATAAGGAGGCACTTCCTTGCGTGCGAAGATATAGCTGGTGGGTCCGACCTGTCAGCGGGGGGAACATTTTTTCGTGAAATACAGAGGCCCTTCCGGTGGGTCCCAGCTGTTAGGTGGAGGAATCATTATTTTGCACGTAATAAGCAGGCATTTCCTTATGTGTAGCCATGGACCCAGCTGTCAGCCTCTCCACGTACAGTCCATGTCCGATGGATGTCGTTTGTTGACCACGTTGACCAGGCCGCACCGAGAGCACCAGGGCGGTGGACGACGGCGAGGCCTAGGAAAGGAACGACACAAAGTCAGGGAAGACTCGACAATGCTTGCCCACGCGGTGGGGTGTACGAGGGTTTACCGGTCCGGCTGCCGTCGCCGGAAAATAACAAGAGGTGTGGGTGAGTAGAGGAATGGCCTGGCTAGCAATGAAGTAGGGTGGACGGTGCGGCCTGTGCGGCAGCACAGCCGGCCACGGGAGGCGGGAGCAGGCAGTCCCACCGGTGCTGGTTTGGGCGGCTGGAGCAAGAAGATCAGATATTGAAGAAGCAGCACGGCCGTTGGATTAACATCCAACGGTCACTGCTGCTAGAATCATTTGTGGAATAAGTTGACAAAGCCTTTCGTACACGTCAACCTAGTAGACCCACAAGTCAGCCTGCAAATCTATCCCAAACAGCATACAGCCCGAAATTTCTAGCCAGATTCAAATTAATTTTAAAACTAAATATACCTTAATTTAAATTCAATGAAATTTTACCCGCACAAAAACAATAAAATTTAAAATATCAAAATCTGAAAGAAAAAACTATTTTGGAACTAATTGCCTGTTTGATGTATTTTTCATTTTACAGCCCATTTATTATTACTTATAGCCCATTTCTTATTACTTATAGCCCATTTTCTGGGCAAAATGCATCCCTCATCATCTTGAAAGATTTCCGGCCCTGCAGGGTGTAGAAAAGCAAGTAGGCCTATGTTGGTTATTCTGCAAAAAAACAAATAGCTGGGTAGCCATTTTCAGAAAGGAATAAAAACAAACTGGGCTGGTCATGTGCTAAACATATGAAATAAAAGCCTGGGCTAGATGGGCCACAGGTCCCGCACAACCCAGTTGACACCCTTATCCGTCCCAATAAACAAAATTACTACGCGCGCTGCTTGGTCCCTACTATTATCCTCACCATGTACAGTCATCTCCTTATTCCGCTCATTTGTTGACCATGTTGACAACACCGGAGGGCGGCGCTGCGACGAGCGAACCAAGGCAGAGGACGATGGTGAGGCCTCGGACAGGAACGAACAGGAGCCGTGGAAGATGCGCAGAGTTTTAGGGTGCGATCTGGCCACGATGCATGCGCGGCAGCATAGCCAGCCGTGGGAGGCGGGAGCAGGCGGTCCCGCCGGCGCTGGTTTGGCTTTGGCGTCTCAAGGAAGAAGAGACTGAAGAAACACGACAGACGTTCAATGTCAATCCAATGGTCAAGGTTGGCAAAATCTTTTGTTGACTAAGCCGACACCAAGTAGCATGCTTTTTTATATAAAGGAAGAAAAGAAAAACTGGGCTCGTTCTGCTGATAACATTCCCGAAACCGCGACCGTTCGATCTTGTGTCACAACTAAAACTGCGAGGAAAATGCATTCATCTGTCGTCCTGCTCCCAGGGAACATTCACCACATAAGTGACTAGCACCTTTGGTTTTCAACCGAGAGGTCTTGGGTTCGAGTCCCAGGAACTCTCAATTTTGTCCTCCTTCCTTCTTCGCAAAAAAAAAGGGAAAGAAAATCAAAGACTCGAGAGGGTGTACATAACAAGCTAGTGTTCCAGTAAAGAGGCATTGCTGAGTTTTAGAAAAAAGAGAGACGTGCTCATATAGCTGGTTCGAATCCAAACCTAGACTATGACTATATATGGTGCTATGCTACCCTGCAAGTAATGAAACTGACATATCCAACGTTCGCTTCTCCTCTTCTCTACTTACGCTGCCTAGCATCAGAAGCTCTGGCCGCAGCAACCATGTCCGATGGCTGCTCATCCACATGCTCTTCAGCAGGCAACAACCAGATATGCGCCAAGTCACCACCCATACCATCGCCTGTGGGTCTCATCACACCCCCGCCGGCACGCGCACCATAGCTGCTTGCTCATTGCAACCCGCTGCCGTTGGTGTGGTGCCACTGCTGCAAATCACGTAGAGTTATGCATCGCGTCTCAACCACAATCCTCAACCCTGGCTGAGTCTTCTACAAATGCCCGAATCATGGGGTAACAATATGTTTAAGTGTTGTTCTGCTGCTTTTAGTTGCTATTTTTTTTAATAGTTTGGTTGATTATCTTCCAATTTGATTCGTGCAGAAAAGGGAAGATTCATGTGATATGTAATGCTGGGAAGTTGCTGATGTGGGGGAATGCAACTACCCTGATTATTTGGTTAGCCAAGGAATCCCAATACCAGCAGGTTGGGTGTTGGACAAGTAACTGAAGGAACGGCAGAAGAGGAAGATGCTGAGCAGAAGGTTAAAGATGCAGTTCCTTTGATCATGGCCAAGCAACAGCTGTTGAACGGCCTTGACAGCAATGAGCAGATGAAAGAGCTTGTGAAGATAATGGGAATAATCGATGTGCTCTGTAGGATGATTGTCTCTTTATTTGCAGTGTATGTAGCACTCGTGATCTATTCATTAGCTATGACATCAGCACTTTACTCGTGATCTATTCAGTGGCTATGACATCAGCACCATCACATCAAAGAAGGCTAGAGGACATATCTTCTCAAGGTCGCACAGTAGTTGGTATCTTGTCTCTAAGACGCTCCAAAGCATCTATCCTGATATTTCTACTGCAGAGTTCCCTGAAGAATTGTCCCAACTTTGCAACTGCTCTGCATAAGTCAGGGCAGCCCAATCCTCTAAGGATAACAGGTAAAACCCTTTGAAGTAGGACATGGCAGTCGTGAGTTTTCAACCCTTGTACCTTGTTTCCATCTACACTGACTCTCCTTTAGGGTTGGAAGCAAATCCATGTGGGAATCTCACACGTGGCAGGACCTCGCAGAATTCTTTTCTTTTTACCTTGTCCAAGACGTACACAGCTGGTGCCATATCCCGTGGTTTACCTTCATCTTGCACCTGCAAATCATGTATGATACCCAGGTGTGTCAAATCAATCCTAGATTTTAAGGTATCTTTCATCTTGCCTTCAATATTAAGAAGTGTGCCGATAATGTTGTCACATATATTTTTCTCGATGTGCATCACATCAAGATTATGCCGCAGATCCAAATCTTTCCAATACTCCAAGTCCCACAAAGTGGACCTGCGGGTAAACAATAATCTCTCTTCTACCCTGCCACGCTTCGTTTTCCCGCTACCATTACCAGGATGGTTTCCTGGTGTAATATGCCTGACCTTCTCTAATTCCACTTGTAACTCATCGGCGGTGAGCCTCTTTGGTGCATCACGGTTTTCATGCTTTGCATTGAACACATGTCTTGGTATTTTCTAGGATGCGGCTTGTCCTTGGCAAG
Source organism: Triticum timopheevii (assembly GCA_963921465.1). Lineage (NCBI taxonomy): Eukaryota > Viridiplantae > Streptophyta > Magnoliopsida > Poales > Poaceae > Triticum > Triticum timopheevii. The sequence continues at coordinate 239,023,179 of OY997264.1, read as the reverse complement.
GAAACGGCGGTGTCCAATGTAACAGATCTTGCTAAGTATTGCGTATGACAGCGGATTCCTGTCACAGTGAACACATGCATTGTAACCATGTGTCGTTCACCCTGACATAGTGCCCAAAGTTGGATAATCATGGATGCACCAAATTATAACAGCACGTAGAAAGAAATTAGTTGGTGGGCTGCTATATAGGTCTCGAGTGAGAACACCCCTCCATAGTTGTTGAAGTTCCTCCACAAGAGGCTCCATGAACAAATCAAAATCCTTTCCTGGAATTTTTGGACCTGGGGTGAGCAAGTCCATCATGTAGTTTGATTCTTTGGTGCAGACATTTGGAGGCATGTTGTAAGGAATAACAAGCACTGGCCACATGCTATATGTGGCTCTCTGGTAGCCAAATGGGTTAAATCCATCTGAGCTAAGCCAAGTCTAATGTTTCTTGGGTCAGCAGCAAACATTTTGTGTTTATGATTGAAGCTTTTCCACTCACTACCATGAGATGGATGGCTCATTACATTCTGATCTCTGTACTCCTGGTTCCTAGAATGCCACAATACATCCTCTCTTGTTTCAGCATCATCAAACGACCTCTGCAATCTTGGTATAATTGAAAAATGTCTCAGAACATTATGAGGAATCCTCTTCATAGCATCGCCATCTTTCCAGCTTGATGATTTGCATTTCGGGCATTCATTCAAGTTGGCATAATCCTTCCGGAATAGACAAACATGGATCATATCATATCCGATTCCAACGGCACGAAGGAAATTATTCATTTTACTATAGGTGTGTGGCGGCTCAGACGCATCTGGGGAAGATTTGCGGAAACCAGCCAACATCGCATCGAATGATTTGTTGGTCATCCGCTCAAATGTCTTCACCTGAAGAAAGGTGAACATAGCTGAGAATACTGAAAACTTATTTCCAAGGGTGACAGCCATGTTGCATTGTTCCAACATGCGGGCCCACCATTTTTCTTTTGCAGGTGAAAGTTCACGGAATGCACGAGCATTTCGTAGCATTGTTTAAATGTTGGGCAAACTCACTGGCTCCGCCACCACCACCTCCTCCTCCCCTTCCACCTGAGCATCAGGCAGATCAAGATGGTGATCTGCTGCTTCCACGTAGTCAATAACATTGATGTTCATAGCTTCACCATGATGGACCCACCTAGTATATATGACCGACATCCCATACAAGTGTAGATGATTTTGAACAGTTGAATGGGGTCTTGTAACTGAATTCATACAACTGCTACACGGGAAGAGCACATCTGATTTCGGACCACCATACTCAGCTTTGATAAAGTTCATGAAGTTTTCACCCCCCTCGACATATGCAGTGAAGAATCTTCGAGCAAAAGTTATCCAAGTCCTATCCATCTGTTAGACATACAAATTAGTTCTTCTACTAGATATTACAAGAAAAATATATATGTTTTTTTATGAAGTCCAGAAAAAAATACCTAGGTCGATGTCTAAAGCTATGGCAAGATATTTGGACGAGCAGATCTAAGTAACGAAATATATGTAAAGCTAATTCAGCAAACAGATTTGAGTGCTAAATTATGGCAGGCTGTTTCAGCAATCAATGAGGCCGAGCACACGGCCATCAAACTATCGAAGGCCGTCATAGCAATAAAGATCGAGTATAAAACGGTGTAGAGCTATTTCACCTAACAGATTAGCTACTAGACCATGACAATCTTTGTCACAATAAATATATGGCAGGATATTTTAGCAACTAATCGGCCTTGGCATGCCATCTCAGCTAAGTAGATTGAGTGCAGAACAGGGCAAGGAAGCTTCTTAAGCAGAGCATATTTGACTGTAAACTACTTTGGCAAATAGTGAGATTAACAGTGTCTATCAGCTAACATTCAACGCTACACCGGCATGCACGGGGCCTCAGTCTAGAATGTGCGTACCGTGGCAGAAGCTGACCGCCATGCACCTCCACAAGAACGTCGCTAGCGGTGGCGGCGCGGCTAGAGGACGGCAGTCTATGAGAGTGTACTGTGGGAGCGACAGGATCGCAGTGCTTCCCCTCGACAAACTGCGGCGCCGACATATCGATGCGGCGGGGAGGGCAGCTTTGGCAGAGCGAATGGAGTGGAGGGGGACGAGGGGAGGGGGTTTGGCGAATATTATTGGCTAGTTGGCCGAAGGACGGTTGAATCTAGGATTTGGGGGAATTTTTGGGTGGGGGGGGATTTTCGCGCGGTGGGTGGGGGAGTTTGGCGCATGGTCGGTTTCTCCAAGTGCAGCTCCACGTGTCAGTGAAGAGGGAAGCCGAAGCGCATTCTGTTTGTGTGAGCCGTGTGCAGGACCGAACGTGTGTGGGGTGCAATGCGACCGCGACAGGGGTGCTGTGAGTGTACCGCCTTTTTTCCTTTTAAAGTAGGTGCTTCGCCCCCTCAAAAAAAAACTTGTTGCTTCGCGCGATCCATCGATACTACTACTAGTAATCCAGTAATCCCGACTAAAACGACGCGGCTGGGTCTTTTCCCGCACGATATGCTGGGAGGTTGGCTTAGTTGGGTTTTTTAGGACGAGTAATGCTACACCTATGTAATCCTAGTTACATAATTAACATAATGTGAAACGTGTGATCTGTTTATTGTACATCAGGGGGGAGGGGCCCACCACCATGAAAATTAGGGGAGGAGAGAGAGAGGCAATTTACGTTAACCATTTCGTAGGTTCTCGTAGATGTAGAAAGATGTGAAATGCGTGAATGTGTAGTGGACGTACTTTTGGAGTGCCTAAGATAAATTGTGTATGTATAGACCCGATGTGTTTATTTTACTTCGCATGTTAGCTTTGTCTCGGTTCAATAAAAATCAGAGTTGGTGATGATGGTGTGCCTGTCATCCTGCAATATAGGCCGTCCGATCTATATCTAACGGATAGGAAGGAAACTATGACAATTTACACGCACTCCTCTCCACATTTGCAGATAAGGCCTTCCCACATTCATCATTTTCTCCCACAAGATCTTGATCTTCCCTGCAACGCACGGGCATCTTGCTAGTACTCCTACAATATACTATGTTATTGTGAAAGTTCATATACACAGGCCGAGATTAATGCAAACACGACAGATTTTCATTACATTTCGAACTTTTATAGGACAGAAAAATAAAAGAAACCCGACCCTAAACCTATTCTACAGCAGCGACCGACATCCTCCATCTGTGATCTCTATGTACGGGGGTGGGGTTCAAGACCCGTGAAGTGAAGATGCGGTCTCCGGCGAGGAAGAGTAGAACACGGGATACAGATCGGCCAGTTTGCACACCATGCCCTTCCGCCTCCCATGCCCTACTCATCCTCGGAGGAGTCCCCGACCTCGGCGGTGCCGGACGTTGGACGGCGGCAAGTAGGACGCGTGGCTGACGGTGCTCCCGTCGTCGGCCGCCAGCGTGGCCACCGCTTGTGCGGTCGCGTTCGCGTCAGGCTACGCTGCCATTGCATAGCCGACTCGAGCGAGGGCGGCGACCTCGAGCTTCATCCCCGAAGACAAGCTCTCCCGCAGAGCGTTCGCGCTTGCGGTCATTGCAGATGTGCTGCCAGGTAGGAGGACGATGCGGTATGGTCTGGAGGTTAGCTGGACGTTGCCGCTTTAAGTAGCGCATTCCGGTGTGGCCAAGCATCTTGGTGCGTCATTAAGTGCCCAGAGTTGGTTCCTCGGGCACCGAGCCTCTTAACGATGGCATATGGACGGACGACAAGAATGCGGGCAGCTGGCGCCAGCTGGGAAAACACCGCGCGACGACGCGAGGGACGAGTGTTTTTGGTGCATCAATGTAGTCAGCTGTGGTCGTGGCAACGTTGGAGATGCCCTTTGCTCACATGCGATCCCCGCGTGTCATTGAAAAAGAAAGACGATCCGGCACGGTCTCTGAAATGCAACTATCCCTAGGTGGTTTTGGTAATTCCTAACAACATATAGCTCATTGAGCTAATGCTATTTCAAGATAAATATTTCAGGAAAGCTCAATGATTGGCATGGCATGGATGAGAAAAGTGGATCCCTCAAAATGCTAAGGACAAAAAGATTGGCTCAAGCTCAAAGCTCAAGACTCTACATTTTATATTTTAGTGATGCAAGATCACATTGAGGCTATAGGAAAAGCCAATACTATCAAGGAGGGATGAGGTGTTGCTTAATGGCTTACTTGCTCAAAGTGCTTAGTGATATGCTCCAAAGCCCTCAACTACTTTCTCACATCCACACATGACCTAAACCAAATGTCAAACTCGGCCTTACCGATTCTTTCTATCCGGCGCCACCGAGTTTAGATGTCATAGCCACTGCCACAAACCCTAGGCAAATCGGTCTCACCGCTAGGGATCTCGGTCTCACCGAGATGGGATTGTAATCTCTCTGTTTCCCTTTGTAATGTTTCGGTACTACCGAAATGAGAGAACTGGTCCCATTGAGTTTACCTGACCAACTCTCTGGTTAGCCTATTACCAAAATCGGTCCCACCGAGTTTGTGTAATCAGTCTCACCGAGATTACGTTATGCCCTAACCCTAATCATATCGGTCCTACCGAGTTGCATGTCGGTCCCACCGAAAATCCTAACGGTCACTCAATTTGCTGAATCGGTCCGACCGAGTTTCTGAATTCGGTCCCACCGAGTTTGGTAAGTTGTGTGTAACGGTTAGATTTTGTGTGGAGGCTATATATACCCCTCCACCTCCTCTTCATTCGTGGAGAGAGCCATCAGAACGAACCTACACTTCCAGCATACATTTTCTGAGAGAGAACCACCTACACTTGTGTTGAGGCCAAGATAATCCATTCCTACCATATGAATCTTGATCTCTAGCCTTCCCCAAGTTGCTTTCCACTCAAATCTTCTTTCCGCCAAATCCAAATCCTGTGAGAGAGAGTTGAGTGTTGGGGATACTATCGTTTGAAGCACAAGAGCAAGGAGTTCATCATCAACACACCATTTGTTACTTCTTGGAGAGTGGTGTCTCCTAGATTGGCTAGGTGTCACTTGGGAGCCTCCGACAAGATTGTGTAGTTGAACCAAGGCATTTGTAAGGGCAAGGAGATTGCCTACTTTGTGAAGATCTACCGCTAGTGTGGCAAGTCCTTTGTGGGTGACGGCCATGGTGGGATAGACAAGGTTGCTTATTCATGGACCCTTCATGGGTGGAGCCCTCCGAGCAGTCGCGCAACCGTTACCCTTCGTGGGTTGAAGTCTCCATCAACGTGGATGTACGATACCACCACCTATCGGAACCACGACAAGAACATCCGTGTCTCCAATTGCGTTTGAATTCTCCAAACCCTTCTCTTTACATTCTTGCAAGTTGCATGCTTTACTTTCCGCTGCTCATATACTCTTTGCATGCTTTCTTGAATTGTATAAGATTGCTTGACTTGTGCTAAGTTAGTTAAAATCTGCCAAAGACTAAAATTGGGAGTAGGATAATTTTTTATTTGGTCAAGTAGTCTAATCACCCCCCCTCTAGACATACTTTTGATCCTACAAGTGGTATCAGAGCTTTGGTCTCCATTTGCTTTGATTTCCATAGATTTTGGTGGTCATAGCCTTGGTTTCACAACCTAGGAGAGTATGGCGTCTAGCGAGGGAAATTATCACCGTAGAGGTCCTTACTTTGAAGGTACTAATTTTGCTAGTTGGAAGCATAAGATGAAAATGCATATTCTTGGACATAACCCCGCCATTTGAGCTATTGTGTGTATTGGCTTGCAAGGTGAATTCTTTGATGGGAGAGAACCGAACCGTGAAGCTAGCACGGAAGAGTTGAAGATGCTGCAATACAATGCTCAAGCTTGTGATATCATCTTCAACGGATTGTGCCTCGAAGAATTCAACAAAACCAACCGTCTTGAGAATGCAAAGGAAATTTGGGATACTTTGATTGATATGCACGAAGGTACCGACTCTGTCAAGGAATCCAAGTTGGATGTGCTTCAAAGTCATCTTGACAAGCTCAAAATTAAGGATGGTGAAGGTGTCACTGAAATGTACTCTAGAGTTGCCCTGATCACAAATGAGATTTCCGGCTTAGGAAGTGAAGAGATGACCGACAAGTTCATAATCAAGAAGATCCTAAGAGCTTTGGACGGAAAATATGATACCGTGTGCACATTGATCCAAATGATGCCCAATTACAAAGATCTCAAGCCAACGGAAGTCATTGGAAGAATTGTTGCTCATGAGATGTCACTCAAGGATAAGGAGGAGCTCCACAACAAGTCAAGTGGTGCTTACAAAGCGTCATGTGAATCTCCCACATCATCAAGTGAGAAACAAACCTTCAATGAATAATTGAGCCCAATGCTGAAGAACTTCGACAAATTCTACAAGAGTAGAAGGAAAGAAAGAAGCTCCAAGTCAAGGTCCTACAATGACAAAAGATCTTCTAGTCGAGAGCGTAATTGCTACAATTGTGGAAGACCCAGAGACTATTCCAATGAGTGTACGACACCCTACAAAAGAAGAGAAGAATCACCTAAGAGGAGAAGTAGAAGGGAAGAATCACTACCAAGAGAGAGGAGGAGTAGAGATGATCATTATGAACAAAGAACATCCCAGAGAAGCAAGGATTCGGAAAGGAAGGACAAGTCATCAAGGAGCTATACAAAACGAAGACATCAAGCTCATGTTGGTGAATGCGTATCTGGCTCCGACTCCGACAATCACTCCGAGAGAAGCTATCACTCCGACTCCGAATATACTCAAGATGAAGGTGTTGCCGGTCTAGAACTTGTGTCAACCAACTCCTTCGACATATTTGATTCAGCAAATGAAGGACTTGGAAGATTCTTCATGGCTAAAGGCCCAAAGGTATCACACCCCGAGTATGTTGATTTCAATAGTGATGAAGATGATTTGTTAGGTGATGATGATTTACTTGTTGACAACTCTAGTGATGAATACTATGATGAAACGTCAATTAATCATGCTAATCAAGATAAAACGAATGACAATGATAAGGAGAAGATTGAGGTTCTAACTGGAGAACTAAACACTGTTAAGTTAGCTCATGAAACTATCTTAGAAGATCGTAGAGAACTTTTAAGGACTCATGAGAAGTTACGCTTTGAAAAGCTCAACCTTGAGCAAGAGCATGAGTTCTTAAAGGCAATCAATGATGATCTTCGTTAGAAAAGTTCTTCTTACATTGCCAAGTGTTTACTCTTATCCACTTACATGCCTCCAGTCAAGTCTAGTAACAAGAACAAGAAAGATTCTTCCTCTAGTAGTAACAATAATCATGCTTGTTGCTTCTAGTAGTTCTCTTGATTCCACTAATGATTCTCTTAGCCAAGTTACCCTTGAGCAAGAAAATAGCTTATTGAAGGGAATTATGGAGAAAGGTGTTTACAAGAGCCTTGCCGGGAGTAAGCAATTCGAGGAAATTGTACACAAGCAAGGAAGGAACCGAAAGAACCAAGGTGTTGGTTTTGACCGAAAGTTCAATGCCAATGGAGTTGAGTGGGAAGGAGATCAATACCCCAAGACGAAGTTTGTTCCTCAACAAGAGAAGTATGATCCTACTTACTTCAAAGGGACACAAGCCCAAGATGATCTTCCACCACAAGACCATAAGAAAAAGGCAAGGACAAGCTTCAAGAGGAGATTGATGCATTTGAAGAAGCTCCTAAGGCCTTGGTCAAGTGGGTTCCCAAGACTACATCAAGTTCTAGTTCATCAAGTACAACTACAACTCCAAGGATTCCCATCAAGATGATGTGGATCCCGAAGAAGAAGAACTAGAGAGTTCTTGAGGGTGGCTCCGCCAACATATTTCACTCATATCATTTTGGCAATAACAAGTGCAATCAACTTCCACATCTTGCACTAGTTCAAGGAGTCGCAAACCCTCTTGTTGGTAAGACAAGGGACAAGGTAACCTAATGCTTTCATAGACAGCATCTTGTGTGTGCATCACTCTTTGTCTATGGATATCCTTGTTTGTTCCTTGTGGGACTAACCCGTGTAGGTATTGAAAGTGCAACTCACTCCAAAGGATTGCTCCAAATGATCTACATCAACTTTGAGCATCCACATCTTCAACATCTACATGAAGTCATCATCGACAAAACCCAAGGTTAGTTCATCCTTCATAAGGGGGATCTCACATCTAGGGGGAGCTTTACCCTAAGAATTGAGTCAAAGCAACTCTAATGGTGTGAACACATCTATGCATTATGTAAAAGTGGTAACCCCACTTGAGCTTAAATGATGAGTATGACCCATGATCAAATGTTCTCATTTGACTCCTAAGTCAATATACTCATATATAGATGACCTAGTCATCGCCAATTGCTTGATAGATGCTAGAATTGGTTGTGCATGCTTTGCCACATATTTCATTTGACATTTTATTGTGTGAGCGTGTTGGTTGCATATTCTACTCATTCGAGGACATCCACTTGTTGTTTTGATTGAATGGTCTCTTTTCTTTTGCCAAGTGGATGGAAAAGAATGCCTAAGAATCTTCTCTAGATATCTATGCTTTTCTTGTCTCAAACTCTATTCATGCTACATCACAAAATTTGATCAAGTTAGATTCGAACCACTCTGTGTGAGGAGCACTCGGGGTTCCCAATTCGTCATAGACTTAAACTTCCAAAACTTCTTTGTGCGTTTCGGTCTGACCGGTTTCTCTATTACGGTCATACCGAGATCATTAAGTCGATCTAGGTTTTCAATCTCGGTGCAACCGATTTGAACTTTTCGGTCACACTGAGTTGCGGTAACTGCTTGCAGTTATGCATCTCGGTGCCACCGAGTTGTTCCACTCGGTCACACTGACTTGGTCAGGCTATATATATCCACGGGCCAAATTTTGGAAATTTCTCCGACTCTTTCGGCCGCACTCAGCCTGCTCTACCTCCCCTGGGTCTCCGGATCATCCTCCTCATCGCCAGCTACCTCCCACCGCTGGTCTCTGCCGCCGCCAACGGAATTCGACTCCACCATTGCCATAGTAGCAAGTCCATCGCCAAACTAGGGTATGGACTTGATCTTTGTGCTACACCGAACTCCAAATCTCTAGCACATTGTGTTGTCATTAATCTTTCCACGGTTGAGATCATCTATCCACCGAAAACCGTCTGTAGATTAGAGATGAATTGAAAATTTAGGGTTAGGTGTCCGCCGAAACCATCTCGGACCAACCGAGTTGTAGAACTCGGTACCACCGATTCGGCTAAGGCCATTGCACATGTGATTCTCAGTCTGACCGAGAATTGCAAATCGGTGTGACCGACTTCAGGACTTTGTGAAACCCTAGCAGTCTCGGTGCCACCGAACTGTGGCTCGGTCTGACCGAGTTCACTAGTTTAGTTTCCAAAAGCTACTTCGGTATCATCGAGTCTACAAATCGGTAGATCCGAAATGCTTTCTGTGGAAAACTAAAACTATGTTTTTGACTCATTCTTTTGCAAAAAACTCTGTATTTTGTGATGCTCATCTATATCTATTCACAGGGTCTGCTGTCAGTGTTTGCAATATGTCTGATCAGAGTGACAGTCAGAACAAGTCAGAGGAGCAGGTTCAGGTGAGTGAGGGCACTAGTCCCTCTAGCAGCTATGATGAGGGTACACAGCAACTTACCCAAGGCAGCCACCAGAGCAAGAAAGAAGAAAACCTCAGACTCTGAGGATGAAGACTATGTGGCTGTTGAGGATGAGGCCACTTCCAAGAAGAAGGTGCTCAAGAAAGAGTATGGCACATCTGCTGCCACTAAGCCAGGAATGCGGAAGAACGCACCTGCAAGAAGGATTCCCACTTCCAAACCCAGAAAGGTTGCCACTGGAGAAACCATGAAATTCACCCTTGAGTCAGAAGATGAAGCTGTTGGCCAATACAAGAAGAAGAAGAGAGTTAGAACCACTACTGCCAAGGTACTTGGCAAGCCCTCTATGAGGACAGACTCAGAAGAGGAAGACGAGGAAGAGATTGCTGCACCAGCACCCAAAGCTCAACAACTTATAGATGATGCCATCAGGTCAGGGGCTGCTTCATCAAGGCCCAAAGAAGCTCCCAAAGCAGCAGCTAAAAAGCCCAAATCTGCACCCAAGAGGAACACGAGGAGCATTCCTGCTATAGAGAAGAACAAGGCCCCAATGCATGAAGCTGCTGTTGAAGAAGAAGATGATGAGGAACATGTCTTGAGAAAGTTGAAGCCCAAAATTCCAGATCACAATGATGTTCATCCTATAGCTAAGGATATGAAGCTGAGGAAGGATGCAGGTCTCAGGCAGTGGAGGATGACTGATCCCTACGCAGTCAGGAGGAGAACTGATGTGGACTAAAGGTTCCATACAAAGGAACAACATGACTTCTATGAGACAGTGCTGCTTGACAAGAAGCCAATTGTTTGTGACATGAGATGGGTGGACTGGAAATACATCTGGGCCAATGAACAACATTATCCAGGAGTCTATGATAGTTTCCATGCTTGTGGAGTAGATGACTTTGTTGGGCAGAAGCTCACAAAGTGGAACAATGAGCTCATTATGCAGTTCTACTCCACAGCTCACTTCTACCAAGATGGAAGGATCATCTGGATGTCTGAAGGTACAAAGTACCAATCATCAGTTGACGAATGGGCAAAGTTGATCAATGCACCTAAGGAAAATGAGGATGACTTGGATGTCTATGCCAAGAAGAAGAAGGATCACAACTCCATGGCACACACGTACAGAGAGATCCCAGAGGCTGCTATTGAGACACACAAGTTTGGCTCAGTACATTACCTTCTGTCAGGACTGCCAACAATCAACTAGATCCTCAGGCACACTCTTTTGCCTAAATCTAGAGATCACAAGATGATCAGAGGCCATGCCATCAACCTACTTCACATATTTGATGTGCCTCAAAAGTTCAAGGTGATGAGCCTCATAGTGGAAACTATCAAGAGGACTGCTGCAGATCAGAAGAGAAGTTGTGGATATGCCCCACAGATCCAGGAGCTCATCAATTCCAAGATGGGCACAGGAACATACCTCTTGGACAAGGATCACATGCCTATATATCCAGATTTTGGGGACAACACAGTGGTCATGGATGAAGATGAACCATCTTCTATGCAAGCACAAGCAAAGAGGGAGAAGGCTAGAACTGAAAAGGCTACCAAGATGCCAACCATTGATGAGGCATCTCAGTACTTCTTAAAGAGCAAGCAGGATCAGCTTGGCTACTTGATTGCCTCCACTCTGAGGATTGAGAAGGGACTGGCCACCCTGACTCGAAACTAGGAGAGCCTGGAGAGAATCATGGAGCAAAAGTTCTATGACTTGGATGTGAAGGTTACTGAGATATAGTCAGTTGTTGAGCAACTTCAGGATGACATGCAGGAGAGGAAGGGCAAGACTACTACTGATGCTTTTTCTAGAGTGCCCAGGAGCCAGAGATCGGCTGAATTGCCTGTTCCAGACACCAGAGCCACTTCATCTGCACCAACTACAACTTTTGTGCAACCACCTCCAGCACCTACTCCTCCAGCTCCATCCACATCTACTGAAGTCTTCATTCAAGGAGCCATCTCTACACCACCACCTGAAGATCAAGCCTGAGAGACGATTTAGTGCTATGCATTTTCTATGAACTTTTTGGTAACTTGTTGCCAAAGGGGGAGAAAAATGTATAGATCATAGGCTTCGAGAGAGAGTGTTGCTTTTTATTCTCTCTTGTTTTGGTGGTTGAACTTTATTTGCTTGTTTGAGATACTTTATGCATTTGTGAGATACTTGGATGATCATGTGTTTGATCATATGCTACCTTAATGCTTGTTGGATGACATTATCCTTTTATCCCTATATGATCATTCACTTGGCTTGGTGATGAGTGCATGTATTTAACTATTATCATTTTGAGCGCTCCACCAAGATGTATGTGACATGGAAGAGTAACCCATGAGCCTAACTCTTTGTGCATTTGCAGTCCAAAGCAAATCTTAAACTATGCACAAATTTAGGGGGAGCTCTTTCTTATCACATACTTCTCAAAGTGACAATGTTTTTCACTCTTATTATCATTTGTCGAAGCTTTGATCTATATGTTGTCATCAATTACCAAAAAGGGGGAGATTGAAAGTGCAACTATCCCTAGGAGGTTTTGGTAATTCCTAACAACATATAGCTCATTGAGCTAATGCTATTTCAGGATAAATATTTCAGGAAAGCTCAATGATTGGCATGGCATGGATGAGAAAAGTGGATCCCTAAAAATGCTAAGGACAAAAGGATTGGCTCAATCTCAAAGCTCAAGACTCTACATTTTATATTTTAGTGATCCAAGATCACATTGAATCTATAGGAAAAGCCAATACTATCAAGGAGGGATGAGGTGTTGCTTAATGGCTTACTTGCTCAAAGTGCTTAGTGATATGCTCCAAATCCCTCAACTACTTTCTCACATCCACACATGACCTAAACCAAATGTCAAACTCGGCCTTACCGAATCTTTCTATCCGGCGCCACCGAGTTCCGATGTCATAGCCACTGCCACAAACCCTAGGCAAATCGGTCTCACCGATAGGGATCTCGGTCTCACCGAGATGGGATTGTAATCTCTCTGTTTCCCTTCATAATGTTTTGGTACTACCGAAATGAGCGAACCGGTCCCACTGAGTTTACCTGACCAACTCTCTGGTTAGCCTATGACCAAAATCGGTCCCACCGAGTTTGTGTAATCGGTCTCACCGAGATTACGTTATGCCCTAACCCTAATCATATCGGTCCTACCGATTTGCATGTCGGTCCCACCGAAAATCCTAATGGTCACTAGATTTGCTGAATCGGTCCGACCGAGTTTCTGAATTCGGTCCGACCGAGTTTCTTAATTCGGTCCCACCGAGTTTGGTAAGTTGTGTGTAATGGTTAGATTTTGTGTGGAGGCTATATATACCCCTCCACCTCCTCTTCATTCGTGGAGAGAGCCATCAGAACGAACCTACACTTCCAGCATACATTTTCTGAGAGAGAACCACCTACACTTGTGTTGAGGCCAAGATATTCCATTCCTACCATATGAATCTTGATCTCTGGCCTTCCCCAAGTTGCTTTCCACTCAAATCTTCTTTCCACCAAATCGAAATCCTGTGAGAGAGAGTTGAGTGTTGGGGAGACTATCATTTGAAGCACAAGAGCAAGGAGTTCATCATCAACACAAAATTTGTTACTTCTTGGAGAGTGGTGTCTCCTAGATTGGCTAGGTGTCACTTGGGAGCCTCCGACAAGATTGTGGAGTTGAACTAAGGAGTTTGTAAGGGCAAGGAGATCGCCTACTTAGTGAAGATCTACCGCTAGTGAGGCAACTCCTTCGCGGGCTACGGCCATGGTGGGATAGACAAGGTTGCTTCTTCGTGGACCCTTCATGGGTGGAGCCCTTCGTGGACTCGCGCAACAGTTACCCTTCGTGGGTTGAAGTCTCCATCAACATGGATGTACGATAGCACCACCTATCGGAACTACGACAAAAACATCCGTGTCCCCAATTGCGTTTGAATTCTCCAAACCCTTCCCTTTACATTCTTGCAAGTTGCATGCTTTACTTTCCGCTGCTCATATACTCTTTGCATGCTTGCTTGAATTGTATTAAGATTTCTTGAATTGTGCTAAGTTAGCTAAAATCTGCCAAAGACTAAAATTGGGAAAAGGATAAGTTTTTATTTGGTCAAGTAGTCTAATCACCCCCCTCTAGACATACTTTCGATCCTACAGTCTCTGGTCCTGAGGATGCAGTTGGCTGTGCTACACCATTCCGCGGATGCATCGCGGCGCCCCGTGCATCCTCGACAAGCCGGGTGTTGGGGTGTGTTTGGATTGTGGCCAAAGTGCACCTTACCAAAATTTTGGTCATGACCCAAAGATTGGTCTTTGTTTGGATGGTTGCCATTTTGTTGGCATGCCAATGAACTCTAGCCAACTCTAGTTCATTTTTCTTGCCAATGTCGGCCAAATCATGGGAAACCAAAACCCTAACCAAAATTATGGCTACCCAATGCTTTGATGGGGAAACCTTGGGCACAAACCAAACATACTGTTGGTTGTGCCACAGCACTAACGCCACCCTCGGCACACTGAAACCGACCGTGTCTAGCAACGATGAGCGTGTCGCTCACCGCGGTCGCCGTGTCCAGAGGCGGTGCTGGAGCTGCACCACGTGGTTGGCCCCCACGATCCACATGAACGGTTGCCGGTGGTGAGTAGATCGTGGGCCAGCTCCTCCATTGGACTAGTCTGCGCTACTCGTCTCGACAGGGGTGCCCCATATGTCAGTTTCCCTGTTTTCCCGGCCATATTCGAGCGTACGTGCTCTGCGTTGCGCATTTGGCCTTTCACTATGTAGGCCAAGCGAGACAACTTATTGTTTATTTTGTGTTTGCTTATTTCTCATTCGTCTCCAACCCTCTTCTCCATTGATCATCTCGCCCTCCGGTCGAGTCCATCCTCCCGCATGCCTGATTTGAACATTCCGCCGAGTATCATTCGCATGTGGACCTAGACCATGCTTGTATTTCCAATGTTGTAATTTGTACGACATGAATACAAACAAACGGTTCGTTGAAAGTTTCACGTTGCCTCCACTACGTGTCGCTTCGCGTCTTAGTTTTGACATTGCATTCGGTTCATGCCCCGACACATGTTGACGAGATCAATTGATGTTCAGAGATCAATTGCGTGTCGTGCAAGGAGATAAAGGTTTGGTCTATTTCTATGATAGAAATGACCCGCGGGGTGAGGGAGTCCAGGATTAGGGGGTCCTTGGACAGCTGGACTATATGCTTATGCCGGACTGTTGGACTATGAAGATACAAGACTGAAGACTTCGTCCCGTGTCTGGGTGGGACTTTCCTTTGCATGGAAGGCAAGCTTGGCAATTCAGATATGTAGATTTCCTTCTCTGAACCGACTCTGTGTAACCCTAGCCCCCTCCGGTGTCTATATAAACCGGAGGGTTTAGTCCGTAGGACAACAACAATCATTATAGTAGGCTAGCTTCTAGGGTTTAGCCTCTACGATCTCGTGGTAGATCAACTCTTGTAATACTCATATCATCAAGATCAATCAAGCAGGAAGTAGGTTATTACTTCCATAGAGAGGGCCCGAACCTGGGTAAACATTGTGTCCCCCGCCTCCTGTTACCATTAGCCTTAGACGCACAGTTCGGGACCCCTTACCCGAGATCCGCCGGTTTTGACACTGACATTGGTGCTTTCATTGAGAGTCCCACTGTGTCGTCACCATAAGGCTTGATGGCTCCCTCAATCATCCACAATGATGCGGTCCAGGGTGAGGTTTTCCTTCCCAGACAGATCTTCGTATTCGGCGGCTTTGCACTATGGTCCAACTCACTTGGCCATCTGGAGCAGATTGATAGCTACGCCCCTGGCCATTAGGTCAGGTTCGGAAGCCTGAATTACACTACCGACATCCGCGGAGACTTGATCTTCAACGGATTCGAGCCCATGACAGGTGCGCCCTACAGTCGCGATGAGCATGACTTAGATCTGCCATCGGACGCTGTTCAGGAGATCACACCTATAGCTGCCCCGGCTTTAAATCTCGAGCAGATCGCACCATCCCAGGACGGGTGTATAAAACCCGCCATGGAGGCCGCACACTCAGCGGTGATAGAGCCAAACACATATCTCACTTCCAAGGAGATCTGTGTCTTCGGACCCTCGGACTCGTCTTCGGCCATAGGCTCCAAACCGCGTGCATCCGTGCCCATCGGACCTGACTGGGCACCGATCATGGAGTTTAGCTCTGCGGATATATTTCAGCACTCTCCCTTTGGCGACCTGCTAAACTCATTAAAATCTCTCTCCCTGTCAGGAGACTCTTGGCCGAACTATGTCCGGCTCGAGTGGGAAGCGGACGATGAAGGAATTCATTACCCACCCACCACCCACTTAATAGCCACTGTTGATGACTTAATCGACATGCTTGATTTAGACTCTAAAGACATCAACAGTATGGACGACGATGCTGGAGAAGAATAGGAACCACCACCCACAGGGCGCTGGACAGCCACCACATCATACGACATATATATATGGTGGACACACCCAAATAAAACAATGGCGAGGTTCAAAAGGATGCAACGGAGGGTGACCCTCTTGAGAAGCAACCAAAGCGTCGACTGCTACGTCTTGTGCTTGCGTTGGTTTTCCTTCAAGACGAAAGGGTGATGGAGCAATAGTAGCGTAAGTATTTCCCTCAGTTTTTGAGAACCAAGGTATCAATCCAGTAGGAGGCTCCTCAAAAGTCCCATGCACCTACACAAACAAACAAGAACTCACACCCAACGCAATAAAGGGGTTGTCAATCCATTCACGGCCACTTGCGAAAGTGAGATCTGATAGACATAATATGATAAGATAAATATATTTTTCGTATTTTATAATATAGATTGGAAAAGTAAAGATGCAAATAAAATTAGATTGAAAGCTTATATGATAAGAGATAGACCCGGGGGCCATAGGTTTCACTAGTGGCTTCTCTCAAGATAGCATAAGTATTACGGTGGGTGAACAAATTACTGTCGAGCAATTGATAGAAAAGCGAATAATTATGAGATTATGTAGGCATGATCATGTAAATAGGCATCACGTCCGTGACAAGTAAACCGACTCCTGCCTGCATCAACTACTATTACTCCACACATCGACCGCTATCCAGCATGCATCTAGAGTATTAAGTTCATAAAGAACAGAGTAACGCACTAAGAAAGATGACATGATGTAGATGGATAAACTCATGCAATGTGATATAAACCCCATCTTTTTATCCTCGATGGCAACACTACAATATGTGCTTTGTTGCCCCTGCTGTCACTGGGAAAGGACACCGCAAGATTGAACCCAAAGCTAAGCACTTCTCACATTGCAAAAAAGATCAATCTAGTAGGCCAAACCAAACTGATAATTCAAAGAGACTTGCAAAGATAACTTAATCACACATAAAAGAATTCATAGGAGATTCAAATATTTCTCATAGATAAACTTGATCATAAACCCACAATTCATCGGATCTCGACAAACACACCGCAAAAAGAGTTACATCGAATAGATCTCCAAGAAGATCGAGGAGAACATGGTATTGAGATTCAGAGAGATAGAAGAAGCCATCTAGCTAATAACTATGGACCCGAAGGTCTGTGGTAAACTACTCACAACTCATGGGAGAGGCTATGGTGTCGATGTAGAAGCCCTCCGTGGTCGATTTCCCCTTCGGCGGAGCACCAACGAAGGCTCCAAGATGGGATCTCGCGGATACAGAAGGTTATGGCGATGGAAATAGTTTTCTCGCTGCTGATGTTTTCAGGGTGCATGGGTATATATAGGAGGAAGAAGTAGGTCAGTGGACGCCCGAGGGGCCCACGATACAGGGGCGCGCCCAATAGGGGGGGCGCCCTCCACCCTCGTGGCTGCCTCGTTTATTTCTTGACTTCCACCCCAAGTCCTCAGGATCACATTCGTTCCAAAAATCACGCTCCCGAAGGTTTCATTCTGTTTGGACTCCGTTTGATATTCTTTCCTTCGAAACACTGAAATAGGCAAAAGAACAGCAACACGGGATGGGCCTCCGGTTAGTAGGTTAGTCCCAAATATGATATAAAAGTGTAAAGTAAGGCCCGTAAACATCCAAAACGGGTAATATAATAGCATGGAACAATCAAAAATTATAGATACGTTGGAGACGTACCAACCATCCCCAAGCTTACTTCCTGCTCGTCCTCGAGTAGGTAAATGATAAAAACAGAATTTTTGATGTGGAATGCTACCTAGCATAATTCTCAATGTAATTTTATTTATTGTGGCATGAATGTTCAGATCCAAATGATTCAAAATAAAAGTTCATATTGACATAAGAAATAGTAATACTTCAAGCATACTAATCAAAGCAATCATGTCTTCTCAAAATAATATGGCTAAAGAAAGTTCATCCTACAAAATCATATAGTTAGGTCATGCTTCATTTTTGTCACACAAAAATGCTCCCATCTTGCGCACCCCCAATGACAAGCCAAGCAATTGTTTCGTACTTAAATAATCTCAAACCATTTCAACTTTCATGCAATACATGAGCGTGAGCCATGGATATAGCACTATGGGTGGAATAGAATATGATGATGGGGATTGTGTGGAGCAGACAAAAAAGGAGAAAGTCTCACATTGACGAGGATAATCAACGGGCTATGAAGATGCCCATCAATTTATGTCAACATGAGGAGTAGGGATTGCCATGCAACGGATGCACTAGAGCTATAAATGTATGAAAGCTCAACAAAAGAAACTAGTGGGTGTGCATCCAACTTGCTTGCTCACGAAGACCTAGGGCATTTTGAGGAAGCCCATCGTAGGAATATACAAGCCAAGTTCTATAATGAAAAATTCCCACTAGTATATGAAAGTTACAACATATGAGACTCTTTATATGAAGAACATGGTGATACTTTGAAGCACAAGTGTGGAAAAAAGATAGTAACATTGCCCCCTTTTTATTTTTTTTTATTTTTTGGGCCTTTCTCTGTTTTTTTATTTGGCCTTTCCATTTTTTATTTGGGGACAATGCTCTAATAATGATGATCATCACACTTCTATTTATTTACAACTCATATATTACAACCCAAAACTAGAACAAGATATGACTCTATATGAATGCCTCCGGCGGTGTACCAGGATGAGCAATGAATCAATAGTGACATGTATGAAAAATTATGCATGGTGGCTTTGCCACAAATACGATGTCAACTACATGATCATGCAAGGCAATATGACAATGATGATGTGTGAGTCATGATGATGAACGGAACAGTGGAAAGTTGCATGGCAATATATCTCGGAATGGCTATAGAAATGCCTTAATAGGTAGGTATGGTGGCTGTTTTGAGGAATATATAAGGTGGTTTATGTGTGATAAAGCGTATCGTATCACGGGGTTTGGATGCACCGGTGAAGTTTGCACCAACTCTCAAGGTGAGAAAGGGCAATGCGCAGTACCGATGAGGCTAGCAATGATGGAAGGGTGAGAGTGTGTATAATCCATGGACTCAGCATTAGTCATAAAGAACTCATATACTTATTGCAAAAATCTACAAGTCATCAAAAACCAAGCACTACGCGCATGCTCCTAGGGGGATAGATTGGTAGGAAAATACAATTGCTCGTCCCCGACCGCCACTCATAAGGATGCACAATATAAGAACACCTCATGTTTCAAATTTGTTACACAACTTTCGACATACGTGCATGCTACGGGACTTGCTAACTTCAACCCAAGCATTCTTTAAATTCATAATCACCCAACTAGCATGACTCTAATATCACTACCTCCATATCTCAAAACAATTATCAAGTACTCCCTCCGTCCGAAAATACTTGTCATCAAAATGAATAAAAAGAGATGTATCTAGAACTAAAATACGTCTAGATACATCTTCTTTTATCAATTTTGATGACAAGTATTTTTGGATGGATGGAGTATCAAACTGATCATAGGATCCAATTCACTTCCTATGATAGTTTTTATTATACCCAACTTGGATGCTCCTCATTCTAGGACCAATTTTATTACCATAGAAAATACCATGCTGTTCTAAGAGACTATCAAAATAATATAAGTGAAGCATGAGAGACTAACAATTTCTTCAAAATCAAGCCACCGCCGTGCTCTAAAAGATATAAGTGAAGCACTAGAGCAAAAACTTTATAGCTCAAAAGATATAAGTGAAGCACATAGAGTATTCTAATAAACTCCAATCAAGTGGGTTTCTACCAAAAGGTGTGTACAGCAAGGATGATTGTGGTAAACTAAAAAGCAAAGACTAATATCATACAAGACGCTTCAAGCAAAACACATATCATGTGGCGAATAAAAATATATCTCCAAGTAAAGTTACTGGTAAACGAAGACGAAAGAGGGGATGCCTTCCGGGGCATCCCCAAGCTTAGGCTTTTGGCTATCATTGAATATATTGGGGTGCCTTGGTCATCCCCAAGCTTAGGCTCTTGCCACTCCTTATTCCATAGTCCATCAAATCATTACCCAAAACTTGAAAACTTCACAACACAAAACTCAACAGGAAATCTCATAAGCTCCGTTAGTGCAAGAGAGCAAAACCACCACATAAGGTACTGTAATGAACTCATTATTTATTTATATTGGTGTTAAACCTACTGTATTCCAAGTTCTCTATGGTTCATACCCTTACATACTAGCCATAGATGCATCAAAATAAGCAAACAACACACGAAAAAGCAGAATCTGTCAAAAACAAAACAGTCTGTAGCAATCTATAACTCTCGAATACTTCTGGAACTCTAAAAATCGTACCGACATAAGAAGTCCTGGGACATTTGTCTATTGATCTACATCAAAAATAATCAAGGCAAAAGCACATTACTGTGAATTACTAAAATTATTTTTGTGCGTACAAAGTTTCTGTTTTTCAGCAGAATCAAATTAACTATCACCATAAGTTATCCTATAGATTCTACTTGGCACAAACACTAAAAATATAAAAACACATCTAAACAGAAGGTAGATGCAAATTTTATTACTAAACAAAAGAAAAAACAAAAAACAAAAAATAAAATTGGGTTGCCTCCCAACTAGTGCTATTGTTTAACGCCCCTAGCTAGGTATAAAAGCGAGGATAGATCTAAGTAGTGCCATCTTTAATTTTCAGTTTTTTAGCGGAGTGATGCTCGAATCTGGGAGGTTCTTTACGTTTCCCTTCATACTCAGAAATTTTTAGATCTAAAGAATCCAACCGCTTATTGAAAAGAGTAATCAACATATTCATGCGTTGAAGATTTCCGCTAACACTCTTAAGAGGTTCAAGAGATTTATGTAAGATTTTTGTTACTTTGCAAATCTTTTGAAACACTTGTGTTTCTTCTTGGGTAGGATGTGGACCCCCTTTTGAGGTAGTGTTCCCACTATTCCCTCTATAATTTCATGCACAATACTCAGATCAATTTCAATAAAATTTCCTTTGGCAATGCAATCCAAGAGTTGTCTATGGGACATATTTAGCCCAACATAAAAATTGCGAAGTAAAATTCTAAAATTCACCTCTAGGGTACAATTACGATAAAATTACAGCATCCTATACCAAGCATCTTTTAAGTTTTCTCCTTGCCTTTTCTTGAAGTGAAGAACTTCATACTCGGAAGACATACGAGCGGATAAAGGACTAGGCATAATGACGAGCACACAAAAGGCAAGCGAAAGAGAGAGGAAATTGGGAAAGAGAGGGCGAATAAAACGGCAAGGGTGAAGTGGGGGAGAGGAAAACGTGAGGCAAATGGCAAATAATGTAAATGCGAGGGAGATGAGTTTGTGATGGGTACTTGGTATGTCTTGACTTGAGCGAAGACCTCCCCGGCAACGGCGCCAGAAATCCTTCTTGCTACGTCTTGAGCTTGCGTTGGTTTTCCTTGAAGATAAAAGGGTGATGCAGCAATAGTAGCGTAAGTATTTCCCTCGGTTTTTGAGAACCAAGGTATCAATCCAGTAGGAGGCCCCTCAAAAGTCCCACGCACCTACACAAACAAACAAGAACTCGCAACCAACGCAATAAAGGGGTTGTCAATCCCTTCATGGCCACTTGCGAAAGTGAGATCTGATAGAGATAATATGATAAGATAAATATATTTTTGGTATTTTATAATATTGACTGGAAAAGTAAAGATGCAAATAAAAGTAGATTGGAAGCTTATATGATAAGAGATAGACCCGGGGGCCATAGGTTTCATAGTGGCTTCTCTCAAGATAGAATAAGTATTACGGTGGGTGAACAAATTACTGTCGAGCAATTGATAGCAAAGCGAATAATTATGAGATTATCTAGGCATGATCATGTATATAGGCATCACGTCCGTGACAAGTAGACCGACTCGTGCATGCATCTACTACTATTACTCCACACATTGACCGCTATCTAGCATGCATCTAGAGTATTAAGTTCATAAAGAATAGAGTAATGCATTAAGAAAGATGACATGATGTAGAGGGATAAACTCATGCAATATGATATAAACCACATCTTTTTATCCTCGATGGCAACAATACAATACGTGCCTTGCTACCCCTGCTGTCATTGGGAAAGGACAGCGCAAGATTGAACCCAAAGCTAAGCTCTTCTCCCATTGCAAGAAAGATCAATCTAGTAGGCCAGACCAAACTGATAATTCGAAGAGACATGCAAAGATAACTTCATCGCACATAAAAGAATTCATTGGAGATTCAAATATTTCTCATAGATAAACTTGATCATAAACCCACAATTCATCGGATCTCAACAAACACACCGCAAAAAGAGTTACATCGAATAGATCTCCAAGAAGATCAAGGAGAACATGGTATTGAGATTCAAAGAGAGAGAAGAAGCCATCTAGCTAATAACTATGGACCCGAAGGTCTATGGTAAACTACTCACAACTCATCGGAGATGCTATGGTGTTGATGTAGAAGCCCTCCATGGTCGATTCCCCCTCCGGCGGAGCGCTAGCAAAGGATCCAAGATGGGATCTCGCGGTTATAGAAGGTTATGGCGGTGGAAATAGTTTTTCGTCGTCGCTTCTGATGTTTTCAGAGTACATGGGTATATATAGGAGGAAGAAGTAGGTCGGTGGACGCCCGAGGGGCCCACAAGACAGGGGGCATGCCCAGTAGGGGGGGCGCGCCCTCCACCCTCGTGGCTGCCTTGTTTATTTCTTGACTTCCACTCCAAGTCCTCTGGATCACGTTCGTTCCAAAAATCACGCTCACGAAGGTTTCATTCTGTTTGCACTCCGTCTGATATTCCTTTCTTAGAAACACTAAAATAGGCAAAAAAACAGCAATACGGGTTGGGCATCCGGTTAGTAGGTTAGTCCCAAAAATGATATAAAAGTGTAAAGTAAAGCCCATAAACATCGAAAACGGGTAATATAATGGCATGGAACAATCAAAAATTATAGATACGTTGGAGACATATCACCGACGTCAGCGACGCCGCTCTAAACCCCGCCATAGCAAAAACAGAGATAACGACAACCCCATGGAACAAGCGATGGAGCGGGCCGAGCAAAGGGACGGTGAACATAGTCTGGGGCCGCTGCTCGATCACAGCAATGCCGAAGACAAAACTTATAAACCTGTCTCTGGAGAGAAGAATAGTCTGGATGATGATGCACACATCATCCCGGAAAAGCATTTGGAACAAGAGCACCTCCACAAAAGGCTTATTGCCACCGCAAGGAGCTTGAAGAAGCAGAAGCAACGGCTTAAAGCCGCGCAGGATACGCTCAACCACAGATGGAATAAAGTGCTTGACACTGACGAAATATACGGCGGTGATCGCCACACAAAGAGCTACCAAAAACGCAAGCTGCTGTCCGAATTCGATAACGAGGTTATCGCGCCCATTCTGCTGAAGAACAATACGGCCGATCTGCCGGACCGACCACCCCGTGGCCGAGACAGAGCGGCTAATGACGCTGCACACAAGTCAGCACACGATCTACGTGAGCACCTGGACAAAAGAGCTGGTATGGCTAGGTCCATCTATGGATCTAGGAAGCATGCTCCTACGCAGGATCACGACCACCAAACCGACTATACTGATCGACTACCAGCTCAGAATCAACACCGAACACTACAGCCATCGGACGCACGCCACGACACATCCAAATACAGGGGTGCCGCACGCCCACTGTGCTTCACCGATGACATGCTGGATCATGAATTTCCAGAGGGTTTAAACCCGTAAACATCGATGCATACGACGAAACGACATACCCTGCAGTCTGGATTGAGGACTTTATTCTCCACATTCATATGGCTCGCGGAGACGATCTCCACGCCATCAAATACCTGCCACTCAAGTTGAAAGGACCAGCTCGGCACTGGTTGAAAGGCCTCCCCGAAAATTCAATTGGAAGTTGGGAGGAACTCAAGGACGCTTTCAGTGCTAATTTTCAAGGGACCTATGTCCGACCTCCGGATGCAGACGATTTAAGTCACATAATCCAACAACCCGGAGAGTCAGCCCGTAAGCTTTGGAACAGATTTCTTACCAAGAAGAACCAAATTGTCGACTGTCTGGATGTTGAAGCCCTAGCAGCTTTCAAACACAGTGTCCGGGATGAATGGCTTGCCAGACACCTCGGCCAGGAAAAGCCGAGGACAATGGCAGCCCTAACAACTCTTATGACCCACTTTTGCATGGGCAAGTATAGTAGGTTGGCCCGCAGCAGCACCAGCGACCCAGGCACATCCGAAATCAGGGATGGCAATTGGAAGCAGCGAAGCTGTAAAAACAAGCGTCCAAATAATGAAGACAGCCCAGACAACACAGCGGTAAACGCCGGATTCAGGGGCTCTCGACCCGGTCAACAGAAAAAGCCATTTAAAGGCAGCAGAGATGGACCGTCCAGCCTAAATAAAATTCTAGAAAGATCCTGTCAGATTCATGGCACCCCCGAGAAACCTGCGAATCACACCAACTGAGAATGCTGGGTCTTCAAGCAGGCCGGCAAGCTAAACGCCGAACACAAGGGGAGGGAGCCGTCAAGTGAAGATGAGGACGAACCTCGCCAGCCGAACACTAGGGGACAGAAAAAAATCCACCGGATGTCAAAACAGTGAACATGATCTACGTCACCCACATACCAAAGAGGAAGTGCAAACGCGCACTCCGAGACGTATACGATGTAGAGCCCGTTGCCCCCAAATTCAACCCATGGTTGGCCTGCCCGATCACTTTCGATCGCAGGGATCATCTGACTAGTATCCGGCATGGAGGTTCGGCTGCCTTGGTACTTGACCCGATAATTGACGGATACCATCTCACCCGAGTCCTCATGGACGGCAGCAGTAGTCTTAATCTCATATATCAGGACACTATCCGCAAGATGGGGATAGACCCGTCAAGAATCAGCCAAAGCAGTACTACCTTTAAAGGAGTATTACCAGGCGTAGAGGCCCACTGTACGGGTTCTTTAATATTAGAAGTTGTATTCGGTTCTCCCGACAACTTTCGAAGCGAAGAACTAATCTTCGACATCGCTCCGTTCCGAAGCGGCTATCATGCACTACTCGGAAGAATGGCTTTCGCTCGTTTCAATACAGTACCGCATTATGTTTATCTCAAACTGAAGATGCCTGGTCCAAGCGGCGTCATCACTATCAGTGGCAACGCAGAGCGCTCTCTTCGCGCGGAGGACTACGTGGCGGCTGTAGCAGTCGAACCACTGAATGGCCTCTCCAACCCAAGTAACTGATCGGTCTTCAAGACCACGGACACGGCTAGACGTGTTCGGCGCAGCAATAGTTGCAGCAGCACAGATAAACCTGAGCTTGATTAATGCCTATGCCCCCATGCGAGAGGCTGGGGGCTGCCCGCATGTAAAGGGTCCATAGTTCGGCTTGATCCCATTTACACTCAAAATATTGAAATTTCACGGTTCATTAATATTAACCAACTTTACGCACGGTCACACTAGAATCTTTCGCCTGGGTTTTTCTTCCTTTTCTTTTCTCTCAACAGGTGATCATCGTGCTACACCCTTCAAGGATACGGCACAATGGAGACAAAGGCGCAGACATGCAGTAGGGCCCCGTTTAAAGGTTTCTTTTGAGATTAAGACCTTGTGTAAACCTTTTTTTGTCTCTTGTTGTCTCACCCCCTCTTGGCACTTAAAATGACCAAGGGGAATACCAGCGTCATCGGTGAGCTTATGATTCGCCGTTCTAAAATAGACGCTACAGAAGCAGCAACCAGTGTGTTTTTGAGATCTATGCTCTCACCACAGGCGCTCTTTCGTCACGCCGGATTGATGCACGTACTTTGAAATTATGGGTTCATCATCGAGGGCGTTACTCAGCCCAGTATATGTTGTAAAGTCCGAATACCTTCGGGAGTGTTCGGCGTCGCGAGTTTGGCCTTATATGCATCAGCTCCGAATCATGTCTTTGGTCAATAGTTGGGTCTGCCCGGCTCCCACGTTTTGCTACCTTACGCTCCGCTATATCGGCTAAGGTGGCATAGGGAGAACTACTATGATTGTGCCCTAGTTCATCTGGATGAGCACCTCGATAGAGAAAGCCGAAAACTGACTGTCATGATAAAGCAAGGGAATGGTCAACCACTCGATGACTCAGCGGAATCTTCGCGATTCCTCCACATTAAGAAAGGACTGGTTTCCCGGTCACGTATGCAAACGCACCATATTCGGATAAATGTGGACATAACAGGGGCTATATAGAACCCACCGTCAAACTCCTATGGCTAAGTGAAAGTGTTAAAGCTATATAGTCTGATTGCCTCGTTTTGTGCGCTACCACCTCCTTAACGGACCAAGATGTTGTATCAAGTGTGATTACGCGCGTTTCCGAACACCCCCGCATTATATGCGAGGGGGCTGAAGCCGACGACAGCAAACTTTCAGGTTATATACATATATACATAAGCGGACGCACAAGAGGCACTACAATACTTTACGGGCAAAAGTATAAATATAGCCTTTATTATCAAAAGCATTATTTTTACAATCAAGATACATGTCACTTCAACATGGTATTCTTTGAGCACTGAGCCTCTATTAAACGGGCACCTTCTAAGACTTCTTCAAAATAGTGCTCGGGCGAGTCCCGGCCTTCGGGCGGACCCCTGGTTGCAATATCGGTGGCCTCCATCTTCGCCCAATATGTCTTCACACGGGCAAGGGCCATCCGCGCACCCTCTATGCTCTCCGACCTCTTGAAAGCGTCGATATGTAGCACAACACGAATAAATCATTGCACCAAGCCAAAATAACTATCCGGACTTGGTTCCTTTGGCCACAGGTGATCCACGATGGCCTTCATGGCAAGCTCGGATAACCTGTGGAGCTCGGCCCATTGGGCCATTTGCTCATTAATAGTAGCGGACGCCTTGGAGAACTGAACTACGACCAGAACAATCTTTCCACCTCATGATCTTCTCGATCGTTGAAATACTCCATCGCATCAGCAGCACTCTTTACCAAATCCAAGTATGCGTCCGAAGAACTCCAAAATTGATCAAGAGGGGCATACTTTGGATCGCCAAATTTAGTTCGCAATAAAAAGGGCTTCCCAGCCGTGATATCACCGGCTTGCCAAAGCTCCTCCCGCGCCGCTCTGATCTCAGAGCGAGTTTCCTTTGCTGCTTGTAAATCCTTCTCCAGGTCAGCCATT
Source organism: Triticum timopheevii (assembly GCA_963921465.1). Taxonomy (NCBI): domain Eukaryota; kingdom Viridiplantae; phylum Streptophyta; class Magnoliopsida; order Poales; family Poaceae; genus Triticum; species Triticum timopheevii. The sequence continues at coordinate 238,995,961 of OY997264.1, read as the reverse complement.
TTCATTTGGTTTTCCCTTTCGAGAAGTTCATATCGGCTGGCGGCATTTTGTAGCTCAAGAGCCATGTTGGCTATTTTATCCTCACTTTGGCGATGAGCAGCCTGTTTGGCTTTTAATTCTTCAGCTGCCTTCACGACAGCCGCATTGCTTCTCCTGGCTTGCTCCTTGGCCTGGGCAAGCTCTGCCCGCAGGGTCTCCACGGCGGCAGCACCATCTGCAGTCAAAGCATATCATAAATACTGGCATCATACTTTTATTAATATTTGCTGACCACCCAAATATACATACCATGTGCCTCGTCAAGCCGATTGTTCACAAGAATGATGTCTGCATCCGCCACGTCAAGCTGCCGCTTCAGTTCGGCAAAATCAGCAGTCCGATCAGCTGCCAGAGCTGCAGCCGCCTGCATATAAAATTGGCACCATCTGGACGGCAACCAAAGTCTTAGGGGCTACTACCTATACAAAGTGCACCTTGCGCTTATGGTACAATCAAATAATATCACTTTGCGTACCTCAAAGCCTCTTAGCAGGCTTGCAAAAGCCTCATTCAACCCGCTCTTTGCGGATGATATCTTCTCAACCACGGTACCCATTAAGGTACGATGTGCCTCTGAGATAGCCGCTTGCTGCAGAAGACCCGGCAATGTGTCCGGTTGTATATCAGATAGTTTAGGGCTTTTTCTTTTAGTCTCTTTAGGAGCCGAAGACCCCGGACTTCAGGCGGCTGAAGAGTTACCTTCCGGTCTCTGCTGATCGGGAGAGATCCTCCGGGGCGACACGTCTGGATCGTCGGCCTCATGAGGTGGAGAAGTATGAGGAGGCATTTCGCTCTGTATCATCTCCGGAAGAAGATCCCCTGAAGATGAACATTGTGGAGCGAGGCTATGAGCCGAACTGCAAAACATATGTCTCGGTCATTATTCTCAGGAAAAGAACAGGATATGCTTATTAAGTACCTTTTTTCACTTACCGGTCAGTTAAGGGATGCCCCTCCCCCCCCTCCCCCGTGAGCATTGCGCAGCAATGTTGCCCTCCGGTGCAGGGCCCCGTGATGAAGATTTCTTCCCTCGTTTGGAGACCTCTACTTCCAATTCTTCAGGGGCGGTCCTTTTCTTCCCGTGGGGAGAGAGGATGCTAGAATCTCCTCACCATTCACCCTCCGACACGAGGGTACTTATGTCCCCAGTTAGGATGCGTAACATACCTCCAGTATGAAGTCCGCTCTTGGCTTCCCCATTCTTCTCCTCGTCCTCCCCTGATGGCACTTGATAAGGTGCGCGAGCCAGCATCCTGGTTAGTACAGGATCCGACGAATCTTCCGGAAGAGGGGCCGAACACCTGATCCTCTCCGCCTTTCTTATCCAATCCTGGCCGTGGGTGGTTTTTCAGAATAATGTTGGGACAAATATAATAACGGCATGTTCGGTCGCGGAGTTACTTACCTGGGTGTCTGGACGGTTGCAGTTGAGGCCTGCATCCTGTGTTGTGTCCGGTCACTTTATTCATGATCTGAAGAATAATCAATACATCCCTTCGAGTATCATGCTGAAGAAGTGCTGAATGGTTCACGGTCCTTCTGGGTTGAGCTCCCACAAGCGGAGAGATCGACGTTGGCATGGCAAGACTCGACGGACTAGCATTACTTGAATTACTTTGACGAGACTGATATCCGTCTTGAGCAGATCCCGAATGCGGCTTTGCAATATCGGCACGTCATTAACCGATCCCCTGTCCAGCCCCTTGTTGACCCATGATGCAAGCTGTGGCGGACAGGTAGAGCGGAAGGCCGGGGCGGCCGCCCACTTCCTCCCTCAAGGTGCGGTGATGTAAAACCACTCCTGTTGCCATAGGTCGGACACCTCCGGGAAGGAACCCTTTGGCCATAAAGCATCGACACCTTTGCTTATTATAGCACCTCCGCACTTCACGTGTTGCCCATTGATCATCTTCGGCTTCATATTGAAGGTCTTAAGCCATAAGCCGAAGTGTGGGGTAGTGCGGAGGAAGGCCTCACACACAACGATGAACGTCGAGATGTGAAGGAAGGAATCCGGAGCTAGATCGTGAAAGTCTAGTCCGTAATAAAACACGAGCCCTCTAACAAAGGGATGAAGACCGAAGCCTAGCCCTCGGAGGAAGTGGGAAATGAATACGACTCTCTCGTTGGGTTTGGGAGTGGGAATAACTTGCCCTTGAGCACGAAGCCTGTGAAGGATTCCGGCGGTTAAATACCTAGCCTCTCTGAACTTCTTGATGTCCTCCTCTGTGATGGAAGAGGCCATCCACCGGCGTTGAAGGTTGGATCCGGACATGGTTGAAGGTCCGGAGCACTTGGATTGACCCTTGGGTGTTGGAACTCGAGGTAGAGGAAGGGGGATCGGGCGTGGAAAGAAAAGGATAGGTCTTGACCTCTTTATATAGAGGAAGAATGTCAAGCATCCTCCGCGCGGCCGTTTGGAACTTTCCTAAACCAAGGAGTCGTACTAATGGAGCGGTTGGGTTACCCACACCCGTATTCATGAGAATCCCGTGATAAGGGGGGCACGATCTCTGCTTAGACAAGACGTGCCAATTAAACCGCCTCGCAAGACGTGTATTGCCAGGTTGGGAAAAACAGTTTGAATAATAACCGGGCCGCGGCGTGATGTCACGTTATGGAAAATTGTCAGCAGATTAGATTCATGGAATATTGTGCTCTCTACGGTGGTATATGGAATTTGTTTTGCAGAGCCGGACACGATTCTTGTGTTCAAGATCTTTTTTGGAGTATTCGGAGAAGGAACCCGCCTTGCAATGCCGAAGACAATCTGCGCGCTGGACTCATCGTCATTGAAGCCTGGTTCAGGGGCTACTAAGGGAGTCCAGGATTAGGGGGTCCTCGGACAGCCGGACTATATGCTTATCCCAGACTGTTGTACTATGAAGATACAAGATTGAAGAGTTCGTACCGTGTCCGTGTGGGACTCTCCTTTGCGTGGAAGGCAAGCTTGGCAATTCGGATATGTAGATTTCCTTCTCTGTAACCGACTCTGTGTAACCCTAGCCCCCTCTGTTGTCTATATAAACCGGAGGGTTTAGTCCATAGCACAACAACAATCATAATCGTAGGCTAGCTTCTAGGGTTTAGCCTCTACGATCTCGTGGTAGATCAACTCTTGTAATACTCATATCATCAAGATCAATCAAGCAGGAAGTAGGGTATTACCTCCATAGAGAGGTCCCAAACCTGGGTAAACATTGTATCCTCCGCCTTCTGTTACCATTAGCCTTAGACGCACAGTTCGGGAGCCCCTACCCGAGATCCGCCGGTTTTGACACTGAAACGGGGGGTCTGTGGGGTTCAGAGCGAGTATACTGTACATTCATAAGAGAAACGAACATATTGTACCCACCCTAGTCCTCTTTCAATCGATCTCCGGACCCCGAGATGAAATTGAGAGAGAACGAGTGTCGGTGGGAAACGACACCTATGGGATCACAAGAGTCCCTACTACGGTTGCGGGGCGCGGGTTGTGAAAAGAGCAGGAGTAGTAATTGGCACAAGGATCGTTTACCCAGTTTCGGGCCGCGAGGATGCGTAAAACCCTAGTCCTGCTTGGTGGATGTATTAAGTGTTCTTGAGCTCTCGAACTAGCGATGGGCGCTGCGTGGTTCAAAAGAGCCGAATCCTTTTCCAGTACGCGATGGGCCTCCTTTTATAGTTGAAAGGGGCTGCCACAGTGGCACACAGGAGGTGGAAAGGCCTTCAGTGCTGCGAGCTTATCGCTCGTATTATAGGACAAGACGCGTTTAATGCATGGCTTAGGTGTCCCTTCACTTTATCGGGGACGGGGGCGAGGCCTATCCCGTCTGTCGCTGCTCAACCTTGCTTCGACACGCGCCCTGGGAAGCGATGCATGTGGTGCCATGTAGGCAGGCAAGCAGCTGAGGTGGCGCGGTGGTGGATCCTCCATGAAGATCTGCATGCCGCCACGCAGGTGTGTGCTGAGTTGGCCTGGAAGCCGCATGTTGCCACGCAGGTATCTGCCCGGCTGGTTGGGCTGGCGGCTACATATGAATGGCGGTGGGGATTTGGTAGGTGCGGGCCTGGCAGCGGCCCCGTTGTCGCCTTCGGCAAGGGTCTTGCTGGGTGGCCCGGCAAGGGTCTTGCCGTGCCGCGCTGTTGTTCCCAGCAAGGGTCTTGCTGGGGGTCTTGTGGGTTTTCCTCGATAAGGATCTTGACGAGGAATGTTGCCCTCCAATGCTTAACTGATCTTGGGTATTCTTTGTCTTCACAAAGATCTGCATGCCACCATGGAGGTGCCTCCCGAGCCCTGGCCCAACGTGGTTGTTGGCGTTGGAGACCGTGGGCTCGAGGGTGGCTCGCTTCGTTGGTGTGGGCGAGCTGCCCCGGCAAGGGCCTTGCCGGGGCTACTGAGGCTGCCCCCGGCAAGATCCTCATCCATCTGCACTTTGTGGCTTCGGTCCTTGGCGTCGCCTTGTTTGTCTTGTGCCTTCGGCTTCTCTCCAGCTTCCCTCCTTTGCCCTGCTGAGTGTGGCCATGGCGTGTGGCTCTGACTGCCCGTGCACAAGTAAAGGGGTCAAAAGGGGAGCCCCTACTTTTGTATGCCGATAGGAGCCCCCGGGCCTGGGCCACACATGAGCGTGACACGTTGTTGGGCCAGGCCCAAAACGGTGTGCGAGCAGGCGGAGCGAATTTCACTGTGGTAACTGTTTCGTCCGCTGCGCTTCCCCACGACTTGTGTTGAGTGTGCGTCGTGGAAGAGCGTGCGTAACGTGGGAGGTATGCGTGGGACGGTTTCTGCACGCATGCGTCGTATCGTAGTTAATGGGAAAGGAGGTGGCCCGCGCCTTCTGCGTAAAAAGGAATAACCGCGGGAGCGCTTCTCACTTTACCCCCCCCCTCCTTGCGCCTTTTCCAATCTTAGAACCACCGGCCCCTTTCTTCCTCCTTCTCGAGCCCCCCTGTCTTTGTTCTCCGTCGCTGTGCTTCTGCCATCCTCTCCTCTCTTGCCTCTCGCAACCGCCATGGCGCCCAAATCCACCAAAAGCAAGGGAGTGGCTAAAGACGTCGGGGCGATGGAGCAGCCGGAGAGCGAGCTGGTGGCGCGACGGGCGCAGTTCGCCTACTTCCCCTCGACGGTCGATGTGCCCGAGCTCCGGGAGTTCTTCAAAGACTTGTGGGGGTGAAGACAGGAGGAGAGAAGATGGGGCATTCAGCCACGCACGTCGTTCCTGCCAGCACCGGGGCCGCCCCAAATCGGTACCCCTTCTTCGTCGACTACTTCTCATGCGGGCTCTGCCCCCCCTTTTCTGATTTCTTCAAGGACATCATGCACACCTACGGCTTTTGCCTTCTGGATTTCACTCCGAATGCTGTGGCGTGCATGGCTCTCTTTGCAAACCTCTGCGAGGGCTTCGCCGGGGTGCACCCCAGCATGGCGCTCTTTCGCCACTACTTCTCCCCTCGGATCCAAAAAGGGGGCTCCATTTCTGGCTGCATCGCTTGGATTCCGAGGGCCAAGGGGGCGTACCCGTACGGTGCAACGAAAGAGAGGTGGGAAGAGTGGCGGGGCCGGTGGTGCTGGATTGAGGAGAAGGACCCGCCAGCATTCTGCGAGGTTCGCCGGGAGCCGCCGGTCCGTGGAAGCGATTGGGGCAACGTCGATGCCGACGACGCGAAGCTCACAATCGCCACCACCAAGATTCTTTGGCTCACCCAGGCCGGGCTCACCCTCAAAATGATCGGGGCGCACTTCATCCGCCGCCGAATCGCTCCTTTGCACGACAAGGGGAGGCTGGCCTGGCTTTTCGTGAATGCCGCTGACATCATGAGGCTCTGCCCCGGCCTCGACCACAACCTGACGATGCTGAGGCACGCCCATCTCTGCCAACGGATCTTCCATCTCGAGGTTAGTGATGAAGGCGAGGTTGAGCGGTCCGGCAAGGTTGCAAGGGCTGCCGCGAAGGCCGGCAAGGTTGCCAAAGAGCCGGTTTTCAAGTTGCCGGCGGGAGTGGTCCCGCTGAGCAACAATTCTAGCTGATCTGAAATTATCGCCATGATGCCGCTCTTCAACACGCACGGTCTTTATCCGAGCTAGGTCGAGCCGGACGAGCTCAAAGTGCAGGAATTCTTCGACACCCTACACGAGGGGTACATCACCGCCGAGCCGCGGCTTATGAAGGACACCTCTCCGGCGGAGCTGGACTACATCACCGCCAGGGTGGAGGAGGCGACGCTTGCCGAGGAGGAGGCAAAGCTCGTCGAGGAGGCCGGGAGTGCCGGCGGCATGGAGGACAAGGCCGCGGCAGAAGTGGAGGAAGAAGAGCTTGCCCGGTGGGCGGCAGCTGCTGGGGAGGCCAGCAGCACCGGCATCGGGGCTCCCCTCATCGATAACGTGGTCGACGAGTCATCGGAAGAGGAGGGCGAGGGGGAGAAGACCGCGACCTCCGACCCTCCAATCGCTGGAAGAGGGCGAGTCCTATGGCAGGACACCTCCGGCGAGCCGGTCCGCCCTGGCCGGGCCGCACAGCCGTGGCAAGCTCAAGAGGCGCCTGTGTGCCAGACGAGGGCTGTGGCGACGAAGAAGGCGGTGAAGGCCGTGGCGTCGAAGAAGAAGGCATCCGCTTCTTCATCATCCAAGCGCGTCCGGATGCCATCGCCTCCCCCTTCGCCGACAAACATTGGCACGGGGATCGCGTTTGACTTTGGGCCCCTCAGCCCGGAGAGGAAAAGGAAAGCAGCCAAGGAGGAGGAGGAGGAGGAAGAGTAAGCTCTGCTTTCTCCTTGCTCCCTTCTTTTGTTCCTCCAATGGTGTCGCCCATTCTAAATTATGTTTATATTGTAGGGACGTGGAGACGCTGGCCCAGAGGGCGAAGAGGGCCAGGATTTTGACGAGTGCCCAGCCCTCGGCAGGCACCTCCAGCATGCCACTGGTGGTGTTGAGCAGCCCGGACAGCAGCCCCCAGCCCAGCCCCCAGCGTGAGTCCATCACCCATCCTTTGCCAACATGCGTCGTGCACGATGCTTTGGTACTGACCATGTCGTGGATGTAGGAGGGGAGCAGCATCAAGGGGAGCCGCAGAGGGCTTCCACCAACATGCCGCCCCCGTGGACCACGCTGCCCCGAGGGGCGTCCCCGGCAAGGGCACCAAGCGCCGAGGCCATGCACACGGAGGAGGAGGAGAACACGGGCGCCGGTGGCTTCGCCTCGATGCCAAACCTTGGAGGAGAAGGGACTTTTGCCTCTCCGCCCGGCATGGGTAAGCCACTCGCCGTCCATTTCCACTTGTGTTCTTTCTTTCTTCTTTTTATGGCTTTTGATCTTGGCTCTGCCCAGCCCCCTTCTTGGCATTTCAGACTTCTCCTCGGTGGACCCAGAGGACGTCGACACCGTCATCAAGGACGTCGCCAAGGATACCGCGGCGCAGGCCAAGAAGATCGCTGCCGAGGAGAGCACCAAGGGCGCAACTGAGGACGCCGCTAAGGGGCCCGCCGAGGAGCCCGGCAAGGGGCCTGCCGGGGAGGCCGACAAGGCCGCAGCCGAGGAGGTGGTGGTCGACAACCTACCCTCCTCCTCCGCTGCCTACGGCTCCTGCAGGTACCTGAGGGTGAGCGATGACCTCTTCGCCACCTCCTAGGCGCATCGAGCACCAGGGCTCCCCTTGAGGGAGAGGTGTTCGACGAGGAGGTGCTTGCCGCTGCCACGCTCGAGGTCGTCGATGAGCCGGGCGTTGGTGGTGACGGCTTGCAGGAGGAGCGGCTGCTCCAAGCCATGGGCGCCATCTTCTGGAAGCTCTGGGCGCTCCACCGTGCTGGTTTGGACAAGGCCAAGTCCAGGATGGCGGTGGTGGAGAAGGCGGAGGCGGACTTCGAAGGGCGCGTCGCCGACGCGCAGGACTGGTTCAGCCAGGCTCAAGATGAGCTGAAGGCCACCCATGGCGAGCTGGCCAAGCGTGACGTGGAGCTCACCATGAAGCTGGCCGACATCGAGAAGGCCCAAGAGACGGCGAAGAACTTGGCTGCCAAAGCCGTCCGGACCCAGTGCAAGGCCACACTGAACTCCCAGGAGGAGGATCTTACCGCCCACGAGGAGAAGCTTGCCGCTACGCTCCGCGGCAAGGATGAAGAGGTGGACAAGCTCGTCGTGCAGCAGACCCAAGAGCTGTAGCAGAGGCATCAAGAGGCACTCGATGCCCAGGCTCTGGTTCACACCGGCAAGGTGAAGGAGCTGGATGAGCAAGCTTTGAAGCTGTCCAAGGAGAAGGACACGCTCAACGGCGCCCTGGCGGAGGCGCAGGGCGCGATCGTCAGCAAGGTAGGAGAACTCTCCGAAGCCAACAACTCCTTCTGAGACCTCAAGCTGAAGTTGGGGAATCTCGAGAAGATGTTGTCAGAGGCCAACGCCCGAGAGGGGATCCTGACCAAGGACCTGGAGACCGAGAAGCAGCTGCGAATGAACGAGACCGCCAACCTCAACAACCATGTGGCAGGCGAGAAATGTTGGCTTGAACGCCTTGCCGCCGTTGTGAACTCGGCCGCCACGCAACTGGGCACCATGGGGATGCCGGACATGAGGTACGCCCCGGAGACGAGCCTGAGCCCCAACGCTAACCTGACCCTGTACTTTGAAAGGGTTGTCGGTGCCCTAGAGCGGCTTCACTCCAACCGGGCAGCCTCCCTGGCCGAGGAGTCCCGGATGCTCTGCCGGGGTGTCATGACCAAGGTGCTTGCCAAGATAGCGCACTGGCATCCTGACCTCGACATCGAAGCTGCGCTGAAGAGCTTGCCGGAGGATGCTGACATCGCAGCGCTCAATGAGCGTATCAATCTCATCCTCAGCCGCATCGACAAAATCAAGAGGTTGGAGGGCCAGCGCCGGGACTAGGCACTCCGCTCCTTATCGCCGCCACAGGTTCATGACCAAGACAATTGCTATCTTTAGTTAGAACCGCGGCGGCAATTTATGTAATATAACTCTGCAGTACTCTTGACATTATGCATGTTATTTTCCTGTTCGATTTTCCTTTGTATGTCCACCCTATGTTAACTGGGTAGACTTGCCGTGCGTAAACCCAGGGCAAGGTCTTGAGGATGGATCCCCATTAGCCTGCCGGGTGCGGTTGCTGCCGGGCAAACCACCTTACCGCCCTCAACGCGGCCGCCCGATCTGTCGAGCTTGACTCGAGTCAGAGTCGAGAGTGTTGCTGATGACCGAAGGCTACCCTGCCGCTCTCGATGCGGCCGCTTGAACTGTTGAGTGGACTCGAAATAGAACAAGGGCATTGCCAACTGCGGGAGGGCCCCTCTACGTACAGGTTTTCCATACATAGGCAGAATCTCTGAGGACGATAACCTTATGTTAAGGGGAAAATTTAAAGTTCGGCGTGACTTAGCTCTCTCGTCGCCGCCCTGGCGTCCTTTGCGCTCGCAGGCAGCGCCGCTCTCTTGGCCTCCTTCTCCATGGGAGTCATGGCGATGAAGAACTGCCAGGCGAACTACTAGACCAGATTCTCACAATTGCGCTCCCTACCTGGCGCGCCAAAGATGTCGGTGGGAAACGACAACTATGGGACCACAAGAATCCCTATTACGGTTGCGGGGCATGGGGTTGTGAAAAGAGCAGGATTAGTAATTGGCACAAGGATCGTTTACCCAGGTTCGGGCCGCAAGGATGCGTAAAACCCTAGTCCTGCTTGGTGGATGTATTAAGTGTTCTTGAGCTCTCGAACTAGCGATGGGCATTGCGTGGTTCGAAAGAGCCGAATCCTTTTCCAGTATGCCTTGGGCCTCCTTTTATAGGAGAAAGGGGCTGCCACAGTGGCACACAGGAGGTGGAAAGGCCTACAGTACTGCGAGCTTATCGCTCGTATTAGAAGACAAGACGCATTTAATGTGTGGCTTAGGTGTCCCTTCACTTTATCGGGGATGGGGGCGAGGCCCGTCCCGTCCATCGCCGCTCCTCCTCGCTTCAACACGCGCCCTGGCCAGCGATGCATGCGGTGCCATGTAGGCAGGCAAGCAGCTGAGGTGGCGTGGTGGTGGAGCCTCCACGAAGATCTGCATGCCGCCAAGAAGGTGCGTGCTAAGTTGGCCTGGAAGCCGCATGTTGCCACGCAGGTGCCTGCCTAGTTGGTTGGGCTGGCGGCTGTATGTGAAAGGCGGTGGGGATTTGGTAGGTGCGGGCCTGGCAGTGGCCCCACTGTCGCCTTCGGCAAGGATCTTGCCGAGTGGCCCGACAAGGGTCTTGCCGTGGCGCGCTACTGTCCCCGGCAATGGTCTTGCTGGGGGTCTTGTGGGTTTTCCTTGGTAAGGATCTTGACGAGGATTGTTGCCCTCCAATCCTCATCTGATCTTGGGTATTCTTTGTCTTCACAAAGATCTGCATGCCACCATGGAGGTGCCTCCCGAGCCCTGGCCCAACGTGGTTGTTGGCGTTGGAGACCGTGGGCTCGAGGGTGGCTCGCTCTGTTGGTGCGAGCGAGCTGCCCCGGCAAGGGCCTTGCCGGGGCTGCTGAGGCTGCCCGCGGCAAGGATCTTGCCGGGGAAACCTGCCTCGTCCATCTGCACTTTGTGGCCTTGGTCCTTGGAGTCGCCTTGTTTGTCTTGAGCCTTCGGCTTCTCTCCAGCTTCCCTCCTTTGCCCTGCTGAGTGCGGCCATGGCGTGTGGCTCCGACTGCCCGTGCACAAGTAAAGGGGTCAAACGGAGAGCCCCTACTTTTGTACACCGACAACGAGTGGGGGCACATGATACCTAAGGCAGATTCAAAATTTTGAACCGGTGAGCATAGCATCCGCAAATCATATATAAAGGGTATTCAATGTTCGTTTTGTTTTTGAACGTACAATATACTCCCTCCTATCCTTTCTAGTTTACATATAAGTTTTATGTGTAGTTAAAGTATCTCTACTTTGATCAAAAAATGCCCAATCAATATTGTTAGATTCGTGCGTACTCCTAGATTTGTACTCGAGATGGTTTCCAATTTGTTTTCAACCACGTGAATGTGCTTGTTCTTGCGCATGCTTTTCCTACTAGGATTTCGTCACGTATAGCCAGTCCAATACTAACTTTTTTAAGCTCCATGTCCAATAGTACTAGTGGAGTACTGATAACATCTGTACTAGAGTATGCGGTGCTCATAGTAGTACTCCCTCCTTCCATTTATATTGGGCCTATGTGGAGGAGAGAGATGTGAAAAAGTAAGGGGAGTGAGCTCTCGTGCAAGAGCCTAGCTATATACGCATTCCTAGTTAAATACAATAAATATGAAGAAAGAGATAGAGAGGAGACGGAAAAAGAACTAATACAATAGCCAACCTTATATTTTTTTTGTGGGAAATAGCCAACCTTATAGCCCACACTACTGTATGACTGCATATAATAGATGATGGCTATAGATGACATGGCAGTCCCTCATAGCCATCGACTGGCTATATTATTAACCATGCTCTAATGCGTTTTTCAAAACCGCATTTGACTATTGACAAGATTAATAGTACATGAGACGTATAATGTGAAAATTATATCATTGGAAGCTCCTTTCACATATGAATTTGACAGTATGATTTGTGTAAGTTGCATGTCATATATTATTACTCTAACATTTCGTCAAAGTTAGCCTGGAAAAACGCATTAGGCCCTGTATAGTAAATGGAAGGAGGGAGTATTAGTGGAAATGGATCCTCTAACGTAGGTATCCCTGCCTTACCCTCCCTTTCGGTCACTTACTGGCGGACACCATGCTTGCTAGGCCCCGCATGTCAGATACTCAATGGGTTCGGCCACGTCAGGGGATCCTCATCCGTAGTAGACACCCTCTGTTTTTATTTACTCCGCATAAAACGGAGGGAGTGGTAGTATACATGACGCGGGCGGGGGAGGGGGAGGGACGTCGGTTTGCTCTCAACTACGGTCCCACAAGCGAGTGAAAATGCAAGACAAAGCGTGTTCCATTCGGTGAGCAACATGGAGGGACCAGTGTGCCGGGCTGCAACGCGAACGTGACAAGAGCGTTGTATAGTCAAAACCGATTGACCGGTCCTTACCGAACCACTATTCACACCAGAACCTTTGCTGCTCGGCCTACGCCAGCCACTGCCCTAAAAGCACACCTAATCTCCAGCCCATTCCCCCACCTTTCGATCCCCTAGCCTGCATCAAGCGTCCCCTAGTTTGCCAGAAAGCCATGGTGTGCTGCAAGATCACGTACTACAAGATGCTGACGCCGGAGCGCTGTGCAGAAATCATGGCGGCGGTCTGCGCCACAGACCTCCGTTCCCAAGCCCGCTTTGCGGCGGGCCAATCCCCGAGTTCTCTGGAGCCAAGCTACAAGGAGGAGGAAGCCGATCCAATGTTCATGGCCAAGGTCGCGGCGCAGAAGGCCCCCGATGGGTATGAGACAATGGACGTCGACTTCGTGCCGGCATCCGAGTCCCCGATGGTGCAGGCGGACCAGCGGTTCAACCTGGCGATACTAAAGGAAGACCGGGAGGCAGAGGCTCAACTCGACACGGAGCGCGCGCATGCCGCTGCCATCAAGGCTCTCCTGCAGGCGGAACCGGATGTCGCGGATGTGGACCGGGCGGCGGAGGCTCAACTTGAGGCAGAGCACGCGGATGCCGCTGCCATCAAGGCCCTCCTGCAGGTGAAACCGGACATCCTGGACTTGAACCGGGCAGCAAAGGCTCAACTCAAAGCGGAGCGCGTGGATGCCTCTCTCATCGATGCCCTCCTGCAGGTGGAACCGGACGTCCCGGACTTGAACCGGGCGGCAGAGGCTCGACTCGACGCGGAGCGCACAGATGCTGCTACCATCGAGGCCATCCTGCAGGCGGAACCGGACGTCCTCGACTTGAACCGGGCTGTGCTCTCGTCCGTGCAGAGTGCCCGCACGCTCCGTGCAAACGAGTAGCTGGAGGCCGAGGACAACCGCGGTGCGGAGACACACGTCGGCAGCTACGGCTGGTTCGCGCTGGCAGCCAAAGACGACGAGGCCGTCTCGTTTCGCAAGCAGTGATAGTTTTTCTTTGTGTTGTTGTTTTTATGGATCTTTTGCTGTGTAAAAACATATATTGTTATGCAAGTCGCCTGACTTGGGTCAGTATAACATTTCAGACGGTTGGGTGAATATCCTACGTCTCCTAACCCTTCTTCCTCACCTCTTCTTCTTCCCCGACAAACCATCACACAGGCCCTACAGATACTCCCCAACATGCGGTTGGATAAACATACTCTATGAACGAAAATTATGTGTTAGCGGTAGGATGGCTGAGTTTGGTTTGTTCACATGCGATAACACGTGTCAGTGAGGTGCATTCCCTTGGTTGGGTTTGCAGAGTGCAGGAGCGACTGTGTGAGGGTGCGGTGCAACCGCGGCGTGCAGGAGCGACCATGTGAGGGTGCGGTGCGACCACGACAGCTGTGCGCAAGTGTACCTCCTTTTCGTTTTGAAAACTTTAGGCAAGCTTGGCAAAAATGTGTGGCTAAGTATGGCAATGCAAGCTCTAGAGCCAAACAGGATAAGTACGTACGTACTAGGAGTACTAGTGTTAAAAAACAAAGGCGGGGTTTTCCTTCGCGGGATTAATCCATACAAATCCTCGTTTCACGTGTCAATTAATGTGTTTTTTTCTCCAAAGCCCAAAGAGCTAACCATCTCACTCCTCGTCGCTTCATTAATGCAGCGCCATGCAAACCAACCTTCTCACTTCCGCATGCATGCAAGGGATATTAATGTCCTTAGTTGCTAATATGAGGCAAACCCCATCGATTTTGCCTCAATTAGTGTTAGTGGCCTTTTGCAAATTGTAATTTTGATATACTGGCCTTGTGTACAAAATAATGGAGGTAGTAACTATATTTGACTTCCTTCCCCATTGCGGTGACGTCGACGATATCTCAAACGTTGTGGTTTTGCGAAGTGCGTTCGACGGAGAACACCATTGAGGGAGACCACGATAAGTCGTTCGCAAGTGCCACCTGCAAGCCGAGACAACCGCCTTGTTTGCATTCAGGAAGTCCGTTGAACCAAAGGACGCGTAAATGTACTAGTACTACTAGTACACAATAGCATCGTCCGTCCAGCTTAGTGCGGTGAGATGGTTTCTCAAAGAAGACGATGGAGAAGCGTAGTCAGCAAAGAGTGAAATGATGGTTGCTTCGTCCGTGCTTTGTGATTTGATGCCTCACTGCTTTGTGATTTGTGATAGAAGGGATAGGGGAGTAGACTTTGTGCTCTATACTGTACATGCGTCCAATGGGAGAAAGAGGAGAGACGTTGCATTTTTCTATTCCTTCAATCAATCAATCAGGGAGCTTTGGTTCCATCTTTTTGGCTTTGGCAACACCGTCCACAATGGTTCCCACGATGCCAAAAGCTATTTTCACATTTGGCTACATATTGTGGATGCCCTTAACCGTACCACTTGGTTTTGCTCCTGTGTGCTATCTACACAAATCTCCATTATATTGATCTAAAAAATTATAGAATCAAGATTAGTAAAAAGGAGGTGTTTTTGTCGCGCGGATAGCGGGGGAGGTTTCTTATTTTTAGAGGACGTTGTCCTAGCGGTTTGCTAACATGCGGTCCCACGTGTCAGTGCTTTACCAAGCTGATCCGCGTCCCACATGAGGCAGAACAATGGCAGAAGCAATGCGTGGTTAACTTGAAGAAGACGAGGGAGAAGCGAATTCAGCAACAAGTAAAATGATGGTTGCTTCGTCCCTCCCACTTCCTTTTTTAGCATTATTACTTTGTCCCTCCAACTTAACTGCGGGAAAGGTGCAGCCTTATGATTTGACGCCTCATTGTTCATTACTACGCCGGCGGCATGACTGGGGTGCTTCACCCCGGCTGCTTTGCACTATACTCCGGTATGGCATGTGGACCCGGTAGCTTGATGTCCCACATGTCGGCGAAGGGGACTAGAAGATTTATGAAAGCGAGCGCTCCACTCTTACGACGGAGGAGTACACGACACGACGGCCCAGTGAACTGTCACTTGTACTGTATAGTACTATAGTTTTGTTGTTTTGCATGATCCATCGATACAAACCCGATTAAACAGGAAAGGGTGGGATTTTTCCCGCGCGGTAGATGATACTGGCCATACATTTCAAAGGCAATTTTAATGTATGCAAACTGAATAATTAAGTAACAATATGATATCTAGTAAAACTAAAAACACATATGATTTATTGTGTTAGAGTGTAGTAGTAGTGCTGTATTGCATAGTTGTTAGATGTAACATGCGAGAACGTGTAGAGATGTAGTTTTGGAGGTCCTACAGAGAGAAAAGTGTAATACGGTTGAGGGAGTCCTGGACTAGGGGGTGTTCGGACAGCCGGACTATCAATGTCCGCCGGACTCCAAGACTACGAAGATACAAGATTGAAGACTCCGGCTCGTGTCCGGAAGGTACTTTACTTGGCGTGGAAGGCAAGCTTGGCGATACGGATACGTAGATCTCCTACTATTGTAACCGACTCTGTGTAACCCTAGCCCTCTCCAGTATCTATATAAACTGGAGGGCTTTAGTCTGTAGGACAACATACACAACATACAATCATACCATAGGCTAGCTTCTAGGGTTTAGCCTCCTTGATCTCGTGGTAGATCTACTCTTGTACTACCCATATCATCAATATCAATCAAGCAGGAGTAGGGTTTTACCTCCATCGAGAGGGCCCGAACCTGGGTAAAAACATCGTGTCCCTTGTCTCCTGTTACCATCCGCCTAGACGCACAGTTCGGGACCCCCTACCCGAGATCCGCCGGTTTTGACACCGACATTGGTGCTTTCATTGAGAGTTCCTCTGTGTCGTCACCGATAGGCTTGATGGCATCTTCAACCTGCAACGCTGTCCAGGGTGAGACTTTCCTCCCCGGACAGATCTTCGTATTCGGCGGCTTCGCGCTGTGGGCCAATTCACTTGTCCATCTGGAGCAGATCGAAAGCTACGCCCCTGGCCGTCAGGTCAGATTTGGAAGCTTAAACTTGATGGCCGATGTCCGAGGAGACTTGATCCTCGACGGACTCGAGCCACAGCCAAGCACGCCACACCGTGACGATGGGCATGATCAAGCTCTGTCGCCGAACAGTGCCTTGGTGGCCGCACACGGATCCGCTTCGGCTATCAGCCCGTAGCCGATCGCCCAGATCGAGGGTCGGTGGATAGACGCCGCCCTGGGGGCTTCAACATCCACGGCGATGGAGCCGAACACTAATCTTGTCCCCTGCGAAACTCGTGATTCCGAGGTGCCGGACTCCTCGCCGGACTCCGAACCTCCCGCGCCCCTACCAATCGATCCAGACTGGGCGCCGGTTATGGAATTCGCCGCCGCGGACATCTTCCAATGCTCGCCTTTTGGTGATATCTTAAATTCACTAAAGTATCTCTCGTTATCAGGAGAGTCCTGGCTAGATTATGGCCAGGATGGTTGGGATGCGGTCGACGAAGAAATTCAGAGCCCACCCACCACCCACTTTGTAGCCACTGTCGACGATCTAACCGACATGCTAGACTGCGACTCCGAAGACATCGACGCTATGGCGATGATGCCGGAGACGAACCAGCGCCCACGGGGCACTGGAAGGCCACCTCGTCATATGACGTATACATGGTGGTTACCCCAAAAGATGGGGACGGCGAAGGAACAGCGGAGGCAGATCCCTTAAAGAAATAGCCCAAGCGTCGGCGTCAGCGGCGCCGCTCTAAATCTCGCCACAGCAAGAATGGAAATTCCGGCACAGGAGACAATAATACTCCAGAGAATGCCGAAGACAATCCCCTCCAGCAAGACTCAGCGCAGGAGGATGCAGAAGCAAGCCCTCATGAGGGGGCGGCAGATGAAGAGGTTGAGGATCATAATTATATGCCTCCCTCCGAAGACGAAGCAAGCCTCAACAGTGACGAATTCGTCGTACCTGAGGATCCCGTCAAACCAGAGCGCTTCAAGCGCAGGCTTATCGCCACAGCAAAAAGCCTGAAGAAGGAAAAACGGAGGCTCAAAACAGCAGAAGATACACTCAGAATGAGATGGAGCAAAATGCTCAAAACTACAGATAAGTACGGCAATGGCCACCAATCAAAGAGCTACCCGAAGCGCAAGCTGCTACCAGAATTCGACGAGGAGGCCATAGAGCCCCCACCGTCCAAAAATAAAGAGGTTGCCTGGCTGGATAGACGGCCAGATGATAGGCCAAATTCTGACAGCGGCGCCCCACATAAACCAACCAACGAACCTGGAAGGATAGATGGCCCAGCCAGATCCATCTACGGGCCAAAGGAGAAGGCCCTAGGAAGCAAGACAACACGTCAAGTGTCCGATGATAGCGGAACACACATATACAGGGGCACCGCACACCCACTATGTTTCACTGATGAGGTGCTGGACCATGAATTCCCAGCAGGATTTAAACCCATAAACATAGAAGCCTACGATGGAACAACAGACCCTGGAGTCTGGATAGAAGATTATATACTACATATACATATGGCCAGAGGAGATGATCTCCATGCCATAAAATACCTACCCCTCAAGCTCAAAGGGCCAGCCCGTCATTGGCTTAAAAGCCTCCCAGAAAATACTGTTGGAAGTTGGGAAGAGCTCGAGGATGCATTTAGAGAAAATTTTCAAGGGACTTATGTCCGCCCTCCGGATGCAGATGACCTAATTCATATAACTCAACAGCCCGGAGAGTCAGCGCGGAAATTCTGGAACAGGTTCCTCACAAAAAAGAACCAAATAGTCAACTGTCCGGACGCTGATGCCTTAGAAGCTTTCAAGCACAATGTCCGAGATGAATGGCTCACCAGGCACCTCGGTCAAGAGAAACCGAGGACAATGTCCGCATTGACAAGCCTCATGACCCGCTTTTGTGCGGGCGACGATAGCTGGTTAGCACGATGCAGCACCAGCGACCCAAGTACATCAGAGATAAGAGATGGAAACGGAAAATCGTGGCGCAGAAAAGAGCAGCGCCGGAATAAAGAGAAAATCCCAAAGAGCGCGGCAGTCAACGCCGGATTCAAAAGCTCGCGGCCCAATAATAAAACACAGCCTCTTAAGGATGACAGTGACGAATTGTCCAACTTAAACAAAATTTTGGGTCGGATATGTCAAATCCACAGTACCCCCGGAAGGCCTACAAATCACACCCACAGGGATTGTTGGGTTTTTAAACAGTCCGGCCGACTAAATGCCGAACACAAGGGGCTCGACGCGTCAAGCGAAGAAGATAAACCCCACCAGCAGAGCACCGGAAAACAAAAGACTTTCCCACAAGGGGTCAAAACAGTAAACTCACTTCATGTGATAATACGGAAAAATAGTGCGGCACTTTCTAAAAAGAGCTTCGCACGGTCCAACCCAGCAGACCGTAGAGATTGGATATCAAAACCAATCACTTTCGACCACCTGGACTATTCCAGAAGCGTTCGAAATACGGGACGGACTCCCCTGATATTGAATCCCATAATAGATGGATTGCAATTTACTAACGTCCTAATGGACGGAGGCAGTGACTTAAACCTGCTATATTCAAACACAATCCGTAGGATGGGGATAGACCCTACCAAAATTCGACACAGCCGCACTTCCTTCAAAGGAGTGATGCCAGGCCATTACGCCAAGTGCACAGGCTCCATATTACTAGAAGTCGTGTTCGGATCGCCGAACAATTCTCGACGCGAAAAATTAATTTTTCATATCGTCCCGTTTGAAAGTGAATATCAAGCACTCTTGGGACGGCAGGCTTTTGTCCGCTTCAATGCCATACCGCATGATGCATCTCTTACACTCAAGATGCCCGGACCGCGTGGCGTAATTTTAGTGCGAGGGTCACTTAAAGACACCGGACTTGGATAGACGAATCCGGCGTCAGTGGGCTAGGGGCTCCGTAGCCGCATACCCCTTTACAGGGGGCTGCGCGCACAAATCACCGCAGGTTTATACAAACCCCGCTTTAATTATTTATATTTCTAATATTTTTCGCACAATTTGTTTTTAAAAACTAACGTTCCTCTCTTTTTACAGATGAACAACGTGCATACCCGTCCAGGATAACGGCACAACGGAGACACAGGCGCAGACGTGCAGTAGGGACCCATTGTGAGGATTCTTTTCAGATTAAGACCCTGCGTAGACCTTTTTCACTGTCTTTCGTTGTTATTCTCCCTTGGTTTCTTCCTATAGCCAAAGCGGAGCCTGACGCTTTGGCATCGGCTGCGTCAGAAGACCATGCCCGTACCTGGACACTAGGGGCTTAGGGCATCGTTCTGCCCATTATTATAAAGACCGAACACCTTAGGGAGTATTCGGCGTCTCGAGTTAGGCATTATATGCATCAGCTCCGAATCATGTCTTTGGTCAAATGCTGGGTTTGCCCGGCTCCTGTGTTTTGCTGCCTTACGTTCCGTATCATCGGCTAATGCGGCACCAGGAGAACTACTGCGATTGTGCCCCAGTTCGGCTGGGCGAGCACCTCAGTAGAGAAAGTCGAAAACTGACTGTCATGATGCAGCGAGAGACTGGTCAGCCCTCGATCGACTATCGGAATGTTTTGAATTCCCCGCTTTGACGAAGGGCCGTTTCCCGGTCAGGCACACGCGCTCCGACTTCGGAGAAGGGCGATGCCACCAGGGGCTATATCGTAGCCCCACCCTCGAGCTCCACTGGCTAAGTGAAAGTGATAAAGCATTATAGTCCGGATTACCTCGTTCACTACGCTACCACCTCCTTATAATAGGACCGAGACGTCGGATTAAGTGTGAAAACGCGCTATTTTTGCGAACACCCCAGCAACTTATGCGTGGGGGCTGAAGCCGAAGACTGCATCTTTCAGGTTATACACAGGTATACGTAAACGGCCGAAAAGGAGAAGTTTTACTACTTGGACGCACAAGTATAAAAAGCAGTTATAACATAATCATCGATTTATAAGCTAATGTGTTCATTTGAACGTTACATTTTTCGAGCACTGTGTCTCTATTACATGAGCGCCACGCATAACTTCCCCGAAATAGTGCTCGGCAGGGAGCCGGTTTTCCTCCGAACCCTGGGCAGCAACAGCGGTGGCGTCCATCTCGGGACAATACGCCTTTACACGGGCAAGAGCCATCCGCGCGCCCTCTATACAGGCCAACCGCTTCATCTCCTTTATATGCGGCACCGCTCCAAGGAATTGCTGTAATAAACCAAAGTAGCTCGTCGCCTTGGACCTCTCTGGCCAGACATGGGCCACGATGTCAGTCATGGCAAGTCCGGACGATCTATTTAGCTCGGCCCATTCGGCCAACCGGTCTGTCAATGGAAGTGGGTGATCCGGACTGTGGAATTGAGACCAATATAGCTCTTCCGTCTTGTGATCCTTCTGGCTCCGGAAGTGCTTAACGGCATCGGCCGCACTTGCAGCTAAGTCCATATTCGGATCCTCCGGACTCCACAGCCGCTCAAATTGAGCATGCTTTCCATCCATAAATCGGCGACGCAGGAGAAAAGGCTTGCCAGCCACGATCTCTCCGGCCTGGCGCAGCTCCTCCTTCATAGCCCGCATTGCAGAGCTGGCATCCTTGGCTTCGGCGGTGGCCTTCTTTAGGTCTTCCCGCTCCGATAAGCGCTCCTTTTCAAGAGCCTCATTGCGGTCGGCAGCATCCTTTACTTTCATGGCCAATTCGGCCACCTCGGCCCTGCTTAGGCAGTGCGCAGCCTTTTCGGCTTTCAACTCCTCGGCCGCCCTCGAGGCAGCTGCTTCACTCCTTCGGGCTTGCTCCTTCGCTCGAGCAAGTTTGGCCCGAAGGCCCTCCACAGCAGCAGCACCGTCGGTATAAACAGCATATAATTTATCAGAGGAGGGCTTTGACCCCCCTAATAAAGCGACTGCGGAGAACTCTTTTACCTTGCGACTCGTCAAGTCGCTTGTTGACAAGTGCGATGTTCGCATCTGTGAAGTCCAATTTCCGATTTAACCCGGCAAACTCACTAGTCCGGCTAGCCCCCGGACTATCCGCCACCTGCATAGGAACGACGGAATTCATTTCTTTAGATTTCGATCCTCGGTACGCTGTCGTCTCCGACAACCTACCAAGTCTCAGGGGCTACTATCTATACATGGCGCATTTTTTATATGCAAAACTATTAAAAGACAAAGGGGTGCGTTATTCTCGCATACCTCAAATCCTGCCAGCAAACTCATGGAGGCATTACGCAATCCGCTCTCAGCGGACGAAATCCTTCCAACCACCATACGCATTAATGCACGGTGATCTTCTGAAATAGACGCCCTCTCGAGCAAATTCTTCAGTTCTCCCGGCCAGACACTAGTAGGCGCCGAACTCTCTGGCCCCTCCGGACTCGGGGATACCCTCCGTGATGACACTTCGGGTTCGCCTGCCTCATCTGGCGGCGCTGCGGATGGAGGCGTATCGCTCTCCATCATCTCCAGAAGAAGGTCCCCCGAAGATGAACTCATCTGAGAAGGCTGCAGATTCGAATTGCAATATAAATATTTTGGTTATCTACAGAAGCACAAATGAAGGTATTTCCTTACTAATCAACTCTCTCTTTCATACTCACGGCTCGCTGGAGGGCCGATCTTTTGATGATGATTGTGCGTCCGGATTCTTTCCGGGCGCCGGACCCCCTGGGGAAGATCTCTTCCCACGCTTAGGGGCTTTGGCCTCCAGATCTTCGGAGGCGGTCCTCTTCTCCCCCTGAAGGGAGGAGTTCTTGCATCCTCCTTCTTCGGTCACCCCTTTGGGCGAAATATTAGCTCCTCTATTTTCCCCGTCGCCCCCTTCTGTGGGTGCAACCTCCAACATTCTGACCAGCACGAGCTCCTGTGCGGTCTCTGGGAGGGGGGCCGGACACCTTATCTGCCTTGATCGCGCCACCCATTCCTGTAAAGAACAAAGGGTCAGAAGGCGAACTCTAGAAAGGCACATAAACGGAATGTCCAGACTCTGAGCTACATACCTGAGTATACGGGCGATCGCGGCTTAGACCTGCATCCTCGGCTAAATCCGGACACGCCACCCGCGGTCCGAAGAACAACTTGTACATCTCCACGGGTGTCGCACCCATGAAGTGTTGGAGAATCCGAGGTCCCTCCGGGTTGAATTCCCATAGATGGAGAGGACGGCGTTTGCAGGGCAGAAGATGCCTGATTAGCATGACCTGCATCACCTTGATCAGGTCGATCTCCCTCGCTTGGAGGTCTCGAATCCGGCCCTGCAGTGAAGGCACGTCTTCGGACGGCCCCCAATTGAGCCCTTGGTTGACCCACGACATCAGTTGGCGTGGAGGTCCCGGGCGGAATAAGGGCGGCGGCTTTTGCTTGCTGCCCCTTGGAGCGGTGATATAAAACCACTCCTGCTGCCACAATCCAAGTTCCTCTTGGAAGGAACCCTCGAGCCACGGGGCATCGACCTTTTTGCTTATGGTCGCCCCGCCGCACTCCGCTTGACACCCCCCGATCATCTTCGGCTCCACCTTGAAGGTCTTCATCCATAAGCCGAAGTGGGGAATGACGCGGAGGAAGGCCTCGCAGACGATAATGAATGCGGAGATATGGAGGATGGACTCCGGAGCCAAGTCGTGGAAGTCCAGCCCGTAGTAGAACAGGAGCCCTCTCACGAAGGGATCCGTCGGGAAGCCTAAACCCCGACGGAGGTGGGATACGAAAACGACGTATTCACCGGGCTCGAGGGCTGGTACCACCTGCCCTTTGGCAGGCAACCTGTGCGAAACCTCGTAGGCCAGGTACTTGGCCTCACGCAGCTTCAATATGTCTTCCTCCGTGACGGAGGAGGGCATCCACCGGCCCTGGAGGTCGGAGCCGGACATGATTAAGGATCCGAAGCGCTCGAATCTAAGGCTCTGGGTGTTGGAACCGGGAGCAGGGAAGAGATTCGATGCGAGATTGAAGAACAATGGCGAGCCTTGGTCCTCTTATAGAGGGGAAAAAATACCAAGGGTCGTCTCCGTGACCGTTTGGGATTCCCCTTCGATAGAGGAGGCGTGGCGACGGGAGCGGTTGGGTTACCCACGCACGTATTGATGAGAATCCCGGAATAAGGGGAACACGATCTCTGCTTCGACAAGACGTGCCAAGGAAACCGCTTCGCTAAGCATGCTGAGGTGGTATAGTAATTCAAACAAAGGCCTGGTGGCGGTGTGATGTCACGCCGCATAATACGTCAGTAGATTGAACTAAGTGTACATTTTATTCTCTCTACGGTGGAATGTGGAATTTATTTTGCAGAGCCGGACACTATCTTGGTGTTCATTATCTTCTCTGGATTATTCAAGGGAGGAACCCGCCTTGCAATGCCGAACATTATGCACGCCGGACTTATCGTCATTGAAGACTGGTTCAGGGGCTACTGAGGGAGTCCTGGACTAGGGGGTGTTCGGACAGCCGGACTATCAATGTCCACCGGACTCCAAGACTACGAAGATACAAGATTGAAGACTCCGGCTCGTGTCCGGAAGGTACTTTACTTGGCGTGGAAGGTAAGCTTGGCGATACGGATACGTAGATCTCCTACTATTGTAACCGACTCTGTGTAACCCTAGCCCTCTCCCGTATCTATATAAACCGGAGGGCTTTAGTCCGTAGGACAACATACACAACATACAATCATACCATAGGCTAGCTTCTAGGGTTTAGCCTCCTTGATCTCGTGGTAGATCTACTCTTGTACTACCCATATCATCAATATCAATCAAGCAGGAGTAGGGTTTTACCTCCATCGAGAGGGCCCGAACCTGGGTAAAAAACATCGTGTCCCTTGTCTCCTGTTACCATCCGCCTAGACGCACAGTTCGGGACCCCCTACCCGAGATCCGCCGGTTTTGACACCGACAATGGTCACCGAACTTCAGAATAAGCTGATTAGGGTCACTATATACATTTTGCGGTGATTATACAGTCACTTTCTCACGGTTCAGCATCGGATTGCACTCTGTTGACCAGCCAAATAGTCTGCGTGGCACCATGTTGACTCGTTAAATTGACCACGTTCCTTGTGGGTCCCACCTGTCAATTCGCATGGGGAAAAGGTCAGATAAACACAAATTTACACAGGCGCGACAAGACTCCAACCCGTGCGCGGGAATCACCTGGTTGTGTATATGTCTGTCAGGGCCTGATGTGTGGGTATGCACGTGTAGGTTGAGCACTTGAGCGTGAGAGTGTGTGTTGGTCATCTGGTGTACTAGTGTGTGCATGCATGCATG
This sequence comes from Triticum timopheevii, assembly GCA_963921465.1. Lineage (NCBI taxonomy): Eukaryota > Viridiplantae > Streptophyta > Magnoliopsida > Poales > Poaceae > Triticum > Triticum timopheevii. The sequence continues at coordinate 238,971,716 of OY997264.1, read as the reverse complement.
CATGTGTGCGTGTGAGTGTTGCGTGCGTGCATGGCTGCGTGTGTATGTGTGAGTGTTGCGTGCGTGCGTGGGTGCATGTGTTTGGGTGAGTGTTGCGTGCATGCAGTTCATGTGCATGCGTGCGTGTGTGTGTATAATCACCACACCAGCTCATGTGTGTTAAAATAAAAGGCTCAGCATACCAATACAAGGCCACCTTCTCCACTGTGCCCGCGGTCATGACTTTGAACCACCGTCCAATATTTTTTTTTCGTTTGTTTTCATTCTTACTAGCAAGATGCCCGTGCGTTGCACGTAACATCAAGATGCATTTGTATGACTAGTTTATCTTGTGAGAGAAAAGGATGAACGAGGGAAGGCCTTTTTGCAAATGTGGAGATGTGTGTGGGTACCTTTTTGCAAAATTGCCATAGTTTCTTTCCTATCCGTCAGATATAAATCGTACGGCCTATACTGCAGGATGGCAGGCATACCATCATCAACAACTCTGTTTTTTATAAGAGCGTAGATTATACCTGGCCATGGGCCAGGCCGGGGCCGGGCCTAAAAAAGCCCATGGCAGAAAACTGAGGCCTAGGCCCTACCATCGGGCCTACTTTTCAAGCCCAAGCCCGGCCCATCTGATAAAAAGCCCTGAAAAGCCCTTAGGCCTTAGGGCCATGGGTTGGGCCTCTTCCTTAAAATGCCAATATGCCAAGCCCAAGCCCGTCCAGGCCCTACTGGTGGTCTCAAAACTCAGGCCCAAACCCAGTCCACGGGCAAGCCCATCGGGCCTAGGCCTTGGATTTTAGGGTCGGGCCTGGGTGGGCTGACAGGGCCGGGCCGGAGATGGCCAGGACTAGTGTAGATGTAGAGTAGATACAAGCCGACAGGTGGGTCCAATGGTTGTGAGATAATGTGATGCAACACTAGAGGTGCCACATGGAGCGTTTAACTGGTCAACTAGTCGTGTCTTGAGCAAATACAGAGTTGAACGGTGAGCCAGTGACTGTATAATAACCACAAAACGTAAATGGTGACCGTAATGAGTGGATTCTAAAGTCCAATGTACGTATCGTGCTTTCGCTTCAAATACAATGATCGTCATTGTATATATCGCGAGAGAAAGATGAAACATGCGTGAATGTGCTGGGGGCTTGCTTTTAGAGGACCTGGAGATAGTTTGTGTGAGTACGTGAAAGGGGCGTAGAGGGGGGTATGCGATGGAGAGAGAGATGCTCTTCGTTTCTCTTTATTATGACTAACTTTGTATATAGTATAAAAATATACAAATTCAAAGTGCGGAATAAATATCATTGTGGGCACCATGCAATGCAAATTAGCGTTCATACTCCTCCATATAACTTTGTAATGTTTTTTTACCATGAAAAGTAGGAGAGGCTCCTACTGTGAAATTATATTGATAAATAGAACACTATACAAAAGTGGGTAGTTACATGGTGGGGGTTGAGCTTGATCACTTTGGGTCAAGCAGAGAGGCAGCTATACTATAGTTGAGGCCTAGGGTAAGGAGTTTACAAAGCTGAGTACAAAAGGTTTATGGACCTATTTGACCCTGTGTTCAAGGAGCTGAAAGTCTTTCTTGAATCTGCCTAGCCAGGAAGTGAAGGAAGGGTCTATAGCTCTGAAGTTCTTGTTGTTTCTTTCCTTCCAAATAGTCCACGCTGCCACAACAAGTTTCTCAAGTAGCATAGGTGTAGGATGGGAGTTTTTCTAATCTTCAATTGCTTGTAGTCTCCTAGAAAAAGGATCCCAATTGAAGTCTAGGGCGTGCCAGCATTGTTTACTGAAGTTGCAAGTGAAGATCATGTGTTCAACAGTTTCTTCGACGTTAAGTCCACAAAGAAGACAATTATGGTCATCACCTATGTTATAGTGTCGTCTCTTGAGCATATTTTGGGTGTTTAGTCCGTCGTTGAATAAAAACCAAGCAAAAACTTTCAGCTTCATTGTGCATTTAGATTTCCAGAGCCATCGGAAGACTTGGTGAGACTGAATCTCCCTGAAGAAAAAATTGTAGTAATCTGTGGATTTGGAAATAGTTTTGACCCAAATATAGTGCCAAACATCCGACGTGGCAGCCATTGGTTGTGGAGAGGACGCGATCAGTTGTAAGTTTCTGACCTCATCGTGAGCTTGTGAGGAAAGCGGTAGGTGAAAAGCCATTCCAAGTGGCGTGATCCCCAAGAAATCTCTCACGGAGACATCTTCATTGGAAGCATACAAAAAAGCTCGTGGGTGTGACTCCGAGAGAATTTGATTTGTCCAAGGATCTTTCCAAAAGAGAGTTGTGGTTCCACAGACAACATTGACACAAGAGATCCCGCGAAATTCGGGAGTTAAATTGAGTACGTCTCTCCACCAAAAGGACCCAATGGGATCCATGGCGTGCGGTATTTTGTGATCATAATAAGCTTCCCAGGTGAGTTGTACCCATGGAATGTCCAACTTATTGTAAAACTTATGCAAAAACTTCATGAGGAGTGCCTCATTTTGGACTCTGAGGTTTTGCACATCGAGGCCTCCTTTGTTCTTTGGTTTACAAACCATGTCCCACACAGCCAGAGACTTGCATTTGTCCCCATGGTAGGCCTTTTTGATCCATAGGCATCTTCTTCGAATTTTGTCCAGCATTTCAATGAGCTTGGGCGGGAACTTGAGCGTGCACATGGCGTAAATGAGCAGAGACGTGACTGTTGTGTTAACTAACGTCAACTTCCCTGCATATGACATGAGTATAAGTGTAGAGGCCAAGTTCCTTTTGATGGAGCTGACCAGTGGCATAAAATCTTTAATCATGGGGCGGGAAGTGCCCAAAGGGAGCCCAAGATATGTGAAGGGCATAGAGCCAATCGAGCAGCCAAAAATCGAGGCAATGTTGGTGGCCATTTCCATGTCCAAGTTAATATATAACTTTGTAATGTTGCATATATGTAGAAATTCTAAAATAATTTTTTGGCCACCCTTTATTCAAAAGGAATGTTGTATGCGAAATAAACGTGAAGAGAGGGCTTTCTAGATCAATGGGGTATGTGATGTAACATGTGTGAATGTGTAGTTGATGCATTTGGCAGGGCCTAGAGAGGTATGTGTGTGTATTACGTATTCGAGAGAGGCATGGATAGAGGGGCCAGCGGTGGGGGGGGGGGCAAGGGAGAGATAGCACGAGAAATGAGAGTGGTCTAGAGAGAGAGACGAATATGACGTCACGGCGAGAGATTCCCTTGAGTGTGTATATGCAAGGGGGGCGATAGAGGCACTAGGAGAATATATTTTTTTGTGTGTGGTGTTTGTGTTCGTATGTGTGGGTGTGAGAAGATAACAAGACATGGGGGTAGAGGGTGTGTCACTGCGTGAGGTCCGGTGGGTCGAGGTGAGGCCCTTCGTTCGGTTCCGTCCTGCGCCACATTGGTCGGCCCGTGACGTATTTAGGGAGACCCATGGATGACTAGTCGTACAAGACAAAGATAGCAGAATTGTAAAGGACTCTATGTCTACTCACAAAGCCGGCTAGGATTTGTAACCCTAGGTTCTCGGACTAAGGTAACCCCTTTTATCTTTGATATTACTATTCATCCAACCTATCTTTAAGGGGCATCCTACAAAATGCTCTGCTAGAATCATACTCGTCAATTAGGAAGAGAGGTGTGAGACAATGTGTGAGAGACAAACCTAAAGATAATGTGTGTACAGGAGACACGTAGGCAGGTCTATGTATATAGAAAGGGTCGATGGGGATTGTGCGTGTGTATGCTTGCGAGAGGAAGAGTGCTTGTGATAAAGGTTAGTGAAAATAGTCGTAAATGGTTACGATAGGGAGGGAGGGTTATATCGAGAGCATGTGTGCGAGAAAGACACCTCGGGAGAGAGTGTGTGAGCATGTGTGAGAGACCACCGACGGAGAGTGAAACTACACGTAAAAGACTATTGTACACATTGATTAAAGATATAAATTGTATCCAAATATTAGGATGGGATCATGATATTTGCAATTCGCGTAAGGAACGGTCATTGATCTATCAGACATCTAGATTCTATCGAATTTGAGCATGTCTATGTTATTATTCGACACGATTGATCCACATAGTTAGTATTTTCAACTCCAGACAATGCATCGCTTTAGCAATCGAATATAAACGTGAGTATAGTTCATGTTGTGTGTGTAAAGCACATTATACATACGAAAGTTACACAATGAACATTATAAATAGCTACCTATGAACTAGCATACATTTGAATTCAACTTAAGGTGGTTTCAAAAAATCAAATTCAACATGAAGTCCATTCAATTATTTGAATTTGATATCATGGCATTTGTAAATCATACCTAAATTATGGGGGCACCAATCTTTGCTCTAATTTTGTACATAATAGCATATGTAGTCGTGTACAAAATAGATTCAAATTTAGCTCCTCCATTCCAAAATAATCGTAGTTATAGGATTTTCAAGTGTCAAAATTTCAAAAAGAAGCGGATAATTTAATGAGGTTTTCAAACATACAAGGTCAAATTTAATGTTGTCTATTTAGGTCAATCCTCATAGTTCAAGAGTACTATAAACGTGAATGCTTGTGTTTCAAAATTTCGAACAAAGCACCAAAAGAGCCTCTGCTCGCCAGAAACAGCGTGAGACCAATGTTTAGTAGTACATGGAAATTACTTTTCTAATAACTCTAACCCGTGAAACCTACCGGCCTGATGTCCAAAGGTCTAAACCGTGGTAGGTTTGTAGCTTCATCTAGACGCCACACAACCGCCTATGAAAAACATTCATACACAATGGCCACCTAAGCACACATGCGCGTGGCCAAAATCGCTCCTGCCCACTATTTGGGAAACCTGGGATTACCATCCTACCCCCGACCTGTAGTAGGTCCAAAATTTAAGAGGGGGGCAAAGTTTGTACTTTCCCCAAAGTTCAAACAAGCACGCACCATCTTCTATTCAAAAAATCCAAAAACAAGCGCGTCCTAGACCGAAACATGGTTCTCCACCCTCCCCCCCCCCCCCCCGCCCACCCGTCTAATTCCCCATGCATACTCCGTGGGCGCAAAAACTACCTCTCCACCAACCGCGAAACCCCGGAGTCCTTCGTCCGCCACCCCATCCCACCCATCAACCGTCGCCCTCCCCCATCACGCCCAAGCCGATACCCCGACATCGTTGAGGGAGTCCTAGACTAGGGGGTGTCCGGACAGCCGGACTATCATTGTCCGCTGGACTCCAAGACTATGAAGATACAAGATTGAAGACTCCGTCCCGTGTCCGGATGGGACTTTCCTTGGCGTGGAAGGAAAGCTTGGCAATACGGATATGTAGATCTCCTACCATTGCAACCGACTCTGTGTAACCCTAGCCCTCTCCGGTGTCTATATAAACCGGAGGGCTTTAGTCCGTAGGACAACATACATTACAACAATCATACCATAGGCTAGCTTCTAGGGTTTAGCCTCCTTGATCTCGTGGTAGATCTACTCTTTTACTACCCATATCATCAATATTAATCAAGTAGGACATAGGGTTTTACCTCCATCGAGAGGGCCCGAACCTGGGTAAAAACATCATGTCCCTCGTCTCCTGTTACCATCCGCCTAGACGCACAGTTCAGGACGCCCTACCCAAGATCCGCCGGTTTTGACACCGACATTGCTGCTTTCATTGGGAGTTCCTCTGTGTCGTCACCGATAGGCTTGATGGCATCTTCAACCTGCAACGCTGTCCAGGGTGAGACTTTTCTCCCCGGACAGATCTTCGTATTCGGCGGCTTCGCCCTGCAGGCCAATTCACTTGGCCATCTGGAGCAGATCGAAAGCTACGCCCCTGGCCGTCAGGTCAGATTTGGAAGCTTAAACTTCACGGCCGACGTCCGCGGAGACTTGATCTTCGACGGACTCGAGCCACAGCCGAGCGCGCTGCACTGTGACGATGGGCATGATCTAGCTCTGCCGCCGAACAGTGCCTTGGTGGCCGCACACGGATCCGCTTCGGCCATTAGCCTGGAGCCGATCGCCCAGATCGAGGGCCGGTGGATAGACGCCGCCCTGGGGGCTCCAACGTCCACGGCGATGGAGCCGAACACTAATCTTGTCCCCTGCGAAACTCATGATTCCGAGGCGCCGGACTCCTCGCCGGACTCCGAACCTCCCGCACCCCTACCAATCGATCCGGATTGGGCACCGGTTATGGAATTTACCGCCGCAGACATCTTCCAATGCTCGCCTTTCGGCGATATCTTGAATTCACTAAAGCATCTCTCGTTATCAGGAGAGTCCTGGCCGGATTATGGCCAGGATGGTTGGGATGCAGACGACGAAGAAATTCAGAGCCCACCCACCACCCACTTTGTAGTCACTGTCGATGATCTAACTGACATGCTAGACTACGACTTCGAAGACATCGACGCTATGGACGACGATGCCAAAGACGAACAGGAACCAGCGCCCACAGGGCACTGGAAGGCCACCTCGTCATATGATGTATACATGGTGGATACCCCAAAAGATGGGGACGGCGAAGAAACAGCGGAGGCAGATCCCTTAAAGAAACAGCCCAAGCACCGGCGTCAGCGGCGCCGCTCTAAATCTCGCCACAGCAAGAACGGAGATTCCGGCACAGGAGATAATAATACTCCAGAGAGTGCCGAAGACAATCCCCTCCAGCAAGACTCAGCGCAGGAGGATGCAGAAGCAAGCCCTCATGAGGGGGCGGCAGACGAAGAGGTTGAGGATCATAATTATATGCCTCCCTCCGAAGACGAAGCAAGCCTCAACGATGACGAATTCGTCGTACCCGAGGATCCCGTCGAACAAGAGCGCTTCAAGCGCAGGCTTACCGCCACAGCAAACAGCCTAAAGAAAAAGCAGCAGCAGCTTCAAGCTGATCAGGACCTACTGGCCGATCGATGGACTGAGGTCCTCGCGGCCGAAGAGTATAAACTCAAACGTCCCTCCAAAAGTTACCCAAAATGCAAGCTGCTCCCCCGATTAGAGGAGGAATCATAAGTACCTCCATCACCAGCGCACTATATGGCTGACCGACCACCCCGTGGTCGTGACAAAGAGGCATCCAGGCCCCCAGCCAAGACCATACCCCGGCATCGCCCCAAAAGTACGAAGCCAAGAGGGAACGCGCCGGACTTGTGAGACATATTGGAGGACAAAGCAAGGCAATCCAGATCCATCTATGGATCACGTGGGCGCCCTACGACCCACGACGAATACCGTCGTGCCGGATACAATAACCACGGCTGGGCCGAACACTGCAGACAGCGGTCTCTCGAGCTGCGTCGCGATATCGCTCAATACAGGGGCGCCGCACACCCGTTATGCTTCACTGACGAAGTAATGGATCATCAGATCCCTGAAGGGTTTAAACCCGTAAACATCGAATCTTACGATGGCACAACAGACCCCGCGGTGTGGATCGAAGACTATCTTCTCCACATCCATATGGCCCGCGGCGACGATCTCCACGCCATAAAGTACCTCCCACTCAAGCTTAAAGGACCAGCTCGGCATTGGCTTAACAGCTTGCCCGCAGAGTCAATTGGGTGTTGGGAAGACCTGGAGGCTGCATTCCTTGATAACTTCCAAGGCACATATGTGCGACCACCAGACGCCGATGACCTAAGCCACATCATTCAGCAGCCAGACGAATCGGCCAGACAATTCTGGACACGGTTCTTGACGAAGAAAAATCAAATCGTCGATTGTCCGGACGCAGAGGCTCTCGCAGCCTTCAAACATAACATCCGGGATGAATGGCTAGCCCGGCACCTAGGGCAGGAAAAGCCGAAATCCATGGCAGCCCTCACATTGTTAATGACCCGCTTTTGTGCGGGAGAGGACAGCTGGCTAGCCCGCAACAACAATCTCCGTAAAAATTTTGGCAGTCCGGATACTAAGGACAACAACGACAGGTCACGTCGAAACAAAAACAAGCGCCGAATTAACGGCGACGATAAGGAGGATACGGCAGTCAATGCCGGATTCCGAGGCTCTAAACCCGGTCAACGGAAGAAGCCATTTAAAAGAACCACTCCGGGTCCGTCCAATCTGGACCGAATACTCGACCGCTTATGCCAGATACATGGCACCTCTGAAAAGCCAGCTAACCACACCAATAGAGATTGCTGGGTGTTCAAGCAGGCCGGCAAGTTAATTGCCGAAAACAAGGACAAGGGGCTAAATAGCGACGACGAGGAAGAGACCCGGGCGCCGAACAACAGAGGACAGAAGGGTTTTCCCCCACAAGTACGGACGGTGAATATGATACACGCAACCCACATACCCAAGGGGGAGAGGAAACGCGCACTAAGGGACGTCTATGCGATGGAGCCAGTCGCCCCAAAGTTCAACCCATGGTCCTCTTGTCCGATCACTTTCGATCGAAGAGACCATCCGACCAGCATATGCCATGGCGGATTCGCCGCATTGGTCTTAGACCCAATCGTCGATGGGTTCCACCTCACGGGAGTCCAGATGGGCGGCGGCAGTAGCCTGAACCTGCTTTATCAGGATACAGTGCGCAAAATGGGCATAGACCCATCAAGGATTAAACCTACAAAGACAACCTTTAAAGGTGTCATACCAGGAGTGGAAGCCAACTGCACAGGCTCAGTCACACTGGAAGTGGTCTTCGGATCCCCGGATAATTTCCGGAGCGAAGAGTTAATCTTCGACATAGTCCCGTTTCGCAGCGGCTATCACGCTCTGCTCGGGCGAACCGCGTTTGCCAAATTCAACGTGGTGCCGCACTACACATACCTAAAGCTCAAGATGCCAGGCCCTCGTGGAGTCATCCCGGTCAATGCAAATACGGAACGCTCCCTCCGAACGGAGGAACATACAGCGGCTCTCGCGGCAGAAGTACAGAGCAGCCTTCTAAGGCAATTCTCGAGACCGGCCGTTAAACGGCCGGATACAGCAAAGCGCGCCCGGAGCAATGCCAACCAAGACCACCTGGCGCGATCAGAGCACGCGTAGCAATGCGGCCCCAACCCTCGCCCGCGTATGATCGCAAGAATAACACTCCGCGTACATCATTACGCTTTGGAGATACCATGGGCACAGGGGAGGGGGCACGATCACAACGGACCCAGAGTGCGGTTCGACCACACCGGGGGCTCGCAAATGTGCCCCTCTTTTTTTATTATTTTTCTTCTTTTTTTGTACACAGGACTCTATTAACCAGAAGCCCTGTCCGGCGGTGAACCTGCCGAATTCATGATGCAATAGTCAGGGACTAAAGAAGGCCGCGTCAAACACTCAGGTGGTCTCAATTACGAGCATTAAATTCGATTATATACACCAAATCCGTAGCTCATCCTGGAGGGGAACATGTTTATTTAGTCCAAATCCCTTGCTTACCGCACTATTTGTATCAGTCCGCTCTACTAGCAGACTTTTCTTTCATTAATAATGCAGCACCTTTATGATCGCAATTGCATCACATTTTATATATATATATGCTCATTATATGACATCTGGCACCCGTATATTTTGGTACGGCATAATACACCGGGGGCTTATGTTCCCCACTCTATGGTGTGATAAAGTCCGAACACTTTCACAAGTGCGGCACCCCGAACTTATAGCATTATATGAATCGGCTCCGAATCATGTCTTGGGTCAATAGTTGGGTTTGCCCGGCTCCCACGTTTTGGTGCCTTACGTAACGTTCTGTCGGCTAAGGTGGCACTGGGAGACCCACTGCGATTGCGCCCCGGTTGAGCCGGGTTAACGCCTCAGTGGAGAAAGCTAAAACTGACTGGCATGATAAGGCAAGAGACTGGTCGCTGTTCGAGAGGTTTTTTCGGGTCCTTAAAGACTCACGCCGCTTCGAGCAAAGTTCCGGATAATGTCCGATGAAGGCGTGGATAGCGCCCCGGATTCGGTCTTCCGAATACCAGGGGCTTCGCCGAAATTTAAAATTATAGAATTCTATGGCTAAGTGAGAGTGTTCAAGCATTATAAGTCCGGTTGCCTTGTTCGTCGTGTTGAGCGCCTCCCTAGATGGACCCAAAAATGGGGACAAGAGTGCTCAAGTTTATCCCGAACACCCCAGCACTTGTGGCTTGGGGGCTGAAGCCAACGACTTGCCATCTCTCAGATTTTACAAACGGCCGCACAGAAGGTAATATTTTATATTAAACAAGCGTTGCTCATGGCGCATATGAACGAAGTTTTCAACGCACAGGATAAATAAACAGCGAGTTCACTCAAAGATTACATTTCGGGAGCACTCATCTGCAATATCGCAGGCTCCCTTCAGGACAATTTTATAATACTTCTCCGGCGTGCGATACTCCTTGCCCGATGGTGGTGGGTCCGTGAGAAGCTTCTCCGCATCCAATTTGCCCCATTGCACCTTTATGCGGGCAAGGGCCCGACGAGCGCCTTCGATACAGGCAGAGCGCTTGACTACATCCAGCCTGGGGCATGCATCCACCAGCCGCCGCACGAGGCCAAAGTAGCTACCAGGCATGGCCTGTCCAGGCCACAGCCGGACTATGAGGCCCTTCATGGCCCCCTCAGCTACCTTGTGGAGTTCGACCAGCTGCTTCAGCTGGTCACTTGGGGGCACCGGATGGCCGGCCTCAGTATACTGAGACCAGAAGACCTTCTCCGTCGAGCTCCCCTCCTCGCCACGATAGAATGCGGCGGCATCAGACGCACTACGCGGCAGATCTGCAAATGCCCCTGGAGAGCTCCGAATGCGGGTAAGTGTCAGGTAGTTCACATTAACATGCCTGCTTTGCATGAAAAACGCCTTACCCGCCGCTATCTTCTTTATGTCCTCAACCTCCTGAAGGGCCTTACGGGCCTCGGCCTTGGCGGACTTGGCACTTTCGAGAGCCGAGGCAAGCTCAGACTCTCGAGTCTTGGAGTCACGCTCCAAACTCTCATGTTTTCCATGAGAGCCTGGAGCTCTTGCCGAACTTCCGCCACCCGTGCCTCTTGCTTTTCTCGCTCAGCCCGTCCCGCGGCCGCACTGTGTTTGGCCGCGGACACAGCATCCTTCAGGGTTGCCACCTCGTTAGTGGCCCCTGCAATACACATATTATCCTTGTTAATTTTATTTGCAACCAAAATCCTTTTCTGTAAGGTACTTATTCAAAGAGGTGTTACTCACCTTCTTTTTCCTCGAGCTGCTTCTTTGCATGGCCGAGCTCTTGCTCGGACCGCTCGAGATCCTTTTTCAGCACGTCAACCTCCGTCGTTAGTGCGGCAGAGGTCAGCAGCGCAGCCTGCAAACCCATATTGACATATTTTAGGCAACCCTGCGTATATCTTGTTAAAGATCCTTAGTCCGGCTTTTCTTTCCGAACACCGAACTAAGCATCAGGGGCTACTGTCTATGTGGTATTACATTACATAATTTTAACTTCTTACCTCAAAGCCTGTTAAAAGGCTGCTGCAGGCTTCGGTCAGCCCGCTTTTAGCGAGCTGAACCTCCTCAATCGCCGCACTCATGATAGTGCGGTGTTCTTCCTCGATGGAAGCGCCTTTAAGCACCTCCAGCAGGTTGGACGAAGGCCGCCGGCGTCACGGTCCTGCCCTTCTTTCGAAGGGGCCGCTTGCTGGACTCTGGAACCACTGCGGGTTCCGATGTAGAGTCCGGCATGAAGTCTGGGAGGCTGCCTGACGGCGCCTCCGGAGCCTCCTCCTGATGGGTCCCTCTCTGGGATCCCACCTCGACGTCCTCGTCGGCGCATGGGGTGGAGGCAGTCGGGATGGAATTCATATCCGATGAGGCCAATGACCCGCTCGATGAGTCGAGGAGATCATCATTGGCCGGACTACGGGCAGAATGCGGCGTTAGAAGGATACTACGCGACATAAAAGAAATTACACATCAAGGATCCGGATACTTACGATCTTGCCGGACGCCTGGCCCTTGGAGGCCACTCATCCTCACCAACGCTGATGTTGGCGAAACTGTCCGGGGGGATAGTTCTCCCCCTCTTGGACCCTTCGGCCTCCCCGATGGGGGAAGCCTTCCTTTTTTTCTCTCCCTCCTCCGGGAGAGAGTACTCCTCCTCGTCTTCGGGGGAGGAGTCCTCGTCGTCGTCAGACGCCTGATTGCGGGAACTCTTTCGAGTCCCCGCGGCCACCTTCTTGGCCTTCTTCTCTGGCACCACGTGCGGTGCCGGAACCAGCAGCCCTGTTAGGCGGGCGTCCACTGGGTCTTCTGGCATGGGAGTTGGGCTGATGAGCAGCTTGGCCTTCTCCATCCATTCCTGTCAAAGGAAGAGGCAGAATGAAACCTCACTAGAGTCAATCTAATTATCACAAGTGTCCCGTAATGGGGTTGAATCACTTACCTCGTCAGTTGGATACTGCGAGCTGAATCCGCGGTCTTCGGTCGCGGACGCGGGGGCTTCGACGCCCTTGAACAGCACCCTCCAGGCGCCTTCGTATGTTGTATCGAAGAGCCCGCTTAGCGCCTAGTGCTGTTCCGGATTGAACTCCCACAAATTAAATGCCCATTCTTGGCATGGGAGGATCCGCCAGATGAGCATGACTTGGACCACGTCGACGAGCCTGAGCCTATTGCTCACCATCTTCTTGATACATGCTCAGAGTCCCGTCACCTCCACCGGATTCCCCCACTGCAAGCCCTTCTCTTTCCAGGAGGTGAGCTGCGTGGGGATGCCAGATCTAAACTCGGGGGCTGCCGCCCATGTGGATTTGCGCAGCTCGGTGATGTAAAACCACCCCGATTGCCACCCTTGACGGAGTCCACGAAGGTCCCTTCTAGCCAAGGGACGTTGGGCAATTTGCCCAACATGGCGCCTCCGCATTCTGCTTACGTACCCTTCACAACCTTCGGCTTGACGTTGAAGGTCTTGAGCCACAGGCCGAAGTGGGGCTGGATGCAGAGGAAGGCCTCACACACGACGATAAACGCCGAGATGTTGAGGATAAAGTTCGGCGCCAGATCGTGGAAATCCAGGCCGTAGTAAAACATGAGCCCCCGGACAAATGGATGGAGCGGAAAGCCCAGTCCGCGGAGGAAGTGGGGGAGGAATACGACCCTCTCATGAGGCCCGGGGGTAGGGATGAGCTGCCCCTCGTCGGGCAGCCGATGCGCGATATCGCCGGAAAGGTATCCGACGCTGTGCAGCTTGGTGATGTCCTCCTCCTTGACGGTGGAGGCTAACCATTTACCTCCCGCTCCGGACATATTCGGAGAAGGTCGAGGTGAGATGTGCGAGCTCGGGCATTGGAGCTTGAGTTCGCGGGGATGGATAAGCAAAGGAGGAAGAAGGCGTAGGTGAGAAGGTGAATCCTTATCCCTTATATATAGGCGGACAAAACTATGCGTCCCCCATCAGCCTGGTAAAACTCGCTTATCTCCCAAGCGCCACCATCAATGGCGCGGTTGGGTTACCCACGCACGTATTGATGAGAATCCCGGAATAAGGGGAACATGATCTCTGATTCGACAAGACGTGCCAAGGAAACCGCTTCGCTAAACATGCTGAGGTGGTATAGTAATTCAAACAAAGGCCTGGTGGCGGTGTGATGTCACGCCGCATAATACGTCAGCAGATTGAACTAAGTGTACATTTTATTCTCTCTACGGTGGAATGAGGAATTTATTTTGCAGAGCCGGACACTATCCTGGTGTTCATGATCTTCTCTGGATTATTCAAGGGAGGAACCCGCCTTGCAATGCCGAACATTATGCACGCCAGATTTATCGTCATTGAAGACTGATTCAGGGGCTACTGAGGGAGTCCTGGACTAGGGGGTGTCCGGACAGCCGGACTATCATTGTCCGCCGGACTCCAAGACTACGAAGATACAAGATTGAAGACTCCGTCCCGTGTCCGGATGGGACTTTCCTTGGCGTGGAAGGCAAGCTTGGCAATACGGATATGTAGATCTCCTACCATTGTAACCGACTCTGTGTAACCCTAGCCCTCTCCGGTGTCTATATAAACCGTAGGACAACATACATTAAAACAATCATACCATAGGCTAGCTTCTAGGGTTTAGCCTCCTTGATCTCGTGGTAGATCTACTCTTGTACTACCCATATCATCAATATTAATCAAGCAGGACGTAGGGTTTTACCTCCATCGAGAGGGCCCGAACCTGGGTAAAAACATCGTGTCCCTCATCTCCTGTTACCATCTGTATCCGCTGGTTTTGACACCGACAATCGTCGTCCACCGCAACCTCAACCGCAACGCCCTCCACGGCTAGTAGTTGAAGCCGAGGCCGAGCCATCCGTACCCGAGCCAGTTCAACCACGCCGTCCTGCGCCTTACCGCTGCCGCTCCAACTTCACCACCATCCACCGCATCGGAGATGTTCCTGCTACGCCGTCCTTCGCTGCCTCGGATCTGCTTCCCCTCCGCCGATATACGGCCATGGCAACACAGTCAACAATTTGGCCATGGGTTTGTCCAAGGATCCACGGCTCTCCAAAACATCGGTTCCCCGGGGAGAAAAAAGAAGATCGCCGCGACATATGGAGGAGACCACACTGGCAACCGATAAGGGTACTCCTTTTCCCTTATTCGTGCAAATGTTACGTGTCTGCTTGCACGGTATTCATCCAACAGAAGACACTAGTTGACCGCTTCTTCTTGATACTAGATGTTCCTAGTAACTCATGATGCACAAGGTTTCTCCTCATATACTATTTCACCTTAGCTAGAGGTCTGTCGCCCCCTGAATTTCAACTCCTGGTCAATTGATTCCCTACTAACAGAAGCATTCCCGGCGTAACAGGCGCTAGTACGCCTATTATGCCGGGAAAGCAGCGCCTCGGTGTTTATCTTAGGGGCGTGTGGGGCCTAGAGCTACTGGCGCCTGATCTGGAGGTCGGTCGGGATTAAAGGGATGGCCTGGGGCGCTGCCAAGCACGGCGGTGGTGTGAGGTCGAGGGGAGGGCGGGGCGGCAGAGGCAGGGGTCTGGGCCGGTGGTCGCTGGTGGTTCAATAAAGATCGTCAACAGTGGCCGGACAGTTCATTAAAAAAATCAACTGACTTATTTATTTTCAGTCGACTGTTATCTTGATATGACCACATCTGGTGGTGTGCTGGAGGAGTACCTGCATTTCCTATGCTCATATATTACAAAATCATATGGAGTAGAATCTAATTTTGTTTGCCATGCAATGTTGTAGGGCTATCATATGTCTCCTGTTATTTATTTTTCAGCCACCTGCTATCTACTACTTTTACAGTGCACTAGTTCTGCACACACTTCACCCATACTCTCACTATTGTGTCTTTATGCAAGGGTATTTCAGAGTCTGCCTCGAGAGAAGTAGCAAAGAAAAGAGAGAAGCCACGCCAGCTTTCTTCGCAGGTAGGCACGGCACTTTACAACACTATAAAGGGTGTAGTGTCAGCAGATAGAGACGGTAAACATAGCTCTGGAGTTGATGACCTCGCTCGCAATGAACCACCATCCCAGGTGCTTGCTTTAACTTCGCGGTGTCATATGTGGTTGCATGTTCCATACGGTGTCTAGCTTGTATTCGAAAGGCCGGAGTCGGTCTTTATTAAGATAAGGAAAGATATTTTTTACATGAACCACCATCCCGTGAGCACCAGAAGACAAATAGCTAGTTAGGGCACTGGTCGAGCCAGTGACAAGCCCAGCAAGACAGCCATCACCTAGAAGCGAACTAAAAATCCGCGATGGTGGCGAAGCAGCCCGCCTCCCACCAGGCTCTTAGGTCCTAGATGATCATGCCCACCACTCCAGCCGGATTTCTAGCTGTATTTCTTCCAATTTGGTTAAATTGCATCTACTTAGCTTACACATTATACCTTTAAATATGACATGCCTTTCTGTTTTTGGTACATACTAGTACATTTGTGTATTAACCACATTCTTACATCAAACTAATGTTCTTGTGTATCCCTCACCAATCACTTATGTGAGGTAGTCAGGCAAGTGGACTACTCATTTAAAGAATGCAGCGTCAGCCTCCCGACATGATTCTCAAGAAACAGCAAGGCTAGATGAAGATAGTGAACGTAGCTCTGTAATTGATTACCGCATTTACCCTACACTAGCATCATAGGTGCTTGCTCTAACTTGGCAGCATGATATGTGGTTGCATGTTGCATATGGTGTCTAGATTGTAATTCTTCCAATCTGGTTAAACTGCATGTGCTATTCTGCTTAGCTTATATATTATACCTGTTAATGTGACATGCCTTCCTGTATTTAGTACATAGTACATCTGTCTATTAAGCATGTCCTTACATAAAACTATTGTTTTTTTGTATCCCGCATCAGTCAATATGACGAGACACCTTTAGTATATGCAGTGCGATATTAGTTGCATCTTTCATATGATTTATAGCATGTGCTGCTTCTAATTTGTTGAAATTCCATTTATGATGGGACGCTTTTAACTTGGAGAGTCATATTGGTTGCATATTTCATGTGGTGTCTAGCTTGCATTGCTTCTTATTTGTTGGAATGTTTTCTGCTTAGTTTACACAAACAGTTGTGAACATGCCATGCCATCCTGTTTTTCGTACATATTCCATCCTGGTACCGTATGTTTGCCTTACATCAAAGTAGTGATTGTCAGTATCATGCATGAATGAGTTCTAAAGAGAGAATTTTATTGCTTTTTCTTGTCGATTTTACTTGACAATTCAAAATACAAAAAAGTGGAAGGAAGTTAGCAAGGCAGCGGATAAAGGTGCTCCTTCCAAATGGAGGCCCTCTACTGTTTCTACTCCTCCATACCCCCGAGATGATTTCTAAGACAACACATGCATAGACACTCAACGTAGTTGTGTTTATTATGAGCACGTCTCCCCTAGTGCACCATCACCGGTCCTCCCTCTAACTTGGCACTATTATATGTGGTTGCATGTTATGTGTGATGTCTAGCTTGTATTGCTTCTAATTTTGTTGAATTCCATCTGCTTACTTTACACATTATACTTGAATAAGACATGTGTTCCTGTTTCTAGAACATACAATATCTGTCTATCACACCATGTTCTTACATCAAATTACTACTGTTGTGTAACCGACAACAATCACTTATCATAAGACACGCTTGACTTCGGAGTGTGATATAGGTTACATCTCTCATTCTTTTCTAGCTTGTACTACTAATTTGTTGAAATGGCACTTATGATGAGACAGTTTTAACTTGGTAGAGTGATATTCGTTGCATCTTTCATATGGTGTCTAGCTTTCATTGCTTCTAATTTGTTGAAATGCCTTCTCCTTAGTTTACACATCATAAGCTGTGAATATGCAATGCTGTGAATATGAAATGGCACTAATGACGAGAGACCTCTAACTTGGTAGTGTGATGTTGTTTGCATCTTGCATATGATTTATTTCTTGTACTGCTTCACATTTGTTTAAACGCCATTTATGATGAACATTGTTAAATTGGCAGAGCGATATTTGTAGCATCTTTCATATGGTGTCTACCTTCCATTGCATTGCTTCTAATTTAGTGAAATGTCTTTTGCTTAGTTTACACATCATAGTTCTAGTTATCTCTTCCGTCCTGTTTTTCATACATATTACATCCTCCTATCATGTGGTTGTCTAATATCAAAGTTCAATTCATTTGCATCACACATCAATTTGTTCTGAAGAACTAAATTGTTGTTCGTTTTTCTTGTCTGGTTGACTTAACATGGCACAGAGAAAGAGGAAGAAACACAGAATGGCGTGGAATGGGAAGCAGATGAATACTACAGATTCTGCTGGTACCGATGGTGCAATAGAAGGTCAAAGTCCAGCGGAAAATTCTACAAACAGGGTATCCCATGCTACACGAGCTATAGAAAAAGCCAAGCAGAAATAAATAGTTGCGACCAAACAAGAATAGACAGCCCTAGTTCTTGCAACACCTTCCACAGTACTACCAGCTGCACGAGTTACTCGTGCGTCAGCTGAGCTAACAGCACATTCCCAAGCTCCCTTGCCACCTGACACTACATCCCAAGCACTTTGGACACAAGACGAGTTGGCAAGATCAGATGAACCTTGTGAGCTTCAACAACAAGAAGGTAGTTGCTGGAGTCAAGTTACAGTTGCATGCTTCTTTATATGTAGTCTCACAGTTTGATGTACACTAACACTTTCTATGTTCGTTGTTGGACTAGCACCTAGGCGCAAGAGGAAACAAACATCAGGTATAATGCTCGATAGGTTAACTAAATCTAGAGGATGAAGAATGGAGATCCGTTTTGAGGCAGGTTTAAAAAGGCCACGTGATGCTACAGAGTCAGCCAAGTTAGTATCAGAAGCAGCAGTTGCCGTTAGGTATCATGTACGTATCCTCCCAACATGGATTCAGTACAGGAATGACAAAGACGAAACCCAGTTCAACACCTTCCTTGACCATTTATCTGTAAGTATGGTTATGTATGGAAACTAGTAATATCGTCTTGCTCTGTCCCATACTTTCTAGGTTGCTTATAATGAGACTCCCATAATTTTCAACAGATAAGGTTCAAGTTGGATAGCCAAGATGATGCAACCAGACAAGCTTGCACCCATGTTTTCAAGTCTGCTCTATGACAGTATTGGTATAACTTGAGGATAACTCACTTTGAAGGCAAGGCTAACAGTGAACTTTCACAAACATCTCTAGTGGAAAATATATCGGCTGAAGACTAGAGGGGCCTCGTTAAACACTGGTCTGATCCGAAGTATCAGGTACATTATATATATGTGACCAGATCACATGTTGAAGTCCTATTTACGCATGTGCCACACAAATCTATCTTCCTGTAGGTGAATTGTTCAAAGAACAAGGCCCACCATACGGAAGTGAAATTCCAACAGACGACAGGATCTCGTAGCTATATTGCACACTGCGAGGCTCTTGTAATTAGCTGGTGTATCCTTCTTTTCACTGTACCATATTATTATATCTATATTGACTTGTTCCAAATGCAGAGGAAAGCCCACAAGGACCAAAAAGTACCTGAACCAAATGTTGTGGAAATCTTCAAGAACTGTCAGCCCAGCAAGAAGAAAGGCATTACTACACCAGTCAAAGCCGTTGTTGTAAGTACTTAATCCTCATGCTTTTTAACTACTACTTACTATAACTTGTTCCTCGAACTGCATGGTTTGCAGCCAATGTTTGTTACTCTTTTCAATTTTATACACAATTGTCTTAACGTTTCATTGCACCTTACAAGGTTTAAAAGAGATGAGTGATGTTCCTTTGATCTTGACTTGTAATCTAGTTCCATGCTGGACTTGCCCACACAATGTTACAATTGCCTGTTTGTCTGTTCTCAGTTGTTTTGTGATATGAATGATGTCATACTATGCTTACCATATTATAAACTTCGTATCTTTATCCTTATCCATCAATACAATGTGAACAAATAGACAATACATTAGCGATGGTACATGGTCATATGTTTGGAACTTGGTTGTATTATGTACTTTGCAATAAAATACAACTAATATTTTACATGGGTTCACCAGAATAAGTTCTGTATATAGACCAAAGCTATTTTGTTTGGTTTTGCTGCCTCCTTAATATCTTTTGTTCTGGTACTACTAATGTGAAAACTCAACTTTTCAGTGAGCAATGGAAAAAATGGTGGAACCGCCACCTTCTGAAGGTGGCGAGGCAGCTATAACCGCAATGTCAGCTCTTGCTGCAGTGGGTCAGTACATGTCCACTAACAGTGCCAAAAGCATGTTCCTGCGTAATACTGGGTTGGTTGTTAAGGCAATCTCGTCCAAACTGCCTCATGATCAAGATATGCAAGCTCAAAGAAATGTTGTATCTGCGCTCTGGACACAAGACAATTCCCTAACAGAGACCCTTTGTGAAACAAGGAGCGACATTGTTCGATGTCGTCAAGATATGCATGGTTCTGAAACCAGACTATCAGAAATTTGCTATGTTGTTCAGGAGCCTAGGAAAAATGAAGGTCAAGGTTATGGTGCTCCATCGGACAATACAACATGAATACGTAACAGTCAGGTCAAATGAACCGAGCTTCTGAACTTCTGGTGGTGCATTTATCTGCTAGACTGTTAAGTTTTATGCCAACCTTCCTTTTGTTTTATAGTTGTAATTTGTTTTGGTGCGATACAAAATTTGTTCTTAACATGCAGCCACCGGCTGAAGAAAACAGCAAGCCATTTCTGTATAGTGTAGGGTGTTCCCTATACTTAAACTGGTGGCGATCTTTGATGCCGAGTGGATGTAATCTGTGCAATCGCCTTAATAGACTAGCATTAGTTTTGGCCTTATTTATTTCCTAGTCTTCTTTTACCCTGGTTTTCTAGTGGCTGCAACAACCATGGGCCATATACGGGTCGTAGGATCCATGGGTCTCTTATGGGCCGTCGATAAATGGGCCTCCAACAGGGCCGTAGAATCGGTGGGCCTCGGGCCGTCAGATAAATGGGTCTACATGGGCCATAAACGGGCGTAATTGATATTGGCCCAGCACGGTAATGGGCCGTTAACAGGCCGGAGGACAGCAAAGGCTTAATTCCATGACAGGCATAACGGGTCGTTAATGGGCCAGAATATAGGACGGGCTAGAAGCGGCGCAACGGGATAACAGGCCAGAAACGGGCCGACTCTTGCCATGGGCCGAATTTGGCCCATTAGGGGAACAGGCCAGTAACGGGCCGGAAGTAATCGAGGGCCAGAAAGGAGCCCAAGAACATATGGGCCATCAATAGGCCGAAAGCTAACACGGGCTGGAAACGGCCCACGTGAATCACGGGCCATTAACGAGTACAAAGAAATTTATTGTTCATTATGGGCTAGAGTCACCGTGGGCCTCTAAAGGGCCTAAAGATACGAAGGCTCATATGGGCCGAAAGGCGTTGTGGGCCATACATGGGCCGAAAGTTAAACGGGCTGGTGTTATATTCGACGGCCCACATGACGTTGTTGGGCCGATTTCCATTAGGGCCTAACGGGTCATGCGTTACCGGGTCGTGAAATGGGCTATTTGTGAAGAGACCGTTAACAGGCTTTTCATGGGCCACCCTGTTAACTTTTGACCAAGTCAAACGGGACGGCTTTGTAAGATAAATGCGCCAGTGGTGGGCCGTCGCACGTGTCGACATATCATAGGTGCCTATCTGACCCACTGACGAGTTGACACGTGTTTCGTCCGGCCAATAAGAATTTTAAACGTGGAAATTTCCCATTGGTCCGGGCTGTTAACGGGTTATCGGATCCAAAACCCGACCCCATAGCTTAACGGTGTTCCGTTACGGTGGATGCCACGTGTCGGTCACCCTTGACGAAAGCACTTCTGTGACGCGCGATTTATCATCATAGAAGTGGACACTTCCGTGATGATAATTTTGGTAATGTCATGGAACACTTCGACGACAGCACAGGTATGACTATCTTCGACGACATGCATGACAAAAAATGCGACCTACTGTGACAAACACGTATCATCACTGAGGTGTATTTTTTTGTAGTGATAGTTCGGCCGTATAAGGACCCCTTAATCCAGGACTCCCTCACATAGCATGACTACTAGCATCATAAAGAAATACCATGCTAGAACTTAACCAGAATAATACCAAGTAAGCATATAACCAACTGGATGCAAAGTAACATGCATAGCAACGGTACTTGATAACAGATGGTAAACATGCATCAGAAAGAACACCACTACCAGCATGTACTACTACTATCTAGCATAACATGTGACAATAATACTAGCAAGTAGTACAAGATAACAAGGTGCATCGGAACATAGCATGAAGGTGAACATGAAACCACGAGCATAACCGAAACAATGAAAACAGTAGCAAACAAGCAAACAAATAACAGGCAAACTTTTATTAAATATGCAAGTAGAAACCATGGATATTGCATGGCTATCATGCAAGTGGCTATTGTGTCTTGCCTGGGGGTGACGGAGACTCCGGGGAGAAGTGCGGTGAAGCGGCGAAACAAAACGTCAGACGGTTCTCTCTCAGAGGGGCCTGATTAGAGGCAAGGGCAAAATGGTCATTTTCACTATGGGACCACCTAGTGAAAATGTTACCAACAGAAAGAGCTCGATGAGATGAAGACATGAGCGTTGGTTTCACCTGATCGGAGTTACGGTCATGAAGATACGGAGGATGGAAGAAGAGGGACCAATCTGTGAAAAATCGTCAGCAAACAGGTTCGTGGGAGGAAAAATAGAACCTACTTTTTAGAGATATACGATTTCTGAACTAGAAAGCGTATTCTTAGCCGAAGTAGAAGACCAAGACATTTTCTAGAGGCGAAAGCGTATTTGTGGATATATGCTTCCTCTTAAAAATGAATGGACCCGGGGATGTGTCACTTACACGAGGAGTCCACGTAGCAAGGGGGAACGGGCCTCGTCTTCTTCCTCCTCCCTATGTCTCGATCGAGACAAAGGAGGAGCAGGGGAGGGGCGACACCGGCGAGGGGCCCGGGCGGCTCCGGCCAAGGCCACCAGCGGGTGCGGCGGCGCCTGGCGCACCCATCCAGAGAGGAGGCGGCCACCGGGGAGGCGGTGGGAGGAGGCAAGGCTGCGGCGAGGGGCAAGAGTGATGATCTTCGGTGGTACGAGCAACTCCAGCGAGGGGCAAGAGTGTGGGGTGGCTCGCGGAGGAGTGGGGAGAACTCTAGTGAGGTCGGGGTGGAGAGGCAGTGGCTAGTGTGGCCGGACGATGAGGTGGCCGAACGGCGGAGGCGGCGGCCGGACTTGGGACACGCAGCCACGGGGCTCTCCGGCGACGAACGAGGGGTTGGGGTGGCTCCCGGAGATGAGGGGGACTCAGTGGACATCTCGGAATGGCAAGGTGGGGGCTTGGTTTGGCCGGAATCAAGCCGAGGCCGAGGCGGCCATGGAGGACAGAGGCGAACTCCGGCGAGATATGGCGATCCTAGTGATCAAATGAGGCGAGGGAGGGAGTGGTGAGGTGCAGAAGGACCCGGGGGTGCTATATATAGCCGAGGAGGAGCGTTCTTGATCTCACGGGCGAGATCCAACTAGCCAATAATGGAGGACAGAGCCGGTTGTGGCACGGGTGCGACGATGGCGACCAGACCGCAATGATTCATGGCAGGGCAGCGACGCGGGGCGATGCAGGAGGTCATGAGCTAGCTCCAGGACAAATAGGGACGTCGAGACGAGGAGGAAGGAGGCCGGAACAGGGATGACAACATGTCAGCATGATGTTTGCATGCCAGACCGCATAGTCACCACGTGCACTAGCGCACATGATGCTCTCTGTCCAGCCAAATCATGTCCAGTAGATGGACCCTGATACCCTTAGTCCAAATGCAGAAAGAACTCGGTCCAGCGGCAAAGAAGTGATTAGCACAAGGCTCCAAAGTATTGTGGCAGCAAGGTGTTTGTGATGCAGGGGGACAAATCCAGGACGAGGAAGGTGCTGATCTTTGGCATGGCTTTATCACATGCCAAGGTGACTGTGTTGGCCAAGAATCGAAACAAGAGGAGCTCTCTAGAGTGCACTGCTGTAGAGAGGGCCCTAATGGTCAGATTTGGGAAATATGAAGTAGCACTCATATAAATGATTTTCATGAGCTGAAAATGGTTAAGGCCCAATGATTTGAGTATACGAAGATGCCCAAAAAGTTTCATGCCATTTGGACTTACCAAAGTGGCACTTGCTTCACAAAGCATCTCTTTGGACAGAATTTTGGAAAAATTTCACAGGGCAAATGTAGTAATGGATTGAGCTAAAACTTGGTGGAGGGATATTATATGGATAGGAGAATGTCCTGAAAAAATTTCAGCTTAAATGAAGCAATATAAAATAAGTTCCTTCACAAAATGAAAGTCTAACCAAAAAACAAGATTTGGAGTTGGGCTCACATAAATGAGTTAAATGAGCTCCAATTTTGTGGAGAGTCATGATTTTATCATATGAAGGACCTTGCAAAATTTCAACTCATTTGGATATGCCTAGCTATTACTTTCTTCACAATGACTTCCCTTAGACAGGAACTTTAAAAAATTGCTCAGGAATATTTACTAGGAAAATTGAGTTGAATTTTGGCATGGTGCAATGATATGGACAGGAAAAGATGTCCAAAAAGTTTGAAGGCAATCAAGCAATGATAAATAGCACTTGCTTTGCAAAGTGCCACTTAGGGTAGAGTAGGAAAAGAATTATTGGTGGACGATTTTTGAACATGCCAATGAAAAGTTTTTCCATATTTCATCAAGATAGGACCGAAAAAATTTATGAGAATTATTTGGGAATTTTTGGAGGGACATAAATATAGGTTGCTTCACAACGTAGGGCAAATAGGATGATTCCTTTAACAGAAAAGGAATCTTCTCAATAAAAGAATATTTGCATTTGGGCTAGGATGAAAATGACATGATCAAGGGATGGTTTTGGGGATGGCAACTCACTATAAAACCTAGGAAGACATGATCTTCCCAAGTTTTACAACCACATAGCCATAGAAAAGCAAATCAAATCAATAAATCCATGAAAATCATCAGAAAAATAAAAGGGCAAAATCCAGGGTGTTACACCCCACGCTCCTCTGCTCTTTATCCAACGCGACGTCCCCTCTACCGAACCAGCAAGGGGCCATCTGGTCCCATAGGTGGCCATGGTTTCCCGTGACATCTTTGGCGCGCCAAGTAGGAGGGAGCGCGCTTGTGCAAACTAGAGGCCATGTGCAGCGTGCCCTGTCCGCGGTAGCCCGCTCGAAGCTTTTGGCGTCCGCGACGCCTATGAAGACAGACCAAGTAGGGCCGTCTCTACGCCCAACTTACTTCATCTCCGTGTCCCTCCGTACCTGTAGGTACGGAGGAGACTAATGCAGAACGATGACATGCACCCCTCAGCGGCCCACGCGCACCCGCTGTTCGGACGTTGTCCGAAAGAAGAAGGCAATGCACGCGAGCGCAAGGCCCCTCCCTTTTCCATCCTTCAATTCGCCAGCAGTCGAGCCATTCTTGCCTTGGCGTCATCAACGTCGATGGTTTCCGCGCGATGCTCGGTCCAGTATTCACCCTACTTCGGGGAATCCTGAGCAAGGTGGGGGAATGAATCCGCTGGATGATGCCTGAGCCAACGTGCTACATCAAGGCCGTCTGCGTGGATACAATCCACGCAACGGTCGCCGTCTGGCTATTTTGAAGGAGTAAGGGGGGAAGGAATGGAGGTATAGAGGGGCCTGACATCGTGACCTGTCACCCGCCAGGCACATCTGGCACATACCGATCGCTGCTGGGAATAAGGAAGTTACCTGTTCAGCTATGCTCCTCTGGGCGTTGCAAGCGAACCAAGCACGCGTGGCCCGGCAGGGAGAAAAGGAACCAAGAATAAAAAGCTAAGTTTAGACCATCATTTCTTGCTGATACATTTAAGATTTTTAGTGTTGTTTATCCCTTTGGCTTCGGCGAGCATTCGTATTGTGACAGCCTTAATGCGACGGAACCTTGGCTAGTCTCTTTGATCGCACCATGTCCTATCCCGAGCCATGCTAGTGGGACGAGAGGCTGCATCGAGAGCTGCCTAGGAAAAACCTGCCGAGACGCATCCACGCCAAAATGACTACTAAGGGCCAGACCCTTACGACAATTGCGGCAATATGATACCGGCAGGCATCCAAAACAGATATAGGAATTGATCATGCGAACACAAGCATAAAAATCTCAAAAGGGATAAATGCGCATTTAATGATTCAGCAAAGAGTAATAGTTTCATGCAAATAGAAGGAATATAGTGCCTAAACACAAAACGAACTTTATGTTTTATTACAGAACGACATAGGGACGGCAGCGACCCATCACTTGGTATGGCGGCCAGACGAAGCAGCTTTGAGTTGAAGGACCCTGGCGGCTAGGGGGCGGCTTTCTCCTTAGCAGCTGTGGCATCAGGACCTACTAGCGGCTTCTTGAATCCATCATCAAGGTCGAGGTCTGGTTGGCGGCAAGCGATGTTGCTCAGAACCATGAAGAGGGCATCGCGGGCAAGTTTCCGGGACTCGGTCGCGAAGCGCTCGGCCCTCCCTTCTTCATGCGCCTTTAGCTTCTGGATTAGCTCGTTAAAGAAGACCCCCAACTTGGCGCTAGGGACCTCGTGCTGGCTGACCAAGAAAGTTGGGCCATCCATACCCATCACCACAGCCTAGGCAGTGAGGCGCTTGGCGACGTTAATCAAGCTCCTGATCCAGAGGTTGACTTGCTCAAATTGATTTTCCAGTTTGGCTTCTGCATCTTTCTGGAGGCGCCTGGCAGTGTCCAGATCCTTGGACAGTAGCTGTTGACAGGATTCGAAGGACTCTGCCGCACTCCCCAAGGACCCGATCTTGGCCTTCATGTCAGCAATGGCGTTGTTGGCAGTGTCGAGATCTTGAGCCTTAGAGGAGAGTTGCGACTACACGTGGGACAAGAGAGCCTCCGCCTTCCATGCTTCCTCCTTGAGAGCTTTCAACTCCTTGGCGTTCCTGGCAAGATCTTCCGCCAGCTTAGACACCTGCTGGTCAAGATCAGTCTTGGCGGCAGACGCGGCAGCTAGGTCATCAGTGCGCTTCTTTAGTTGGGCAGCAGAGTCAGTGGTAACGGCGTCTAGGGCCGCTCCATGCTTGTCCTCCAGATCCTTAGTGTGCTGGCGAACAAGAGCCTCCAGGTCGTCATCTTTTGCGTGAAGAGTGGCTTCGAGCTTCTCCTCCCAATGGGTGGTCTCTTGCTCCCTGGCGTCCAGGGATGCCTTGCAATCTCCCAAGAGCACCTCGCAGGCTATGACATCGTCCCGCGTCATCGGGGGCGCCTCTTGCTGCCCCAAGAGCACCTTGAATTGCTTTTCATACCACTCACGCAGCTCCAGGCCTTTATCCTTCAGCTTCTAGTTCATCCTGTCGACGGACTCACGCTGCTGCTTGAGCGCCTGCCATTTCTGGTTGTGCCAGGCATGCATATCACTCATGCCTATCACCATGGACTCCAAGAAGGACAACTCCATTATGACGGCAGTTGAGTCGTCGGCCTCTCTAGCTTCTTGGGACAACAGCGCCAAGAGATGTTGAGGTTCTTCGCCGAGCTCAGCGCTCGTCGGCAAGGATGGGCCGGAGGTTCCAGTCCCAGACGGAGACAGCACCATGGCCAGAGTGTTGGAGGGAGGTGGCGGAATGCTTGTAGTGATCCTAGGGGAAGGGAGTGGATCCATGGTCTGGAGGGGAATTTTCACCTCGACCACCACCCCCTCTCCCTGGACCTCCACCAAGGGATGCTCGATTACCGCCAAGGTTCTGGGCATCCCCGGTGGCAAGGCCTTGTCCTTCTACGGCAGCAATCTCGACGGCCTCTTCTGCGGCAGCCTTGTCTATGTCAACTGCCACCTCTAGTTGTTCTGACTCTTCGGCTTGGTGGCCTGCGAGTGGGAAGAACAGAGGACAACAAGGAAGCAGAAGATTGAAGTAATGAAGAAATCGGAAGAGGTAAAAAAGAAGAAATAGAAGAAGGAGAAAGGCATAAGTGGAGTACGTGGGGAAGCCTGGCAGGTGGGGGCCCTGGTTTCCCCGGCAGTACCCATTATCGGGATCTGCACTTCACCTTCTACCGCGGCAGCCCCGACAACCCTCAGTGCGGTCTTGCCCATGAATGGCTCTACCGGGGGGTCTTCGATTCGGTCGGCAGAAGAGACATGCCCCTCCAGGAGAGGCTCGTCTTGCATCAACCCACCACCGCTGTCGGGAGGGAGAACCAAGGCCCTGCTTCCGGGCCGGGGGCTGGACTAGGGAATCAGCTCGATCTCTCCCACATCGCCCTCCGCCAATACCGGGCTCCCAGCGATGTCCAACGACCCGAGGCGTCGGAGCCTCTTCCAGGAGCGGTAGATAAGGGCCTCCGTGTCCTCCTCCTCTCCCCTGGGGACAATAAGAAAAATATGAGGTTAGCCAACAAGGATAATCAAGCAGATCGGAGCTATTCAGGAAGAGAAGAATCTTCCTTACTCTTCTTCAATAAGCAAGGAGTTCAAGTTGAACTCCATGGGAGTTGAGGGCTCCCTTATTCTCTCCGGGGGCGGAGGGGCAGAGCTCTCCGGCAGCTTCGTCGCCCGGCACGGAGTCGGGGGATCAGGTGGAGACGAGCTCTGCGAAGAACTCGAGTTTGAGCTGGAGTCGGAATCATCCTCCACGACCGCCGCTCGCCCGGCGAAAGATGTCTTGATCCTGGCGAGACGGGGAGATTGGCGAAGCACCACGTCCACATTGGTGACCTTGGTGGTGGTCTTCTTCACCCTCTTGGCGACCGGCGCTCAATTGGGGGCTTCTGCCCCACGACTGCTGGCACACCTACGGAGGCACTGGTCCATATGAGGCTCGGGGGCATGGGGGGCAGCTGTCAGCCACTCCGCCACCTCGACTCCTGCCACCTCACCAACCTCACTAGAAAAAAAAGACACATCCGTGACATTTTGGGCCGAACGAATTTTTTCTGTCATGCTTATGACACATCTATGACGATAATTGTAATATAACCTGGTATCATCATATATGTGGTGGGCTCCTACTTCTATGAAAAAAATCATGACAGAAAAAGGCTTTTCGTCATGGGCGGGCCGGAGATGCAGCTACATGACATTCTCTGGGCCGTGCATGACGGAAAAAACCGTGGTAGAAGCAAGGGCGGGAAAATATCTGGGAGTTCCCGGTTACGGTGGGTGGTCCGGGGCCGAGCGATGCGTGTTTCTCTCGTACATGTATGCATGTAGGTGCGAGGCGTTGGGCTCTAACTGAACCTGAGCGAGGCGTTCGCCTACTGAACCCAAGCGATTGCACTGGAGGCTACACGTTACTAAACCCGATCGAGCAATTCCTTTGTTCGCTACTACTGCTAACTGAAGCCGATCGAACCTGCTACCTCCTTCCCTTGATGAACAGTGAGCATTGTTGGGGGGTTGCATGAACAGTTCCCGGTGGGGGGTTGGATGAACAGGACCCTGTGGTGTTGCCACTGGATGAACAGGACCCCGATCGATCGAGCCGGTTAGGCGTGGATGAACAGGACCACGTGGAGGGCTGGATGAACAGGATCCTGTGGAGGGAAGGTTGAACAGTAGCCGGTGGAGTGCTGGATGAACAGTAGACCGTGGAGGGTTGGTTGGACAGGACCCCGTGAAGAGGGCTGGTTGAACAATAGCCGGTGGAGGAGCGCGCGGTGGAGGTTGGATGAACATGTAACACCCACGATTCGGCTATATCTTCCACGTATCGAAGCATGACTTAGAGGCATAACCGCATGGTGGTTTTGTCGCAAGAAGGGTCATCTTCACACAATCCCATGTAATGAACAAGAATGGGATAAGAGTTGGCTTACAATCGCCACTTCACACAATGAACATATAATTCATACATCATTCAGAATACACACATAGTCCGAGTACGGACGAAGCCAAAAGAAAAGAAGATAACCCAACTTCTAGATCCCCGATCGTCCCAACTGGGCTCCACTACTGATCAACATGAAACGAAACATAGCAACGACCAAGATCTTCGTTGAGCTCCCATCTAAGCTCGGTTGCAACACCTGCACTGGTATCATCGGCACCTGCAACTGTTGTGATAGTATCTGGTGAGTCACGAGGAATCAGCAATCTCAAAACCCGTGCGATCAAGACTATTTAAGCTTATGGGTAGGAAGTGGTAATGATGTGGAGTTGCAGCAAGCACTAAGCAATATGGTGGCTAACATACGCAAATAAGAGCGAGAAGAGAAGAAACGGAACGGTCGAGAAGCTAGAAGTGATCAAGAAGTGATCCTGAAACTGCTTACGCACAATCACAACACCAAGACCGTGTTCACTTCCCGGACTCCGCCAAAAAGAGACCGTCACGGCTACACACACGGTTGATGCGTTTTAATTAAGTCAAGTGCCAAGTTGTCTACAACCGGACGTTAACAAATTCCCATCTGCCACATAACCGCGGGCACGGCTTTCGAAAGATAATACCCTGCAGGGGTGTCCCAACTTAGCCCATCACAAGCTCTCACGGTCAACGAAAGATATTCCTTCTCCGAGGAAGACTTGATCAGTCTCGGAATGCCGGTTTACAAGACATTTCGACAATGGTAAAACAAGACCAGCAAAGCCGCCCAATGTGCCGACAAATTCCGATAGGAGCTGCACATATCTCATTCTCAGGGCACACCGAATAAGCTAAGCGTACAGGTACCAACATAACCCAAGTTGCCAAGGGACGGTCCCGCACGGTGCTCTAGTTTGGACCAACACTCAGAGGAGCACTGGACCGGGGGGGTAAAATAAAGATGACCCTTGAGTCTGCAGAACCCAAGGGAAAAAGCCTTAGGTGGCAAATGTTAAAACCAAGGTTGGGCCTTGCTGGAGGAGTTTTATTCAAAGCGAACTGTCAAGGGGGTCCCATAAATCACCCAACCGCGTAACGAACGCAAAATCAAGGAACATAACACCGGTATGACGGAAACTAGGGCAGCAAGAGTGGAACAAAACACCAGGCATAAGACCGGGCCTTCCACCCTTTACCAAGTATATAGATGCATTAATTAAATAAGAGATATTGTGATATCCCAACATAATTCTGTCCATCATGGAGCAATCTTCAACTTCACCTGCAACTAACAATGCTATAAGAGGGGCTGAGCAAAGCAGTAACATAGCCAAACAACGGTTTGCTAGGAAGGGTGAAAAAGTTAGAGGCTGACATGGCAATATGGGAGGCATGGTAAACAAGGGATAGGTAGCGCAGCATAGCGATAGAATGAACAACTAGCAAGCAAAGATAGAAGTGATATCGAGGGTAATGGTCATCTTGCCTGAAATCCCGCAAGGAAGAAGAACGAGTCCATGAAGAAGACAAACGGACATAGTCGAACGAATCCTCACAACTCCGGAACGAAACCGAAGCTAACGAGAGAAGAAAACCGGAAAGAAGCAAGCAACATGGTAAACACACAAGCATAACAAATGTCATGATGCACAAACAAGTATGATGCATGTCCAGTTTAATGAGGCATGGCATGAAAAAGTGCACAAACAATACTACAAATTAAGTGGAGCTCAATATGCAATGAGTTGAGTACCCAACAATATTAAATGTTATTAAACATGGCAAGGGGTGAAGCATAATTAAACTACCTATTTAGGCAAGTTTAAATGAGGCCGGAAACACAAACAATAATTCCGAAAAAATCCCCATGTTATTTAGCAATTTAATGCAACAACAATTTTAAACATTCTAAATGTTGTTATCATGTTGCAGATGACATATGCAAGTTTTATGTATTTTTTATGAAAATGTTGACATGAGCATTTTATGAAGCATTTGGTCACCATGGCGGAACGAAACGGGTGCCACGACAACAACAGCGGAAATGGTGCCAAGGCAACATTCCGATGATCCGACAACTCATTGAGATACTGGTGCAAAAGAGCAAGTGTGCGGATGTGCGGAACATGCAAAAGATGGTGGGGTGATCCCGATTACCAGGTTCCCATGGGTCGACGCATGGCAAAACGAGGAGGAATGTGCATGAAGCAAACGGGCACGGTGCAAACATACGGTTCATCTCAGACAACATGCATTCGTCCACGGGTGATCATTTCGGGGTTATACGTTCGAAGCGTGCATTTTCGGAGCGGTTCGGGTTCAGTACGATGTAGAGGAAGTAGTCGTTCATGGGTCATCGTGGGAAGTAGTTGTTCACGTGGCGACGGTAGTGGAAGTAGTCGTTCTCGTGACTGTAGTGAAACTTGACGCATCGCCGTGTGTAGTCGTACTCGGTGTCCTCGGGCCATCGTCTGTAGTCGTGGTACTTGGCGTGCATCAACTGTTGACCAACAGTGTATAGGAGGCAGAGAGGTCTCTTGCGGTCTTGACGTCAACAGAGCTAGGTAGCGGAGAGCATGCACAATAGGGCACGACACCAATGGGTCGGCCAAAGGAGGCAGAGACCATGGCACCATGGATGAGCTATGGCGGCGGATCCGGGTCGCAGGAGGGCGGATTCGGCGGGGCGCGACAAGCAGGGGCCTGATCCAGCGGGAGTCGGGATGAAGGCGAGCACCGGCGGCAGGGCTTGGCGGCGGGGCCGGCGCGAGGAGACGGGGCGGCGTCGGGCGCACAGGGCGAGGAGAAGCCGGGCCGACGGGAAGGTGTAGAGGCGAGGTGTGGGCGAGCAGGGCGCCTCGTCCTAGATGAAGCAGAGGACGCAGGGCGCTGGCAGCGAGTCAACGCTGCGGGCGTCCGGCAGCGGCGACGCTTGTCATTAGGAAGTGCGAGGAAGGCCGGGACGACGAGGTTGCAGGAGAGGTCCGGGTAGAGGTCCTGTGGTGCGGCGCAAGGAAGGAGAGGCCGGCGTGGTGCGGTTGGCCTGCTGGGCAGCGGAGGTCGCGGGCTTGCAGGAGCTTGAGGGACAGCGCGACGGAGGGTAACTCGCGGTGGTGGCGGCAAGGGGATCGGGATGAGGAGCTCCTCTCTTGAGCGGCGGCGCTGTGTGGGAACGAGGGAGAGAGAGAGATCGAGAGGAGGGAGTGGCGGCGCAAGGGAGGAGAGCAGGGTGCGGGCTAGGGTTAGAGCTAGTGGGGGCGCCGACTGGGCTTTGGGCTTAGGGGCTGGCTGGGTTGCAGGCTCTCTTCTCTCTCTCACTCTAAAGAAATTAAAAAAACAGAGATAAGAAATTAAATAAAGGGAGGTTAGGGGAAGAAGTTGGACACGCGGATAATTTCCCGGACTCACAAAAATGTGAGGAATTTGACAAAAATAGACTAAGGATTTTTTAGAGGAAGTAAAATCCACACCTGTTGGATTTAACTCGGACAAGTTTGAAATTTGAAACCCATTCAAATGAACTCCAAATGGGTTGAAATTATAAGGGGTGACCCTACACACCAGATGTGATTTATGGTTAGATTTTGAACATTTATGGAGAAGTAAAATTGCAACTCAATTTTACTAAAAGGATAAAAAGGAAGGATAGAAGGTTGAGTCGGATAAAAGAAGAGTTGAAGAATAATGCAAATGTGTTATGGGTGATTTCCAGTTAATGGAATATTTATTGTAGCTCCCTAATAATATTGGGAGTATATGTTATAAAGAGAAATCACCATTGTAAATATCCCACAATTTAAATGGACCGAGGATCCACACAATTTATTTAGAAGAGTTATAAAAATTAATGATATGATGGCATGATGACATGATGCAATGCAAGAGATGGATGATGAATGCACAAACAAAACAAATCACACGACAAAACTCGGAATATCTGGAAGTCTTCTGAAGCGTCGGTCTCGGGGCGTCACAACTCTCCTCCACTAACACAGGATCTCAACCCGAGATCCTAAGGATGGCACCGGAGAGAAATGGAAATGGAAGATGTAAAACAAAGTTGCTTCTTTGACGAACGAGTGAAACCACGAACCTTGAGAGATTGAACAAATTAAAAGAAAGAGTACAACAGAGATGAACGAGATTTCAAACAATCCGTTAGAAAAGTGGAACAAGGAATATTACGATAACTTGAAGGTTGCAAAGACATGAATCAAGAGTTTAATGGACAAGATAGAATTTGAAACCACTCCGGTTAAAACAAGATGAGAGAGGAAGAATCCGAGCAGCACTCTGCTTGAACATGGAAGGAATAGAACATGAACTTGAGAAGATGGGATGATACTTGATGAAATCAACAACACACTACCTCTGGAAATATTGAAAGAATGGCACAAGGGGTAAGAAGGATTTCAGACCGCAGTCCAGTTGAAAAGAGAGGCAAAACTTGATAAGATGAAAGAGCTTGAATGAGAACACAACGCTCTGGTTAAATGGATAAGAAAGAAACAAACATGATCTTGGCAAAACGAGATGATGGAACGAAGAGAGCAACATCACAATGCCTCCGGAAGAAATGAAAGAATGGAATGGAATGAACGGAGGGAAACAAGATCTGGAAAGAGCACGCTCACAAGAAATGCTAGAACGGAGTTGTTGGATTATCAACAACGAAAGGATAAGCTTGTTGTGGGCTTATGGAAAACGTCACAAAACTATGAGGTGAAATTCTGCCACTACAAAAACAAATAATATAATTGATAACACCGACGAGATGAAAAATTTCTTCCACCAAGATGATAGAGAGATAACTTGGAACTCCGGAAGAAAGATGAACAACAAGAAACCAAGAATTTATTCCTCCTGAACAAACTCCAAAGGAAGGGATTAATCACTTGGATGAAACAAGAATAAGAATTACGTTATGCGTATCCTTCACCAATTTAAATTGCTGACAAGCAACGTGTTTGGCATACTACTTATTCTCGTAGAAAGGATTAAGAGAGATATAGCGTAAACTTGAGAAGGTATTGATGGAACCACCGGTGGGATTTGGAAACAACGAATATTTGATATGATAACGAAGGAAGTGAAATCCTGAATGAAACATCGTAAGAATTGAGAATGAACGTAGCAAAGGCACGATTCACCAGGAAGAATTGGAAAACGAATGAAGATACTTGAGGGGATTTAGATACAAGAGAACGTAGAGATCATGAACTGATTAGAGGATATTTGAACGATACATCGGTAAGATTTGGAGAACGAGAGCTGAAGACTGGAATGAATAATTCTGAGATGGTGGGCTCCGGAGAATCAAACTGAAAAGACTCCTGAATTGCTCCGGATGGGTGAAAAGAATTCTCACAATCGAAAGCAATTATGAGAAGATGGCATAACGCTAGAACCATGAATCTTCAATAGAAGGGCCAAGATTTAGAGGAAACACTTCTTTGGTCTTCACATGCTGAGAATGATGACGAGAACCACCCAAATTGTTGAGGCACTTCGGAACAAACAAGAATAGAAATGATGAACCAACGATGAAACTATTTTGAAAGCAATCTTGGAGAAGGAATATGACTGATGAAAATTCATTCTTACGTCAAACTTTGAAATGAATTTGGGAATAGCTCCGAGAAAATTTAGAAGAGTCAGGTAAGATCCTGGGAAAAGACCTGTGGGTTAGGCCGACTAAAGAGAAAACACTGTTGAACGATTGCTTGAAAGGGGGGATTGCACCGGTTGAATTAAATGGCTTGACTAAGATAACAACCTCGAAATAACTTGAACGATGAATTGATAGAGAATGGAAACATGAATCTTCTGAGATAACTTCAACACTCCGGATATGAACTGGGAGAGGTGAATAAATAAGAGTGCCTTGGATAAGAAATTCACATGGGAAGATATGTGAAACAAAAGGAAGAGATATAATCAACACCAAAGCTTGAAATTAATCCACCAGAGAAGTAAAGAGAACGAAGAATAATAAACTTGTAGCTCCGTTAGTATCTTCTTGAGAATCATCGGATAAGAACATTAAAAGAAACGAATGAAGAGACTTCTCACAAATAAAAGGGATACATGATTAAAAAATCTGAGTCCTTGAAGAAAAAGGGAGGGAGGCCGGGAAAACAAAGGAAACTTGGGACGGATGAAACAAACACCGTTGAGAAAACTTAGAAATGATCTTGCGGATGGGGAGAATGATCGGATCCACTTGAAGAGAAGCACGCCGGTAGGAAAAGAATTGACATGACAATCTCGATGATCGAGAAGGATTAGTATTCACATAGAAATATGAGAACACCGTTTAGGAAAGGTATGGATTCAACACTTGACTTCGAAGCAACTCGAATAACACAAATAAAACAAAACAAAGGATTTGGCTTGCAGAATAAGCCGGAACAAACATATGATAGGGATTTCATCCGAAGTTTTCGTGGTGGGGCCCACACGGACTCGATCGTACAACACCATCATGTACAAGGCAGTGCACATGACATACAAAGCGTCCCCGAATCGGCATAGCCAAGGATTCTTTAAGACACAATGAGACCACTGTAAAAACGTCCGTGGATAGGCAGACCACTAGATGTCGAACCCCAATCTCGTATCATGCATCTATCGAAAAGATATTCTAGGAGCTACTTGAATTCCCACCTATAGAACTCCCAAAACTTTCTGGTTATGCAATCTGGTGTTGAGGATACAGGGGAAGTAATATATATATCTCACCCAAAACTAACAATCCCTAAATCCAAGTTGTATCCATCCGTCAACACATAACCAAGAAACCTTCGGAAATCGTGTACCTCAACCTTCGAAAAGCATCCGTTATACAAGCTATGGCAATACTCCCGAACTCCCCAGTACTGGGTGGCATCGAGGTTATCTCACCAACAACTGCATAAAAGAGATTTTCGATGTTGGCAAAACTCAGTTATTCCAGAACTGCAATGATAAAATTATGACGACAACACCTCGGTGCTCAACTCCTCGGGACACTGCCACAACCCCTAAATGACAGGAGGCACAAAGAACAATGTTCTCGTCATAAGAATATCGGAACGATCCCAAGATACCCGTGTGATCCTAAAAAAATTAGTGAAATTTGAGGAGAGGAAAGACAAAACATCTACGTCAAGAGGCCTCACCAGAGCGACGAAGGGACTGAGGAGTAAAAAGAATCCTACTCTCCGATTATATATAATCCTAAGACTCAAAACATTTTTGTGCTAGACTCAACAACGCCAGCGATTTGATCAAGCAGGGGGCTCCTAAGTCGGGGATGGATCTGATTACCAACTTGTAACACCCACGA
Organism: Triticum timopheevii; assembly: GCA_963921465.1. Taxonomy (NCBI): domain Eukaryota; kingdom Viridiplantae; phylum Streptophyta; class Magnoliopsida; order Poales; family Poaceae; genus Triticum; species Triticum timopheevii. Next base: position 238,935,098 of record OY997264.1, on the reverse strand, counting down.
TGCGGCTATATCTCCCATGTGTCGAAGCACGACTTAGAGGTATAACCGCATGGTGGTTTTGTCGCAAGAAGGGTCATCTTCACACAATCCCATGTAATGAACAAGAATGAGATAAAGAGTTGGCTTACAATCGCCACTTCACACAATGAACATATAATTCATACATCATTTAGAATACACACATAGTCCGACTACGAACGAAGCCAAAACAAAAGAAGATAACCCAACTGCTAGATCCCCGATCGTCCCAACTGGGCTCCACTACTGATCAACATGAAACGAAACATAGCAATGACCAAGATCTTCGTTGAGCTCCCATCTGAGCTCGGTTGCAACACCTGCACTGGTATCATCGGCACCTGCAACTGTTGTGATAGTATCTGGTGAGTCACGAGGACTCAGCAATCTCAAAACCCGTGAGATCAAGACTATTTAAGCTTATGGGTAGGAAGTGGTAATGATGTGGAGTTGCAACAAGCACTAAGCAATATGGTGGCTAACATATACAAATAAGAGCGAGAAGAGAAGCAACGGAACAGTCGAGAAGCTAGAAGTGATCAAGAAATGATCCTGAAACTGCTTACGCACAATCACAACACCAAGACCGTGTTCACTTCCCGGACTCCGCCGAAAAGAGACCGTCACGGCTACACACACGGTTGATGCATTTTAATTAAGTCAAGTGTCAAGTTCTCTACAACCGGACGTTAACAAATTTCCATCTGCCACATAACCACGGGCACGGCTATGGAAAGATAATACCCTGCAGGGGTGTCCCAACTTAGCCCATCACAAGCTCTCACGGTCAACGAAGGATATCCCTTCTCCCAGGAAGACCCGATCAGTCTCGGAATCCCGGTTTACAAGACATTTTGACAATGGTAAAACAAGACCAGCAAAGCCGCCCGATGTGCCGACAAATCCCGATAGGATCTGCACATATCTCGTTCTCAGGGAACACCAGATAAGCTAAGAGTACATGTACCAACATAACCAAAGTTGCCAAGGAACGGTCACGGTGCTCTAGTTTGGACCAACACTCAGAGGAGCACTGGCCCGGGGGGTAAAATAAAGATGACCCTTGAGTCTGCAGAACCCAAGGGAAAAAGGCTTAGGTGGCAAATGTTAAAACCAAGGTTGGGTCTTGCTGGAGGAGTTTTATTCAAAGCGAACTGTCAAGGGGGTCCCATAAATCACCCAACCGTGTAAGGAACACAAAATCAAGGAACATAACACTGGTATGACGGAAACTAGGGCGGCAAGAGTGGAACGAAACACCAGGCATAAGGCCGAGCCTTCCACCCTTTACCAAGTATATAGATGCATTAATTAAATAAGAGATATTGTGATATCCCAACATAATCCTGTCCATCATGGAGCAATCTTCAACTTCACCTGCAACTAAGAATGCTATACGAGGGGCTGACCAAAGCGGTAACATAGCCAAACTACGGTTTGCTAGAAAGGGTGAAAAAGTTAGAGGCTGGCATGGCAATATGGGAGGCATGGTGAACAAGGGATAGGTAGCGCAGCATAGCGATAGAATGAACAACTAGCAAGCAAAGATCAGAGTGATATCGAGGGTAATGGTCATTTTGCCTGAAATCCCGCAAGGAAGAAGAACGAGTCCGTGGAGAAGACAAACGGACGTAGTCAAACGAATCCTCACAACTCCGGAACGAAACCGAAGCTAACGAGAGAAGCAAACCAGAAATAAGCAAGCAACATGGTAAACGCACAAGCATAACCATGTTATGATGCACAAACAAGTATGATGCATGTACGGTTTAATGAGGCACGGCATGACAAAGTGCATAAACAATACTACAAATTAAGTGGAGCTCAATATGCAACGAGTTGCATATTGACAAAACACCACATCAATTATTTAGTTTCTCTCTCGGTTATGTACCCAACAATATTAAATGTTATTAAACATGGCAAGGGGTGAAGCATAATTAAACTACCTATTTAGGCAAGTTTAAATGAGGCCAGAAACACAAACAATAATTCCGAAAAAATCCCCATGTTATTTAGCAATTTAATGCAACAACAATTTTAAAACATTCTAAATGTTGTTATCATGATGCGGATGACATATGCAAGTTTTATGCATTGTTTATAAAAATGTTGACATGAGCATATTATGAAGCATTTGGTCACCATGGCGGAACAAAATGGGTGCCACGGCAACGACAGCGGAAATGGTGCCACGGCAACATTCCGATGATCCGACAACTCATTGAGATACCGGTGCAAAAGAGCAAGTGTGCGGATGTGCGGAACATGCAAAAGATGGTGGGGTGATCCCGGTTACCGGGTTCCCACGGGTCGACGCATGGCAAAACGAGGAGGAATGTGCATGAAGCAAACTGGCACGGTGCAAACATACGGTTCATCTCAGACAACATGCATTCTTCCACGGGTGATCATTTTGGGGTTATACCTTCGAAGCATGCATTTTCGGAGTGGTTCGGGTTCGGTACAATGTAGAGGAAGTAGTTGTTCACGTGGCGACGGTAGTGGAAGTAGTCGTTCTCGTGACGGTAGTGGAACTTGACGCATCGCCGTGTGTAGTCGTACTCGGTGTCCTCGGGGCATCGGCTGTAGTCGTGGTACTTGGCGTGCATCAACTATTGACCAAAAGTGTACAGGAGGCAGAGAGGTCTCTTGCGGTCTTGACATCAATAGAGCTAGGCAGCGGAGAGCACGCACAATAGGGCACGACAACAATGGGTCGGCCAAAGGAGGCAGAGACCATGGCGCCATGGATGAGCTGTGGTGGCGGATCCGGGTCACGGGAGGGCGGGTCTGGTGGGGCGCGACAAGCAAGGGCCTGATCCAGCCGGAGTCGGGACGAAGGCGAGCTCCGGCGGCAGGGCTTGGCGGCGGGGCCGGCGCGAGGAGACGGGGCGGCGTCGGGCGCACAGGGCAATGAGAAGTCGGGCCGACGGGAAGGTGCAGAGGCGAGGTGCAGGCGAGCAGGGCGCCTTGTCCTGGATGAAGCAGAGGACGCAGGGCGCTGGCGGCAAGTCAACGCCGCGGGGGTCCGGCAGCGGCGACGCTTGGCGTCAGGAAGTGCGAGGAAGGCCAGGACGGCGATGGTTCAGGAGAGGTCCGGGTAGAGGTCATGTGGTGCGGCGCAAGGAAGGAGAGGCCGGCGTGGTGCGGTTAGCCTGCTGGGCAGCGGAGGTCGCGGGCTTGCAGGAGCTTGAGGGACGGCGCGACGGAGGGTAACTCGCGGTGGTGGCGGCAAGGGGATCGGGACGAGGAGCTCCTCTCCTGAGCGGCGGCGTTGTGTGGGAATGAGGGAGAGGGAGAGATCGAGAGGAGGGAGTGGCGGCGCAAGGGAGGAGAGTAGGGTGCGGGCTAGGGTTAGAGCTGGTGGGGGCGCCGACTGGGCTTTGGGCTTAGGGGCAGGCTGGGCTGCAGGCTCTCTTCTCTCTCTCACTCTAAATAAAATAAAAAAACAGAGATAAGAAAGAAAAGAAAGGGAGGTTAGGGGAAGAAGTTGGACACGCGGATAATTTCCCGGACTCACAAAAATGTGAGGAATTTGCAAAAATAGACTAAGGATTTTTTTAGAGGACCTGTTGGATTTAACTCGGACAATTTTGAATTTTGAAACCCATTCGAATGAACTCCAAATGGGTTGAAATTATAAGGGGTGACCCTACACACCAGATGTGATTTATGGGCAGATTTGGAACATTTATGGAGAAGTAAAATTGCAACTCGATTTTACTGAAAGGTCAAAAAGGAAGGATAGAAGGTTGAGTCGGATAAAAGAAGAGTTGAAGAATAATGCAAATGTGTTATGGGTGATTTCCAGTTAATGGAATATTTACTATAGCTCCCTAATAATATTGGGAGTATATGTTCTAAAGAGAAATCACCATTGTGAATATCCCTCAATTTAAATGGACCGAGGATACAATTTATTTAGAAGAGTTATAAAAATTAATGATATGATGGCATGATGACATGATGCAATGCAAGAGATGGCATGATGAATGCACAAACAAAATAAATCACACGACAAAACTCGAAATATCTGGAAGTCTTCTAAAGCGTCGGTCTCGGGGCGTCACAGAACAGGAGCCCATGGATGAACAGTCGCAGGTGGAGGCTGGAGGAGGTCGATGGTGGATTAACAGTAGCCTGTGGAGGCTGGAGGAGGTCGATGGTGGAGATGAACAGTATCCCGTGGAGTCCCGTTTTTTGGTACGCCACACCCCTCCCGATGAACAGGACCCCCGTTTCGACCATAGCGCACCAACACAAGTCCATTTCCCCCATTTTGCGGTACGCGATAACCCTCCCGATCAACAGGACCCCGTTTCGACCGTAGGAGGTCCAACAGAAGCCCGTTTCCTCCGTTTTGCAGTATGCCGGACCCCTCCTGATGTATAGGATACCATTTTGACCGTGGTCGATCGAACACCAGGCCGTTTCCTCTGTTCTGCGGTACGCCAGGCCTCATTTCTATCGGTTGTTCTGTCCAAGTCGGTTGGCTCCCGATGAACAACACGCATTCCATTGCCTCCCGATGAACATGACGCATTCCATTGCCTCCCCACGAACATGACGAGGACGCAATTTGTCCGTTCCGACCCATCCATGTACACGAGCCCTGGCCCTACGTATGCACGAGTAGGCATTCGAGACCCCGCCCGTATGTATGTACGTGGCCATATTTACTTTCTTGCACCCTGGTCGCTGTACGTACGTGTACATTCTACGTGCGCGCCTCTATTACGACACGTGCGCGCCTCTACATTGACTAGTATGCTTCAACCATGTGGGTCCTGACTATCAGGTACTTCTTGCATGTGAAGATGTAGCTGGTCGGTTCCAGCAGTCACGGGGCGAATCATTTTTTTGCTCATAATATGGACGCACTTCCTTGTGTGCGAAGATATAGCTGGTAGGTCCCAGCAGTCAGGGGGGAAATGTTTTTTTTTGTGAAATACGGTGGCCCATCCGGTGGATCCCTGCTGTCAGATGGAGGAATCATTATTTTTCATGTAATAAGGAGGCACTTCTTTGCTGCGGCCGTGGACCCAATTGTCAGCCTCTCCATGTACAGTACTCTTCCGATGGAAGTCGGTCGTTGAGCACCAAGGCGGTGGACGACGGTGAGGCCTAGGAAGGGGACAACGCGGAGCCAGCGAAGACGCGGCAGTGGAGGCCCACGCGGAGAGGAGTACGAGGGTTCACTGGTTTGGCTGCGATGTGAGGCTGCCGTCGCCATAGAATAACATGGGGTGTGGGTGAGTGGATGGATGGCCTGGCCAGCGGTGGGAGTAGTAGGGGGCAGTGAGGCCTCCGCGGCAGCACAACTGGCCACAGGGGGGCAGGAGCAGGCGGCACGACTGGCGCTGTTTTAGGTGGCTGGAGCAAGAAGACCAGAGGTTGAAGAAGCACTACGGCTGTTGGCATCGTATGGTCACTGGAGCTAGAATCCTTCATATTGACTAAGTTGATAAAGCCCTTCGTCCCCGTCAACTTAATAGGCCCACAATTCAGCCTCCCACTATGCTGGGTCCCAGCTAGCAGGGAGAGTATTCATTTTTTTGTGCGTAATAAGGAGGCACTGATATGTCTCCAACGTATCTATAATTTTTTATTGTTCCATGCTATTATATTACCCCTTTTGGATGTTTATGGGCTTTATTTTACATATTTATATCATTTTTGGGACTAACCTACTAACCGGAGGCTCCGCCCGTATTGCTGTTTTTTTTTGCCTATTTCAGTATTTCGAAGAAAAGGAATATCAAACAGAGTCCAAACGGAATGAAACCTTCGGGAGCGTGATTTTTGGAACGAACGTGATCCAGAGGACTTGGAGTGCAAGTCAAGAAGCAATCGAGGTGGCCAGGAGATAGGAGGGCGCGCCCACCCCTCCTAGGCGCGCCCCCTGTCTCCTGGGCCCCACGAGCAGCCACCGACGTACTTCTTCCTCCTATATATACCGACGTAACCCGAAAACATCCAGGGAGCCAACGAAAAACAATTTCCACCACCATAACCTTCTGTATCCGCGACATCCCATCTTGGAGCCTTCGTCGGCGCTCCGTCGGATTGGGAATCGGCCACGGAGGGCTTCTACATCAACACCATAGCCCCTCCGATGAGTTGTGAGTAGTTTACCACAGACCGTCGGGTCCATAGTTATTAGCTAGATGGCTTCTTCTCTATTTTTGGATCTCAATACAATGTTCTCCCCCTCTCTTGTGGAGATCTATTCGATGTAAACTCTTTTTGTGGTGTGTTTGTCGAGATCCGATGAATTGTGGGTTTATGATCAAGTTTATCTATGAGAAATATTTGAATCTTCACTGAATTCTTTTATGTATGATTGAGTTATCTTTGCGAGTCTCTTCGAACTATCAGTTTGGGTTGGTCTACTAGATTGATCTTTCTTGCCATGGGAGAAGTGCTTAGCTTTGGGTTCAATCTTGCGGTGTCCTTACCCAGTGACAGAAAGGGTTGCAAGGCACGTATTGTATTGTTGCCATCGAGGATAAAAAGATGGGGTTTATATCATATTGCTTGAGTTTATCCCTCTACATCATGTCATCTTTCTTAATGCATTACTCTGTTCTTATGAACTTAATACTCTAGATGCATGCTGGATAGTGGTCGATGTGTGGAGTAATAGTAGTAGATGCAGGCAGGAGTCGGTCTACTTGTTGCGGACGTGATTCCTATATACATGATCATGCCTAGATAATCTCATAATTATTTGCTTTCTATCAATTGCTCGACACTAATTTGTTCACCCACCGTAATACTTATGCTATCTTGAGAGAAGCCACTAGTGAAACCTATGGCCCCCGGGTCTATCTTTTATCTTATAAGCTTTCAATATACTTTTATTTGCATCTTTACTTTTTGCATCTATATATAAAATACCAAAAATATATTTATCTTATCATACTATCTCTATCAGATCTCACTTTCGCAAGTGGCCGTGAAGGGATTGACAACCCCTTTATTGCATTGGTTGCGAGTTCTTTGTTTGTTTGTGTAGATGTGTGGGACTTTTGAGGAGCCTCCTACTAGATTGATACCTTGGTTCTCAAAAACTGAGGGAAATACTTACGCTACTATTGCTGCATCACCCTTTCCTCTTCAAGGAAAACCAACGCAAGCTCAAGGCATAGCAGGCACTTCCTTACGTGTGAAGATATAGCTGGTGGGTCTGAGCTGTCAGCGGAGAGAACGTTTTTCGCAAAATACAGAGGCCCTTTCGATGGGTCCTAGATGTCAGGTGGAGGAATCATTATTCTGCGCGTAATAAGGAGGCATTTCCTTGCGTGCGGCCGTGGACCCAGCTATCAGCCTCTCCACGTACAGTCCACTTCAGATGCATGTCGATCATTGACCACATCGCGTCGAGAGCACCAAGGCGATGGACGACGGCGAGGCCTAGGAAGGGAAAGACACGGAGCCAGGGAAGACTCGGCAGTTGTTTCCCACGCGGAGGGGAGTACGACTATACGAGGGTTTACTGGTTCGTCTACCGTTGCTTGAGAATAACAGCATGTGTGGGTGAGTAGAGGGCTGGCTAGGCCAGCAATGGGAGTACGGTGGGGTGGTGAGGCCTGCGCGGTAGCACAGCCGGCCGCGGGAGGAGGGAGCAGGCAGTCCCGCCGACGCTTGTTTGAGCGGCTGGAGCAGGAAGAGCAGAGATTGAAGAAGCACGACAGCCGTTGGATGGACATCCAACAGTCACTGCTTGTGCGTCAACCTTTTTTAGGAAAGCCTCAAATCTGCGGAAAACAGCATACATCCCATCTGCCATAATTTCTAATAATTTACAGCCCATTTGCTAATTCTTAAGGTTTTTTTGGATCCCATACTCTTTTTGTTAGCATTATAGCCCATATTGTGGCCACGGTTAAAAAACTATACGAAATTTTGCATATTTCGGTGCGGTCCGTACTATTTTTAATCCTGAAATTTCGAGTCACATTCAAACTGATTTTAAGAATAAATGTATATCAATATAAAATCCAACAAATTGTCCACACATAAAAATCAATTCAATTTAAAATCTTGAAATGAAAAAAAAATGAAATTTGAAACTAATTGCCAATTTGATGTGTTTTAAAAATGTATAGCCCATTTCTCATTACTGATAGGCCATTTTCTCGGCCAGCCGAATGAAGCTCTCCTCGTCTTGAAAGATTTGCAACCCAATAGGCCTGACGAAGCGACTTACTTGACAAATCACAAAAAAAAACGGGCTAGCCATTTTCAGAAAGAAAAAAACTACTGGGCTGGTCTATGGTAGACATAAAGAAAAGGTTGTCTAGACAGGCCAGAGTGCCCCGCACAGCCCAGTTGACACCCTGCTTCTGTCACAAAAAATTAGATAAATGCCACTCCAATTATGGTGATTCATAAAAATGCCACTGCAATTTTCAAATTTTGAAAAATGGCACTGCAATTTTTGCAAACTTTGAAAAACGCCACTGCAATTTGCAAACTTGTAAAAACGCCACTCCAGACTTCGAAAAATGCCACTGGAAATGGAATGAAATGTCATTTTTTCAAAGTTTGAAATTGCAGTGGCATTTCTCGGAATCACCAGATTTGGAGTGGCATTTATCAAATTAACCCAATACAAAAGTAACTAGGCGAGCTGCTGGGTCCCTGGTGTAAGCCGCTCATTGTGCAGTTCTCTCGTTTATTGACTACGTTGACAATGGCATGGGATCCATATGTCAGAAATCCATTAGGAGGAGCCATTTTTTATTGGCTTGAAATAAGGAGGCACTTGCTTGCGTACTGCCATAACCATGGTGGGTCCCTACTATCATCCTCTCCACGTACAATCATCTCCTGATTGTGTACACGTCAACCTGGTAGGCCCACAAGTCAGCCTCTAAACCCGTGGCAGACAAATACAGCCCATTTAAAAAAATAACAGCCCATTCCATACGTTCAAACGGAAAGTTCAACATTCGGAGCAAAGTAACAGGTCTGATCCAGATATAGAGTACTAAACTTCCATGTTGACAACCATCATAGCCAAGTTAACTATCTACTCCCACTAATACTCTAATAGCATACAAGTACTAACTTACTCTTAGCTAACTAGACGATGCCGGCCGCCATCTGCGGTACACGCTAAACACCAGCACCGGCGTCCTCCACCTTGCCTCGGACTTGCCAGAGGTGCGATAGGGCGCGTTGCTCGCGTACATTGGCCCTTTCCATGCCGGCGTGGTCCATCGTAGCTTCGGCTTCCAAGTGGGAAACCCACTTGACGAGCTGGTAGTAAAATTCGGCGTGGCGAACGTGTGCGTGCCCGACAGCCTCCAAGCCTATTTGCCAAGTGACAGCCTCCACGTAGTAGGCCCTGTTGCGGGTGCTCTGCTCGCGACTCAGAGTGTCGGTGCGCTGCTGCTCCATGTCCCGCTGGCAGCACAAATCGGTGATACACTGCTCCTCCACCAGGCGGTCGTGCTCCAACAACTCCTCATACTCCGCATTGCCATCTAAAGACCGATAGAATGCCTCCTCCCTCTGTCTGCCTTCCGGGGAAAAACCGAACACTAGTTCCGGCGGTGACCGCCTCCGACGTCGCCTATCGCGGACGGGCGGGGGCATGGAGGATGTGGCGAGAGCGAGGATAAGTGGCGAGCGACATCGGGCCAGTGGGGGATTATGAGGATAGGGCGAGTTGGGTGATGGTGCCACTGGAGAAGGCCGAGAAATAGTAATTATAGGCGGAAGGGGACGAGGATCCCCTGTCGTGGCCTAGCCTACCTTTGAGTCACTGACACATGGGTCCCATAGAGCATGGGGCGCACCTGTCAGTGACTCAATGGCAGGGTATGGCAGGATTACAAAGTCAGAGGATCCACGTCTAGCGGAAGGTAGGCAAACCGGCGTGTCATGAGAAACATGATGGGCATCGCGGTCAACGGAATTCAATGCATAAACAAGTTGGTGAGATTTTTGAATTAAGCCATGCAAACCGGAAAGGAGGTAGTACGTGCGTGATCCGCTATTTATTCGTGTAGGATCGAGTAGGTTGTTTTTCGAATTGAGCCCTACAAACCGGAAAGGAAGTATACGTGTGTGATCCGCTATTTATCCGTGTAGGATCGAGTAGGTCGGATAGTGTACGTGTAGGATCGAGTAGGTCGGATGGTGTACGTGTACGATCGCATGAGCTGGTGAACGTTCGCTGGGAGATAAGGCATTTGCAAACATTTTTGCTGGCAGTTTCCTCATATTCGCATGGCATTTTCTTCAGATCAGCTTGTCAGTTTCTTCAGAGGTAGGCATTTTTATTCAAAAAACTGCCACTTCGAATCTTGTGTCGCAACTAAAACTACCAGGAGCACATTAGTAGGCTAGCTAGTGATCGATCAGTAACTTCTAAACACTGAGCGAACAGAAATGAGGAACTGTTAGTAACTTGTTAACACTGAGAACACAGAAATAAGGATCGTGCTGTGCACAGCAATAAGAGTCGATCCGTTCGAAATGTTCACACGAGACTCACAGGCCTGGCATTGTAATATGTTCTCATTAGTAGCCCAAATTCAAAACCAACTAGTACAATTCCCATACATAAGATCAACATGTTAATGCATCTCAATGATTCATAGATCATATACAAATATGTAGCTCCAAAAGCAAAGATCTAGAAAAAACATATGTTCTTCCTACTAACATGGATGCTTCTCTTCGCCAACATTCAGTACAGAGTGAAAGACAAATTTGTTTGTGAAGTCTACGATTCCTCTTGCAAACGTAAGTGGTTTCACCAACAGCTGGAACCATGAGAGTGAACCACACATGATGGAGGAACATCCACTGCAATATGATTTGGTCTTCTCTCGATCACACGGCAAGACTATTTTTGGAATACAAACTTTAACTTAGGAAAAACCGATTCCCATTGTATAATCAGACCAAAGCAATGAAGCACCTAGTGTTGGCCAATAGATAGTACAGTACTACTTTTCTGCAGTCCATGAAGTGACTATCCAATCTTTCTGTGTTTATTTTCAAATGGCACTGCATGTAGTGACTATACTATTCTCTTGTGCAGTTCAACCAAAATTGCAATCACTTTGTTTGTTTGCCAAATAGCAACGGGCAGACATCTCTATCTGCACAAATATCAAGGAGCTAGTAAACATATACCCCACCTTGTATTTTTTGTTTAAACACGTCTCTTCCGCTTAGCATCTATCATGTTTTGCACTGGACAATTTTGATACAGTTATGTTTTGCCCTAGACAATTTCACATTGAATTGATTTGCTGGTTTAGAGTAGAAATATAGCGCCTATTCTTCATCAGGCCAAGGATATCCATGTTCGCGGTGATGGAAGAGGTGAAATCGATACAACCAAAATTGAGCATCCAATCATTGAATCATGTCCTGCACCTCCAATGTAGGTCCACCCTGCCAATAAATTCACATGCAAACCACTAGTATTACTATCTAATGACAGTACAAAAAGAGTAGCAAGATAGTAGCAAACCATGTACCTTCGTAATGAACAGCTCATAGTGCCACCAATTGGATATAAAGGTTTGGAAGAAAACATGCTCCTAATGTTTAACCATTTGGACTTTTTGTGCAGTTCCACTAAAATCGAGCATCCCTGTTTGCATAGATATTGAAAGTGAGATTACTATAAAAGTGTCACTAGTTGAAGCATAGACTCGCAGATATAAGCATTCCAGTTTCTTATGGGAAAAGGTAGCAAGACTGTTTCTAACCACCTGTTTGAAGGAATAAATAAGGCAACAGGGGCTGATGTCAGGAAGGCATACATAGTTTTTTCTGAAAAATTGACCCATTCCTGACCTTTCCTCTTTTTTAAGCATATTTTGTGCAGTTCAACTAAAATAAAATGCCATCACCGCCTTGACAATTCAGTGACACTGTACAAAAGGAAATGACTTAACATTACATCATGATGTCAGGTATGTAGTCGACAGGCATTAGAGACAAACATACAGACCTCCTCCAATAACATAATGAACATTAATTTTAACAAAGGTGTGACTAGCTTTACCGGGATAATTTGAGTGAACTCTACACCCTCTGTTCCTTAATATAAGATGTTTTCGCAGTTCAATTTAAAGTACCCAAAAGTCTAGTATTTAGAAAAACAGGTAGTAGTTTTCTTGAGCACATATCTGGGAAAGCTTGCTACACTTTATATATGTCCATACGCTAATGCAGCACCATTCGAATAGTACAAATATACACTAATCCAGTGGCTAGTGCAACAGTAGAGTAGTTATTTTATTACAGGGTACAGTATAATGGTTTTACTGAACAGATTTCCATAAGCTCTAGCACTGGAAGATTTCTATAAGAATTAATAATACAGAATGTAAAGGTAACAAGTTTTAGCATTGGTAAACTAACTGTGCAAGAGCATTAAACCAAATAGAAAAGTCTAAAGGTAACAATCATTGTTAACTAATGATAGTATAAAAAATTGCAAACCATGTACCTTCAAGGTAAATATCATTTCGAACTCGAGGGGACCTCAAAATTGCTATCCCAATCTTGATAATCGGTCAAACACAAAAACTTGATCGAACGAATCAAGAGAACAGCCAGAGGAGGAGGTGCCCACTCTTGACCTTTCCTCTTGACATTGTACAAAAAAAATTGACTTATCTCATGAAAGTGAGGTATGTGATGTATAAGCATTAAGAGTGCAAAAATCTGAAGGTAGTAACAAGATTCATCATTGGTATACTGGCTGTGCAACAACATTAGAATACCTTAGCTGAAAAGTCTTTAATACATCCACAATCAACAGCTAACCCTGAAATAATCCAGTGACATTAAATGACATTGCTTAAATTTATCGGTGGCATTAGACTGAGTGTGGCATTAGTTAATGTGGCATCACTTTAGCAGTAGAATTTCTTAACTTGACAGCTGGTGTTATACTAACAGCAAAAAAAGAGGCAATAAGAGCATGGGAGGCCCATTCGGACAGTGGGCGCACCAGTACGATGTACCTCCACGGACGCATAGAGTGGTGAGGGAGGTATGGTTGCCCGGAGCAACAAATATCCAGGCAGCATATGTGGATTACGTCCCATTTTTGTTCTCTTTAGCCATCTTTTTCCTATGTGAGGAGAACAAACCGATCGACCTGGTCATTCTCTATTGCGTTGTCATGCCTTTCTACCCTTCTTCAACCAAGAGACACGAGACTCGTTCCTTAGCTACTGATTTTCCCCTTTTCAACCTAGATGCGGGTTCGATGCCTACTCTCTTGGACAGTACAGTATCCCTTCCTTTCCTTATTCAACCCAGACATGGATTAGTCTGCATGAAGTAGGGTTTCCTTTAATAATGCAAATTAAGGTTTTCATCTGCGTGACCAGCAGAGTAGAGGATCGCAAATAGGGAAGATGGTGGAGTGGAAAAAGATCCACATGCAGCGACATGGCAGATGGGGCAATAGAACAAGGGTATGGTTCGAAAAGAGGTAGCATACGTGAGGGTCGGCGGGAAGTGGATTCGCTCATGGTCGTCGTCCTCCGCACACACTACGGCAGCGAGCTTGGGGACGGAGGCCATCCCGTGCGGGCGCTAGCTCTGAGAGGATGTCCTTGTTGTCAGTGACCTCGCTCACCGACGATGAGTGTGTCAACTATGCACGTCCTTTCCTTCCCCGGCGGATCTATGACCATCGGTGAGGAGGGAGAGAGAGGCTGTCTTTTTAGATCTGGAGAGAGGGTGATAGTGTGAGAAGCAAGTGGGCAGCCCTTAGCAAGAAAGCGCTGAAGCTCCAGCCTATATATCTTTTATATACTACTAGTTCTAGAGGTGGAGTAGTGGTAGAGTAGTTTATATTTTCTCTGCATACAGTACCAGTTAGTCGTGCTTCAAAACTGAACCGCACGCCATTAAAAAATAAAATTGAGAAATAATGCGGCACTTCGGGCCAATGCGTCCAGATCAAATTTTGCTCGAGAAATGACGCACCATGTTTCGTTGACATGTTGTCCCGTTCCAACATGTCAATGAGATGACGGTGAGTCCTTTTGTACAATTTTCGAATGGACGTCTATGTAGGCCGGGGCGCCTGTTCGTGTACCGTGGCAACCGTCCACCTCCTCTTTGCCGTCGACTCTTGATTGGAATTGCTGTCGCACGCTCTTCCTCCTTCCTCCATTTGCCTTCAACCTTCCTTCTACCATTGTTCGGTCGTCTTCTCCATGGAGGGAACAAGCCAGAAATGACGTCGTTATTCTTGCCCTGATCTGAAAGATGACGTGGTGGAGGAACTCATTGATCGGTGCGACGTCATCACCTCGGCTAGCATGGCAGGTTCGTTCAAGACCATTCTCGACTCAACTCATAACATCATTACAAGGAACCCAAGGGTCCAGCAACGGTTTGATCTCCCTTATCTTCTTTGCTATAAGCATGTTCGCATGGGCGTGGATGATGGAGGCCTCGCCTTCTGCAAGTTGATACGGCTTGATAATAATACGTGTGATGTCAAGATGCCATCGCTTAAGGGTAAGGCCCGGGCTGGCGCAAATGGAGATTGGGTTGTTTATATTGGGTACAATTGCGAGTGGGAACTTGTGAATGTGTATATTCGTCAGCGGATTCCACTTCCAAAAATCTCAGAGTGCCCTGAGGTTGAGCACACAGATGATCTACATACGTTCAAATATGATCATGGTGGCAGTCGTCTATGGAAGATAGCAATTTGTCAAGTTCCCAACCGCTCTTGGGATTACAACAACTATGAAGTTGCTGCTATGTTTGACAAGCTTGTTGACGTCATTACTACTTCCACGGCTCGTCCACGGATATTGCTCAAAAATCAATTTTTGTACATGAACGAGTACTGTGATGCAATTGGATACGAGTGTCTTGTGTTTGCTACCACCACTCATGGCACTATTTTTGCATGGCATCCCTCGTGGTTTCGGTATGTCTGTCTTCCACCGTAATTATAATTGTTTATTCCACAAGCGGGTTAGTAAGTTTCCCTTTACTATTAGCCTTCTTGAGTTTCCAAGGTCCTGTGAACATTCCACCACCTATACTTGAAAACATTTATAACCAAGGGGGAGATGACGATGGTGATGATCACGAGCATGAGGACGAGCAGAACTTATATACTCAGTGGCGCCTAGCAACTAATTCTGATGGATAACCTCTTCTTGTCTATATATAGTGCACTGAGATTGTTACTATTGAGGGAGCACGTGTTGTCTCCCATGGTCGCCCTCTCCGGACCTATTCCAACACCCGTTGCAGGGTATTCGGGATGGATACTAGTGTGCCAGCGCCAACACCTTCTCCCTAGTGACCAAACTATCCAATGATGGTGAAAGGCGATTCAGCTTCTGTTGACACAACGTTACTATCATTTATGAGAAGCAGTTGTATCTATACCTCGGACATTGCGGTGGTTCCCTACCCTGGTCCTGATATATGTCGCTTCAGCCTGGATGACCAGTCCTGCGTTGCTCTCGATATTGACAATAGCTGGCCCTTCCCAGAGCACCTATGGTTCAAAGAAAGTGTTTCCAACGCCGAGGATTGGTTGGGATGAAGTTCATTTCATTGCTTGTTATTTGTTGTGTGATGAAAACTTTAGTATTTGTAGAATGTTTTGTTAGAAATAATCTAGAATCCAACATGTATCCTCGTTGTCGTTCTGCATTGATGACTTGTTGTATCTAATGAATGGTACATTTGCAAATGCATGTCATAAACTCAATTTATGAATGGTTTCCGAGTCACTTCTTGGAGTGTGAGTACTGTAGTAGTATAGCCAGCATCCGGTTAGTATATGAAGTTGCCACATCACATAGAGCCAACCTAATATTGGAGTATGCTATCCCTCCACTAGCGCGCCGCTTCAAATGGTGGACTAAGTGAGAGGTCGCGTCACCTTGTGTCTAGATCTGAGATGCCACGTGTACAAGATAAATGACAACAAGTTCGACCACCGTGATGCTAGGTGCGAGCCGAGGAACAGTGTTGGAGAGACCCCACTCGTAATTTTCCTACATTGATCATTTGATTAATAAAATAGAATGCTATAGGATTTTTTTTCCTATGTAATCATGTTTTAATTGGCAATCTAGCATCCACTCCAACTTTTGTTTCACTTCCTTTGTTCCTACGAAGAGAGTACTTGCTCTAAATGATGTGCCGCTACAAGAGCCGCCTATATTAATTAACCATGCTCTAAAAAGGTGGACCAGCTTAGGCTATAGTAGTACTATACTAGGTTAGTAGGTGACCTTGCGCTTGGCTCTTCTCCTCTTCCGGAAGTCGAACAATAATGATGGTACTAAATAAGTACTTCTGGCAATCTGACACCAAATGAACTGTTGCATGTCCACCGCTTGTAAGCAAATGTTTCTCCTCGTGTTGCGAGCCACCGCGTATGCGTTGGCGAGGGTGAAGGCGTAGTAAGCAAGCTTCTCGTCGAGTTGATGGGACACATCAAAGTTATTTAGTACTCTCTTCAAAAAGGGCCGACCATGTCCATGGCTACCATCCCGTGCTCTGTCATTGAGTGTGTGCACTATTCATGTGGCATCGAGGAGAAAAAATATTGCATAGTACTAGGTGCCATCGAAGTGCATGACTCACTTACGCACTGCATATCTCCATTTTCTTGCATGACACGTCCACCTTGATGCTAGATGTCCCGCGTGTCGGCAAAAGGATGAACAAAGCTCATGTCTTAAACGAAAGAGTGGAAGAACATAGATTCCCGACGACCGAGAAGGAGCAACAAACCTCACGGTGGAGCGGCTGCACTCATAATATTTTATATTATTCAGTGATATAAAATCAACCAAATATCTCCACGTTCCTATACCATTCTATAGTATGAGAATAACTTTGAACGCAAGCCATTGATTCACTCTATCCAATGGTCATAGTTGGAAAATCCAAACAAAACCAAGCATTGGATCAACTCTTTTCGCACTCATATTGTTGCCGCCTGCCCACCTAGCGCACCTATATATCTGCTCATGTGTGATGACCACAGGAGCTATGCACTCAGATTGTATGTTAAATAAATAAAGGCTGATAACTAATGCGGCACCTCGGGCCAACGCGGCCAGATCAAATTTTGCACGAGAAATTGTACACCATGTTTCGTTGACATGTGATCCCGTTCCAACATGTCAGTGAGACGACGACGAGTCCTTTTGTACAATTTCCTAACGGACGTCTATGTAGGCCGGGGCGCCTCTTTGTGTACCGTGGCAACCGTCCACCGCCTCTTCGCCTTTCCCTCTCAATTTGGAACTGTTGTGGCATGCTCTTCCTCCCTCCTCCATTTGCCTTCACCCTTCCTTCTGCCATTGTTCGATCGTCTTCTCCATGGAGGGAACAGGCTAGAAACGACCTCGTTATTCTTGCCCCGATCTGAAAGATGATGTGGTGGAGGGACTCATTGATCGGTGCGACATCATCACCTCGGCTAGCATGGCAGGTTCGTTCAAGATGATTCTCGACTCAATTAGTAACATCATTACAAGGAACCCAAGGGTCTAGGAGCGGTTTGATCTCCCATATCTTCTTCGTCGTGACCCTGCTGATCGGTGCGTGGATGACGGAGGCCTCGCCTTGTGCAAGTTGATGCCGCTTGATAATGATACGTGTGATGTTAAGATGCCATCGCTTGAGGGTAAGGCTTGGGCAGACGCAAATGGAGATTGGGTTGTTTATATTGGGTCCAACTGCGAGTGGGAACTTGTGAGTGTGTACACTCGTCATCGGGTTCCACTTCCAAAAATCTCAGACTGCCCAGACGTTGACACACCGGTATTCTACGCACGTTCAAATATGATCATGGTGACTGTCGTCTATGGAAGATAGCAATTTTTCGAGTTCCCAACCGCTCTTGGCATTACACAAACTATGGAGTTGTTGCTATCTCCTACAAGCTTGTTGCCTTCCTTCATGGTTCGACTGGATGGATATTGCTCAAAAATCAGTTTATATACACAGATGTGTACTGTGATGCAATTCATACGAGGGTCTTGTGTTTGCTGCCACCACTCGTGGCACTGTTTTTGCATGGAATCCTTATGCTTTCGGTACGTTTGTCTCCCATCGTAATTATAATTGTTTCATCCACATGCATGCGGGTTAGCTAGTTTCCCTTTACTAATTAACCTCCTTGTGTTTCTAAGATCCTGTGAACATTTCACCACCTATACTTGAAAAGTTTTACAACCATGGGCGAGATGATGATGATGATGATCACGAGCATGAGGACCCATATACTCAGTGGTGCCTGGCAACTTATTTTGATGGATCGCCTCTTCTTGTCTGTGTACAAGGCACTGCTGATGATACTAAGGAAGCAGGTGTTGTCTTGCATGGTCGCACTCTCCGGACCTATTCCAACATCCGTTGCAGGGTATTTGGGATGGATACTAGTGTGCTAGCGCCAGCACCTTCTCACTGGTTCAGTATTGATAGTCTTGAAGGAAACTCGCTCTTCCTTGGACAAAACTATCCAATGATGGTGAAAGGCAATCCAGCTGTTGTTGACACAACATTACTACCATTTATGAGAAGCAACTGTATCTATACCTCGGACATTGATCTGCTTCCCTATTGTGGCATTCACAATATGCATCCTGACATAGGCCGCTTCAGCCTAGATGATCAGTCCTACGTTGGTCTCGAGATTGACAGTAGCTGGCCCTTCCCATAGAATCACTTCTGGTTCAAAGCACGCGTTTCCAACGCCGACGAGTGGTTGAGCTGAAGTTCATTTCATTGCTTGTTATTTGTTGTGTGATGAAATATTTAGTATTTATAATGTATCCGCCTTGTCGTTGTGGGTTGATGACCTGTTGTATGTAATAAAATGATATGCATGTGATAAACTTACTAAATTTATGAGTGGATTTTGAGTCGCTTCTCTGAGTGGGTGCTGCGACAAGGCAAAAAAATGTTTTTCTGAATACATAATTGTGCGTGCATTGCAACAGGTTATCGGATGAGGCCAATCAACAATAGTACACTATTTGTACTAGCTTCAAATGCTTCGCGCGTCAGGAGGGTGTTTTTACTGTAGCTATGAATCCCATCATCCTAGGTTCTCGGATGAGTCCAGTAGCAATTGCATTCTGATGTTTGGGTTCAAACTTTCAAAACTACTACACTATCTCTACGTCTACATATACAAAATACAACAAGTTTTAAACTTGAGACCAGCCACCCACCCTCACAAAAAACTCTTTTTAACCTAGCATAGACTCTAAGAAATTTGGCCATAGTGTGAGGTGGGCCATATGTTAATGTGTTCGCTGTACGTAACCAGCACCTCGAATCCTCGATACTATATAGGAGTAGTAGGGTGGCATGGGCCAGAACAAGCATTCACGTCCAGGAGTACGGCACACGCCACCAGCACGACTTCCATGTGACACCATATTTCTTGGAGTCCGTGCTACAACTATCTCTTCAACCTCGTCGTTTCTCTAACTCAGACATTGTGCGGCGGGCGAGGTGGGGGTTTGCCGATAGTCAGTTTCCTCAACTGCGGTCCCACTTGTAAGGCCAACTCCAATGCACGACCCCAATCAGACCACCGTTTTGCCCGGATTCTGTCCGTTTGGGTAGGGCAATGGGTTCGTGTCCGGGCCATTTCTCGGATGCAGTGGCCGTGCGCCCAACGCGCGTGCACATCCCGGCCGCGTACATTTTTATTTGCAAACACATATCTTTTTTTCATCATTTATTTTTGGTACATGGAAATACATCACCAAAATTTGACTAGAAAAGCAAGACCAAAGAAAACAAGAACCACAAGAATACATTTTAGAAGATATCCAACTTCCAAAACTGCTCCTGTAAGTTGGATTAGTGCCTTCTTGATGCATTCATTGTTGATCTGCGGAGGATCGATCTTGCGTGCTTCTTTCTTCTTCGAGTGTAAAGAAGTAGACATTGCTTCCTTGCATCTAGTCTCATGTCTAGCCTCTATTCTATCAACAAGTGCATTAGTCTCATCTCCAGCCTCTATGCTAGCTAAAAGTGCTAGAACATCTACTAAATTGTGCTCTATCAATATATCGATGTACTCTTCTTCCCAATACCAAAACTTGCATCCATTCTACAAAATAAAATTTTAAGTTAGCACAGCTAGTCTAATCCGAGAGCACAACCGAAGATTTGGTTGAGTTCTTCCTCCTTTTGCCGACACGTGGGACATCCAGCATCCAGGTCATGTCACGCAAGAAAATGGATTGGTAGTTGAAGCCACGTGATGTGCATCTTGGGTTAAACTGTAAACAGAATCTTACTACTCTTGAGTAACTCCAAAAGCGGCCACAAAGATCTTTATTGGATTTGTTTTTCATCACCAGCACGTCGAGGTGAAAGATGTGCAGGTTCAGTGGGTCCTCTTGCATTTTCACTAACATGTGGGACCTCATATGAGCAAACAGACGATGGGCTCCACGTGTCTGCTGGCTGGCTGTGAAGAGAGATAGAGGAGGGCTGAGCACGGACTCCGGGAAATTTGTTCTACGTAACCAACACCTCGATATAGGCTTGATATAGTGGGGTGGCATGGGCCATAACTAGCATTCACGTCTAGCTGTACGGCACACGCCACCCACACGAGTCCCATCTGACACCAATTTTCTTAGAGTCCATGCTACAGCCATCTCTTCTCCCTCCTGTTTTGTCAGCCATCGCATGGTGGGCGGGGTGGGGGTTTGCCGATAGTCGGTTTTCTCAACTGCGGTCCCACTTGGAAGTGAAAATGCAACACAACACGCATTCCCCCTTGAGCGGCATGCTGGACCAACCGTGTGGGGGTGTGACCCGAACACGACAGGCTTTTCCTTTTGAACTTGTAACTTGTAAAATTTGGTTCTACTCCATGGCGCGACAGATAGATAGAAATAACGATTTTCCCTAGAGTAATGAGAAGTTTGGTTTTGGCGCGGTTCATGCATGGAGTACATACAAAAATTATGAAGTTGATGTGGAAGGTAAGATAATTACTAGTAGTAACATATACTACTACATGGATTTGACAGAAAGATAAAGATACATATGGATCCATCAACGACATCCTCACGCCCTAGTGCGCCGGGTCACCAACCGACGTGTGAGGAGCAGCGGTGTTGGCGGCGAGCTCAACGTGCTTCTGAACAATGTTGTCCAAGGTTGCCCTGCGGTCCAAGAAGGCCAGTGTCCTATCGTCCTCCTCTTGCATGTAGTAGTCCTTGTGGATGATTTGTGAGTAGACATGGGTGATTATGTTGATGGTGTCTTGCTGCGCCAGGCGCTGCGCGGCGAGCGCGACCTTGAGGTGGACATTCTCCGGCGCGACGGCGGGCAGTCGCAGGGCCACCAGTGCGTCGAAGAGGTTGTCACCGTAGAGGCTGTTGAGGGTGGCGGGCATCGCAGAGCCTGGGCGCGTGGGCTGGAGGCGTACGTGAAGGTCATTTGCGAGCTTCTTGATGACAGTGAACTTGTCAAGGAAGCCGACGAGGACCTCATCGAACAAGGAGACGAAGCTGTCGTCCAAGCGGCCCCTCGCCCTGGCGGCCTCAAGCACTACCTAGAGACGTTCCTCGGTGCCGGGCCCCAGGCCGACGTCGTGGACCATATGGCACAGCCGACTGATGTTCGCGCTCATCGCCTCCATGGGTCCAGATTCTAGTCAACTGATCATGCGATTGGAGTAATCACTCTTGCCCTTGGTTAGGGTGCGTATGTGCGTAGGATTTTGTACTAGACTGGACTGGCGGAGAGCCTTTATATGAGAAGTACAGACTGCGTTGAATTCACGTGCGTGTTGGCCATCTACTCCTTGGCCCTCTACTGCACACCAGTTGGGTCCACGTGTCATACACTCAAAGGCAGGTGCAGTAAGTCAATAAAGTTGCGTCCCCCTCCTTGCCGGTGCAGTATAGTCATCTCACCGGACCTCTAGTTTGGGCCAAACAAGAGAACTTTGATGTTTACTGGTTTATTGGTCCCCTTTGCATTTTGCACCAAGTTTTAACCTTTGATTTAACTAATAAAATGTTAATGCTGTAACCAAAAATGTTGTGTAAGTCATCTTACGGAAACCAAATAATCCCAAAACACTTAGGCACGGTACATTAACTCCCTCCTCGTTTCTTATTTCGTGAGATATCAACCAATGAGAGATGTGGGCCGTGCATGCTTTCAATGACTTGAGACTACCAAACATGACATGTAGTGGTTAGTTCATTTCATGTAATCCTATTAATTAGTAAAAAGACATTATGTTCTCTCGCCAATAGGAATAAAACAATACACCATGTATTCATTTACAGAGGGAGTAGTACATTTTTTGTGACATGCATTACTGGATATTGCTAGTCAAATACTAAATCTAGACGGTGGTGGTAGTACTAGTAGTAATACTACCAATGTAGTAGAACTGTACTACACGTTAGTCAAATTATACGTGTTGCTCCTCACAGTGAAGTGACAAGACCCTGCGACCCTGCGCCAGAGATGACACCTGAGTATAGGCGCCATGTTCGGCATACCATAATCAGCCTCACCGTCTGCAGTCACTATCATCATGGCTGTAGAGCTGCCTGCTTACAACTAGCTGTGTTCGACATAATTTCCCGTGCGTAGATTCTCGTGCATTGCATGGAACACCAAGATTGTGGGTGGACGGCGCCGGCAGCGGCCATCGCGCCAGATTTTTCCATGGCCATCTAGATGTGGTGGGGAGGAGATAAGGCTGATTGTGAGAGACAAAGAGTTATTAGTAAATAGGGAACAAGTGCGGGCATCTTTTTGCAAGGCTGGAGAAGTTTGGTTTGTATGCGTCAGATCTAGATCCGACGGCTATTGGTGAAAGATGGCAGGCACAACATCATGGATTTTGAAAATGCAGGAATAGGACACGGCAATATTACAAGTTTCAAACTAATATTACAAATGTTAGGAGTAATGCTGCACCTACGAAGAGGGAATTACTAGGAAGTTTACGTAAGAACTTTCGTTACTTTAGGTGGACGCAACATTATCGTACAATCTAAAATCCAACGCCCTAACAAGTCACTAGTGGGCAAATAAATTTTCGAGTCTCTGGCCACTTGATGTTTCAAAAGCAAGTTTAGCTTATGCGGAGACTTTGTCATTTAGGCTTAGACTCTTGCGGTGATCAGCACGCCATTCATTGTTGCGCCGGAGAACGCCAAACCTCATTACCTTGAGCACACTTGCCTCTAGAACAAAGAACCTAGCCAATTTAATCTCAGATATGCTACCTCAGTAGTCAATCAAATCAATTTCTGTAAGATGGAGATCAAGGCATTAGATGAGATTGTTATATTGCAGCACATTTTCACTTTCGGGTCTTTTTTTATCTGCAAAAGAAGAGAACATATTAGAGCAGCTGGCTCTATAAGATTGCCGTGTCATCAAGAGGTACCAATATCATTCGCTCATACGATAGGGTTGGCTGGCTAGTGATATTTTTTCACTCTCTCTCTCTCTCTCTCTCTCTCTTTCTCTTTCCTCTCATTTACCTAGGAGCACATGAAGAGCTTGGGCATTTGTTTCCTTCCACTATGTGGCCGATGCCATATTTCTCAAAAGTATGCCACATAATATGCATCGATGTCAAATCAAAATATTTTGGCACCGCTCTCGCGATGTGAGAGAGTTGGCACCATTGTGCACACAGACCCACATGTATAAACAAATCAATCAAACCAACTACACCAGCCTCTCACTCTCCCAAACAAGTGTTTTTTATTGCCTCAATCCTATCTCTCTCCCACGCAAGTGTTTTTTCATTGTGTGAGTTGATTTGGCACCAGAGCAAAGTAGGTGATCCAGATTGGGGCACCAGGTGAGCAATGGAGGGGCATCGATGCCAAATGCATCACAAGTGAATTTGGCACGTGTTTTGGCCTACATAGTGGAGGGTCTGCTGGGTGTGCGCGAGTGCGTCCTTCTGTACATACTGCCACGGAGTGGTGAATTGTGTGTGAGTGTGTCCTTCACGCGGAAGAAGTGTGTCCTCAATGCGCCTTCAATTTACTAGCATGCGGGGTGCTACCCCGAGTGGTTTCAACTTTGTTTACTTCACCGCGTGTCAGATGGGCCTCTAGTTTACTTATTTTCACCCACTGTCACATGGGCCAGCACACGAAGATAGAGAACACGAGCGGACAAGGCAGCATGTGGACTGGTTGACCGGTCAACTAAACAATATATGGAGCTATACACTGACATAGTGAGCGTATAATCCGTCAGTATAGAGAGTTCGAGTGAGAGGGGAGGCCCGTGAGAGATAGTAGAGATAGAGAAAGAGCTACTCCCTCCACTCAATAATGTAGTGGCAACATTTTTTTTACAGTCAAACTTTTGAAACTTTGACCAAGTTTATAAAGAAAATACTTATATCCACAATACCAAAGATAAATGATAGTATGAAGTAAGTACATGTTGTGATGAATCTAATGATAGTTCCAGATGTAAATGTTTTTCTCCACATATACCTGGTCAAACTTTTCTGTGGTTTGACTTTTCAAAACATCTATATGCTTATGGATGTGAGAGAGTCCCTAACTAGAGAGAGAGGGAGAGTGTGTGTGTGAAGTAGAAAGAGTGAGTGAAAAAAGTGTGTGTGCGTGTGTGAAAGAGACATGGACAACACATGATAAAAGTAGAGAAAAAGCGTGTGTGTCTTATGCAAACATATCACACATGCAACTTCGACAACGGAAGCAAGGTGAGGAGATAGTGTGTGGTTGTTTGCAACCGAGAGAGAAAGACCCCTAGCATGTGGCCAAGAGGGGTCTGGCAAACAAGGGAGAGAGGTTGAGAGAGATGTACGGAGAAAATGCAGACCTGGGGAGGAGAGAGTGTATGTTTATCATAGAGAGATCCCCGGGGGATCATGATGGGACTACGTGGGTGGGAGATCGAGTGACAAGGTGTGTGCGCGATAGAAGATACCCCGAGAGATATCTAGATAGACGTATGGATGGAAGGAGACAATATGTTTGTCCCTGATGGCTAGTGAGAGATAATTATACTTAGGGGGGAGTCTGTGCGCCTATGATGGAGTGAGGGATTATGGTACTTAGGGGGGTGCATGTCACATAGAGAGAACAAGGGCGGAGAGTATTGGATGCGTCTATATGTAGCGCGAGCGAGACATGTGTATGTGTGAACCGGGGAGATATAAAGTTTGAGAGAGATAGAGGAGCCCCGATAAGGCTGAGTGGTGCGTCAGATAGCTGAGAGGGGGAAAGAGATATTCCATCCGCTCGATGATGCAGTGCATGTAAATTTTTTAGAAGTCGAACTTTGGAAACTTTGATCAGGTTTACGCAAATGTTATTTATATCTACAATACCAAAGATACATCATCCAAAACTACATCTCATGGTGAATCTAATGGTATATGTTTGCCGTTCAAGACGTAAATGTTTTTCTCCACGTACATGGTAAAACTTTGTGATGTTTGACTTTTCAATAAATCTATATGCTATGGACCGAAGAGAGTGCCCAAGTCGAGAGAGATCAAGTGTGTGTGAAGGGGAATGAGTGAGTGTGCAAAAAGAGTATGTGTGTGAAAGAGAAAGTGACAACAAACGATAAATTAGAGAGAGTGTGTGTTTTTTGTTTCTTATGCAAACATATCACGCATGCATCTCCGAGATAGAAAAGCGAGGCGAGGAGATACACAAAGATAGCTAGTGCATGATTGTTTGCAACGGAGAGAGACACCCCTATAGCACATCTCCAATAGAGGTCTGGCCAACAAGGAACAAAGTCGAGAGGGACACATGGAGAACGTGGACGCATGGGGAGGAAGAGAGGGTGTGTTTGTGATAGAGAGATCCCCTCGAGATCGTGAGGGGACTATATGGGTGGGAGATCGAGGGAGGTGCATGCGCGATAGAAAGATGCCCCGAGAGAAATCGAGATAGACCATGCACATGTTTGTGATGGAGACTAAGATTAGCTAGTCATATACTTATAGGGGGGACTGCGTGTGCCTACAATTGAGTGAGAAACCATCATACTTGGCTAGCTAGGCATGATATTGTGTGTGTGTGCGTGTGAGATGGAGAGAGATAGAGTTTTAGATGCGTCTATCAAGTGTGAGTGAGATATGCATGTGTATGTGTGACCCAGGTAGATGGAGAGTTTGAGAGAGAGAGAGAGAGAGGGAAGAGCTCCGAGATGACAGAGTGGTGCGTGAGAGAGTTACGGGCAATGAGCCAAGGAATTTGTGTTTGTACGATGAGTGCACCCAAGATATTTATCTTGGACTAAAGAATCATACATAATGTGCAAGAGAGACCTATAGATGGAAACTGGAGTATATATGCATGTAAACTAGAAAGACCCCCCCCCCCATACACACACACAAAGAGAGATAGAGATGGAGAGAGAGGGAGAGGGACCAACAAGGTTTATGTGTTGGATGTGTGCGACAGAATTGAAGATTGTCGGTGAGAGAGAGAGAGCAGGAGTCCGGGAGAGGGGGAGGTCGCGTTTTATGCATCAAAGACTAATATAAACCATGTTTCAATATAAACTTGCATTCAAATATTTAAATTGGAGAACATGTTGTCTGCAATCCACACATGAACGGAGATATGCGTATATCAAACAAGTTCATTAATTTGACTTTCAACATGTTCATGGAGTACTATAATACTATACAACATGCTACTCGATTGAGGTGTTCAGTTTGGATTTAGTTCACTATTTTGACCTGGTGAACGAGCTATTTCATTGAATCGAGATATTTCATTTTGGGTTGGATTCCCGTTTTTTAGTGGGTCAACTATTTGTCATGTAGTAAATCGCTAGCAACGAGCATGTAAAAACACATTACTCCCGAGCATCATCTCTCCATCTAAAAAAGAAGTGGCAAGCTAATATTTCAAAATTTGATTTGAATCGACTTGGTAAGGTAGACGTGGATGCTCGTTCTCCCAAAACTTGAATGAACCATTAAACACCCTCGGCTCGGTGGAATTCCCCGAGCAAATAAATGGTGAATGTGAAATTACCGGCCTATGTGGGACACGCATCAATTGGCCCCTGTACATTGAGGGTAGGTTCATAACTTCATCTAAGTGCGCCTTCTCCTCGGCCAAAATGACATGTGCCAAATAATTCATAAACCATGGTCGGCAAAACACCCTCTCCTCACCCGAAATAGCTCCGCCCACTATTTCAAAACACGCGCTCCTTGCCCGAAATTGCTCGCGCCCACTATATTTCAAAACACGCCCTGCTTGCCCGAAATCTCTTGCGCCCACTTTAGGGGAGAAGAAAAGTTACTCTACTATCCCCGACCCTCAGTACACAGACCCATGCCGAGAAACCTAAAGGCAGGGGTAGAACTGTAACTCCCCCCCACACACACACACACATTTCAGATAAATGTGTTCGTAAGACATGGTTCCACTCCCCTCCCCATTCATACCTCGTGGGTGCCAAATCACCTTCTACCCGGAAGCTCCCTTCTCCCGAGCCGCGGAACCTCAGCCCCTCCTCCATGGCGCCCCCAACCGCACCAAATTCACAGCCGCCACCTCCACCGTAATGCCGAAGATGCTGTCCATTTGCCGTCGTGCACTGGGCCATGTGCCTCTTACTCTGTACTGCTGGAGTTGCCTCGACAATGGCCGCGTGAATCGTACCAGAGCCAATTCACCCCCACTGTTGTTCACAGCATCGGAGCGGCTCCAACTTCGGATTTGTCCAGAGCCCCCGCACTGCTTCCCCATAGCCGTCGACCGTCGCGACATCTTTGCTTCCCTACCACCGGTCACCACCGCAACCGCGCCGGCCTCACCGACTCGGCAGCTGGAGCTGCCTACTTCACCGTGCCGCCAGATAGGTCGCACCCTCATCTCAAATCACTTTATTTAGGCGTCAGTGTTCTGAATTTTTATTCTGGGCCAATCGATTCCCAATGGGAAGCAGCACCCCTCGAGGCGGCGAAGCTCCTAGGCTGTCGGTTGGCTGGTGTCTAACGTAAGGGTGCGGGGGAGCAAGTTCGCCGTGGAAGCAGCGCTTAGATTTCTATCTTAGAGTTGCATGGGTTGAAGGTACTGCAGCCGCCGGATCTAGATGACAGCGAGTGTCGGTGTCAAAACCGGCGGATCTCGGGTAGGGGGTCCCGAACTGTGCGTCTAGGCGGATGGTAACATGATACGAGGGACACGAAGTTTTTACCCAGGTTCGGGCCCTCTTGATGGAGGTAAAACCCTACATCCTGCTTGATTAATATTGATGATATGGGTAGTACAAGAGTAGATCTACCACGAGATCAAGGAGGCTAAACCCTAGAAGCTAGTCTATGGTATGATTGTTGTAATGTATGTTGTCCTACGGACTAAAGCCCTCCGGTTTATATAGACACTGGAGAGGGCTAGGGTTACACAGAGTCAGTTACAATGGTAGGAGATCTACATATCCGTATTGCCAAGCTTGCCTTCCACGCCAAGGAAAGTACCATCCGGACACGAGCCAGAGTCTTCAATCTTGTATCTTCGTAGTCTTGGAGTCCGGCGGATAAGGATAGTCCGGCTGTCCGGACACCCCCTAGTCCAGGACTCCCTCAGTAGCCCCTGAACCAGTCTTCAATGACGATGAGTCCGGCATGCATAATGTTCGGCATTGCAAGGCGGGTTCCTCCCCTGAATAATCCAGAGAAGATCATGAACACCAGGATAGTGTCCGGCTCTGCAAAATAAATTCCACATTCCACGGTAGAGAGAATGAAATGTACACTTAGTTCAATCTGCTAACGTATTATGCGGCGTGACATCACACCGCCACCAGGCCTTTGTTTGAATTATTATACCACCTCAGCATGTTTAGCGAAGCGGTTTCCTTGGCACGTCTTGTCGAAGCAGAGATCGTGTTCCCCTTATTCCGGGATTCTCATCAATACGTGCGTGGGTAACCCAACCATGCCATTGATGGTGGCGCTTGGGAGATAAGCGAGTTTTACCAGGCTGGTGGGGGACGCATAGTTTTGTCCGCCTATATATAAGGGATAAGGATTCACCTTCTCACCTACGCCTTCTTCCTCCTTTGCTTATCCATCCCCACGAACTCAAGCTCCAATGCCCGAGCTCGCGCATCTCGCCTCGACCTTCTCCGAAGATGTCCGGAGCGGGAGGCAAATGGTTAGCCTCCACCGTAAAGGAGGAGGACATCACCAAGCTGCGCAGTGCCGGATACCTTTCCGGCGATATCGTGCATCGGCTGCCCGACGAGGGGCAGCTCATCCCTACCCCCGAGCCTCATGAGAGGGTCGTCTTCCTCCCCCACTTCCTCCGCGGACTGGGCTTTCCGCTCCATCCATTTGTCCGGGGGCTCATGTTTTACTACGGCCTGGATTTCCACGATCTGGCGCCGAACTTTATCCTCAACATCTCGGCGTTTATCGTCGTGTGCGAGGCCTTCCTCTGCATCCGGCCCCACTTCGGCCTGTGGCTCAAGACCTTCAACGTCAAGCCGAAGGTTGTGATGGGTACGCAAGTGGAATGCGGAGGCGCCATGTTGGGCAAATTGCTCAACGTCCCTTGGCTAGAAGGGACATTCGTGGACTCCGTCAAGGGGTGGCAATCGGGGTGGTTTTACATCACCGAGCAGCGCAAATCCACATGGGCGGCGGCCCCCCGAGTTTAGATCTGGAATCCCCACGCAGCTCACCTCCTGGAAAGAGAAGGGCTCGCAGTGGGGGAATCCGGTGGAGGTGACGGGACTCCGAGCATGTATCAAGAAGATGGTGAGCAATAGGCTCAGGCTCGTCGACGTGGTCCAAGTCATGCTCATCCGGCGGATCCTCCCATGCCAAGAACGGGCATTTAATTTGTGGGAGTTCAATCGGGAACAGCACCAGGCGCTAAGCGGGCTCTTCGATACAACATACGAAGGCGCCTGGAGGGTGCTGTTCAAGGGCGCCGAAGCCCCCGCGTCCGCGACCGAAGACCGCGGATTCAGCTCGCGGTATCCAACTGACGAGGTAAGTGATTCCACCCCATTACGGGACACTTGTGATAATTAGATTGACTCTAGTGAGATTTCATTCTACCTCTTCCTTTGACAGGAATGGATGGAGAAGGCCAAGCTGCTCATCAGCCCGACTCCCATGCCAGAAGACCCAGTGGACGCCCGCTTAACAGGGCTGCTGGTTCCGGCACCGCACGTGGTGCCGGAGAAGAAGGCCAAGAAGGTGGCCGCGGGGACTCGAAAGAGTTCCCGCAATCAGGCGTCTGACGACGAGGACTCCTCCCCCGAAGACGAGGAGGAGTACTCTCTCCCGGAGGAGGGAGAGAAGGAAAGGAAGGCTTCCCCCATCGGGGAGGCCGAAGGGTCCAAGAGGGGGAGAACTATCCCCCCGGACAGTTTCGCCAACATCAGCGTTGGTGAGGATGAGTGGCCTCCAAGGGCCAGGCGTCCGGCAAGATCGTAAGTATCCGGATCCTTGATGTGTAATTTCTTTTATGTCGCGTAGTATCCTTCTAACGCCGCATTCTGCCCATAGTCCGGCCAATGATGATCTCCCCGACTCATCGCGCGGGTCATTGGCCTCGTCGGATGTGAATTCCATCCCGACTGCCTCCACCCCACGCGCCGACGAGGACGTCGAGGTGGGATCCCAGAGAGGGACCCATCAGGAGGAGGCTCCGGAGGCGCTGTCAGGCAGCCTCCCGGACTTCGTGCTGGACTCTACATCGGAACCCGCAGTGGTTCCAGAGTCCGGCAAGCGGCCCCTTCGAAAGAAGCGCAGGACCGTGACGCCGGCGGCCTCCGTCCAACCGGAGGCGCCAGATAACCTGCTAGAGGCGCTTAAAGGCGCTTCCATCGAGGAAGAACACCGCACTATCATGAGTGCGGTGATTGAGAAGGTTCAGCTCGCTAAGAGCAGGCTGACCGAAGCTTGCAGCAGCCTTTTAACAGGCTTTGAGGTAAGAAGTTAAAATTATGTAATGTAATACCGCATAGACAGTAGCCCCTGATGCTTAGTTCGGTGTTCGGAAAGAAAAGCCGGACTAAGGATCTTTAACAAGATATACGCAAGGTTGCCTAAAATATGTCAATATGGGTTTGCAGGCTACGCTTCTGACCTCTGCCGCACTAACGGCGGAGGTTGACGTGCTGAAGAAGGATCTCGAGCGGTCCGAGCAAGAGCTCGGCCATGCAAAGAAGCAGCTCGAGGAAAAAGAAGGTGAGTAACACCTCTTTGAATAAGTACCTTACAGAAAAGGATTTTGGTTGCAAATAAAATTAACAAGGATAATATGTGTATTGCAGGGGCCACTAACGAGGTGGCAACCCTGAAGGATGCTGTGTCCGCGGCCGAACGCAGTGCGGCCACGGAATGGGCTGAGCGAGAAAAGCAAGAGGCACGGGTGGCGGAAGTTCGGCAAGAGCTCCAGGCTCTCATGGAAAAACATGAGAGTTTGGAGCGTGACTCCAAGATTCGAGAGTCCGAGCTTGCCTCGGCTCTCGAAAGTGCCAAGTCCGCCAAGGCCGAGGCCCGTAAGGCCCTTCAGGAGGTTGAGGACATAAAGAAGATAGCGGCGGGTAAGGCGTTTTTCATGCAAAGCAGGCATGTTAATGTGAACTACCTGACACTTACCCGCATTCGGAGCTCTCCAGGGGCGTTTGCAGATCTGCCGCGTAGTGCGTCTGATGCCGCCGCATTCTATCGTGGCGAGGAGGGGAGCTCGACGGAGAAGGTCTTCTGGTCTTAGTATACTGAGGCCGGCCATCCGGTGCCCCCAAGCGACCAGCTGAAGCAGCTGGTCGAACTCCACAAGGTAGCTGAGGAGGCCATGAAGGGCCTCATAGTCCGGCTGTGGCCTGGACAGGCCATGCCTGGTAGCTACTTTGGCCTCATGCGGCGGCTGGTGGATGCATGCCCCAGGCTGGATGTAGTCAAGCGCTCCGCCTGTATCGAAGGCGCTCGTCGGGCCCTTGCCCGCATAAAGGTGCAATGGGGCAAATTGGATGCGGAGAAGCTTCTCACGGACCCACCGCCACCAGGCAAGGAGTATCGCACGCCGGAGAAGTATTATAAAATTGTCCTGAAGGGAGCCTGCAATATTGCAGATGAGTGCTCCCGAAATGTAATCTTTGAGTGAACTCGTTGTTTATTTATCCTGTGCACTGAAAACTTCGTTCATATGCGCCATGAGCAACGCTTGTTTAATTTAAAATATTACCTTCTGTGCGGCCGTTTGTAAAATCTGAGAGATGGCAAGTCGTTGGCTTCAGCCCCCAAGCCACAAGTGCTAGGGTGTTCAGGATAAACTTGAGCACTCTTGTTCCCATTTTTGGGTCCATCTAGGGAGGCGCTCAACACGACGAACAAGGCAACCGGACTTATAGTGCTTGAACACTCTCACTTAGCCATAGAATTCTATAATTTTAAATTTCGGTGAAGCCCCTGGTATTTGGAAGACCAAATCCGGGGCGCTATCCACGCCTTCATCGGACATTTTCCGGAACTTCGCTCGAAGCGGCGTGAGTCTTTAAGGACCCGAAAAAACCTCTCGAACAGCGACCAGTCTCTCGCCTTATCATGCCAGTCAGTTTTAGCTTTCTCCACTGAGGCGTTAACCCGGCTCAACCGGGGCGCAATCGCAGTGGTTCTCCCAGTGCCACCTTAGCCGACAGAACGGAACGTAAGGCACCAAAACGTGGGAGCCGGGCAAACCCAACTATTGACCCAAGACATGATTCGGAGCCGATTCATATAATGCTATAAGTTCGGGGTGCCGCACTTGTGAAAGTGTTCGGAATTTATCACACCATAGAGTGGGGAACATAAGCCCCCGGTGTATTATGCCGTACCAAAATATACGGGTGCCAGATGTCATATAATGAGCATATATATATAATATGTGATGCAATTGCGATCATAAAGGTGATGCATTATTAATGAAAGAAAAGTCTGCTAGTAGAGCGGACTGATACAAATAGTGCGGTAAGCAAGGGATTTGGACTAAATAAACATGTCCCCCTCCAGGGATGAGCTGTGGATTTGGTGTATATAATCGAATTTAATGCTCGTAATTGAGACCACCTGAGTGTTCGGCGCAGCCTTCTTTAGTCCTTGACTGTTGCATCATGAGTTCGGCAGGTTCGCCGCTGGACAGGGCTTCTGGTTAACAGAGTCCTGTGTACAAAAAAGAAGAAAAATAAAAAGAGAGGGGCACATTTGCGAGCCCCCGGTGTGGTCGAACCGCACTCTGGGTCCGTTGTGATCGTGCCCCCTCCCCTGTGCCCATGGTATCTCCAAAGCGTAATGATGTACGCGGAGTTTTATTCTTGCGATCATACGCGGGCGAGGGTTGGGGCCGCATTGCTACGCGTGCTCTGATCGCGCCAGGTGGTCTTGGTTGGCATTGCTCCGGGCGCGCTTTGCTGTATCCGGCCGTTTAACAGCCGGACTCGAGAATTGCCTTAGAAGGCTGCTCTGTACTTCTGCCGCGAGAGCCGCTGTATGTTCCTCCGTTCGGAGGGAGCGTTCCATATTCCCATTGACCGTGATGACTCCACGAGGGCCTGGCATCTGGAGCTTTAGGTATGCATAGTGCGGCACCGCGTTGAATTTGGCAAACGCGGTTCGCCCGAGCAGAGCGTGATAGCCGCTGCGAAACGGGACTATGTCGAAGATTAACTCTTCACTCCGGAAATTATCCGGGGATCCGAAGACCACTTCCAGTGTGACTGAGCCTGTGCAGTTGGCTTCCACTCCTGGTATGACACCTTTAAAGGTTGTCTTTGTAGGTTTAATCCTTGATGGGCCTATTCCCATTTTGCGCACTGTATCCTGATAAAGCAGGTTCAGGCTACTGCCGCCGTCCATCAGGACTCTCGTGAGGTGGAACCCATCGACGATTGGATCTAAGACCAATGCGGCGAATCCGCCATGGCGTATGCTGGTCGGATGGTCTCTTCGATCGAAAGTGATCGGACAAGAGGACCATGGGTTGAACTTTGGGGCGACTGGCTCCATCGCATAGACGTCCCTTAGTGCGCGTTTCCTCTCCCTCTTGGGTATGTGGATCGCGTATATCATATTCACCGTCCGTACTTGTGGGGGAAAACCCTTCTGTCCTCTGTTGTTCGGCGGCCGGGTCTCTTCCTCGTCGTCGCTATTTAGCCCCTTGTCATTGTTTTCCGCAATTAACTTGCCGGCCTGCTTGAACACCCAGCAATCTCTATTGGTGTGGTTAGCTGGCTTTTCAGAGGTGCCATGTATCTGGCATAAGCGGTCGAGTATTCGGTCCAGATTGGACGGACCTAGAGTGGTTCTTTTAAATGGCTTCTTCCATTGACCGGGTTTAGAGCATCGGAATCCGGCATTGACTGCCGTATCCTCCTTATCGTCGCCGTTAATTCGGCGCTTGTTTTTGTTTCGACGTGACCTGCCGTTGTTGTCCTTAGTATCCGGACTGCCAGAATTTTTACGGAGATTGTTGCTGCGGGCTAGCAAGCTGTCCTCTCCCGCACAAAAGCGGGTCATTAACGATGTGAGGGCTGCCATGGATTTCGGCTTTTCCTGCCCCAGGTGCCGGGCTAGCCATTCGTCCCGGATGTTATGTTTGAAGGCTGCAAGGGCCTCTGCGTCCGGACAATCGACGATTTGATTTTTCTTTGTCAAGAACCATGTCCAGAATTGTCTGGCCGATTCGTCTGGCTGCTGAATGATGTGGCTTAGGTCATCGGCGTCTGGTGGTCGCACATATGTGCCATGGAAGTTATCAAGGAATGCGGCCTCCAGGTCTTCCCAACACCCAGTTGACCCTACGGGCAGGCTGTTAAGCCAATGCCGAGCTGGTCCTTTAAGCTTGAGTGGGAGGTACTTGATGGCGTGGAGATCGTCGCCGCGGGCCATATGGATGTGGAGAAGATAGTCTTCGATCCACACCGCGGGGTCTGTTGTGCCATCGTAAGATTCGATGTTTACGGGTTTAAACCCTTCGGGGATCTGATGATCCATTACTTCGTCAGTGAAGCATAACGGGTGTGCGGCGCCCCTGTATTGAGCGATATCGTGACGCAGCTTGAGAGAGCGCTGTCTGCTGTGTTCGGCCCGGCCGGGGTTATTGTATCCGGCACGACGGTATTCGTCGTGGGTCGTAGGGCGCCCACGTGATCCATAGATGGATCTGGATTGCCTTGCTTTGTCCTCCAATATGTCTCGCAAGTCCGGCGCGTTCCCTCTTGGCTTCGTACTTTTGGAGCGATGCCGGGGTATGGTCTTGGCTGGGGGCCTGGATGCCTCTCTGTCAAGACCACTGGGTGGTCGGTCAGCCATATCGTGCACTGGTGATGGCGGTACGTATGCTTCCTCCTCTAATCGGGGGAGCAGCTTGCGTTTTGGGTAACTTTTGGAGGGACGTTCGAGTTTGTACTCTTCGGCCGCGAGGACCTCGGTCCATCGATCGGCTAGCAGGTTCTGATCAGCTTGAAGCTGCTGCTGCTTTTTCTTTAGGCTGTTTGCTGTGGCGATGAGCCTGCGCTTGAAGCGCTCTTGTTCGACGGGGTCCTCGGGTACAACGAATTCGTCATCGTTGAGGCTTGCTTCGTCTTCGTAGGGAGGCATATAATTATGATCCTCAACCTCTTTGTCTGCCGCCCCCTCATGAGGGCTTGCTTCTGCATCCTCCTGCGCTGAGTCTTGCTGGAGGGGATTGTCTTCGGCACTCTCTGGAGTATTATTATCTCCTGTGCCGGAATCTCCATTCTTGCTGTGGCGAGATTTAGAGCGGCGCCGCTGACGCCGGCGCTTGGGCTGTTTCTTTAAGGGATCTGCCTCCGCTGTTTCTTCGCCGTCCCCATCTTTTGGGGTATCCACCATGTATACGTCGTATGACGAGGTGGCCTTCCAGTGCCCTGTGGGCGCTGGTTCCTGTTCGTCTCCGGCATCGTCGTCCATAGCGTCGATGTCTTCGGAGTCGTAGTCTAGCATGTCGGTTAGATCGTCGACAGTGGCTACAAAGTGGGTGGAGGGTGGGCTCTGAATTTCTTCGTCGTCCGTATCCCAACCATCCTGGCCATAATTCGGCCAGGACTCTCCTGATAATGAGAGATGCTTTAGTGAATTCAAGATATCGCCGAAAGGCGAGCATTGGAAGACGTCCGCGGCGGTGAATTCCATAACCGGCGCCCAATCCGGATCGATTGGTAGGGGCGCGGGAGGTTCGAAGTCCGGCGAGGAGTCCGGCGCCTCGGAATCACGAGTTTCGCAGGGGACAAGATTAGTGTTCGGCTCCATCGCCATGGATGTTGGAGCCCCCAGGGCGGCGTCTATCCACCGGCCCTCGATCTGGGCGATCGGCTCCGGGCCAATGGCCGGAGCGGACCCGTGTGCGGCCACCAAGGCACTGTTCGGTGGCAGAGCTAAATCATGCCCGTCGTCACAGTGCGGCGCGCTTGGCTGTGGCTCGAGTCCGTCGAAGATCAAGTCTCCGCGGACGTCGGCCGTGAAGTTTAAGCTTCCAAATCTGACCTGACGGCCAGGGGCGTAGCTTTCGATCTGCTCCAGATGGCCAAGTGAATTGGCCCGCAGGGTGAAGCCGCCGAATACGAAGATCTGTCCGGGGAGAAAAGTCTCACCCTGGACAATGTTGCAGGTTGAAGATGCCATCAAGTCTATCGGTGACGACACATAAGAACTCTCAATGAAAGCACCAATGTCGGTGTCAAAACCGGCGGATCTCGGGTAGGGGGTCCCGAACTATGCGTCTAGGCGGATGGTAACAGGAGACGAGGGACACGATGTTTTTACCCAGGTTCGGGCCCTCTTGATGGAGGTAAAACCCTACATCCTGCTTGATTAATATTGATGATATGGGTAGTACAAGAGTAGATCTACCACGAGATCAAGGAGGCTAAACCCTAGAAGCTAGCCTATGGTATGATTGGTGTAATGTATGTTGTCCTACGGACTAAAGCCCTCCGGTTTATATAGACACCGGAGAGGGCTAGGGTTACACAGAGTCGGTTACAATGGTAGGAGATCTACATATCCGTATTGCCAAGCTTGCCTTCCACGCCAAGGAAAGTACCATCCGGACACGAGCCGGAGTCTTCAATATTGTATCTTCGTAGTCTTGGAGTCCGGCGGATAATGATAGTCCGGCTGTCCGGACACCTCCTAGTCCAGGACTCCCTCAGCGAGCCTTTGTGGATTGGTTTGGGGGCGGCGCAACCATGGCAGTGCGGTGGGGCGAGGAGTGGGGTTTTGGTCGGGGCCTCAAACGGCGGAGGCAGGCTGCTCTGCCGTTGGTCGCTGGTTCTTCGGGGAAGATTCCAAACAGTGTCAGGCGGGAGGCACAAGACAGCCATCAAGCCATCCGGCTAGATCGTACAGTACCAAAATAAAATAAAACCGTGTGACCCCAATTTAGTCTTCAGTCAACAGACACGTGACCACTCTCGTACCTTGCTATTGATCTCTTAGAGTATTTCTTCAGATCAAAGAGATGTGTCGTTCTTAACATTATGCGTTTTCTACATCTTCAGCCACACCGTCTTCCGACTCACCGCAGCTGTTGCAACAAGGGAAGCATACACCAGAAGGAAGCTATATTCCCCACTCAACAGTTCCCTGCATCGAATGCGCGTGCCCGACATGGACAGCCACAACAACTGCAGGGTCATTGACAATTCAACACATGATGCTCACTCCTATGGATGGTGGCTAGATAGGTTGTACCCTCATCTTACTTGTGCGCAACATTTATGTCTTTGTTATTCATCTAAGCATGGAAAATAGATTATCACATTTCACTGTATATTCATGTTGATCTCTTACGGGTCTTGTTCAGGACTTAACGTTGTTCCATAGTTCAGCTAAGAGACTTGTTCTTTAGGTAATGTTGTTCCTTAGTTATCATCCATCAGCCAATGCTATCCCACAGGCTGGTGATTATAGTATTATACCACTTCTAGTATTACCTATGTTGTTCTTTAATACTTTTGTGTGCCATCTAGTTAATCTCGAGTACAAATGATACATATTCTGTAGCTTTCATTTGTGTTCTCCCTTTAGTTTTTGAGACCTGTTGCTGCTAGTTAACCCAGTCCTACTATTTATGTCGTCTCCTACATGCACTCATTACATAAATCTAACTACTAGTTGTCTTCCATGCATGTCAGATATAACTGCACACACTGATTTATGCACAAGAACCTCATGGAGCAATGTAACGGCCAACAAACTTGACGTCAATGATACCCAATATGATGGAACATGTAAAGGCAGTTGTTCACAAGACTTGCAGAAAGATGATGAATCCTATTCACCCCACAAGGTCCTTGCTCTTACTTGGCCCTTCATATGGGTACATCATGCATATAATGTCCTGGAGTGCATCTACTCTGTTGCAATGCCTTGTGCTTAGCCTGCTGATCATGCATGTAAATATGGCATGCCTTCCTGTTTTTTAGTACCTATTCCACTCATGATAACATGTTTTCAAATTCAAGTACTGTCATTCTACTCTATCACAATGCCATCTGCTTACTTTGGACATCATGCTTCTGAATATCTTATGCATTGTTATTCATCAGTATGTACTTCATCTGTCTACCATACCATGTTCTTTTTTTTACATTGAAGTGATGTTCTAGTGGTATCTTGCAATGCCATCTTAATTTCCCAATGATACACGCATATGTTGCCTTAATGTTTTTCTGTAAATATTCCGCTAGCGTACAATTTTACATTCAAGTAGTGTTTTTTTTACACTATTGTCCTGTCGTATCCCTAGCTCTTACATCATACTCCCTCCGTCCGGACTACATGTCGCAGAAATGGATTGGATGTATCTAGAACTGAAATACGCCTAGACCCATCCACTTATTTCCGGATGGAGGGAATACATGTCAATATGTCATGCCTTTCTATTCATCAGTACCTATTCCATCTCTGATGTAGCATGTTTGATAATTTAAGCACTATTCTTCTATATAAGGCATGCAAGGGGAAGACGGCTATGTTAGAATCTGAAGGCTCACTACTGCAGGATGCTACTAACGCGACACTACGATCAGAGACCCTTCGAGAAACTGTGTGCGATGCAACAATCGCAAATGGTGGTGTCAGAGAACCGTAAAAAATTTCCAAAACGTTTGCGATGATGTATGCATCAAACACGGTTCAGATTTTGATTCCGTGTGCGATGCAGAGCATACGGTTCAGTTCAATTAACTGTTTGCGATGACGAGGAACAAAAGAAACGGGCAGCCAGATGAAGGCGTGTGCAATACACAGCATATGGTTCACTCAGATGAACTGTTTGTAATGAGGAGGAACAACAGATACGGGCAGCCAGATGAAGGTGTGTGCGATATACGACATACAGTTCACTCAGATGAACTGTTTGCGTTGATCCAAGAGAATAGAAACGGTTCAACTAAACAAGATGTGTGTGATACGCGACAAACAGGTCAGTAATCAGAAATGTGTGGGAAGACCGATAACAACACAGACGATTCCTGTTAACAAGCCGTGTGTGTTGTGAGCAAACGATTGCTGGTATACAATCGTCAGTGATTGATGAAATCATCACCGATGGGTTCCCTTGTTTAGTCCGTGTGTGATGTGATTTGCTCTGTCTACAGAGCATTAACAAATATACTTAAAAAGATAGCATTGCATAACCAAATTAAGCATACAATTAGACAAGTGACTACACAGATAACATTTTCACACACCAAAGTAAGCAATTACATGCATACTAAACTAGGAGAAACAAGGATCTAATCATCTACTTCTTGTTGCGATGACGCTTGCTGTTGCTCTGCTTCCGGCTGGATCCCTCGCCGTTTTGGGGAAGGAGGCACTTCCTCATGTCAACGATCCGCTTGTACATGTCATAGCATGTGTACGCCTCCTTGGCCGCGTACATGACGTGATCTTTGTCGAGTTTCTTCATCCAGGCCGAGTGCCAGGCACGCTTGTCGTTGTACACGGTTCCAATTTTGGGAACCGTGTGTGATTGACATACTACCTCCGTCGTGGTTTATTGGTCCCCTCTGTAATTTGTACCAAATTTCGACCAAATATTTGACTAAGAAATGTTTATGCATGTCACCAAAAATTATATAATTGAACACTATGTTCAATTATGCATCCAACGATATAATTTTTGCTGACCTGCACTAACATTTTGTCAGTTAAATCTTTGGTCAACATTTAACACAAATTACAAAAGGGGACCAATAAACGAGGATGGAGGTAGATTCTATCAACCAGACTAATTGCATCCATATCCCATAGTTAGACATAAGTGAACATAGATTAAACATAATAAGATATAGATAATAAGTGTACACATACACAAGCATAGTTCAACCGTCATTAAGCATGCTCAAGCATACACATATAGTTCGATCCCACATCTCATCTCACAAGCCGGCATGATCCTGAAGCTCCTCCAGTTACTCCTGCGTACGCGTCGTGCTCCACCCTATGAGCATACTACTTTTTGAGGGAGCCAACGGTTCATCCTCTTGCATGCGCCAGAACACTTTGATATGCGTCATCAAGCTTGTTTTTGCAGAATGGGGATCGATAGCCGCCGTTCCAGGTCCTAATACGCCTGTTATGCATTCTCGCATAAAGCTCCCTCAGGATTTGCCTCTTGTATCTCTGTCGGTGTGAAAACCGGCGGATCTCTGGTAGGGGGTCCCGAACTGTGCGTCTAAGGCTAATGGTAACTGGAGGCGGGGGACACGATGTTTACCCAGGTTTGGGCCCTCTCTATGGAGGTAACACCCTACTTCCTACTTGATTGATCTTGATGATATGAGTATTACAAGAGTTGATCTACCACGAGATCATAGAGGCTAAACCCTAGAAGCTAGCCTATGATTATGATTGTTGTTGTCCTACGGACTAAACCCTCCCGTTTATATAGACACGAAGGTGGCTAGGGTTACACAGAGTCGGTTACAGAGAAGGGAATCTACATATCTGAATTGCCAAGCTTGCCTTCCACACAAAGGACAGTCCCACCCGGACACGGGACGAAGTCTTCAATCTTGTATCTTCATAGTCCATCAGTCTGGCATAAGCATATAGTCCGGCTGTCCGAGGACCCACTAATCCAGGACTCCCTCAGTAGCCCCTGAACCAGGTTTCAATGATGATGAGTCTGGCGTGCAGATTGTCTTAGACATTGCAAGGCGGGTTCCTTCTCCAAATACTCCAAAGTAGATCTTGAACACAAGAATCATGTCCGGCTCTGCAAAACAAATTCCGCATACCACCGTAGAGAGTACAATATTCCACGAGTCTAATCTGCTAACAACTTTTCCATAGCGTGACATCACGCCGTGGCTCGGTCATTATTCGAACCGTTTTCTCAACCTGCGACTACACATATTGCGAGGCGGTTTTATTGGCATGTCTTGTCGAAGCAGAGATCGTGTCCCCTTATCACGGGATTCTCATTAATACAGGTGCAGGTAACCCAACTGCGCCATTAGCACGGCGCTTGGGGAATAAGCGAGTTTCTAGGGAAAGTGGGGAGGCGCATGATTTCTGCTGCCTTGATAAAGAAACAAGGATTCCCCTTTTTCACCCCATGCCTTCTTCTTCTTCCGCCCATTCTCTTTCGCTCCAGCTCTAGCGCCCAAGTATTCACCTTCCCCGCCCACAAAGGCATTCCAAAAATGTCCGGATCCGGAGCTGGAGGCAAGTGGATAGCCTCTACCGTCCAGGAGAAGGATATTAAGAAACTCCGGGAGGCCGGGTATCTGGACAAGAAGATCGGCCACCATCTTCCGACGGCGGGACAGATCGTCCCTACTCCAGAACCCCACGAGAGGGTTGTATTCCTCCCTCACTTTGTCTGCGGGCTAGGGTTTCCCCTCCACCCATTCGTTTGCGGCCTTATGTATTACTATGGGATTGATTTTCATGATCTATCCCCCAATTCCTTCCTCAAAATCTCGACATTCATCGTCGTGTGCGAGGCCTTCCTCCGCATCTCTCCACACTTCGAATTATGGCTGAGGATTTTCAATGTGAAGCCCAAGGTAGTGAACGACGAGCACGCCGAGTTCGGAGGAGCCATGGTGAGCAAGATGCCCAACGTCACATGGCTGTCAGGTACCTTCAGTAATTCCGTCAAAGGGTGGCAACAATAGTGGTTCTATGTCACTGTGTCGCACGGCACAAAATGGGCCGCGGCTCCCGAATTCTGATCCAGAGCTCCATTGCGGCTTACGTCCTGGCCCAAGAAGGGCCTAAACTGGTCTTTGCTAGACGAGCTGGCGGTGCTCCAGGTGCGTATCAAGGGTATGGAAGACAAGAACATCAAACTTGTCGACGTAGTCCAGGTGATGTTAGTTCGCCGGACACTTCCTTGTCAACGTAGGGCTTGCAATTTATGGGAATTCGACCCGGCCAAGCACCAGACCCTACTAGGGTTCTTTGACTCATCGCACGAAGACATCTGGAAGGTGCTCTTTAAGTCTGGCAAATCGTGGCCGGACTCAGCCGAGGACCGCGGGTACCAATTGTCCTGACTCGCGAGTTCGGTAAGTCTTCGTATGTTGGCGAGTCATATGCTTTATCTGCATACTCCAAGGGATACACTTAATGTATTTTCCAACAACTCTCCTAGGGCTGGACAAAGAAGGTAGACCGGATCTACTGCCCGGCCCCGCTACCAAAAGAACAAGTCGGCCCGCTTCTGACGAAGATGCTGGTCCCGGCGCCTTACAAGGCGCCGAAGAAGAAGGCCAAGAAAGAGGCCAAAGAGACCAGGGGCGGCCTTCATCGCTAGGGTACTTCGGACATATTGTCCAAAGACCTCGAGGACCGCTCTTCCTCCAAAGAGAACGAGGAAGAGGAGAAAAGCTGATCCCCCCCACCACCAGCGAGGGGGAGAAAGAAAAGGACGGCCACCACACACTTCGAGGCCGAATCGCCTAAGAAGGGGAAAAACCCATTCCGGATGAATCCACCACCGCCACCGACAGCAGCCCAAAGTGGTATTCCGGACAAAGTATATAAAACCCGGACATGTTTGTATAAAACCCGGACATGTTTGTATACATACTCACTATCGTATATCGTTAATGCATTGAGTCACGCCTTTTTTGCAGTCCGGCCAGGTCCCGTGCCAAGCAATCCTCATCGGAGGATTCACTGGGCTCGGATGCTATGGACGGCGGTACTCCCCCGATGGCCCCCTCCCCCAAACACGTGGATGACACTGAGGTATCGTCCCAAAGGGACCCAGGCCAAGGAGGAGCTGGGGGGACCGTCAAGACGGTGCCAGAGGGTCGAACCTCCGCGGCCGGACACACGGGGGAAAAGGCCCCCATGGACACCGATGGCGGGGGCTATCTTAAATTGGGCCCCCAGCCGGACACAGTTCCGAAGACCAACACGGCTCTAGAATCAGGCGGGCAACCTCCCTCGACAGAAGGGGGTGCGCCTGTTCCACCGGCAACGTCTGCCCAACCAGAGGTGCCGAATACTTTATCAGCAGCGCTGAAGAACGCTTCCATCATTGAAGAACACCGTGCCCTTATGGGTGCGGTGATTGAGAAGATTTAGTCTGCCGAAAACGGGTTGACTGAAGCCTCCATCAGCCTTATAACGGGCTTTGAGGTATGTTGTGAGGTTTTAAAGAGTGTCATAGTATAGATAGTAGCCTCTGATACACTGTTCGGTGTTCGGAAGGAAAAGCCGGACAGAGGATCGAATATATGTTCGCAGGAGACTTACCTCGTAGTACCTCTCCCTCTTTTTTCCTAAGCAGACGTCTGTAGTGACTGCCACCTCTCATACTGCGGAAGTCTCCGGACTGAAGCAGAGTCTGGAGCGAGACGAAGAAGAGCTCGGCCAAGTGAAGAAGCAGCTGAAGGATAACCAAGGTATGCAAAAAACCTTGTTTGCATTCCGTACGAATGAATAATTGAGTATGACAAAAAAAATTCATGATGTGCTCTAGGAGCGACGGCCGAAGTCGCGGCTCTTAGGAAGACAGTGGCCAAGGCCGAGAAGAAGGCGTCCAAAGAGCAGGCCCTTCGTGAAAAGCACGAGGCCAGGGTTATTGAAGTTCAGCAAGAGCTCCAAGAGGCCGTGAAGCAATGCGAGACCTTGGAGCAGAGTTTAACGGAGAAAGAATCTGAACTCATCAAGGCTCATCAAGCCGCACATGATGCCTGGGGTGAAGCCCAGGGCACCCTTCAGGAAATCAAGGAGGCCAGAAAGATCGCGGCAGGTAAGGCTTTTTCTATGCAAAGCAAATATTTGAAGGAAGAAATTCATGTTACTAATCCGAATTCGGATTTCTCCAGGGGTGTTTGCGGAACTGCCGTGC
This sequence comes from Triticum timopheevii, assembly GCA_963921465.1. Taxonomy (NCBI): domain Eukaryota; kingdom Viridiplantae; phylum Streptophyta; class Magnoliopsida; order Poales; family Poaceae; genus Triticum; species Triticum timopheevii. Next base: position 238,890,702 of record OY997264.1, on the reverse strand, counting down.
AGCGTATCTGATGCCGCACAATTCTACCAAGCCAAAGAAGGGAGCTCTATGGAGAAGCTGTTCTAGTCGCAATATCTGGCGCCAAAGCATCCAGTGCCCTTTGTCGATCAACTGAAACAGCTGATCGAGCTGCATAAGGCGGCCGAACTAGCCACGAAGGATTTGATTATTCAGCTATGGCCCACCGAGGCGATTCCCAGTAGCTACTTCAGGCTCGTGAAGCGGCTTGTAAGTGCCTTCCCTCGACTTGAAGTTATCAAGCGATTGGTCTATATGGAAGGTGCGCGAATGGCCTTCGCCCGCGCCAAGGTGCACTAGGCGAACATGGATGTCGTAAAGCTGATGATCGAAGGACCGCCTGTGGGGAAGGAGCACCGCAAGCCCGAGTTATATTATGATAGTGTCCTGAAAGGATCCCGCCTTGTAGTGGAGCAATGTGCCAAGGATATTATATTCCCGTGAATACATTCATGTTATCCTTTGTAATGTTGAAAAAGGTCGTTTATATAATATAATGCATGTTATTTGGAAAATTTTACCTCCTGTGCGGCCGTTGTATATATTAATCCTGAGAGTTGGCCAGTCGTCAACTTCTGCCCCCACGTAGGAAGTACGGGGGTGTTCGGGATAAACCTGAACACTCTTTACCCCAATTTTGGGTCCTTGAAGGAGTGTTCAGCGCAACGAACCAGACAATCGGACTATAAGGCTTTATCACCCTCACTTAGCCATAGGATTTAGGCAAAAGAAAGGTAGGCGTAGCCCCTGGTGTTCGGAAGACCGCACTAGGGGCTCTATAAGCACCTGATCGTGGATAAAAACCAATCCATCGCACGCTGCATTAGTTATCGCATGATGCAGAAGAAATCCTTAAAGATTTTGTAACCTCTCGAACAGCTGACCGGCTCTTGCCGCATCATGATAGTCGGTTCTCGGCTTGCTCTACTGAGGTGCTCGTCCGGAAGAACTGGGACACAATCGCAGTAGTTCTCCCTTTACTTCCCTAGCCGATATAGCGGAACGTAGGGTAGCAAGCACAGGAGCTAGGCAACCCAACTATTGACCCAAGACATGATTCGGAGCCGATGCATATAATGCTATAGTTCGGGGTGCCGAACGGCCGTGAGGGTGTTCAGACTTTGTTGCCGTATTGTGGGTACAACGAAGCCCCTGGCATATTAAGGCATACCGTAGTGTGCAACTGCTACTTGACAGAAAATATCAATAAGGAAGAATAACAAGTAAGCGTCATATAAAGCCGCATGTTGTAATTGAATAATACGTTGAGGCGTATGAATACAAGTAGTGCGATAAAAATAAATATGAGTTCGGAACCTGCTGAGACCAGGGGGGCTGTGTGCCGATCCGGAGAATAATCGGATGATCATCAATGGGAATATCCAAGCATTCCCTTACGTGTTTGAGTTGTTTCCCTCCTTGGTATGTCCTTCCCTTACTAGGTCCGGTCGTCAGGTTGCCAGTGATGGCCTAGAGAAAAGTGGACCTGAAAAGAAAATGCAAGAAATGTTTGTGTGCGACGGAGCGCTTAAGTCGCTTTGTGGGGCATAACCGAGCTTTGCCTCCGCCTATCACCGAAGTGGTTAATTGAGCTCTTGACGAGCTGGGCTATCCTGCCGAGGAGTAGTTCGGTCTCTTTTGACAGTGTCCGGGAGCCTGGCCGTCGAATGAATGTTCGATTGCAAAAGGCCGCTCTATGCTTCTACTGCTAAGGCGGATTTATGCTCTTCGGTACGGAGGGAGCGTTCAATGTTGCCATTAACTGTTATGACGCCATGTGGACCGGGCATCTTGAGCTTAAGATAAGCGTAGTGTCGCATGCGTTGAATCAAGCAAACGTGGTTCGGCCGAGTAGTGCGTGATAGCTGCTGCGAAAAGGGATGATATCAAAGATTAACTCTTCGTTGCGGGAATTGTCCGGAGGTCCGAAGACTACTTAAAGAGTGACGGAGCCTGTACAGTGGGCCTCAACACCTGGTATGACACCTTTAAAGGTGGTTTTAGTGGGTTTGATCTTTGAAGGATCGATACCCATCTTGCGCACGGTGTCCTGATAAAGCAGGTTTAGGCTGCTGCCTCCATCCATAAGGACTCACATGAGGTGGAATCCGCCAATTATTGGGTCAAGGACCAGTGCGGCTGAACCGCCCTGACGGATATTGGTTGGACGATCCTTGCGATCAAAGGTGATCGAGCCGGACGACCATGGGTTGTATTTTGGGGCGACTAGCTCCATTGCGTAGACGTCCCTAAGTGCGCACCTCGGCTCCCGTTTGGGAATATGGGTGGCGTGTATCATATTCACCGTTTTAATTTGCGGGGGAAACTTCTTTTGCCATCCTGTGTTCGGTGGCCGGGGCTCCTCGTCGTTGTCATCGCTTTGCGACCCCTTCTCCTTGCTTTCGGCACTTGACTTGCCGGACTGTTTGAAGACCCAGCATTCTCTGTTGGTATGATTGGTTGGTGTTCCTTGGGTGCTGTGATGTAACGCCCCGAGAACGACTCTCCAGTTGCCTTCCATTTATTTTAGTTGTTGTCGTGTGTTTATGTCACACCCTGATTTTCATGGCACAACACTTAAGATGATAAATCATGATAAAATATGCATTATTTGACTTTTTATTTTGAGTTGGTTTTCTCTTTGTGTTTTTCAAGTGCTCTTTAAAGTCAACACAACTCCACCTTCTATACTTCATCTCCTTGCCCCAAGCTCCTGCCCAATGATCATGCCATGTGTATAGAGCAACATAATATTTTCTTACAAAAATAATTTGGCCAAATAGTATTTTCAAAAATTAGTTTTTCAAAAACCCCTGAGTTGAGGTTTGCACTACAAGTACTTGACTTGGGGTGTGAAAAATCATTCAAAAGGTATATTTGAATCCTATTAGATGAGGGACTCCCATAAACCACAAAAATATAATTTTAAAAGTTATTTTCCTATTTTATTTAAAAGCTTTTTCTTAAGGCCAGAAATGGTCTTTAATAGGGAAAAATCATTTTATTGTTTCAAAAATATTTGACAAAAACCTAGGGAAACTCAGTGGACATATATTGTCCATATATAAGAGTTTCAACACATGGTCATGTTCAAAATATTGGTCAAATCCCTCAAAAACCCTTTCTGGATATTTCAAGCTTTTGAAATATTTACAAAGGAAATATTCTCGAAAAATTCCAGGAAAATTCGAGCATGTCACATATGCCATGTTGGATGATCTTGACAAGTATCATGTCATGGACAATAGTATAACCCCATGAAATCCCCTCAAAACCATTTCTGTCCATTTTGAAGTTTGAGCAACTTTACATTGCCAAACATGTCCAAATACTTGAGAACATGCTCAAATGGTCTAATCATTCATCTAGACAAAATGGCACAAGTTGGAGAAAATGTTATATTGATCAAAGTGCCCGAAAACCCTCTCTGACTAGAATCTAATTTGAACAACTTTGTACTACCAACTTTCTCTCCTTGACCCCAACTTTGGTGAGCCTATTCACATGACCAAATGAGGCCACTACACCAAGTGGTGCATCAAGGAGAAGTGATTTGCTCAACTAGATCTACACAAGTTCATTTCTGCTAATTTCTAGGGTTTACAAAAGTTGCATTGGCAACTTTGCCCAAATGGACTCAACCTTGGTGGAACCTATTATTATCTCATGCCATTTGACCCTGTCAAGCCTCATGACAAGAGGAGTTCATCTTCTTGCCCAAACCATTATCAAACACCTTCTGACACTTTACCAAAATGCCATTTTTGACCTCTTCCACTAATCTCCATGGGCTCAACTTTGTACCACAGCTGCTCCTAACCATCTCCTACCTCCAGTAACTCTCCCCTGGCCATTGCTCAATAATTAAGGGATGAAACACCCCCATTTACCTCCCTGGACAGCAACTTCTCTCTCTCCCTCAACTTCCCTCCTCACTCCAGTGGCTCCCCAGGGCATCCAAGACCATATCCCACTTCTTTACTTCCCCCTAGAGCTACCAGACACCTTTGGCCATGACCACATTGCATAGAAAATGGCCATGCCGGCCATTTGGGCGCTCTGGAGCGTGCTATAGTGCGCTCCTGCACTGTAGCCGCCCCCTTCCAACCGCCTCTAGCCACCTCGGGCCTCCCCAGCGCGCCCGTCGATGCGCCTCGACGTCTGCGACATGCCACGCCTCTATCCCCCTCCTTCTTCTCCCTCCTCTCGCCCCAGCTCACACGCGCGCCGGCCGCCCGAGAGCTCCAATAGGCAGCCTCACACGCGCGATGCCTCTGACTGTCCCCGCTCCCTCTCTTCCTTCCTGGTGCCCTACTCGACTCCCACGAACATCGTAGACAGCCCACTGCGGCCATTTCCACGGGTGCCCGTAGGCCATGTCCACGGTGAGCCACGGCCTCGCTATATATGGCCGCCCGAGGCCTCTCTCTGGAGCCCTTTCGCCCTCTCTCCCTCCCGTACGTCACCCAGACCCAGCCAACCCTCTCGCCGAGCCCTCTGTCGCTCCCCATGGCCGAAGCCGAGCCGCCGGACTCCGCCTAAATTCGCTCCCACCAGTCCTCCTCCTCCCTTCTAGACCACTCCAGCGCCCCCTCACCACCACCGCCGACTCGCCCCGCACTTCATTCCCTCCTCCCCGCGCCTGCCACACAGTCCCAAACCTCACCGATGGCCTCCTTCGCGGCCACCCAAGCCATTGCTGTTGCAGCCCTCCACGGCATGCGTGCAGCACATGGATGGGTGCGGCGTGGCCTCCTGAGCACGCCGGTGGGCGGAGCGTCGCCGGAGACGCTCTGTAGCCCCGGCAATCGCCGGCGGGAGCCGCTCCTCCCCGCGGACGGAGCGCGCGCGGGAGGTTGAAGGCGACCTGCAGCTGGGCCCCGCGCGTCAGCGACCCTGTGGGCGGGCCCCGCCGTTTAAGTGGAGACGGCTTCAGCAATGACGCCTTCGACGTTGCCCTGTCGCCCGCGTGGCCGAGCCGCTGGGCCAGCCCAGTGCGCTGCCCCGCTATGTCTCGCCTAGTGCACGCTGTCGCCGCCCAGATCCAGCCCGTTTGGGTAAAAACCTTGTTCCTTTTTCTTTTCTATACAACTTGTAAAATCTCCCAAATATCCATATCACCTCCAAATTGGATTATTCAAATTTCTGGTAACTCATAAAATCATGCTCTACCTGTTGGTGCAACATGCACATTTTTCTAGAAACTTTTCTGCACAAACATTTATCAAACCTTGTTTTCCCATTTCTGTAATGAACTTTAGAAAATCACAGAGAGCCCATTTTTGATCCAAATTCCATGGTTCAAAATCCTAGATGTCTATAAGTTCAAAACTTAGTTTTTGAACATTTTTACTAATACTTTATGTACCACCTAAAATAATGGTCTATTTCTTCATGTAGAGCCAACTTTGCAAATTCATACAGAAATCATTTGAACTCCAAATCCAGTGAAACCAATTCCTAGATGCTTCTAAAATCATCATTTATTAAATGGGTGCCTCTGCTCATTTTTGGAAATAATGTTTCTGTACACTTCTTGCAAACCCATTAATCCCTTGATTCCATCATATTGAAATGTTCAGAGATGTCCATTGATCAAATCCTAATGAAACCACTTTGGTCATCCCTCATATGACCAGAGGTATCCTAGAGAAGTCCAACTCATATTTTTAGAGCACTTTTATTTCCTGCCTTGTTGTGTTGCTTATTATGGTTGCTTTCGACGATAGTTGACGAAGTAGACGAAATGCTCGGAGTTGGACAAGAGATATTTGAAGACCTCGAAGACTTTGTTAAAACAGGCAAGCAACCCTTTGACCATGTTTGAGAAACCCTTTTTATGCATGTCATATAGCACCATATTGTTGTTGCAACGGAATCATGATGAGGTGGTAACCACTTTGATGGTTTGCCACCGTACTTCCTCGTTGATACTTGCATTGTGCATGCCCTACCTTCTTATGAGGGTTATGCCGGTGGGTGTAGATAGGATGCTAAAGTAGTGCTACGCAAAAAGGGACGGGAATATGCATGGTGATGGAGACAAAGTATTTTCAAAAGACTTTTTGAAAACCCCATCGGGTGCCACTTATGCCCGGGGGAGATGAGAGTTGGGTAGCCACTTGATGATGAAGTGGTGTACCAAGGCAAGTGTGTGTTGTTTTCAAAGCGGATTAGATTTAAGATTTGTCGACTATTCCAACCTTACATGCGCAACCACTCTACCCTTGTATGGGAAAGGGCATTATTGATTACTTAGGCCGATGCTAGCTTGGAGCCCACATTACTAGTGACGGGGGAGAGTTGGTGCTCTCTCTCGGGACGGGGTCGTGCCAGGTAGGGCGGCCATGACTGTTTTCATAGGGCACCAGATACACCGTTGTGTCCCCTCTCGGATGTTACGATCTTGAGTAAGTCTCGTATGATGTACATCGTGAGGATACGGAACAACAAGTGGACTACTTTTTAGTGTCGTCTAGTGAAAGATAGTGATCGTGTGCTTACCCCGGGTACTTGAGGTATCGCGGGTCGTGGATGACACGGAAGTTCCCCGGATCTTGTGGGTAAAGTGTGCAACCTCTGCAGAGTGTAAAACTATTCGAATAGCCGTGTCCACGGTCAAGGACAGTTGGGTGGTGCTGCTTAAACTACGTCCAGAGCTTCACAAACCAGTGTGTGTGTTTGGATAATTGGAGAGAACTACTTGGGTCAAGTCAAGGGACTTGACATGATTGAGTTGGGTTGATGCCCTCTCTATTTATGTTGATATCTGTAACCTGTCCTCATGGTTACTTGAATTCTCCTGATGCATGTCTTACAAGTTGTTGAACATGTCGTTGCACCCAAAACTAGCTTTCTGCAAAAATTTACCTATATCATGCATTGTTGTATCTTCAACCAAAACATGGGTTGCTTGCGAGTACATTCAAAGTACTCATTGGCTTGCCACTGGTTATTTTAGTGGCCAGGCATGAAAGAACAGGATATAATGAAGAGTACCTTGGTGACGAACATGCGAGCTAGGACGCTTCCCAGTCAGAATGCCTGTAGGGTTAAGGCAGATGGCATGGGTCCAAGTTGTTATTGAAGATTTCCGCTGCGATGATACACTCAAGACATGACCATAATGGTCCTACTTGTGTAAAACGGTATGTATGGATGTAAGACTCTTGTTATTCAGCTTCTGTGTGTTCAGTGAGCATTGATCTCTGGGATCACTGTACATGTGCATTCGGTGATCTCGACTTATGAGTCGGGGTCCCCACAGTTTATTGTGTTTGTTGCATTAAGATAATTGTTTTGCATATTTCTATGTTGTTGCCATGATCATGATTAGTGCCATTGTCATATTTTGCTTCTTGCACCATGTTCATCTTTTATTGTATTGCATTATGCCATCCTTGTTTGTTTTGCCATGCCTATCTCTTGTCATATTGCTGTTGGTCAGTCATGTTGTTGCCATGAGCATCATGTGCATTGCACTCATCCTTATGTTACATGTTACTTTCATGTTGTGTGTGCATCAGCCCTTGCAATCTCTCTCTCAAGCCATGCCCATGTATCATCACCTCTTCCTTCCTTCTTCCTTCATGTTTTTGCAAGTGACATTATTCCCTCCTCCATTAATGTTCATTTATTTCCTGATGATTTTACTCCATGCCTTATACCTCTCTATCAAATTTCAGCTCATTTGGATTTGATTCGGTTGGGTTCAAAAATGACTCAAGTTTGAATTTAATTCAAACATGAATTATTTTTCTATCTCTAAAAATTGCCAGATCACTTTTATCAAATAGTGCATAAATCTAGGAGCCCAGGAATATTTGTACTTCCTCCTTATTCTTCCCCAGACACCCTATTCTTTTCCCTTCTTCTATTTTTTTATTAAATATAAATAGAGATCTAAAAGAAACAGGAGAAGGGCCTTACCTGTACTCCAGCCTAGCACCAGTTCCCTCAGCCTCATCCTCCAGCCCACTAGTGCCACGGCCCAGCAGCTCCTTCACTGTCAGCAACTTTCACCCACCCGGGGCCTGCCTGTCAGCCTCCCTTTGTTACTGTGCTTCCTCCTCCTTCGCTCGTTTCCCTGTCACAGTAAAACTCCACGGGAGGTCCTATTGGACGCGCTTTGTGTCCAAATGTCATTGAAACACATAGGGGCGCAACCTGACTCGGTCGGCCCATCGCGCTGTACCGGTGGAAAGAAAAGAAAGCAAAAAAGGGAAAGAAGGAGCGATGGAAACTCGAACCTGCGACCTACAGCTTTGAAGTGCATGCTCCCAGCCACTCCACCTGACTAGCATTGCTTGTCGCAAACCAGCGCGCACTTTTAATAACTGGCTCAACCATACAAGCAGACTTGTCCACTGTATCGAACCAGAATTACACACTGTAGTGAACATGTTAAAACAAATTGTACATTTTTTCTCAAAGTGTATATTTTGAAAAAGTGCGACCATTTTTTTCATTTCTGAACATATTTTGTACACAGGAACAATTTTTTGCATAAGTGCACAAAAAAATTGAAACTGCAGAAAATATTTGTTGTGAACAAATTATGAAATCCCGAACAAATTTTAAACCGTGAACAATTTTGAATTTTTGAACAACTATTTAAAAAATGGAACTTTTTGTGAAATTACAAAAAAATGAAACTGCGAACATTTTTTGAATGTTTGAACCAAAATTTGAAAATGGAACATCATGAAATATCTAACAAAATTTGAAACCACGGACATTTTTCGAAATTCCTGAACATTTTATCAAACACGAACATTTTTTGAATTTCAGACCAAATTTTGCAACCGCGAACAATTTGCAATTCCGGAAGTTTTTTTGAAATAGGAACATTTTCTAAATTTGTGAACTAAACAAATTTTGAAGTAGACGAACATTTTCTAAAATTCCTGTACATTTTTTCAAATTGTGAACAAATTTTTAAAAGTAGAACATTTTTTAAAATCTGAAAAGGTTTGAATTAAAATAAAAGAAAAATACCAACTTGAAAAACAAAAAAAAGGGAAAAGAGACAAAGAAGAAAGAAAGAAGCAGCAAAAGGAAAAGAAAAGCAAAAAGAAAGAATAACAATATACAGATTTTTGAGTGTCAGAACGAATTTTCAGAACATGGGCAATTGAAAATTCTAGAACAAAATTAGAAACCAGGAACATTTTCTCAAGTTTCCGAACATTTTTTGAAATTGCAAACAAGTTTTGAAAACATTAGAGTTGTCAAAATTTGTGAACAGTTTTTCTAAATGGGAACCTTTTTTGAAATTTCCCAAATTTCCTAAATTCGTGAACAAAAACTTAAAATGCGAACATTTTTCAAAAGAAAATACAAGAGAAACAGAAAAGGGAAAACCCCAAAAAAGAAAACACAAGGAAAAAAACAGACAAAAACCGGTTCAGAACTGCTAGAAGGTTCCTAAAATGCATAAAACCAGACAGAACTGCTAGAAGGTTCCTGAAACCGAATCATGTAATTGGGCCGGCCCAGTACATGCGATCCCGCTCGCTCCTGTGTGCGTTTGCTCGACATTGTGATGTAGCGAGCATCCAATAGGGATTTCCAAACTCCACGGCTAGAGGCACATGGCCACGAGGGCAGCCACGGCCTTGCCCCTCCCGTCCTATAAAGCATTGCAACATCCCCTAGGGTTTCCTCTTCCCATTCCTCCCTTCCTCCGCGCCGCCGCTGCTCCAGGTAGGTCGCCCATGCCATAGACGACACCATGGCCGAGGAGAGCCCAAGCTCTTCCCCGGCGAGATCCTATTCGTCGTCGTCGTCGTCCACGGGAATGACGTGGGCACCTCTGACTTATTCCACAGCCACGCACCCGACCAGGAGGCTTCCTCCTCGACATTGTCTTCCTCTGCTTCCTCTGCTTCACAGAACCGAGTACGCTGCCCCGATCATCGCGTCGTCTTGCCGTCCCCGTTCTCCTCCGACTCCGTACACCTTCAGCATCACCCCCATGGTGAGAAGCCGCTTCTCTTTCCATCATCCCTGCTTCAATTTCGCGCCCGCTGGCATCACCCCATCCCAACCCGAGGCCGTCCGCCATGGAGGACATGGGGAGCGAGCTCGAGATCGTGCCACATGCCCGTCTCCACTGTTCGGCCACTCACACACACAGTCTGTGACCCACGCTCCCGCAGTTGCTCCGCTTGCACATGCATGCCCTTGCACACCCTTAGGGACTTGTTCAGCCCCTGCCTAGCCGCTGCTCGCTGCGCCTCACCGCACACCCGCACATGGTGTCATCCGTCCAGCCGGTAACCATGGCCAGCTAGGCTTGGCCTCGCACAAGCACCCACACCCTCGCGCCGTTGCTCTGCCAAATGCGCCCCTAGCATGTTTGCGCACACCTGCTGCCGCCTACGCCTGATTGTGGCCGAGGTCGAGCATCTTGATCCGGCCCTTTCTGTTCCCGCTTTCAGTTACTTGAACCAGATCCGTCTAGCAATCCTGCACAAGGGCCCGAGCTGGATGTTGCCACATGTTCTGTCCTAGCATGTTGGCCACCAAGCAGTTCCACAACCAAGGTATCTGGGGTTCAAATCTCAGCTTCCCCAATTTTTCATTATCGTTTTAGTTATGTTCTGATGATGCTCCTACGCACACGTTGCTGTGCGTGCTCAGTCACGGTCACAGAGCAATCTGCCTGTTCGTTCTTATTCTGTTTTGACTCGGAGCAGTTCGGGAAGATGGTTCATCTACAACCAAACCCATCAAATATCGCCTATCCGTTGTAGTTCAACTGGTTCACCATGCCTGTGCACCTCTAGGAGGTCCTGGGTTTGAAATCCAGCACTCCTATTTTTCCTCAGTTTTTCTATTTCTTTTGCCTGCACACACATTCAGCCGCTTGGGCCCGATTCCATTCTGGGCCGATGCACTGCGTTGCTTCTGGCCCAAGCATGTTTTTTTTCTGCTTTGTTGGTCTATCATTTTCTAGTGCATGCATAATTATAGAAAATGTCATCATTTTGATTTGTGAATAACTAAATATCCATGCATCAAAATAGATCATGTCATATATGTAAAATGCTTAGAATTTCATGAACTTTCTCAATATGCAACTTGCATCCATGTTAAAATGTTTAAACTTGTTGTTTGTATTCATTTGCTCAAATGACATGTTAATATGGTTTAATTCATAACTAAATAACCGTAGCTCCATTTTAAATAAAATTTATATGTAAATGGGGTAGAAATAGGCATAGATTAACTTGGTGCACTTTACTTTGCTGTTTAACAACTTTAAATTTATGTTATAGGCAGAACAATACCAAATTCGTAAATTGCATAAGGGGATTTTCCGGAATTGTTGTTTGCTGTTTCCGGCCTCATTTAAGATTGCCTAGATAGGTAGTTTTGTTATGCTTCACCTCTTGCCATGTTAACAACATTTAATCTTGTCATGCATCATACTTGGTTCAACATCTTGTCATGTTTGTGTTGTGTGTTTACCCTGTTGTTTGCTTCTTTCCGGTTGTGCTTCTTCTCGATAGTTCCTGTTTCGTTGCGATCGTGAGGATTCGTTCGACTACGCTTGGTTCGTCTTCGCCCATTCGTCTTCTTCATCGACTCGTTCTTCTTCCTAGCGGGATTTTAGGCAAGATGACCATTACCCTGGATCTCACTACTATCATTGCTATGCTAGTTGTCTCGATGCTATCGCTATGTCGCGCTTCCTACCACTTGTTTATCAAGCCTCCCAAATTGCCATGACATCCTCTAACCTTTGTCACCCTTCCTAGCAAACCGTTGTTTGGCTATGTTACCGCTTTGCTCAGCCCCTCTTATAGCATTGTTAGTTGCAGGTGAAGTTGAAGATTGCTCCATGTTGGAACATGTTTATGTTGGGATATCACAATATCTCTTATTTAATTAATGCATCTATATACTTTTTAAAGGGTGGGAGGCTCGGCCTTATGCTTGGTGTTTTGTTCCACTCTTGCCGCCCTAGTTTCCGTCATACTGGTGTTATGTTCCTTGATTTTGCGTCCCTAACATGGTGAGGGGTATGGGACCCTCTTGACGTTTCGCTTTGAATAAAACTCTTCCAGCAAGGCCCAACATTGGTTTTACCATTTGCCTAATAACAACAAAAACTTGCATAGGGCCCGGCTAGAACCCAAGGATTCTTAATAAACCCCCCGGCCAATGCTGCTCATGAGTGTTGGTCCAAACTAGAGAACTGTGCGGGGCCGCCCCGTGGAAACCTGGGTTATTTTGGCACCTGTACGCATCTCTCATCCGTCGTGGCCTGAGACGAGATACACGCGGCTACTATCAGGGTGTCGGCATGTCGGGAGGTCTTGCTAGTTTTGTTTTACCATTGTCGAAATGTCTTGTGCACCGGGATCCCGAGTCTGATCGAATGTCCCGCGATGGAGGATTGTCTCCGCGGATTGTGAGCTTATAATGGGCTAAGTTGGGACACCCCTGCAGGGTTTAAACTTTCGAGAGTCGTGCCCACGGTTATGTGGCAGATGGGAATTTGTTAATATCCGGTTGTAGAGAACTGGACACCAGATTCGAATTAAAATACCCAACCGTGTGTGTAACCGTGATGGTCTCTTTTCGAGTGGCTCGAGAAGAGAACACGGTGGTGTTATGTTTGAACGTAAGTAGTTCAGGATCACTCCTTGGTCATTACTAGTTTGCGACTGTTTGCGTAGCTTCTTTCTTATTCTTGTATTCGTAAGTTAACCACCATACATTGCTTAGTCGCTGTTGCAGCCTCACCACTTATCCATTCCATACCTTTTAAGCTTTGCTACTCTTGATACCCATGGTAATGGGATTGCTGAGTCCTCGTGGCTCACAGATTACTACAACAACAGTTGCAGGTACAGGTAATGCGATGATCATGACGTGAGAGCGATGCTTGCTTGTGTTGAGTCCTTCTTCTGGTTCGTCGTTCAGGGGATAGGTTCCCGGTCGGCAACCTGGGCTAGCAGGGTGGATGTCGTTTGAGTTTTTGTTTGTGTTTCATCTGTAGTCGGATGTTGCTCTTTTCTATGATGATGTTGTATTCATGTGGCATTGTACGCCTTTTGTATGTATCCCCAACTATTATGTAATGGTACGATGTAATGATATCCACCTTGCAAAAGTGTCTCCAATATGCGCTTCTATCCTTGGTGGGACCTTCGAGTTCCTTTGGGATAGGGTCACATATTGGTCGTGACACGTGAATTTGACATGGGCGGTCGAGTATACGGTCCAGACTGGACGTGCCCGGACTGTTTCTGTAACGCCCAAATAATTAAGCTACAGTAATCCCTCATTAGTGGTGCCATGTCATCACATTATTGTTGCTAACCCTCATATGATCCAAGGCCTAATTCAAATTCTAATTCAATTCAAGACCAAAATTTCAATTTTGTCAACATGCAAACTAAAATGTTTATCATGTGGAAAATATTCCATAACTAATTTTTGTGATGACCAAACACTTTTGTAAAGTGTTTAAATGCCCTTTGTGAATAAAACAGTGACTAAATGCAATTATATAAATGCTTTTTAATTTATAAAAACTGTAAACTAATTTACTTTGTGCCAAGTTATTTTGTGGCAGTGGCATAAATACTAATACTAATTTAGAAACTACTTTTGTATTTTATCTAAACTAAAATATTGTGGAAATTAAATAAAACTGTGAAAAGAAAATAAGTAATAAAACAACCTCACTACCTCTCCCACTGGGCCTCTCGGCCCACCTGGCCATCAGCCAGGCTGGCCCACTCCCCGCACCGGATGAACCCCCCCTCCTTCCTGTTCATCGGTCTTAGGGCATCTCCAGCCGTTGGCCCCCCAGGAGGGCCAAAAAATCGCCCCCTGGGGGCGCACCGGCGCTAACGGCGCACTTGGGGCGTGATGCCCCCCAGTCGCGGCGCCCAGGGTATTTCAGAAAATTTGAAGACGGCACAAACACGGCGCAAACACGGCACAAACATAGCAAACTTCGGCGAGTTCGTTCAAACATAAACATATTTTACAAAAAAAAACCGGCGGGCTAATCCCGCCGTCTCCCTCGCCGCCCGCGTCACCGCCCGCCCAACGCGTCTACATGCCGAGGAGGCTGTAGAACCGCGTGTAGTCGCCGCCGCCGTCGTCTTCGTCATCGTCGTCGTCGTCGCCGCTGCCGCCTCCGCCGTCGCCGTCCCTGCTACACCCCTCCCCCGGTTGGCGCGGCGGGTTGGAAGGCCCGGGGGCATCGGCGTCGTCGTCGTCGCTGTCGAGGATCATGACGCCGTGCTCGTCCTCGCGCCCGCGCTTGCGGGGGGCGATTTCCTCCAGGGCCCGGCACTGCCGGACCGTCTCCTCGCGGAGGTAGTCCTCCCACGCCCATCGCATGGCGTCCTCGTCGGAGAAGCCGCACCGGGCTATCTCCTCGTACTCCGCGGGGAGGCCGGGCTCCTTCTTGGGCTCGACGATGCCGGGCTCCGGCTTGGGCTCGACAAGGACAAAACGGCCGGCGGGGCTCCGGCTTGACGGGGCGCCGATACGGACGCCGGAGCTGCGGGTGCGCGCGGCCACAGGCGTGTCCTGGGGCTCCGGCTTGACGGGGTGGAGGCAGGGCGAGCCGCCGGACGAAGAGGAGGACCCCCCGGTCTCCATGCGCCTCGGGGTCCAGGAGCTTCCCCGGCGGCGTGAAAAGGAAGGGGGGGCTGGGTAGTCGAGGCGCGGCGTGTTGCCGCCCTCGATGTACTCGAGGACGGCGTCCAGCGTGCGCCCTGGCATGCCCCACCATCGACGCCGGCCGGCGGAGTTTTGCCTGCCGGAGGGCACGACGCCGTTGGTGGCCTCGAGCTGCTGGGCGTGACGGCGGCGGAAGTAGGGCTCCCACAGAGGGCTGTCGGGGGCGTACCGCGTCGCATCCCTCGCCGCAGGCGGCAGATTCGACCGGATGCGGGCGATCTCCGCGCGCCGCACCGCGCCGGAGGGCACCGGGGACACCGGCACGCCGCCGGCGCTGATCCTCCACGCCCCGGGCACCCGCATATCCGGCAGGACCGGGTACTCGGCCTCGTAAAGGAGGCGAGCTTCGTCTTCATGGAGATGGCGCCGGCCGAAGCCGTTCGCCGCCGCGTCGTCGCCTGGGAAACGTTCGGCCATTGGAGGAGAGGAGAGGGAGGAAGGAGCGACGGCGGAGGGGAAGGAGCGACGGCGGAGGGGGAGTGTGAGCGACCGAGTGTGCCGGGGCGCGGCATATATAGGCCGACGCGCCGCCCACACGCGTGGCACCGTGCGTACGCGTGGCGGGCGAGGCGAGGGCGGGGGACGCGCGTCGTCCGGCCTTCACTGCGCCGCCCATGAAGCATCAATGGCGCAGGCTGACCCGCGCGGCAGCGCGGTAGCTTTGGCATTGATTCGCCGCGGGAAACGAGACGATGAGGACGACGAAGGGCCGAGAAGTAAACTGGTCGCTGACGCGTCGGGCCCGCGGTTTCTTCGCGCCAAAAAACTTCGCCCGGCGCCCCCGAGCGCCCCCCAGCGCGCCGGGTTCGGGCTGGGTCCGCCGGCGTTATTTTCGGCCCAAGCCGTCGAAAATCGGGCTCCTGGGGGCACGACTGGGCCGTTTTTTCGGCGCCGGCGCGAAAAAAACACCTGGGGAGGCCTTCTTGGGGGCGCGGCTGGAGATGCCCTTAGACCGCTACAGGGCGCGTGCTCCCACCGAGCCACCTCGTCGGCACCGCCCCGGCGAGGGGATAAGGCTACACCCCACCCCGCGGCGCCTCGCTCCTCACATCTCCCCTCCCCACTTCCCCCTGGCTCCCCCACTCCTTCCCTCTCTCCCTCCCCACAGATCTCCCCTGCCCCAAGCGCATCCATGGCCGCACCGGAGCCGTCCCCGACCCGCGAGGATATGCTCCAGAGCTCCGTCGGCCTCGTCTGCATAGCCTACAACCTCCAGTTCTAGCTGAAGCCCTCCACAACCTCGCCATCTGGTCATCTTCCCCGCCACGGCCACGACGACGTCGCCGTCGATCTCCACCACCGGCGCCTCCCCGCGGTTCCGAGCACGTCCACGACCTCCCTCGCAGTGAGCCGCGTCCATCCCCCTCCTTGCCCCCTCGATATGTTGCCGTAGCCACCGTCCCCGAGCACACCCGAGCTCTCCTGTACGCGTACATGTACGTGTGTGCCGCACGCTGCTCCTAGCCGATGTTCCTTCGGCTACTATCGCGTTACGCCGCCCCTACCCGCACTCTCCCACACCCTGGCCGTCCTATCGCACCCCCTGCTACTCCCAGACGCCCCATGCGCTCTCGTCCACGCCCTCGGTCTTCCGCTCGAATGTCGTGCTGATGCTGCTACTGCATCCCGCTGCGCTGCCATGCTCCGTCCGCCTCTGCCCCGGCTGCAATGTGGCTCCGCTTGCCGCGCGTGGCCGCGGTCCCTGCTGCTCGACTGCTTTGCCGCTACTCTGTTCATGCTTTGTTGCTGCATTGACGTTGCTCTACTGCTTGCTGCTGCTCCTACGGCTGCTCATGCCGCTGCTAGTTGTGCACAGCTGCTGCTCCCTGCGTGCTGTTGTTGTTGCTGCTAAAACTGCTGCCGCGGCTTGTCTTGCAGCTGCTACTGCCTCCCGTAGCGAGCTGCTGCTGCTGCGGGTGCCCACTTGCTGCTCCTAGTGCAGCCGCTGCCGCCTGGTACTGCTACTGCTTGCCATGGCCGAGCCTTGGCCTTGTGAGTTTTTGCGTATGTGTGCACAACCACGGCTTGTTTGTGCCATCGGCTTAACACATGTGGCTATGACATGTGGGCCATACCTGCCCCTTTTGACTAGTCAAATTGACTTGGTCAATTTGGATTAAATAAAATAAAATAAAACTAGAAATTTCTGAAAAACAATAAAACTTTGAAAATTAAACCGTAGCTCGGATGAAAAAGTGTTATACACGAAAGTTGCTCAGAATTTCGAGACGAATCTGAACACGCTATCCGTTTGCCCGCCACACGTCCCTAGCACAGCAAACGTTGAAGTTTTCCCCTCCGGTTCATCTGTCTGACAGACATCCGGAACCGGGAAAACTTTCCCGGATGTTTTCCCCCTTCGCCAGTATCGCCTAGCACTGCGTTAAAACACCTCTAGTACCGGTTATTGTCTTCTTATGCATATGTTTGCGTGTATTTACAGTTTCTTCCCCCTCTTCCCTCTGATAGACCTCGAGACCGCTGCTGATGCCCCTGTGATCGACTACGTCGACAACGACCCTCCTTCTTGTCTGAGCAACCAGGCAAGCCCCCCCTTTTTGATCATCCCGATATCGCTCATTCTATACTCTCATGCTTGCATTAGATTTTGCTACTGTTATTGATTGCTCCTATTCTGATGCATAGCCTACTTTTGTACCTGCTTTTGTTACCTATTGCTTATCCTAAACTGCTTAGTATAGGTTGGTTAGTGATCCATTAGTGACCCCCACTTTTCCTTGTTGCCCCTGCTTCAACTTCGACGAGTCGATCAACGTGATCGATGACCAGAGCCTGACACCTCACATCACATCACGCCCCTTTAGTTGCTCGTCTCTGCAGAGCTACTATCGAGTGCCGAGGGTGATCCCTCATAACGCACTCCTGATGATAATTCTGTAGTGTAGCTATTCGGTCGTGGTCAACAAGGGTGGTTCCTCGTTCACTATTCCCAATACGGCTCTGTCGTGCAACACCTCAAGTGTGAACCTCGAGGGTGGTCCCTCTTACGTTCACCTTGATGATTACATTGAGTGGAATCCTCCGTGGGTGATTCCTCGAGTTTTCCCCTTGATGTTTGGACACACGTTTACCTTGACTTACTTGAGACCATTGTTGAATTCGGGTCGGCCCTGAGGGGTACTCGCGAGTTGCTGTGAAAGTCGGGCGGGCCCGTAGAGCACCCGCGAGTTTTCCACATGGCACGGCCGGGCAGTCTGAGCCCTTGGCGTAGCTCCATGAGACGGGGTGACGGGGTCACCTTATCGTGAGTCTCTGCTCGTTTCCACGAACCCCCAATGCCCTAACAGGTTTGGGTATTTGTTCTGAGTTGGCCTCTGGCCTTTACGCACTAACCACCACGCGAGAATAGATATGGGCCTCGACGTTGCAGTATCATCCGAAGCTTTGTCAGACGTTCAGTTCAGCAGTGCGGCCCGGTCGGATCATGCTGGCCATCCGAGGCGGTCTTCGTATTCACCCTGCGCGCAACGACCCGGAGTGCTGCGGGCGATGGGCCCAAGACCCCGGAGAGCTTAGGATGTAGACCGGCGGGGACCTCTCTGCTGAGCCTAGGTAGGGCTGCGACGTGTTGATCTTCCGAGGGCGGGCATTGACTCTAGAAAGGTGTGTCCAGCCAGAGTGATCGAGCGTGTTGAGTAACGTGGTGGACCCCTGCAGGGAAGATATATATTTGAATACCGTGTCCGCGGTAATGGACGTTCAGACTTATATCCTGATCTTATATAACTAGAAATGGATACTTGAGATATGTGATGGATATGTGGCCCCGGGATTGCTTTCTCGTAGGGAATTGAGGAAGGATCTCTGGGCGTTGATACTACAACATGTTTGATAATTATAAATTTCTATTCTTTACTCTTATACATGCTGCAAGATGCTTGGAGCTGCTTGAAGATGCTAGTCTTCGATAGGCTAGGCCTCCCCCACCTATTCTGGCATTCTGCAGTTCAGTCCATGGATACAGCCCTTCCATTTGATACCAATGCATACTTAGTATAGATCTGATGCTTGCGAGTACTTTGGATGCGTACTCACGGTTGCTTTGCTACCCCTTCCCCTTCTTTCTTATTTCCGGTTGATGCAACCAGACGGTGGTTCCCTGGAGCCAGATGCCACCGCCGACGGATTCTGCTACGTGGAGACCGCCGAAGACCAAGAGTAGTTAGGAGGTCCCAGACAGAAGGCCTTGCCTCTTCGATCGTTGTTGCTTTTGTGCTAGCCTTCTTAAGGCATCCTTGTTTAACTTATGTCTGTACTCAGATATTGTTGCTTCCGCTGACTCTTGTGTATCGAGCTTGTATTTGAGCCCTCGAGGCCCCTGACTTGTAATATGAAGCTTGTATTATTTTAATTTGTGTCTAGAATTGTGTTGTGATATCTTCCCGTGAGTCCCTGATCTTGATCATACACATTTGCGTGTATGATTAGTATACGGTTGAGTTGGGGGCGTCACAGTTTCTTTTGAGTTGTTTCTTCCTTTGACCGGTCTTAGAGCGACTGAATCCGACATTGATGGCCGTGTCTTCGGCGTTGTCACCATTATTTTGTTGCTTGTGTTTGCTGCGTCGGGGCTTGCCATTGTCATCTCTGGATGCAGAAGTTCCAATCTTGCTTGAGGCGTTGTTGCTACGAGCCAACCAGCTATCCACGCTCGCACAAAAGCGGGTCATAAGTGTCGTAAGGGCTGCCATGGACTTTGGCTTTTCTTGGCCGAGGTGTCGGGCGAGCCACTCGTCACGGATGTTGTGCTTAAAGGCCGCTAGGGCTTCAGCATCCGGACAGTCGACGATTTGGTTCTTTTTAGCTAAGAACCAAGTACAGAATTTCCTGGCTGACTCTCTGGGCTGTTGGGTTATGTGACTTCAGTCATCAGCGTCCGGTGGTCGCACATAAGTACCCTGGAAGTTGTCAAGGAATGCGTCTTCCAGGTTCTCCCAACTGCCAATGGAGTTTTTCGGCAGACTATTCAGCCAGTGCCGAGCTGGTCCCTTGAGTTTTAGTGGGAGATATTTCATGGCATGGAGATCATCGCCACGGGCCATGTGAATGTGGAGAAGGAAATCTTCAATCCATACCGTGGGATCTGTTGTCCCACCATATGGTTCGATGTTTATGGGTTTAAACCCTTCTGGGAATTCATGCTCCATTACTTCGTTAGTGAAGCATAGGTGGTGTGCGGCGCCTCTATGCCAGGCTACATCGCGACGTAGTTTGGATGAATCTGGTCTGCTGTATTCAGCCCGAACGGATTTGTATTTAGTATATTCGGCATGGCAATCATCGTCACGTGTTGGAGCGTACCCTCGCGCTCCGTAGATCGATCTTGACTGCCCTGCTTTGTTTTCCAATTCATCTTGCAGGTCATGCGTGTAGCCCCGTGTCGGTGTACCAAAATAGGGGCGCTCTTTTGTACCCCTTATTTGTGCACGGGCAGTCAGAGCCACGCCCACAACCACACTTAAGTAGGGTAGAGACAGGAAATCAGAGCCACAAGACAACCCAAGCAAGGTCAAGACAGAGGCATGAAGAGCAACAAGGTGAGGTGGTTTCCCCCGGCAAGACCCTTGTTGGGGCAGCCCCCATGGCCCCGTCAAGGCCCTTGCCGGGGCAGCCTAACTGATGCCAGCAGGGCGCGTCACCCTTGAGCCCCAATTCCTCCAGCGCTGCCAACCGTGTTGGGACCAAGGCTCGGGAGGCACCTCCTGATGGCATGCAAATCTTTTTGAAGACAAGAACAACACTTCAAATTAGAAGAGTAGAAGACGATGAACCTCGGCGAAATCCTCACCGAGGAAACCCACAAGACCCCCGACAAGATCCTTGGCGGGGACGACCACAACGCCGCGGCAAGACCCTTGCCGGGGCCCCGGCAGGGCCCTTGCCGAGGACATCCGCGAGGCCACGGCCAGGCCCGCACCCGCCAGGTTTCGGCCACTGCTCCCATGCAGCTGCCAGCACACCAGCTGGGCAGGCACCTGCGTGTCAGCACAAGGCTTCTCGGCCAACTCAACGCATACCTACGTGGTGGCATCCAAACCTTCATGAAAGCCCTACCACCGCACCACCTCAGCAGCCTGCCAGCCTACATGGCACCACCGACTCGCTGGCCCAGGCGCGTGTCGAGGCAGGGCGAAGCGGCGGTAAAGTGAAGGGGACACATCAGGGGCGCATTAAATGCACTTTGTCCCGTAATGGCAAGGGATATGCTTAAACACAGTACCCCGATGCCACCTCCTGTGTGCCACTATGGCGGTCCCCTTGCCTATAAAAGGAGGCCCAAGGCATACAGGAGAGGGATTCGGACTTTTGGACAGGTTACGCCCATTTTAGCTAGTTCAGGAACCTCAAGAACACAAATACACACATCAAAGCAGGACTAGGGTGTTATGCATCGCTGTGGCCCGAACCTGGGTAAACGACCCGCGTGCTCGTACTGACTGCTGATCCTGCTCTCCTCATAACCTAGCACCCTGCAACCGTAGTAGGGATTCTTGTGATCCCATAGGTGTCGTTTCCCACCGACATCTTTGGCGCGCCAGGTAGGGGTTGCGCAGTAGTGAGCTTCTGGTTTCGCAGCCAATAGCACAGCTCTTCATCGGCATGGCTTCCAAGGAAGAAGCCGACCGAGCTAGCAGCCCCGTCGGCGGATGCGGCGAGCGTTCGCGCGACGACGAAAAAAAAACAAGTCATGCAAAAACTTCGAATAATTCCTTCTTATATAAGGTTATCTTCCTCGGAGATCTTTCCTCTGTAT
Organism: Triticum timopheevii; assembly: GCA_963921465.1. Classification (NCBI taxonomy): domain Eukaryota; kingdom Viridiplantae; phylum Streptophyta; class Magnoliopsida; order Poales; family Poaceae; genus Triticum; species Triticum timopheevii. The sequence continues at coordinate 238,869,194 of OY997264.1, read as the reverse complement.
GGGTAACCTGCACGCAATGGGGCCCTTCCATTATCGGCAACGCTCTTGATCTGTTTCGAGTCTGCTCAATAGATCGAGTGGCTGCGTCGAGAGCGGCGGGGTGGCCTTCCGCTATCAGCAACACTCTCGCTCTGCCTCGAGTCCACTCGGCAGTTTGGGCGGCCACGCTGAGAATGGCAAGGTGGTTCGCACGGCGGCAAGCATGCCTTGCCGCCGCTAAAGGATCCGTCCTTCCAAGCGCAGCGGTTTGGGTTCACGCGCCGGCAAGCCTACCCAGTAAGCGTAGGGTGGACATACAGAGAAGGGTTAAATAGGGAAATAACATGCATCATATTAAAAGTACTGCAGAATTATATTACACCAATTGTTGCTGCGGTTCTAACTAAAGATGTGAATTATCTTGGTCATGAACCTGCAGTGGCAACAAGAAACGGGGCGCCTAGTCCCGACGCTGGCCCTCCAACCTCTGGATTCCACCGACGCGGCTGATGATGGGCTCGATGCGCTCCTTGACCCCCGAGAGGTCTACATCGCCCGACAAGCTGTCCAGCGCGGCGTCAAAGTCGAGGTCGGGGTTCCAAAATGCCAGCTTGGTGAGGACCTTGGTCATGGCACCTTGGCAAATCATCCGGGACTTGTTGGCCAAGGAGCTCGCCCGGTTGGAGTCGAGCCATTCCAGGGCACCAAGAACACCCTCGAAGAACAAGGTCAGCTTGGCATGGGGGCTCGTGCCCGGTTTTGGGGTGTACCTCACTTCCGGCATCTTCATGTTGGCCAGCTGCTTGGTAATCCTATTGGCGACGTCGGCGAGGCGGTCGGTCCAGATTTTGTCGCCCTTCAGGGAATCTGCGTGGTTGGCGGCGTCGTTCTTTCGCGGCTGCTTCTCCTCTGCCAGGCTCTTGGTCAGGGCTCCTTCCCGGGCCTGGGCCTCCGAAAGTGCCCCCTCAAGGCCCACCAGCTTGAGCTTCAGGTCCTTAATGGCGTCGTTGGCTGTGGAGAGCTGCCCAACCTTGCTGTGGACCGTGGAATGCGCTTCGACTAGAGCCTCGTTGAATGTGTTCTTCTCCGAAGATAGCTCCAGGATTTGCTTTGCCAGGCCATCCCACTCCGCCTCCAGCTCCTTCACCTTGTTGCCATGGGCCAGGGCCTGGGCATCGAGCGCTTCCTTGTGCTTGTGCTCCAGCTCTTGGGTCCGCACCGCGGCAAGCTTCTCGACCTCCTCGTTCTTGCCGCGGAGCATAGCGGCAAGAGTCGTCTCACGAGCGGCAAGATCCTCCTCCTGGGAGTTCAGCTCGGCCTCATGCTGAGACCGGATGGCCTCGGCCTTGGAGGCCTCCTCCCTCGCCTCCTCCCGGGCCTTCTTGATATTGGCCTGCTTCAGGAGGAGCCCCAGATCACGTTGTGCCAGCTGGTCTTGGGCGGCCTTCAGCTCCTCATGGGCCTAGTGGAACCAAGCCTGCGCCTCGGCAACACGCTCTGCAAGGTCTGCTTCCGCCTTGTGCACCACCGCCTCCTTGGACTACACCTTGTCCAGACAAGCGCGGTGGAGTGCCTGAAGCTTGTTGAAGCTGGCACTCATGTCCTAGAGGAGCCGTTCCTCTTGGGTGCCACCGCCAACGCTCGGCTCATTGACAACCTCAAGCCCGGCAGCGGCGAGCACTTTGTCGTCAAACACCTCCCCCTCGGCCGGCGCCCTAGTGCTTGCCGACCCTGGGAGGTGAACGAACACGTCGTCGCTCACCTTTAGGTACTTGTCTGAGCCGGAGGCAGCGGACGAGGAGGGTTGGTCGTCAACCACCTCCTCCTCGGCAGAGGCCTTGCCGGCCTCCTTCTCGGCAGAGGCCTGGCCGGCCTCCACCTTAGTAGAGCCCTTGTCGTCCTCCTCGGCGGCGGCCTCACCGGTCTCCTCAGCAAGCCCCTTGGCGACATCCTCGGCCGCGGTCTCGCTGGCCTCCTTGGTGGCGACCTTCTCAGCATCAGCCACGGCATCCGCGACAGCCTCCTTGATGATGGTGTCGGTGTCCCCCTGGTCCGCCGAGGGGGACCTGGACGCCAAAGGAGGAAATAAGGTAGGGCCAAAGCCAAGGTTCAGGAGAAAAGAAAGAAGAGCAAGGGGAAACAAATGACTCACCCGTGCCAGGCTGGAAAGATGTGGCCCCCTCCCCGCCAACGTCTGTTGCCGGGGTGGAGCCGCCAGCGGCCAAGTCTACCTCCTCCTCCGTGCGCATGGGCTCGGTATCTGGCGCCCTTGCCAGGGACCCCCCTCAGGGCGGTGTGGTCGATGGGGGCGGCGTGGTGAGGGAGGCCCTTGGTGGCTCCTCCTGCTGCCGTTCTTCTCCTGCAAACCACGACAAGGTCAGCGACAAGAGAATCGGGCCCCAACAAGCATTGGCAAAGGGTGGATGGTGAACTTACGCTGGGGGCTGAGACGGGGGCTGCACCGTGGGCTGCTGTCCGGGTTGCTCTCCACCACAAGCGGTGCCTTTGAAGTACCCATCGGGGACGAGCTGCCCGTCGAGGCTTTGGCTCTCTTCGCTGCCCGCTGAGCTAGTGTCTCCGTCTCCCTCCAAGGATAAGTCAAATCAAGGAGGGCGACGTGATTCATAAGGATGGAAACGGCGAGAGGCGGAGCTTACTCGTCCTCTTCCTCCTCCTCTACTGCCTTCCAATTCCCCCTCAGGCTGAGGGACGAAAAGTCAAAACCGATGTCCACGCCAGCACCTGCGTGGGGAGGGGCGGCGAAGGGGTCCGGTAGCATTTGGATGAAGAAGAGGCGGGCGTCTTCTTCTTCGCCACCGCGGTCTTCTTCTTCGCCGCCACGGCCTCCTTCTTCGCCGCAGCGGCCCTCATCACGCGCGCAGCCTCCCCCGGAGCCCCTTGCCACGCCACAACCTTGCTGGGCTGGACTGGCTCGCCGGAACCGGCCCGACGCAGAATGCGCCTCTTCTGCATAGCTGGGGGCTCACCGGCCTCGGCCTCCTCCTCGGATGATCCTTCACCCATGCCCTCAGTAGGGGGGCTCGGTGTTGGCGCCGGCCGCCTCCTTGACGGATTTCACCCACGCGGCGAGCTCCTCCTCCTCCACGGCCCCGGTGGCCTCGTTCTCCATGCCGCTGGCCTCGCCGGCAAGCCTGGCAAGCTCCGCCTCCATCGCCCTAGCGGCAATATAGTTCAGCTCCTCCTGGGTGGTGTCCTGGATGAGCCGCAGTTCCTCGTGGTCGAGTTCTTCGGCCAAATTGGCGAAGAACTCCTCCGCCTCGCGTGCTAGGGGCTCGACCCAGGCTGGGTCGAGTTTGTGCGCGTTGAAGGGCGGCATCATGGCCAAGATTTCGGCCTGCCGGGAGTTGTTGCTCAACGGGACCACTCCCGGCGGCAGCCCGAACAAGAGCCCCTTGACAACCTTGCCGGACTTTGCAGCCTTGCCGGTCCTCCTCACATTGCCGTCGGCGTACTCCTCAAGCTGGAAGAGCCTCTGGCAATACCAGGAGTTCCCCAGCACCGTGAAGTTGTTCTGCAGGCCGGTGCGAAGCCTCATGATGTCAGCCACGTTCTTGAAATCCCAGGCCGGCCTCCCCTTCTTGTGCAGCGGAGCGATCCGGCGGCGGATGAAATCTGCCGCGATCATCTCGAGGTTGAACCCGGCCTCGGTAAGGCGGTGGATCCTGGTGGTCGCAATCGAGAACTTCTTATCGTTGGGGTCGAGGTTGCTCCAATTCGCGCCACGAGGCAGTGGCTCCTGACGAATGCCCCAGCAGAACTCCGGCGAGTCCTCCTCCATGATCCAGCACTACCGGCCCGCCACTCTTCCCACCTCTCCTTCGTGGCGCCATCTGGGTACGCGCCTCTCTCCTGAATCCTCGGGATCCAGGTGACGGTCCTAGAAAGAGCACCCCCAGGTTGGACGCAGGGGGAGAGGTAGTGGCGGATATGCGTCGTGCTGGGAACCACCCCGGCGAAGCCCTCGCAGAGATGGGCGAAATATGCCAGGTGCGCCACGGCATTCGGCGTGAGGTCCAACAAGTGGAAGCCAAAAGTGCGCATGATATCATTGAAGAAGTCGGAAAAAGGGGGGCAAAGCCCACAGAAAAAGAAGTTGACAAAGAATGGGTACCGTTTCCTGCAATTTACGGGGAGGGTACGCGTGGCGGGGTGCATGATAACCCGCAAGTATACGGGATAGTTGTAGCCTCTTTCGATAAGTAAGAGTGTCGAACCCAACGAGGAGCTAAAGGTAGAACAAATACTCTCTCAAGTCCTATCGGCCACTGATACGACTCTACGCACGCTTGACATTCGCTTTACCTAGAACAAGTATGAAACTAGAAGTACTTTGTAGGTGTGATAGGATAGGTTTGCAAGATAATAAAGAGCATGTAAACATAAACTAGGGGCTGTTTAGATAAAGATGCAATAAAGTAAATATAGCGAGTGTGGAAAAGTGGTGGTAGGAGTTGTGAAATTGTCCCTAAGCAATTGACTACGTTACTAGACCGGTAATCACTATTGCAATTCTACTTGAGGGAGAGGCATAAGCTAACATACTTTCTCTACTTGGATCATACGCACTTATGATGGGAACTCTAGCAAGCATCCGCCAATTCTAAAGATCATTAAGGTAAAACCCAACCATAGCATTAAAGTATCAAGTCCCCTTTATCCCATACGCAAACAACCTACTTACTCGGGTCTGTGCTTCTGTCACTCACGCCACCCACCATAAGCAAATCATGAACATATTGCAACACCCTACAGCGGGAATCCCTCACGCTTGCGCGACACGGAGGGCACCATAGGACAGCACCAATAATAAAACATGCAACTCAAACCAATCATAGCAATTCATCAATCACCGATAGGACAACGAAAATCTACTCAGACATCATGGGATGGCAACACATCATTGGAAAATAATATGAAGCATAAAGCACCATGTTCAAGTAGAGGGTACAACGGGTTGCGGGAGAGTGGACCGCTGGATATAGATGGGGGAAGGTGATGGAGATGTTGATGAAGATGGTGAAGGTGTTGGTGAAGATCGTGGTGATGATGATGGCCCACGGCAGTGCTCCGGCGCCACCGGAAGCAAGGGGGAGAGAGCCCCCCTTCTTCTTCTTCTTCCTTGACCTCCTCCCTAGATGGGAGAAGGGTTTCCCCTCTGTTCCTTGGCTCCCATGGCTTGGGAGGGGCGAGAGCCCCTCCGAGATTGGATCTATCTCTCTGTTTCTACGTTCTCAGATTCTACCCCTTCATCGTTTCTTTAATATCCGGAGATCCGTAACTCCGATTGGGGTGAATCTTTCGCCCAGATTTTTCTCATAAAATTAGCTTTCTTGCAAAAGAAGAGCATCAACCACCTTACGGGGGCCCAGGAGAGTCCAGGGAGCGCCTGCCTCCCTGGGATGCGCCCCTATCTCCTAGCCCCCTTGGGCACCGTCTCGCATTGATTTTACTTCCCAAAAATCATAAATATTCCAAAATAATTCTCCGTCCATTTTTACCCCGTTTGGACTCCGATTGATATGGGTTTTCTGCAAAACATAAATCATGCAACAAACAGGAACTGGCACTGGGCACTGGATCAATATCTTAGTCCCGAAAATAATATAAAAAGTTGCCAAAAGTATATGAAAGTTGAAGAATATTGGCATGGAACTATCAAAAATTATAGATACGATGGAGCATTATCAGCATCCCCAAGCTTAATTCCTGCTCGTCCTCGAGTAGGTAAATAATAAAAAAGATAATTTTTGATGTGGAATGCTACCTAACATAATCTTGATCATATGTCTAATCATGGCATGAATATTAAGACACGAGTGATTCAAAGCAATAGTCTATCATTTGACATAAAAACAATAATACTTCGAGCGTACCAATAAAGCAATCATGTCTTTTCAAAACAACAAGGCCAAAGCAAGCTTATCCCTACAAAATCATATAGTTTGGCCATGCTTCATTTTTGTCACACAAAATTCCCCCATCATGCACAACCCCGATGACAAGCCGAGCAATTGGTTCATACCTTTTAACGCGCTTCAGCTTTTTCAACCCTCACGCAATACATGAGCGCAAGCCATGGATATAGCACTATTGGTGGAATAGAATATGATGATGGGGGTTTATATGGAGAAGACAAAAAGGGAGAAAGTCTCACATCGACGCGGCTAATCTATGGGCTATGGAGATGCCCATCAATTGATGTCAATGCGAGGAGTAGGGATTGCCATGCTACGGATGCACTAAGAGCTATAAGTATATGAAAGCTCAAACTGAAACTAAGCGGGCGTGCATCCAACTTGCTTGCTCATGAAGATCTAGGGAATTTGAGGAAGCCCATCGTTGGAATATACAAGCCAAGTTCTATAATGAAAAATTCCCACTAGCATATGAAAGCGACAACATAAGAGACTCTTTATATGAAGAACATGGTGCTACTTTGAAGCACAAGTGTGGAAAAAAGGATAGTAACATTGCCCCTTTTCTTTTTCTTTTTTTTCTTTTTTTTTGGTGGGCTTCTTTGGCCCCATTTTTTATTTAGGCTTCTTTGGCCTTTCCTTTTTTTTTCTTTTTTTTCTTTTCTTTTTTTTCATGGGGCAACGCTCTATAATGATGATCATCACACTTTTATTTACTTCCAACTCGATATTACAACTCGATACTGGAACAACGATATGACTCTATATGAATGCTTCCGGCGGTGTACCGGGATGTGCAATGATCTAGTTGCATGGCAATATATCTTGGAATGGCTATGGAAATGCCATGATAGGTAGGTATGGTGGCTGTTTTGAGGAAGATATAAGGAGGCTTATGTGTGATAGAGCGTATCATATCACAAGGTTTGGATGCACCAGCTAAGTTTGCACCAACTCTTGAGGTGAGAAAGGGCAATGCACGGTACCGAAGAGGCTAGCAATGATGGAAAGGTAAAAGTGCGTATAATCCATGGACTCACATTAGTCCTAAAGAAATCATATACTTATTGCAAAAGTTTATTAGCCCTCGAAGCAAAGTAATACTACGCATGCCCCTAGGGGATAGATTGGTAGGAAAAGACCATCGCTCATCCCCTACTGCCACTCATAAGGAATACAATCAAAAAACACCCCATGCTTCAAATTTGTCACACAATGGTTACCATACGTGCATGCTACGGGACTTGCAAACCTCAACACAAGTGTCTCTACAATCCAAAACCACCCACTAGCATGACTCTAATATCACCACTTTTATATCGCAAAACTATTGCAAGGAATCAAACATATCATATTCAGCGATCTACAAGTTTATGTAGGATTTTATGACTAACCATGTGAATGACCAATTCATGTCATCTCTCTAAATAGATATAAGTGAAGCAAGAGAGTTTAATTCTTTCTACAAAAGATATGCCCATGCTCTAACAAATATAAGTGAAGCAAAAGAGCATTCTACAAATGGCGGTTTTCTATGTGAAGAGAAACAGGCAATCCAACTTCAAATGATATAAGTGAAGCACATGAAGCATTCTATAAAGCCACACTCAAAAGATTTAAGTGAAGTGCAATGAGCATTCTATAAATCAACCAAGGACTATCTAATACCAGCATGGTGCATAAAATAAAAGTGAAAACTAAATGCAAAAGACGCTCCAAGACTTGCACATAATGCATAAACGAAACGAATACGAAAACATACCGATACTTGTTGAAGAAAGAGGGGATGCCTTACGGGGCATCCCCAAGCTTATACGCTTGAGTCTCCTTGAATATTTACTTGGGGTGCCTCGGGCATCCCCAAGCTTGAGCTCTTGCCTCTCTTCCTTTTCCTCATATCGAGACCTCCTCGTTTAGACACTTCATCCACACAAAACTTCAACAGAAAACTCGGTAAGATCCGTTAGTATAATAAAGCAAATCACTACTCTAAGTACTGTTGAAAACCAATTCATATTTTGTTTTTGCATTGTGTCTACTGTAATATAACTTTTTAATGGCTTAATCCACTGATATAAATTGATAGATTCATCAAAAGAAGCAAACTATGCATCAAAAAGAGAATCTGTCAAAAACAGAACAGTCTGAAGCAATCTGAACATCCACCATACTTCTGTTACCCCAAAATTCTACCAAAATTAGGAAAAATAAAAAAGTTGTATAGCAAGACAGTGCAAAAGGAATCAGAACTAATTGACATTCCAGTTAAAAATGTAAAATTGCGCACTACAGCCAAAGTTTCTGTCCTGCACCGTACAAACCAACAAGCATTGTAAACATCCTAAAGGCAAACCTTAGCACATTGTTTTTATAATACAATGGAATTGTACAAGGGGATAATTATTTTTGATGAAAAGTTTCTGTAATCAAGATTCACAAAGTTTCCGTGAGCATGAACAAAGTTCTAGGAGCTCTCCCACTTCAAGAATGCTTGTCTTTCTCACTTTCACTTTCCTTTTTGAAAAGTTTTTAGGTTCCCCTCTTTATTTTTTTTGTTTTTAAACTATATAAAAGCACTCAACAGAAATAAATGACTCTCTAAAACTTCCGGATTGTCTTTAAAGCCATTAAGCTAGGCATTTAGTGCTCAAGTAATGAATCCACCGGATCCCAAGGTATATCAAAGCCAATTTCAATTAACAATGATTTATTATTTAGTAGTGAGCACAAAGTAACATATATCAAGCAATGACGAAGTCTAACTCTCTTCCTATGCATCGGCATGTCATAAAAGAACAATTCATGCACACCAAGTAAAGGCCAATGCATAGTATAAGCAGTTTCTTGCAATTCTATCGTGTTGGAAACATAGAGAGGTGGAGACATAGTTCCTCTCTCATAATAATTGCAAGTAGGAGCAGCAAGCACATGCATATCACATTCATCAAAATCATCATGTGCAATGGTAAAAGGCAACCCATCAATATGATCCTTACTAAGCGCAAACTTCTCCGATATAGTGTAGTCGGGAGAATTCAAAAAGATAATAGGACTATCATGCGTGGCTGCAATAGCAACAATTTCATGTTTAACATTAGGAACTATAGCAAGTTCATCTCCATAAGCATAATTCATATTGGTATCTTGAACCCAAGCATAGAAAGCATCATCAAAAAGGGATATTTCAAGAGAATCAACAGGATCATAACAATCATCCTTCGCTAAGCACGAAGGGGAATTAAACAATGTATGAGTTGAAGAGTTGCTCTCATTAGAAGGTGGGCACGGGTGATCAATCCGCTCTTCCTCCTTTTGTTCTTCGCTCTCCTCATCATCTTTTTCATCCAATGAGCTCACAGTTTCATTAATTTCTTCTTCCATAGCTTCCTGCAAAATATTAGTCTCTTCTTGGACAGCGGAGACTTCCTTAATAAATGTATTAATATTGTAATTGTATTCATAATTTTCATAGCAATTTCTAAGTATAGCAAGATTTTTAGGCCTATAACATCATCATCTAAAGCTTCATACTTTCCAAACAAAGATTCAATTTCATAAGAAGGCTTAAAAGCAACAAATTCTTCTATTTGTTCCACATCATAGTAATCATATCTACCATTAGCATAAGAAGCTAAGGTTTCATTATCATTGAATTTGCTTGAAAAGGGAAGGTGTGGAGCCTTCATCCTAGAGCAACAAATAATATCATATCTCAAGCATAGTTGACGAGCATACCAACGCAACATATTAATTTGATCCCATAATAGTTTCCCTTTTTGTGTAAAGCGATAATCCCTACAGTATTCACGTTGATCCAACGTGTCTCCCATTATAAAGTTGAATGGGGTTTTCTCAGGATTATCAAAGTAGTACATAATATCTTTCATATAATGAGAATCGAGGGTTTTAGGAGTTACCCCATCTCCATGAGTAGCAAGTACACCTAATTTTTTTGGTATTTCATGTTCCATATCCATAACTAAAGATAGAGAACAACTTAGAACAACAAATAAAAATTACTTAGTGATAAAGCAAACGAGCACACACGAGAATATTCACCCCATGCTATGACTCCCTGGCAACGGCGCCAGATAACCCACAAGTATATGGGATAGTTGTAGCCTCTTTCGATAAGTATGAATGTCGAACCCAATGAGGAGCTAAAGGTAGAACAAATACTCTCTCAAGTTCTATCGGCCACTAATACGACTCTACGCACGCTTGACGTTTGCTTTACCTAGAACAAGTATGAAACTAGAAGTACTTTGTAGGTGTGATAGGATAGGTTTGCAAGATAATAAAGAGCACGTAAACATAAACTAGGGGCTGTTTAGATAAAGATGCAATAAAGTAAATATAGCGAGTGTGGAAAAGTGGTGGTAGGAGTTGTGAAATTGTCCCTAAGCAATTGACTACGTTACTAGACCGGTAATCACTATTGCAATTCTACTTGAGGGATAGGCATAAGCTAACATACTTTCTCTACTTGGATCATATGCACTTATGATGGGAACTCTAGCAAGCATCCGCAAATACTAAAGATCATTAAGGTAAAACCCAACAATAGCATTAAAGTATCAAGTCCCCTTTATCCCATACGCAAACAACCTACTTACTCTGGTCTATGCTTCTGTCACTCACGCCACCCACCATAAGCAAATCATGAACATATTGCAACACCCTACAGCGGGAATCCCTCACGCTTGCGTGACACGGAGGGCACCAGAGGACAACACCAATAATAAAACATGCAACTCAGAACCAATCATAGCAATTCATCAATCACCGATAGGACAACGAAAATCTACTCAGACATCATAGGATGGCAACACATCATTGGAAAATAATATGAAGCATAAAGCAGCATGTTCAAGTAGAGGGTACAGCGGGTTGCGGGAGAGTGGACCGCTGGATATAGATGGGGGAAGGTGATGGAGATGTTGATGAAGATGATGGAGGTGTTGGTGAAGATCGTGCTGATGATGATGGCCCCCCGGAAGCGCTCCGGCGCCACCGGAAGCAAGGGGGAGAGAGCGCCCCTTCTTCTTATTCTTCCTTGACCTCCTCCATAGATGGGAGAAGGGTTTCCCCTCTGGTCCTTGGCTCTCATGGCTTGGGAGGGGCGAGAGCCCCTCCGAGACTGGATCTATCTCTCTGTTTCTGTATTCTCAGATTCTACCCCTTCACCGTTTCTTTAATATCCGAAGACCCGTAACTCCGATTGGGGTGAATCTTTCGCCCAGATTTTTCTCATAAAATTAGCTTTCTTGCGGAAAAAGAAGAGCTTCAACCTCCTTACGGGGGGGCCTAGGAGAGTCTAGGGTGCCCCTGCCTCCCTGGGGCGCGCCCCTATCTCCTGGCCCCCTCGGGCACCGTCTCGCGTTGATTTTACTTCCCAAAAATCGTTAATATTCCAAAATAATTCTCCGTTCGTTTTTATCCCGTTTGGACTCCGTTTGATATGGGTTTTCTGCGAAACATAAAACATGCAACAAACAGGAACTGGCACTGGGCACTGGATCAATATATTAGTCCCAAAAATAGTATAAAAATTTGCCAAAAGTATATGAAAGTTGAAGAATATTGGCATGGAACAATCAAAAATTATAGATACGACAGAGACATATCAGTGCGCCAGCGTCGCTGCCCCCCAAAACGGCTTTAGTAGTCCCTGTGCTTGAGGGCGTCGACGGACAATGGGACGAAGTAGGCGGCCTGCGCCCGCCGCGCCGCCGCCTCACTCTCCGGCGTCTCCTTCTCCCTCATATCCTTGGCCACGCCTTTCCCCTTGCCAGATTTGTGCGCCATGCCGTCTGGGAAGAGAGCGAGAAGCTGGGGGTGGTGTGAAGCATAGTAGCAGCGAGCAAGAGCTTGAGGAAGAAGTAGATAGGGACAGTGATGGCGAGATTGGGGGAAGCACAGGGGGTAAATGAGCCGCGTGCCCGCGGTTATTCCTTTTTATGGGGAAGACACGGGCCGCCTCTTTTCCCATTTATTGCGACATGACGCATGCCTGTTGCGACCGCCCCACGCATGCCCCCCACGTCACGCACGACCCCCACGTCACGCGTTCAATGGTCGTCGTGGGGAAGCGCAGCGGACGGAAAGTTACCGCAGTAAAAACCGCCCCGCCTGCCCGCGCACCGTTCTGGGCCTGGCCCAACAACGTGTCGCGCTTATGTGTGGCCCACGCCCGGGGGCTCCTGTCAGTGTACCAAAATAGAGGCGCTCTTTTGTACCCCTTATTTGTGCGTGAGCAGTCAGAGCCGCGCCCACAACCACACATAAGCAGGGTAGAGACAGGAAATCAGAGCCACAAGACGACCCAAGCAACGTCAAGACAGAGGCATGAAGAGCAACAAGGTGAGGTGGTTTTCCCTGGCAAGACCCTTGCCGGGGCATCCCCCACGGCCCCGGTAAGGCCCTTGCCGAGGCAGCCTACCTGACGCCAGCAGGGCGCGCCACCCTTGAGCCCTAGTTCCTCTAGTGCCGCCAACCGCGTTGGGACCAAGGCACGGGAGGCGCCTCCGTGATGGCATGCAGATCTTTGTGAAGACAAGAACAACACTTCAAATTAGAAGAGTAGAAGACGACGAACTGTAGGATCGAAAGTATGTCTAGAGGGGGGTGATTAGACTACTTGACCAAATAAAAATTTATCCTTTTCCCAATTTTAGTCTTTGGCAGATTTTAACTATCTTAGCACAAGTCAAGCAATCTTAACACAATTCAAGCAAGCATGCAAAGAGTATATGAGCAGCGGAAAGTAAAGCATGCAACTTGCAAGAATGTAAAGGGAAGGGTTTGGAGAATTCAAACGCAATATGGAGACACGGTGATTTTTCAGCCGTGGTTCCGATAGGTGGTGCTATCGTACATCCATGTTGATGGAGACTTCAACCCACGAAGGGTAACGGTTGCACGAGTCCACGGAGGGCTCCACCCATGAAGGGTCCACGAAGAAGCAACCTTGTCTATCCCACCATGGTCGTCGCCCACGAAGGACTTGCCTCACTAGCGGTAGATCTTCACGAAGTAGGCGATATCCTTGCCCTTACAAACTCCTTGGTTCAACTCCACAATCTTGTCGGAGGCTCCCAAGTGACACCTAGCCAATCTAGGAGACACCACTCTCCAAGAAGTAACAAATGGTGTGTTGATGATGAACTCCTTGCTCTTTTGCTTCAAATGATAGTCTCCCCAACACTCAACTCTCACATGATTTGGATTTGGTGGAAAGAAGATTTGAGTGGAAAGCAACTTGGGGAAGGCTAGAGATCAAGATTCATATGGTAGGAATGGAATATCTTGGCCTCAACACATGAGTAGGTGGTTCTCTCTCAGAAATAGCAAGTTGGAAGTGTAGGTTTGTTCTGATGGCTCTCTCCACGAATGAAGAGGAGGTGGAGGGGTATATATAGCCTCCACACAAAATCTAACCGTTACACACAACTTGCCAAACTCGGTGGGACCGAATTGGTAAACTCGGTCGGACCGATTTAGCAAATCTAGTGACCATTAGGATTTTCGGTAGGACCGACATGCAACTCGGTAGGACCGATATGGTTAGGGTTAGGGCATAACGTAATCTCGGTGAGACCGATTACACAAACTCGGTGAGACCGATTTTGGTAATAAGCTAACCAGAGAGTTGGTCAGGTAAACTTGGTGGGACCGGTTTGCTCATTTCGGTGGGACCGAAATGTTACAAAAAGGAAACAGGGAGTTTACATTGCAATCTCGGTGGGACCGATCGCTCATCTCGGTGGTACCGAAAGGTTACAAAGGAAAACAGAGAGATTACAATCCCATCTCGGTGAGACCGAGATCCATATCGGTGAGACCGATTTGCCTAGGGTTTGTGGCAGTGGCTATGACATCTGAATTCGGTGGTCGCCGGGTAGAAAGAATCGGTAGGGCCGAGTTTGACTTTTGGTTTAGGTCATATGTGGATATGAGAAAGTAGTTGAGGGTTTTGGAGCATATCACTAAGCACTGTGGAGCACGAAACTCATTAAGCAACACCTCATCCCTCCTTGATAGTATTGGCTTTTCCTATAGACACAATGTAATCTTGGATCACTACAATATAAAATGTAGAGTCTTGAGCTTTTGAGCTTGAGCCAATCCTTTTATCCTTAGAATTTTGAGGGGTCCACTTTTCTCATCCATGCCATGCCATTCATTGAGCTTTTCTTGAAATATTCATCTTGGAGTGATGTTAGCTCAGTGAGCTATATGTTGTTAGGAATTACCAAAACCACCTAGGGATAGTTGCACTTTCAATCTCCCCCTTTTTGGTAATTGATGACAACATATAGATCAAAGCTTTGATAAATTATAATAAGAGTGAAAAACATAGTCGCTTTGAGAAGTATGTGATAATCAAGAGCTCCCCCTAAATTTGTGCATAGTTTAAGATTTGCTTTGGACTGCAAATGCACAAGGAGTTAGGCTCATGGGTAACTCTTCCATGTCACATACATCTTGGTGGAGCGCTCAAAATGATAATAACTGAATACATGCACTCATCACCAAGCAAAGTGAATGATCATATAGAGATAAATGAGATAATGTCTTCCAACAAGCATAAATGTAGCATATGATCAAACACATGATCATCAAGTATCACACAGACATAGAGTATCTCAAACAAGCAAATAAAATTCAACCACAAGAGCAAGAGAGAACAACAAGCAACACTCTCTCTCGAAGCCTATGATCTATACATTTTTCTCCCCCTTTGGCAACAAGTTACCAAAAAGTTCATAGAAAATGCATAGCACTAGATCGACTCTCAGGCTTGATCTTCAAGTGGTGGTGTAGAGATGGCTCCTTGGACGAAGACTTCAGTAGATGTGGATGGAGCTAGAAGTGTGGGTGCTGAAGCTGGTTGCACTGGAGCTGTAGGAGCTGTAGCTGGTGCAGATGAAGTGGCTCTGGTGTCTGTCACTGGCACCGCAGCTGATCTCTGAGCTCTAGGCACTCTGGCAAATGCATCAGTGGTTGTCTTGCCCTTCCTCTCCTCCATATCATCCTAAAGCTGCTCAACAACAGACTGGATCTTAGTTACCTTCACATCCAAGTTATAGAACTTCTGCTCCATGATCCTCTCCAGGATCTCCTGGTTTTGAGTTAAGGTGGCCAGCCCCTTCTCAATCCTTAGAGTGGATGCAATCAAGTAGCCTAGTTGATCCTGTTTTCTCTTCAGAAAGTACTGAGATGCCTCTTCCATTGTTGGCATCTTGGTAGCCTTCTCTGTCCTTGCCTTCTCCTTCTTGGCTTGAGCATGCACAGAAGATGGCTCATCTTCATTCATAACCACTTGGTTATCCTCAAAGTCTGGATAGATAGAAAAATGTTCCTTGTCCAGCAAGTATGTGCCTGTGCCCATCTTGGAGTTTATCAGCTCCTGGATCTATGGGGCATACCCACAACTTCTTTTTTGGTCAGCTGCTGTCCTCTTGATAGTCTCAACAATGAGGCTCATGACCTTGAATTTCTATGGCATATCAAATAAGTGTAGCAAGTTTATTACATGGCCTCTGATCATGTTGTGGTCACCTGACTTGGGCGGGAGAGTGTGCCTGAGGATCCAGTTGATGGTTGGTAGTCCTGACAGAAGATAGTGTACAGATCCAAACTTATATGTCTCAACTGCAGCATCTGGGATCTCTTTGTACATATGTGCCATAGTGTTGTGATCCATCTTCTTCTTGGCATAGACATCCAAGTCATCTTCCTTCTCCTTAGGTGCATTGATCAGATTTGCCCATTCCTCAATAGTTGATTGGTACCTTGTACCTTCAGACATCCACACTATCCTGCCATCTGGATAGAAGTGTGCTGTGGAGTAGAATTGCATAATGAGCTCATCATTCCACTTTGTGAGCTTCTGCCCAACAAAGTCTGCAACTCCACAAGCACTGAAACTGTCATACACTCCAGGATAGTGTTCCTCATTTTCCTTCATGTAGGTCCAGTCCACCCACCTCACAATACTGTCTCATAGTAATCCTGTTGTTCCTTAGTATGGAACCTGTAGTCAACAGCAGTCCTTCTCCTAATAGCATAGGGATCAGACAACCTCCACTGTCTGAGTCTTGCATCCTTCCTCAGCTTCATGTTCTCAGCCACAGGATGAGCATCATTATGGTCTGGAATCTTTGGCTTCAACTTTCTCAAAACATGCTCTTCATCTTCTTCTTCTTCAGCAGCAGTTTCAGGTACTGGGGCCTTGTTCTTCTCAGCAGTAGATATGTTTCTGGTATTCCTCTTTGGTGCATTCTTTGGTTTGGAGGCAGCTTTGGGTGCTTCTTTGGGCTTTGATGATGCAGCCCCTGACCTAATAGCATCACCCATAAGCTTCTGAGCCTTGGGTGCTGGTGCAGCAACCTCATCTTCCTCTTCCTCTTCCATCATGGAAGGCTTTCCAACAACTCTGGCCATGGTCTTCTTGACCCTTTCCTTCCTTTTCTTCCCTTCTGTAGCAGCCTCTTTGGGTTGAGATTCCAAAGGTACTTGAGTAGAGGCTCTGGCTTTAGACATGGGAGTTCTCTTTGCAGGCACTTTGATCTTCATTCCAGGCTTAATGGATGCAGCTGTGCCATACTCCTTTTTGAGCACTTTCTTCTTGGAAGTGACCTCATCCTCTACTGCCACATAGTCTTCATCCTCAGATTCTGAGGTTTTCTTCTTTCTGGTTCTGGTGGCAGCTTTAGGTAAGTTGCTTGGGGTGCTCCTACTGCCCTCATCATAGGTACTAGAGGGACTAGTGCCCTCACTCATCTGAACCTACTCCTCTTCTCTGTTCTGGCTGTCACTTTGATCAGACATATTGCAAACACTGATTGCTGACCCTGTGAATAGATGTAGATGAGATAGAGTGGATGAGCATCACAAAATACAGAGGTTTTTGCAAAAGAATGAGTCAAAACTTGGTTTTAGTTTTCCACAGAAAGCATTTCGGATCAACCAATTCGCAAACTCGGTGATACCGAAGCAGCTTTTGGAACCTAAACTAGTGAACTCGGTCAGACCGAGTCACAGTTCGGTGGCACCGAGACTTCTAGGGTTTCACAAAGTCTTGAACTCGGTCACACCGATTTGCAATTCTCAGTCAGACCGAGAATCAGTTGTGCAATGGCCTTAGCCGAATCGGTGGAACCGAGTTCTGCAACTCGGTGGGTCCGAGATGGTTTCGCGGAAACCTAACCCTAAATTTTCAATTCACTACTAAACTATGGATTGTTTTGACTGGATAGAGTAGTTTCAATTGTGGCAAGAATCATGATGAACACAATGTACTAGGAATCGGACGGGGATAGTACTGTGATCGAGTCCATACCCTAGCTTGGCGATGAACTCGCTACGGCGGCAACAACGAGGGTGAATTCCGTTAACGACGGCGGAGACCAGCGACTGGAGGCGGCTGCCGACGTGGAGGACGATCCGGAGACCCTGGAGGCAGAGCGAGCTATGCGCGGGCGAAGGGGTTTGGAGGAAGTTTCCAATTTTTGCCTGTGAGTATATATAGCCCGACCCTATCGGTGTGACCGAGTGGAACAACTCGGTGGCACCGAGATGCATAACAGTATACAGTTACAGAAACTCGGTGTGACTGAAAAGTTCAAATCGGTTGCACCGAGATTGAAAACCTAGATCGACTTAGTGATCTCGGTATGACCGAAATGGAGGAATCGGTCAGACCGAAACGCACAAAGAAATTTTGGAAGTTTAAGTCTATGACGAATCTGGGACTCCGAGTGCTCCTCACACAGAGTGGTTCGAATCTGACTTGATCAAATTTTGTTATGTATCATGAATAGAGTTTGAGACGAGAAAAGCATAGATAGCTAGAGAGGGTTCTTAGGCATTCTTGTTCATCCACTTGGCAAAAGAAAAAGAAACCAATCAATCAAAGCAACAAGTGGATGTCCTCGAATGAGTAAAATATGCAACCAACATGCTCACACAATAAAATGGCAAATGAAATATGTTGCAAAGCATGCACAACCAATTTTAGCATTTATCAAACAATTGGCGATGACTAGGTCATCTATATATGAGTATATTGACTTAGGAGTCAAATGAGAACATTTGATCATAGGTCATACTCATCGTTTAAGCTCAAGTGGGGTTACCACTTTTACATCATGCATTGATGTGTTCACACCATTAGAGTTGCTTTGACTCAATTCTTAGAGTTAAGCTCCCCCTAGATGTGAGATTCCCCCTTAGAGGGATAAACTAACCTTGGGTTTTGTCGATGATGACTTCATGTAGGTGTTGAAGATGTGGATGCTCAATGTTGATGTAGATCATTTGGAGCTATCCCTTGGAGTGAGTTGCGCTTTCAATACCTACACGGGTTAGTCCCATAAGGAACAGACAAGGATATCCATAGACATAGAGTGATGCACACACAAGATGATGTCCATGAAAGCATTATGTTACCTTGTCCCTTGTCTTACCAACAAGAGGGTTTGTGACTCCTTGAACTAGTGCAAGATGTGGAAGTTGATTGCACTTGTTGTTGCCAGAATGATATGAGTGGAATATGTTGGCGGAGTCACCCTCAAGAAATCTCTAGTTCTTCTTCTTCGGGATCCACATCATCTTTATGGGAATCCTTGGAGTTGTAGTCATACTTGATGAAGTAGAACTTGACGTAGTCTTGGGAACCCACTTGACCAAGGCCTTAGGAGCTTCTTCCAATGCATCAATCTCCTCTTGAAGCTTGCTCTTGCCTTCTTTCTTGTGGTCTTGTGGTGGAAGATCATCTTGAGCTTGTGTCCCCTTGAAGGAAGTAGGATCATACTTCTCTTGTTGACGAACAAACTTCGTCTTTGGGTATTGATCTTCTTCCCACTCAACTCCATTGGCATTGAACTTTCGTTCAAAACCAACATCTTGGTTCTTCCGGTGCCTTCCTTGCTTGCGTACAATTTCCTCAAATTGCTTACTCCCGGCAAGGCTTTTGTAAACACCTTTCTCTATAATTCCCTTCAATAAGCTATTTTCTTGCTCAAGTGTAACTTGGCTAAGAGAATCATTAGTGGAATCAAGAGAACTACTAGAAGCAACAACATTTGATTTAGCATGATTATTGTTACTACTAGAGGAAGAATCCTTCTTGTTCTTGTTAGTGGACTTGACTTGAGGCATGTAAGTAGATAAGAGTAAACGCTTGGCAATGTAAGAAGAACTTTTCTTACGGAGATCATCATTGATTTCCTTTAAGAACTCATGCTCTTGATCAAGATTGTGCTTTTCAAAGCGTAACTTCTCATGAATCCTTAAAAGTCCTCGATGATCTTCTAAGATAGTTTCATGAGCTAACTTAAGAGTGTTTAGTTCTTTAGTTAGAAGCTCAATCTTCTCCATATCATTGTCATTCATTTTATCTTGATTAGCATAATTAATTGACATTTCATCATAGTATTCATCACTAGAGTTGTCAACAAGTAAATCATCATCACCTAGCAAGTCATCTTCATCACTATTGAAATCAACATACTCGGGTTGTGTTACCTTTGGGCCTTTAGCCATGAAGCATCTTCCAAGTCCTTCATTTGGTGAATCAAATATGTCGTAGGAGTTGGTTGACACAAGTGCTAGACCGGCAACACCTTCATCTTGAGTATATTCGGAGTCGGAGTGATAGCTTCTCTCGGAGTGATTGTCGGAGTCGGAGCCGGATACCCATTCACCAACATGAGCTTGATGTCTTCGTTTTGTGTCGCTCCTTGATGACTTGTCCTTCCTTTCCGAATCCTTGCTTCTCCGGGATGTTCTTCATTCATAACGATCATCTCTACTCCTCCTCTCTCTTGGCGGTGATTCTTCTCTTCTACTTCTCCTCTTGGGTGATTCTTCTGTTCTTTTGTGAGGTGTCATACACTCATTGGAATAGTGTCCGGGTCTCCCACAATTGTAGCAATTGCGCTCTCGACTAGAAGATCTTTTGTCATTGTAGGACCTTGACTTGGAGCTTCTTTCTTTGCTTCTACTCTTGTAGAACTTGTTGAAGTTTTTCACCATTAAGCTCAATTCTTCATTGAAGGTTTGTTTCTCACTTGATGATGTGGGGGCTTCACATGAGGCTTTGTAAGCACCACTTGACTTGTTGTGAAGTTCCTCCTTATCCTTGAGTGACATCTCATGAGCAACAATTCTTCCAATGACTTCGGTTGGCTTAAGATCTTTGTAATTGGGCATCATTTGGATCAATGTGCACACGGTATCATATTTTTGGTCCAAAGCTCTTAGGATCTTCTTGATGATGAATTTTTCGGTCATCTCCTCACTTCCTAAGCCCGCAATCTCATTTGTGATAAGAACAAGCCTAGAGTACATTTCAGCGACACCTTCACCATCCTTCATTTTGAACTTGTCAAGTTGACTTTGGAGCACATCCAACTTGGATTCCTTGACGGAGTCGGTACCTTCATGCATATCAATCAAAGTGTCCCAAATTTCCTTTGCATTCTCAAGACGGCTGATTTTGTTGAATTCTTCGAGGCACAATCCGTTGAAGAGGATATCACAAGCTTGAGCGTTGTATTGCAGCATCTTCAACTCTTCCGCACTAGCTTCACGGTTTGGTTCTCTCCCATCAAAGAATTCACCTTGCAAGCCAATACACACAATAGCCCAAACGACGGGGTTATGTCCAAGAATATGCATTTTCATCTTATGTTTCCAACTAGAAAAATTAGTACCATCAAAGTAAGGACCTCTACAGTGATAATTTCCCTCGCTAGACTCCATACTCTCCTAGGTTGTGAAACCAAGGCTATGACCACCAAAAGCTATGGAAATCAAAGCAAATGGAGACCAAAGCTCTGATACCACTCGTAGGATCGAAAGTATGTCTAGAGGGGGGGTGATTAGACTACTTGACCAAATAAAAACTTATCCTTTTCCCAATTTTAGTCTTTGGCAGATTTTAACTATCTTAGCACAAGTCAAGCAATCTTAACACAATTCAAGAAAGCATGCAAAGAGTATATGAGCAGCGGAAAGTAAAGCATGCAACTTGCAAGAATGTAAAGGGAAGGGTTTGGAGAATTCAAACGCAATTTGGAGACACGGTGATTTTGGAGCCGTGGTTCCGATAGGTGGTGCTATCGTACATCCACGTTGATGGAGACTTCAACCCACGAAGGGTAACGGTTCTGCGAGTCCATGGAGGGCTCCACCCACGAAGGGTCCACGAAGAAGCAACCTTGTCTATCCCACCATGGCCGTCGCCCACGAAGGACTTGCCTCACTAGCGGTAGATCTTCACGATGTAGGCGATCTCCTTGCCCTTACAAACTCCTTGGTTCAACTCCACAATCTTGTCGGAGGCTCCCAAGTGACACCTAGCCAATCTAGGAGACACCACTCTCCAAGAAGTAACAAATGCTGTGTTGATGATGAACTCCTTGCTCTTGTGCTTCAAATGATAGTCTCCCCAACACTCAACTCTCTCTCACAGGATTTGGATTTGGTGGAAAGAAGATTTGAGTGGAAAGCAACTTGGGGAAGGCTAGAGATCAAGATTCATATGGTAGGAATGGAATATCTTGGCCTCAACACATGAGTAGGTGGTTCTCTCTCAGAAATAGCAAGTTAGAAGTGTAGGTTTGTTCTGATGGCTCTCTCCACGAATGAAGAGGAGGTGGAGGGGTATATATAGCCTCCACACAAAATCTAACTGTTACACACAACTTGCCAAACTCGGTGGGACTGAATTGGTAAACTCGCTCGGACCAATTTAGCAAATCTAGTGACCGTTAGGATTTTCGGTGGGACCGACATGCAACTCGGTAGGACTGATATGGTTAGGGTTAGGGCATAACATAATCTGGTGAGACTGATTACACAAACTCGGTGAGACCGATTTTGGTAATAAGCTAACCAGAGAGTTGGTCATGTAAACTCGGTGGGACCGGTTTGCTCATTTTGGTGGGACCGAAATGTTATGAAAAGGAAATAGGGAGTTTACATTGCAATCTCGGTGGGACCGATCGCTCATCTCGGTGGTACCGAAACATTACGAAGGGAAACAACGAGATTACAATCCCATCTCGGTGAGACCGAGATCCCTATCGGTGAGACTGATTTGCCTAGGGTTTGTGGCAGTGGCTATGACATCTGAACTCGGTGGCGCCGGGTAGAAAGAATCTGTAGGACCATGTTTGACTTTTGGTTTAGGTCATATGTGGATATGATAAAGTAGTTGAGGGTTTTGGAGCATATCACTAAGCACTGTGGAGCAAGAAACTCATTAAGCAACACCTCATCCCTCCTTGATAGTATTGGCTTTTCCTATAGACTCAATGTGATCTTGGATCATTAAAATATAAAATGTAGAGTCTTGACCTTTTGAGCTTGAGCCAATCCTTTTATCCTTAGCATTTTGAGGGGTCCACTTTTCACATCCATGCCATGCCATTCATTGAGCTTTTCTTGAAATATTCATCTTGGAGTGATGTTAGCTCAATGAGCTATATGTTGTTAGGAATTACCAAAACCACCTAGGGATAGTTGCATTTTCACGAACCTCGGAGAAATCCTCACCGAGGAAACCCACAAGACCCTCGGCAAGATCCTTGCCAGGGACGACTGCAACGCCTCGGCAAGACCCTTGCCGGGGCCCCGGCAGGGCCCTTGCCGAGGACATCCGTGAGGCCACGGCCAGGCCCGCACCCGCCAGGTTCCTGCCACTGCTCCCATGCAGCTGCTATCCCACCAGCTGGGCAGGCACCTGCGTGTCGGCACAAGGCTTCTCGGCCAACTCAGCGCATGCCTACGTGGTGGCATGCAAATCTTCGTGAAAGCCCTACCACCGCGCCACCTCAGCAGCCTGCCAGCCTACATGGCACCACAACCTCGCTGGCCCAGGCGCATGTCGAGGCAGGGCGAAGCGGTGGTAAAGTGAAGGGGACACGTCAGGGGCGCATTAAATGCACTTTGTCCCGTAATGGCAAGGGATAGGCTTAAAAACAATACCCCGATGCCACCTCCTGTGTGCCACTGTGGTGATCCCCTTGCCTACAAAAGGAGGCCCAAGGCATCCAGGAGAGGGATTCGGACTTTTGGACAAGTTACGCCCATTGTAGCTAGTTCAAGAACCTCAAGGACACAAATACACACATCAAAGCAGGACTATGGTGTTACGCATCCCTGCGGACCGAACCTGGGTAAACGACCCGCGTGCTCGTACTGACTGCTGATCCTGCTCTCCTCACAACCCAGCACCCCGCAACCGTAGTAGGGATTCTTGTGATCCCATAGGTGTCGGTTCGCACCGCACCTCGGGCCTTCGTGTTTCTATTTGTTCGGCGACGGGGTGCAGGCTGTTGTTCGGATTGATACGCCGTTTTGTCTCGGCCACGAGGTGGTCGGTCAGCCGCATCCTGTGCTAGTAGTATAGGTTCTAGTGCCTCATCCTCGATTTGAGGTAACAACCTGCGCCTCGGGTAACTTTTGGTTGGGCGCTCGAGTCCGTATTCCTCGGCCGCCAAGACCTCAGTCCATCTATCAGTGAGTAGATCTTGATCAGCTTGAAGATGCTGCTGTTTTTCTTCAGGCTCTTTGAAGTGCCTATAAGCCGGCGCTTGAAGCGCTCTTGCTCGACGGGCTCCTCAGGCACGGTAAATTCTTCGTCGCCGAGGCTCACCTCGTCTTCGGAGAGGGGCATGTAATTGTCATCCTCCGAGTCTTCATTCGTTGCCTGTTCATTGGGGCTAGCTTGCCCGTCCTCCCATCCAGCCTGTTCGAAGCTTGGCTGGGCGGGATTGTTTTCGTTTTTGGCATCATCCAGAGCGCTATTGTCCCTTGTGCAGGTATCGTTGTTTCTACCCTAGCGTGGTTTAGAGCGGCGCCGCTGACGTCGGCGCTTCGGCTGTTTCTCAGGAGGATTATCCTCCGTTGCATCCTTTTGATCCTCGCCATTGTTTTCCTTGGGTGTGTCCATCATATATATATGTCATATGACAAGGTGGTTGTCCAGCGCCCAGTGGGCGGTGGTTCCTGTTCTTCTCCGGCATCGTCGTCCATACCGTCGATGTCTTCGGAGTCTAAATCAAACATGTTGGTTAAGTCGTCGATAGTGGCTATTAAGTGGGTGGTCATGCTCATCGTCGTCCATCTGATGACAAATCTAGGTCATGCTCATCGTGGCTGTAGGGTGTACCTGTCATGGGCTCGAATCCGCTGAAGATCAAGTCTCCGCGGATGTCCGCAGTGTAGTTCAGGCTTCCAAACCTGACCCGATGGCCAGGGGCGTAGATGTCGATCTGCTCCAGATGGCCAAGCGTGTTGGCCCGCAATGCAAAGCTACCGAATACAAAGATCTGTCCGGGGGGAAAATCTCACCCTGGACCGCGTCGTTGTAGATGATTGAAGGAGCCATCAAGCCTGATGGTGACGACACAGTGGAACTCTCAATGAAAGCACCAATGTTGGTGTCAAAACCGGCGGATCTCGGGTAGGGGGTCCCGAACTATGCATCTAAGGCTAATGGTAACAGGAGGCGGGGGACACAATTTTTACCCAGGTTCAGGCCCTCTCTATGGAGGTAATACCCTACTTCCTGCTTGATTGGTCTTGATGATATGATTATTACAAGAGTTGATATACCACGAGATCATGGAGGCTAAACCCTAGAAGCTAGCCTATGATTATGATTGTTGTTGTCCTATAGACTAAACCCTCCGGTTTATATAGACACCGGAGGGGGCTAGGGTTACACAGAGTCGGTTACAGAGAAGGGAATCTACATATCCGAATTGCCAAGCTTTCCTTCCACGCAAAGGATAGTCCCACCCGGACACGGGACGAAGTCTTCAATCTTGTATCTTCATAGTCCATCAGTCCGACATAAGCATATAGTCCGGATGTTCGAGGAACCCCTAATCCAGGACTCCCTCAACCTCCTCTGGACATCTTCATCCTCGTTGTCCACCTCATCAGACAGCACCTATACAAATAGTTAAAAAAATGTGGCGTCAAATTAATGGTTACAAACTTATCTCTAGCGAACATTTGGCAGTTGCCAAAAATTGGCATCAAATCAATGATTACATGCCGTGAAGTAGGATTAGGAATTTATGGCTATTTATTTATACATATCCAAAGATTATGGTTCGATTTTTAAGCACATTCGTCTATGTACAAACCAATCTTGAAGAAAATAATGGCACAAACATATGTAGGTCATTCAAAATCAATTGTCAATTCCTTGCTACGAATTATTAGCACGAACTCTAACCCTAGTCGGATTACTAGCAGAAACCATTTCCATAGATGAAACAACTAATCACTTATCACTTGTACCATTCAAAGAATCAATACACTACACGGATCTAACGAAATTTACTCAGATTTCATGGATTGGGAGAACATAACCATAGGATTTCTATTCCAAAAAGGGGGTGGCAGGAGTAACCAGAGAAACCCTGGGATCTATTTGACACATAAATGGGTATAGATGACTAACCAGTTGTCTGTCGTAATCGGAGTGGTTGTTAGAGTCGTCGCCCGAGTCGTCACTAGAGTCGGTGTGGAACTCTGCCTCCGGCTGTGGAAGCTCGACGCCGTCTATGATGGCAACCTCTGTCTCCATATCCATGCCGTGTTCCGGTGCTTTAGTAGCCCCGACGTCACCACTCCCTCCGATGGGGCGCTTCTGCTGCATCCTCATACACTGACGGCTTTGATGACTAAGAGCGACGACGCGGATACAAGCGGAGAGAGGGGATTGTGTGTGTGGCGAGGATGGGGGATGCACCCACTTGGGCGCACCATTAGTATGGAGTAGTGGGAGAGAGGCGGGCCGCGGTCAAACCGCTGGCTCGCCTCCCGGTGAGCCTGCGCACTGGACTGCTGGCATGCCTACTGTCATTTCACATAGCTACTCGCATGCCTCCCGATGACACTGCGCAGTGAGCACGCCTCCATCAATTCACACACCTGCACGCACGCCTCCTGGTCTGCTTGCGCGGCGGACTGCTCACATGCGTCCCATCAACTCACGCCTGCTCGCAGGGTACACGGGTCGCGTGGCGGCACGTATATTGTTTTTCTATTTGGATGATTAATGACGCCGCTTTATTTTTTGCTTAACCGAAGCATGACACGTATCCATTGTTGGTCTAACGCTCATGGTTCGAAGAAATAGTCTGTTTGGGATATTGGTTCCCAATTATTAATAATCTCCCGTTTGTAATTAGATAAAGATTACATCAAAACTGGTCTCAAATTTGACCAAAAAAAGTATGATGCAACTTTGTATTGGTGTCCATATGACAACACAATAAGTTTCATGAACTTAAAATAAGTTTTGGATGTACTAGAATTTAAAAATCAAGATTCTCATTGTTTGAAATTTGTTGCACGGGGAGTAACATGCACCCGGTGAGACACATGTGTTTTTGCAATCCATTTAGGTGCACTGTCACGTGTGCATGTAGCTAGAATTTTATTTTTGCACTTTATACCCGTAGAAAATCAATCAATTAATGTACTAAAACGTCTTAATGATCTCTGACTTTTTTCGAAATTAAAACGTCCCTCCTTTGGTAACATATATATGTCCACCGCGGGATAATTAATTTAACATGCACCGTAGTTGCGGTGGATTTGCGGTGTGTGTGGGGGTGTGCGCCTGGGGTGGTGAGTGGCTCGCAGTATACTACAAGTTGTGAGCCACCGTGTGGATTGGTTCTTCTGTTAGGCAGGCCCGTGCCACATCAGAGTCGTGAATTCGTAATTCAAAACATTACACAACCCTTTCATACATACATGTTTTGTCCACATGTAGTCGATGGTTGTCCTACACGACACTCGATACTCGTGTATGACACTTTCTGTGGGCCCACGAGGTCGTCGTCCATCACTTTGACAAACAGCCAGTAGTGAGGTTAATATGATCAGCAAGGTAGAATCTTTTGCTCGTGTTATGGTGGTATATACTACGCGTCGAAGAGGTGGGAGGGGATAGCATATATATATATATATATATATATATATATATATATATATATATATATATATATATATATATAGGGTGGGTCTATTATGATAACACCCTTAAGAGTCTTATATATTCTGCTAACAGTAGCTCTTATTCTGCTAACACTCCGAAACGAACCGGACACAGCAAAGACCCAAACAAAACAAACATCCCACCCCACCCGTGCAGCCCACTACCCATCTTCCCCACTCCCCACCCCCCGCACCACAACCCTCCTCCCGCTGCCGGCGCGCCCCAATCCCCTCCCGTGCCCCTAACCCCCTCCCACGGCCGGTGCGCACCTACCTACCTCCATGGATGCCGCGCCCCAACCCCTCCCGCGCCCCAACCCCTTCCAACCACTGGCGCCCCCAGCGGCCATGGTGGGAGCTGGCCACCACAAGAATCTGCGAGGCCTCCACCACCAGATCCGGCCGCCATGGCCATCGGTGCAGCCACAAGCCGACAGATCCGGCTGCAACCCACCACCTCCCGCGCGTGGTGGCCGGATGGGAGGGCCGACGAGCTCCATGCCACCGCTGGGATCCTCCAGTGCCCCTACTTCCTTCTTCCCATTCGGCTGCACTACCTCCCGCTCTGCCTCCCTGCACTTTGCCGGTGAGCCGCCCATCCTCCAGTGCATTGCCGGTGCCCCAGCCTTTCTTCCGGCAACACATCCTGACCCATCTGCTCCCGCTCACCTCACCCCGCCACCTCCCAGCGCACCCCCTTCCCCCCTCCACCCTCTCAAAGGCCACAGATCCGTGGCCCTCAATCCTTCCCCAGGGGCGGATCCAGGTGAGGTTGAGGAGTGCTGTCGCATCTCCTTCCCCTTCCCCCGGCATCGTCGACCTTCCCCTCGCCTCGATCTGCAGCGACGCCGACGACCGGCAATAGGGTGCGCGGCCCTTCCTTGTTGCCACCTCGACTGAGCCGGCGCACCTCCTTTCCCCCTCCTCTCCGCACTCTTCCATGGACGGCTACACACAGTCACCATCTCCAGCGCGCGGTTTCACCAGAAGCACCCGGGGAGCGCCTCTCTCTCAGCACCATGGCATTTCCGACACAGGGGCTTCCAGTTTGCAAAATAATTTTTGTGTATTTTTTCAGATTCTTGATGTTGATTTGAGTGAATTCAGTTTCTAATGAAGTTTGTTAATTCTCTCAGCGTAGTTCGGCTGGCGCCTGCATGAGGTTCACTAGCTCCTGTTTGCAGCTTTTTTTTGACAGGGAAAGGTGGTAGCTCCTGGTTGTAGTTCGCCATGGTAGATGGGTTGATGCAGCCCACTTGAGCGAGTCTTGTGGTTCACTTCATTCAACAAGGAAAAAAAGCAAAGAGTGTAGGATGCATGCCATTTGTTTCATCGCCACAGTGATCGCCTCTCTCCCAGCATTTCAGTTCACTCTGTTGCCAACTGCAGAAAAAAAGGAAAAGCTTGATTTTTTATGCAGCTCACTATGTCTCCAGGTGTAAAACTATAAAGATATGTGTGTATGCTTTGAAGCTCACTTTGTTGTCTCACGCAGCTCGACTAGTCCTCAAGTCCTGTTCGGCTGGTGACAGTTGATTTTGTGTGTATGTATGTGTGTGTAGCTGTGTAAAAATAATGAATAGATATATATATGTCTTGAAGCTCACTTTGTTCTCTCACGTGGATCACTATAAAATTCCTTTGTGGTTCACTATATCAAATGTAACATCTGTAGTGCGTTTGATCCTCGGATGTGGTTCACTTTTCAAAGTGGTGCTGTTCATCCGTACCCAACATAAAAGTGCGAAAAAAATTAGCGAAATAATAAGAGAGTAATGTCGTTCACTTTGATATATGTCATGGTTCACTTGCCCTCGTCTCTGCGGTCCACTCGTATATAAAGAAGTTGAGAAAAAAACAACAAAAACTCGTCTGAGAAAATTTACATCCAACAAAAGAAATCATGAAGTTCACTTGACCGTCTGATGCAGTGCGGTTTTCCGTCCAAAGCAGTGCGGTTTTCTGTCGGATGAAGTTCACTCGTCGATTTGAGTGTCGCGAAAAACAGAGTGTCCGCATTTTGATAATTTCAAAACTGCTCTTAAAACGTAAGGAATTAGCGAGAGTGCTCTACATGAAAAAGTTGCGCCTCATCGATATCTTTCCAACGGCGTACCGTTTAAATCATTTCGACCAGAGGTTTGTAAAAATTTCATGAAAAACGGCCGCTGCCTCTCGTCGTCAGCCACGCACTTTTCAAAATTAACTAAAAACCGTAAGGAATCTCAAAAACATTTCAACATATAAAAGTCGTGCCTTGTCCGTAGCTTTTCTACGGCGTATCACACGCCTCGTTTTGACAAACGGTTCAAAAACTGGAGCGAAAACAGTACAAAAATTGCAAAAAAATCGAAAAAATAGAGTTCCGCGATTTACTAAATTTAAAACTGCTCTTAAGCTATAACGAGTTAAAGAAAATAATGGATATGAAAAAGATGCGCCTCGATGATATCTTTCCAATGTCGTATCGTTTGCTTCATTCCAATGTGCAGTTTAGAAAAAATCGCGAAAATATGCTCACTGTATCCCGTCATGCACGCACTATTTTTGAAACTACTCTTAAACCGCGATGAATCTTGAAAAGTGTTCAACATGACGAGACTGCACATTTTCCATAGCTATCCAACGATATATTATACACCTCTTTCCGACGAACGGTTTAGAAACTGGAGCGAAAACAATGTCGAAAAAATGCATGCAGTTTTTTTGGTGACATTGCAGTGCTCGTTTGATAGGGATGTAGTGCCCTCGCGTTGAGCGTGCAGTGCAGAAGTGTTATCAGAATAACTATTCTGCTAATATTAGCAGAATAGACCGTCTATATATATATACAATACGTGCGCGTTAGTGAACAAGTACACCTCACTCAGTGTCGGGACTTTTCGGTTTTCGAGGCACGTGCCACATCAAAATTGTGAACATGGCTATTCAAACATCACGCAACACCTCTTTGCGCCACATGCATGCAGGTGGTGGTTATCCTAACGAGGACACTCACTTGTGACGCTTCCATCTGTGGGTCCACGAGGCCATCGTCGATGCATATGTGCATCACTTTGACCTAGCTACATCGAGAGAGGTTAATTAATTTCACCATCAATGAGGATTCTTTTGGGGTTGTATTACAATAGGAGCATATAATATGCATCGAAGAGGGGGAAGGGGACCATCATATGTAGTACAGTTCATAAACCTCGCTCTATGTGGGTGCATGGTTTATGGTTTTTGAGGCATGTGTGGCACATCAAAGTTGTGCATTTTATGTATTATATTCAACATATGTTTGGCCCACTTGCAAAGCGATGGTGGTTGTCCTCTCACACCCACTTAAGCGGTTATCAGCGATATCGATGCTTTCCATTTGTGGGCCCGCCTGGTCCATCACTACTTTTTGCCTAACAACGAGAGTGTTAAATTTGACTTAATTAGGAGGGGGTTATTTTTTCGATTGTAAATACGGTATATATATTGCATGCATGTGTATGCATGAATCCCTCCCATCGAGTCAAAGTGGCTAGTACAATGACACGTGATGAACCGATCTCGCTCTTTGTGGGGAGAGTGTATGATTTTCGATGCACGCTCCACATCAATGTTGTGAAATGGTATTCAAACATGCATGCATGCATCACCTCCTTACATATGCATGTAGTGGTTGTCTTCGAATGGTACACTCCCTCGCGTGGTTATCGGCGACAAGCCTATATATATATATATTCGCGGGCCCATGTGGACATCCATGATCACCTTGACTGACAACAAGATAGGTTACCATGGCGAATATTCTTCATTTGGTTCGTGTTATCGTAGTATAGCTAGGTCATGGTGAGATTCAAACCTAACTAAAGTTTGAGCGCATATACTATGCACGCGCATACATGCATGAATCCCCGTCATCATAAGTGTGGTGTAACATACATATGCATCATCAACCTAATCCTCACTCAGTATGGGGATTTCTAGTTCGAAATCACGGTGCTACATCAAAGTTGTTCCATTGTGTACTAAAAAACACACCTGATCCATACATATGTTTGTGTCACACGCATGAAGTGGTTGTCTTCGGGGACTAGCTACTTGCGTGATTATTGGCGAGCTAGCCTATCTGGGGTCTCATGGACGACCATCACTTTGACCAGCAACAAGAGAGAGGTTGTACGACCAAGGTTGATTATTCTTGGTCCGTTTACGATCAATCTTGGTGAGATGCCTCTCTGGCCCGCCGACTTAAAAGTGTGTGGGGGGAGGGGTGAGCTGCTACTTTGCACTTTGCTAGGTGAACCTCGGTTGGGGGGGAGCATCATAGCTTAGGATTCCCTTCGTACCGACATGAGGGGGGGGGCTTGCTAGCTACTTTGCAGTTTGATAGGTGAACCATGGTTGGGGGGCATCCATTTATAGCTTAGGATTCCGTTCCTACCAACACGAGGGAGGGGGCTGCTAGCTTCTTCGCACTTTCCTAGGTGAGCCTCAGTTGGGGGGCATGCATTCATAGCTTAGGATTCCCTTCGTGCTGACACGAGGGGGGGCTACTAGCTACTTCGCAGTTTGCTAAGTGAACCATAGTTGGGGGGCATCCATTCATAGCTTAGGATTCCCTTTGTGCCGACACGAGGGAGGGGGCTGCTAGCTACTTCGCACTTTGCTAGGTGAGCCTCGGTTGGGGTAGGGGGCGGGGCATGCATTCATAGCTTAGGATTCCCTTCGTGCCGACACGAGGGAGGGGGGCTGCTAGATACTTCGCACTTTGCTAGGTGAGCCTCGGTTGGGGCGGGGGCGGGGCATGCATTCATAGCTTGGGATTACCTTCATGCCAACACGAGGAGGGGGCAAGCAATATCGTGCGCTTTGTGAGATAGGTGCGACACCGAAGTTGTATTTGGTATTTGAAAATCAAACCACCCTTTTCATACATATAAATTTGGTCCACATGCAAGTGTGTTCGTGTTCTGACCCTCTCCCGTGTCATTTTACGCCAAATTTATGAACATTAGTCAAGTCGGATGAGCAACAGACATGGTTCACTCAAACTAACCGTGTGCCATGCCGGCGCCCCTGTCACGCACACATCTGCATAGTACATTGGGCTCCACGAGGCTCCCCCTCTCAAAAATACCTGCCCGCCTCGAGGGTTTTTCTGTTTCATAACACACGGTTGTTATCTCCGGACCGTGTGCGGTGTTTGTTCTTCCCAATCCCACTGCATCCCTAGAAAATATATGCCCGCCTCGAGGAGGGTTTTTGTGTTTCATAACACATGGTTGTTATCTCTGGACCATGTGCAATGTTTCTTGTTCCCAGTCCCGCCTGCCCCTAGAGAATATCTGCCCGCCTCGAGGGTTTTTCTGTTTCATAACACACTGTTGTTATCTCTGGACCGTGTGGGATGCACCATCATCAAAATTTTCATTTGCCCCGGCATTTCACTCCTGCGTTGTAAAATTTTTAGTACCCGCGCCATTTCCTCCAACACACCCCCCGCCCCCCTCCCCCCCCCCCACACACACACCAAAACCTCCCCAGGCGCGCACGTGCACACACACACACACCCTCCCTCGCTCAAAACCCTAGCAAGGTCCCTCCCGCCGCCGCTGCAAGACCTCCACTGTCAACATCTGCTGGTTTGCCCGTGTAGCTTACCCATGGGTCTCCATACCAAGGCCGCCCTGAGTTTCTTAGATGACGCCTGCCAAACACCCCTTTTCCCCCAGATCCCCATCCCCCACTCCATAGCGTCGCAGCCTAAGCCCGGCTATGCTTCCTGTGGAGCTCAAGGAGTGACTGGCCCAAAAGAGGTATATCACGGTCTCTTCGCCTGACGAGTTGACGACCATTACTGGCGGCAGGAACTCAAGCAACGGGCAAGAGTATGCAGGCATGTCTCTTCTGCCAGCTACAACATCGAGGTCATGGAGAGCGACGGCCTGAGGCGGGCTATGTCATAGGATAAGTGGCCCACCCCCAACCCCGCGGGTTCAACCGTCGATCTCATGCATGGCCCCACCGCTGATCTCCTCTGGCTCGCTGTTAACAACTTGCCATCCTACATCGCCATCAAGCCCATTTTGTCATTTCTGTTGGACATGTTCCCCGACGCTGGCTTGGGATCCACAGCTTGCAAGTCATACCTCATCGACGGCGACCACAAGGAGGGCACCCTCTCCGGATCTTCCAAGGGGGAAGAGCCCATATGATCTTCCAAGGGAAAAGAGCCCGTCTGCGACATCAGGGAGGGCACCCTATAGCCGTGCTCTTCCAACGGGAAGGAGCACATCTGCGACATCATGGAGCGCATCCAGGGTCTGTTCTCTTCCCATGGGAACGAGCCCATCTGTGACAATTGAGGAAACCCATGATTTGTTTTGTCGTGCCTCTTCACAGGGGGAAACCCATGATTTGTTTTGTCGAGTCCCTTTTGTAGTGTAGTGAGAATATGTCCAGTTTTAATTGCTATATCGGGTTGTTTGCAGTATGCCTTGTTTATTTTAGTTGTTCACAATGCGATGCTCTATATGTGCAATTATTTACTGTGCAGTACATTTCGTCAATCCAATTTTAAACATACCGATAGGAATGCATATATTTGCTTGTTGTTAAGCCTGTTATAGCTAGCATATGCCTCTTTTAGAGTTTTTTTATTGTTCTGTTGTTTGTAGTTAGCATATGTCCAGTTTCAAATGCTATCTTGGTTGTTCATAGTATTCCTTGTTTATTCCAGTTATTCACAACGTGATGTTCTATATGTGCAAGTATGAACTGTGCAGTTCAATTTCATCAGTACCAGTTTCAACAATACCACTATGGCCATGTTTGTTTCGGATTCTTGGACCAGATTCAGCCTTGCGAGTGAAGCCGAATCTGGAAACCAAAACAAATAGCTATTTGGAATCAGCTTTGCCAGTGAAGCTGAATCTAGATTTAGTTCATTTTTAGTGCAATTTCTTGAAGCACCTAAAGTGTACTTCAGTGGTGAAGCTGATTGGCAGAAACAGCTTCGCCACTAAAGCGAATCCATAGGTGATTAAAATCCAAGCGAAGCTGAAAGAAGCATGGCATGAATGACTACATTTGGTTGCTGCATCTTGTAGTTAAACACGCCTTTCCATTTTTATTTAACAATAACCAGTGTACTTAGACCCGCACAATACCAGTTTGAATGACTGTGTTTGCTTGTTGTTAAATGTTAGGCCTACTGCAGTTAACACACCTTTTCACTTGTTTTGCTTTACTAGCATGCTTAAACCTGCACACTAAAGCTATCTTTTGGAGATTATTTTGTCTGCCATGGATAATTTTGGTTGACGTTTAGCCTGTTGTGCTTAACATGCTTATCGATGTCCCTACATAGGACAATTTTGGGAATGACTGTTGTTTTCCATCGAGGTTAGTTTCATCCCATGGCTTATATATGCTCACTGTTCAGGATATCGGTAGCTGGTACCATATAGGCCGGGGGCTGATAAGGGACTAATCGGTGAATCTGACTTTTAGCTAAATATATCTGTAACCCATTTATCATTAGGTTAACTAGGGCCATATGTAATATATCTGAGGCTACATAGCAACATGCACTGTACTTAATGTCTACATATGCAATCCTAGGCTACATAGCAACAAGGAAGAGTGTTACCTTAATGTTCTGGTGATGTCTACATACACGTAGAAGAGCAGCAGGAACGACAACAACAACAACACAGCCCTATTTGGATACTCAACTTAGCTTAGAGTTTAGAGTTAGTTTCTAGCTCATGACTAACCCTGAACTAACTCCATCCAAAGAGGTGTTTGGATGACAGGATTAGGTACTTAGATTGACAATAAATGCACTAGGAGAACTAGCTCCAATTAGCACCTCTTGGGTTGGATATTTTTTTGGGTGGGTTATAGATGCAAATAGCTCAAACTAGCCCTCATGTTTAGATATACTTTAGGGCTATTTGAGCCTGAACTAGCTCAAACTAACTCTAACACATGGATACAACAGAAGTTAATCAACTGATAATTTGTAAGAATGGAATAAACTCCTTCCGACCCATAATATAAGATGTTAATTCATCTAATATGTGAGTATATTGGATGTTATAAGATATTACATAAGATTGTTGTACTACATCATTGTGCAACTGGTGTTTATCTTCTAATATTAACTTGGTGCTTTTAGGTACATATGTCATTGGTAAAGATCCGCGCATCGACCCTTTCTGCGTATGGGGAAATGAGATATCGATGAACCAGCATCAAGTGAGGAAGCTGATAAATATTGTTACTAAAATGGGTCAAAAGATGGCAATTAAACTATTTGTTTACACTTTATCCAATAGAACAGCGAACTGCGAGATGGTAACTAAGAACTCTGCAGCCTTCTTTTTACTACCCATAATGATTTGTGTTAGATGACAATGTCTGAATCTTTTTTCCTTTGAAGTGGTTCCCAAAGCAGTTTACTAAAGATTACCTCTCAAACTACATGATTGGTGGGCATGCAAAGGTTAAAGTATTTCTACTAGAACATGATGATTATCTAGATGTTTCCATGAAGACTATGAAGGGTGGGCGGTCGGCCATCACAAGGGGTTGGACTAGAGTCGTGTGTGCCTTCTACATGGAGGAGGGCACAATATGGGCATTCCGCTTCACCTTGTTCAGTAGCCAGACTGTACTTCGCCTCTTTCTTTACCGTCTTTAATAGTACGAGTATACAACTATGGTTCATCATTCTTTATTTGGTTCTTATGTAATTCTTGATGTGTACCTATGAATCGAATAATTCATTAGTTGTCCGAACCTGATGGATATGAATAAAGCTATAGAAATACATTCAATTTCAATTTCAATTTCAATTTGATATAACAGCAATTAAATTACGGTGAAATTATGCTCTCCAGGTTGTTACGGCACACACGGTTGGTAAAATAAAAACATTTGCAATATACACCATAACCCCAGACGGTTCACAGAGAGGAAACATGTGCAAGCGTGCACACAGTTGCCTTTTGCAAAGCGTGTGCGATGTCAGACAATATCACAAACGGTGCTGGCAAACTAACCGTTTGCGATAGTTGCCTTATCGTACATGATTCGCAACCATGAACTAATTCCGATGAAGTATGCATCGTAAACGTTGCACCACAGAATAGCGTGTGCGATAGTTGCCTTATCGTACATGATTCAGAACCATGAACTGTTTCTGATGACGTATGCATCGTAAATGTTGCACCACAGAATAGCGTGTGCGGTAGTTGTTGTGTACGACGATGTTACGATGGTCCAATGTCTCGTCATCCTATTCGACACTCGTACGATGATTAGCTAATTTTCTTAATTAGTTATCGCATATGGTTTGTGAAAAGCGAATGTGTGTGATTGTATGCTTATCATACACGTTCTATAATAGTGAACCGTTTGTGATGGGTCAGGTATCATAAATGTAGCACCACAGAATACCAACTATGATGGCAATGCAACCACAAATGAAAAGGAGTACTGTAGGGTCCCTGAGGGAGTCCTGGACTAGGGGGTGTCTGGACAGCCGGACTATCATCGTCAGCCGGACTCCAAGACTATGAAGATACAAGATTGAAGACTTCGTCCCGTGTCCGGATGGGACTTTCCTTGGCGTGGAAGGCAAGCTTGGCAATACAGATATGTAGATCTCCTACCATTGTAACCGACTCTGTGTAACCCTAGCCCTCTCTGGTGTCTATATAAACCGGAGGGTTTTAGTCCGTAGGACACAACCATTACAACAATCATACCATAGGCTAGCTTCTAGGGTTTAGCCTCCTTGATCTCGTGGTAGATCTACTCTTGTACTACCCATATCATCAATATCAATCAAGCAGGAGTAGGGTTTTACCTCCATCAAGAGGGCCCGAACCTGGGTAAAAACATCGTGTCCCTTGTCTCCTGTTACAATCCGCCTAAACGCACAGTTCGGGACCCCCTACCCGAGATCCGCCGGTTTTGACACCGACATTGGTGCTTTCATTGAGAGTTCCACTATGCCGTCACCGATAGGAAGGATGCCTCTTCCCGTCTTCAAAGACGGTATCTTCGCCAAAGAAGCCTTGGCCGCCGGCCAAACTATCCGGCTGGGTGGTTTTCTCATGACCGCATGTTCGGCCACCGCTTCGACGATGACCTCTCGGGTCATTAAAAGCAATCTTCACGTCAACTCGGAATTTGCCGAGCCGTTGGATCCAATAGAGCTCTCGTCCGTGAACGAGCTCTTGGATCGCATCGCCGCCCTGGGAGTCGCTACAGACTATGATCAGATTGGGCTTAAAACCGATCTGAGAGAGATTAACTCCCCCTAGGTTACCCACCACGTCACGGTGGTAGAGGAACAACGCGGCGACTCTTCTCCTGTATTGAAAACTAGTCATGTCCGGGCTTCCAAACCCTCCATGCCGGATTTCCGCAGGGGGACGGACATCGATCAAGCACTGAACCTAAAGTCAGGCATCGGACCGGACTCGTTGGACAACGACCAACAATCCAAGCTTCCAAATTTGGAAGCTTCTCGGCCCTTGAGCCTCGAGATGGGTAGGATTCCGGATTCAATTCCACCCACCCACCCATACATATGCGATCTATCTAAAATCCGGCAAGAGCCCGCTGAAACAGTACATCATTACTGGGCCAGATTCCTCCTGGTTATGGACAGGATAAAGGACTGCCGAGAGGAAAACGCAATTTCAATTTTCTGCAATAATTGCACGGACGAGGGAATCCTGAACGTCGTCAGTCGCCGTGAAATTACACGTTTCGCCGACCTGGCGTCCATAGTACGAAAGTACTGTGCGATGGAGAGTTTCCGGAAAACCGAAACTAAGTTCTGGGACAATCCGGTCCCGAATACAACCCTAGTCCGCAACAAAAGGGTGCATCACACTCAGGCACCAGGTACAAAAACCAAAAAGCAAAACCCCATAAAGGGCACGGAACCATACTGGAGGGATGGCTCAGCGGACCCTGTAAAATTCACAATACAGAAGGCGCCACCCCAACACATAGCCTTCGAGCATGTTGGATATTGTGGCAGGTGGCCAAAAGTGGCGAGGAGCTTCTAGCCCCGGAAAACCACTCCAATAGTACCAGTACGGTGTCAACAGTCTTCGAGACTTCCGCATCAAATAATATGCGAAAACGAACAATCTGCAGCCTCGCTGAAGTCTACCAAGTAGCAACAACAAATCCATGGAGTGACACGGCCATCACCTTCAACGCCAGCGACGAACCTAAATTTCGAACAGCCCGAGCACCAGCCGCATTGGTCCTCAGTCCAATAGTGGACGGCTTTCGTCTCACCAAGGTACTCATGGATGGCAGCAGTGGACTAAACCTCATCTACGAGGAAACTCTTCAAAAAATGGAAATAGACTAGAGCCGCATTGAGCGAAGCAGCACAACCTTTACAGGAATAATCCCTAGCCGGGAAGCGCGCTCCACAGGAAAAATCACACTTGATGTGGTGTTCGGCTCACCGGACAATTACAGGTCCGAAGAGGTCACGTTTGAAGTGGCCCCATTCAGCAGCGGATATCACGCCATACTGGGACGAGAGGCATTCACAATTTTTCATGCCATACCCCATTACGGGTACATGAAGCTTAAGATGCCTGGGCCCGGCGGAATAATCACTCTCGCTAGTGATCCGGACGTAGCACTCCGCGCCGAAAACAAGACAGCCGCATTAGCCCAGGAGGCACTATCCGAAGCCCTAGCGGCAGAAGAACTCACTGCGCTGCGCTCTACAGTGAATAGGGATGATGTGATACTCGATAAGAGATCCAAGTCCACCTCCTTTAAACCAGCAGATGAAATAGTCAAATTCCAGGTCCATCCAACGGACCCAACAAAGACGGCCTCCACCGGGGCACAGTTGAACCCTAATGTAGATGCCGCACTGCGAGAATTCCTTCGGGAAAATTGGGACATCTTTGCCTGGCACCCTTCTGATATGCCAGGTATCCCACGCAGATTGGCAGAACACAGCCTAAACATCCTAAAAGGATTCAAGCCAGTCAAACAAGCTCTTCGGCGATTTTCCGAACCCAAAAGACAGGCAATGGGAGAAGAGCTAGCCAAACTACTGGAAGCCGGATTCATCAGAGACATTAAACATCCGGACTGGCTAGCAAACCTGGTAATGGTACCAAAGAAGGACAAATCCTGGCGCCTATGTGTCGATTTTAAAGACCTCAACAAAGCCTGCCCAAAGGATCCCTTCCACCTCCCCCGCATCGATCAAATAATCGATGCTGCTGTAGGGCACGATTCATTGTGCTTCCTTCACGCATACTCCGGCTACCATCAAATCAAGATGGCAGAAGCGGACCAAGCCGCAACGGCATTCATTACTCCATACGGACCGTTCTGCTTCAACACGATGCCCTTCGGACTCAAAAACGCCGGCGCAACATATCAACGCATGATTCAGACATGTCTGGCTACCCAGATCGGCAAAACAGTAGAGGCATACGTAGATGACGTAGTCGTCAAAACCAAACACGTCGAGACTCTAGTAGACGATTTGAGGCTCACATTCGACAACCTCCGAGCATATGACATTAAGCTGAATCCGGAAAAATGCGTTTTCGGCGTACCAGCCGGAAAGCTCCTGGGCTTCATTGTATCCGGTAGAGGAATTGAGGCAAACCCAGTGAAGATCCGAGCTCTGTCACAGCTGGATATTCCAAAAGACCTCAAACAAATACAAAAATTAACTGGATGCGTAGCGGCTCTAAGCCGCTTTATCTCCCGTTTGGGAGAGAAGGCTTTGCCCCTCTACCGCCTCCTCAGGCGCACCGAATACTTCGAGTGGACGGATGCTGCCACTGCCGGACTCGAAGAAATAAAAGCCATATTGGCAACAAATCCGGTCCTGGCTGCGCCTAACCTAGGCGAACCAATGTTGTTATACATCGCAACAACACATCAAGTCGTAAGCGCGGTACTCGTTGTCGAGAGAGAAACAGAAGGGCATAAATTCCCTCTTCAAAAACCAGTGTACTACGTATCCACTGTCTTAACTCCCTGCAAGTCCCGTTACCCGCACTATCAAAAGATAGCGTATGCGGTGTTCATGGCATCCCGGAAGCTCCGACACTACTTTCAAGAGTGTTCGATAACAGTGGCCTCCGAAGTACCCCTCAACGACATTATAAACAACCGCGACGCGACGGGCAGGATTGCAAAATGGGCCATTGAGCTCTTACCATTCGATATAACTTATAAACCTAGGCGAGCAATGATGTCGCAGGTCTTGGCTGACTTTGCCGCTGAATGGACTGAAGCCGTACTCCCTAAAGAGTACGGCGCATACTCCAATTGGATTATGCACTTCGACGGCTCCAAAATGTTGGCCGGCTTGGGGGCTGGCGTCGTACTGACGTCCCCAACCGGGGACACAGTCCAATACGTACTTCAGATAATGTACACGGACTCCAACAATGCAGCCGACTACGAGGCCCTCCGACATGGCCTCCGGATGGCAATCTCCATGGGCATTCAACGCCTAGAGGTGCGCGGGGATTCAAACCTTGCAATATCCCAAGTAAATGGAGACTTTGACGCCAAGGATCCGAAAATTGCAGCCTATCGTAACACTGTCCTAAAAATGTCAGTTCGGTTCGAAGGACTTGAATTCCACCACGTAGCCCGGGATAATAACCAAGCAGCCGACGTCTTGGCACGCATCGGTGCAAAACGCGACGCTGTCCCTCCAAACATCTTCCTGGAATGGCTCTTTAAGCCATCCGTACTATGGGAAGAGGAGTCCGGAAATAACAGCCCGGAAGCAGCTGAACCACCCAACACAGAACGATCTGACATAATCGGCGACTCAGCCGATGAAATAACACCTTCAGCCCACGAAATAATGGCAGTAATTGCCCCGTGGACAGAACCATTCCTAGCCTACCTGATTAGGCAGGAGCTTCCCAAAGACCAATACGAGGCTCGCTGCATAGTTCGGCGGTCTAAAGCCTACAAGGTCCATGAGGGGGAACTTTACAAGAAAAGCACAACCGGAGTCCTTCAAAGGTGTATCTCCGAAGAGGAAGGGCGAAACCTTGTGGCTGAAATTCATGCCGGACTAGGCAGACACCACGCCGCAGCCTGGGCCCTGGTAGGCAAGGCATTCCGTACAGGATTTTATTGGCCGACGGCACGGGCAGATGCTCAGGACTTAGTCCAAAGGTGCGTTGGTTGTCAGCTCTTTGCTAATCAGAGCCATATGCCACCTACCGCCCTCAAAACTATACCCATTACCTAGCCGTTCGCGGTCTGGGGGCTTGACATGGTTGGACCCCTTAAAGGGGGAACCCACAAGCAAAGGTACCTATTGGTCATGGTGGACAAATTCACCAAATGGATAGAGGCCAAGCCAGTTAAAACGGTAGAGTCCAGACCAGTGATAGACTTCATATCCGGGGTAGTACACCGTTATGGTGTCCCCCATAGCATCATTACCGATAACGGCACGAACTTCACGGCCGATGAGGTTAAATTATGGTGCAAAAATATGGGCATTAAGCTCGATTACGCTTCAGTCTATCACCCTCAAACCAACGGTCAAGTGGAACGAGCAAATGGTCTAATAATGAGCGGCATTAAACCCAGAGTAGTGCGGTCCCTTACGGAATCTGACACTCACTGGGTAGAGGAGCTTGACTCCGTACTCTGGGGGCTGCGAACAACGCCCAACCGTACTACCAGATTCACACCATTTTTTATGGTATACGGCGCAGAGGCAATTTTGCCTTGCGACATCATTCATGACTCACCTCGAGTGCGCATGTATGAAGGAAGAGAAGCCGAGCTGGATCGGCAGGACAGCTTGGACGCATTGGAGGTAGAACGCGACGTCGCCAAGGCTCGTTCCGCATTCTATCAGCAGCAGGCTCGAAGATATCAAAGCAGAGAAGTACGGGCTAAGACTTACAATGTTGGCGACTACTTCTACGCCTGCCGGACAAGAAGAAGGACAAACTCAAGCCCAAATGGGAGGGACCCTTCATTATCGATCAAGTCCTGACCGACGGAGCGTACCATCTGCGAAATGCATCGGACAACCGACTCGAGCCGAACCCATGGAATGCAGCCCGCCTCCGAAGATTTTACGCCTAGCGCCGGACTAAGAGTTCATCCCCTTCCCCCGTCAAAATTTTTACACTTCAGCTGTCCTTCGTTTCTCTCTTTTCTCTCACCCTTTTCATAAAAGCCCTTAAAGGCCTACTTGCACATTGTTCGCACACGCTTGATGTGCTATCCGCACTCATTATACCTGGGGGCTTCTTTACTAGAAGCTTACTTATAAGGGCTTTATGCCCAGCACATGTGTCAAACTTCCACATGTACCTTTTATTCACCATTATATGCATCGATATGACTTAAGTTTTGGCCAAGCTGGATTGCCTGGCTCCTGTGCTTACCCCTACGTTCCCGACTGTTCGGCTAGGAGGTAAAGGGAGCACCTCTGCGATTGTTATTGCCGGGTCAGCCGGATGTGTACCTCAGACTGGGTGAAGCCGAAAGCTAGCGTTCATAAGGGAATATTCGGTCGGTGACTTGAAAGATGATTTTTTACCTATTTATTTATCTGCCCCCAGATGTTTTCCTGCTCTTTTCGCAGTCCGGACATGTACTTTAGGGCATGCCTCCCAGGGAAAGGAACCCTTAACAGAACTATTCTCCCTGGAAGATGTTTCTTACTAACCATGTAATATAACATAACTAGTTGGGCACTTGTCTGATAAAGCACTAATGACCCCTACGCCTGGTCTCCATGCATGCCCCGGTTGTTTCTTAACCGAGAAGGTATTCGGACACACTCCGGACTCTAGGGTCCCGAGGTTGAAGCGAAAAGGTCGACAAAGACAAACGATCTACAATCCGGCTAGAAGGCATTTTACATGTCATTTTACAATACATTGTCAAATCGACTGACTGTATTCCTCCTCAATCCCGTCTAACAGGCTGTCTAATTTACAGTCCCGTTGGGAGTATTTAGCGGCCAACTCTACTTGGCCGTACACTAAACTCACAGGGATCTCCTTCCCATCGGGCCCCACAGGTCCGACCTCGGCCATGTGGTTGGGATCCGCCTTCTTGTACCGCGTCTTCACCATGGCGCAGGCCTCCCTGGCACCTTGGTGGCAGGCCGATATCTTCCATAAACGGAAGCGCTGCCGCACTCCCTGAAGCTTCTCCGCAAGCTCTCCAAGGCCCTCGGGTAGGGAGAGAGACGGCCATAAAGCCTGGTCGACGCCACTCATCGCCTGCCGAACTCGTTCGAGCAGTTGCACCAGCTTGGGAAGTTGATGACCCGTTGATACGGGCATCTCCTCTGCAGGGCGACCTGTGAGCACACCTACAGACATATTTCTGTCAATTGACTTCCTCGC
Source organism: Triticum timopheevii (assembly GCA_963921465.1). NCBI lineage: Eukaryota > Viridiplantae > Streptophyta > Magnoliopsida > Poales > Poaceae > Triticum > Triticum timopheevii. The sequence goes on along the minus strand of OY997264.1, from coordinate 238,825,831 downwards.
CGAACTCTTCTTTTCAAAGGAGTTCGCTCAAGCACTTACTATAGATGCCGCGGCGAAGCCGCTGATACTCCTTCACGGAGCCAGACAGCTCGGCCCGAACACCTTTCAGCTCCTCTCCAAGCTGGGCGTGGGCATCCTGGAGTTTCTTCCTTTCCTGCTGCACCTTCGTCAGCACCCTCTCGTCGGCCTTCAGCTGGCGCAGTAGTTGTTGCTTGTCCGGATCCAGTCCGGCAACATCTGCAATATCATTGTCAGACTTAGATGCACGCCGCACACCTCTTATCTTTTTGAAATAATGTGTTACCAGGAGGGGTCTCTGTGTTTCCTCCTGCGGCAACGAGCGCGGCCTCAAGTTGGGCCTTGCACTCTTGTAGCTCCTGGGACAGTTGGGTATTCTTCTCTGTAAGATCCTGCATATCAAATGATCCTTAAATCAGTTACTCAAACTACTTTAAGTCTCGGGTGCTACTGGCATATACAGCTATTAAAATCTCTTACCCGTATGTCTTTTACATACTGCTCCATGGCTCTGGTCAAACCATCTTGAGGAGCACGGAGGTGCGCGTCCCCCGTGTTAAAGGCATTCAACGCCTCAGGGGAGAAGCACGCGTCATGTAAAACTGTCCAGCGACGCCTATGGTTCATGGCGCTCTCCACCTCAGACTTGGTGGCGGACAGTCTGTCGGCGTCCTCCGTTGGAGGAGTATCCGGCTCGCGCCTTGTGCTCGCCTCCCCCTCCAGACTAGGTGTTGGAGCCTAGCTGGCAGAGGCTTGGTTGGCAACCTCTCCGCCCACAGTCCGGCGAGCACTCTTCCTCCTGCAAAAGTTTTGAGCATTCAAACGCCTCCTAGGAACTTTGTCCTAAACAATGGTCACGAGCTATACCGTTGCGGTGACGTTTCGATTTGTACCGCACCCCTCTTCCGCCTGCGGGGCCGGACTGACCCCTGTGGGTCAGCCGCCGCAGGTTCGGCTTCCTGCCTTGAAGGTACCTCCTGCGAGACACCATTGTATACGGTGGTCAGAAATGCGCAAGGACGAAATAATGGTGTCAGGACTTCGGTCACAATCACCTGGGGAGCCGGAGATAGGCCGGGGTAGTCAGCCGTAATGGCGACTAGAGCATTATCCATGCTGAGCTGGTGAAACACCCCGTCAATTAGCTCCACCTTTATGTCCGGATCCTCTTCGGAGGACGGATCAAGGGATCTTTCTGGATCCTCGGGCTGTGGGGCCGAACTATGTATGCTCTCCACAGTCCGGCGCAGATCCTGCGTCAAAACCATAAATTAAGGCACTTAACCTTGAAAGTGTGGGTCGGATAAATGAATATCCGCTTACCCAGCTCTAAGGGTTGTTCATGGAGAACCCGTTCAATGGGCTCGTCTGTAGGAAGTCCTCCTTCTCCCCCTTGTACAGGCCGGACAGAATCTTCACCAGATCTTCGGCCGATCCCGGCCCTCGGCGGCCATGACGAGTGGCATCATTCTCCCCGTTGAAATCCCACATGTGGTGGCCCTGTATTGCAGCGGCTGCACCCCCTGCATAATGCACGTGGCCATGACTCCAATCATGGTCAGTCCGAAATGGGCCACTAACCTTATCCGGCCCATCAAATAATGGACGCTCTTGTCTTCCTCCAGCTGAGGGCTCCGTGGGCGCCAACTCAGGCGTTTCTTCAAAGAAGCATTGCTGAACTCCGGGAGGCCGATCCGAACAGGGTCCAGCAGTGGAGCGTATTCTACATAAAACCATTCTGAAGGCCAGTCTTCGGACGCCTTCTTAGGGGTTCCGGATGGATATCCGGTCCCGGCGATGCGCCATATTTCGGCACCGCCCACTTGATATATTGCCCCCCCGTGAGAGCGGGGTACGAGGCAGAATAACCTCTTCCACAGTGCAAAGTGGGGCTCGATGCCTAGGAATAGCTCGCAAAGAGCTACGAAACTCGCGATATGTAGAATAGAGGTGGGCGTGAGGTGATGGAGCTGGAGTCCGTAGAACTCCAGGAGCCCGCGGAGGAACGGATGTACAGGAAATCCGAGCCCCCTTATCAGATAGGGGACGAAGCATACCCGCTCCCCTTTATTGGGACTTGGGGTGGCCTCCGCTTGCTTCCCACCTTTGTAGGTGGCCAGCCCGGCTCGAACCGGGACCATAAAGGCCGGAGGAAGATATCCCTCCGCTTGGAGCGTCACCAGCTCGTTGTGCAGGACAGAACATTTCCTCCAATCTCCTGGCAGAGGGCTGGGAGCACGAGAGGAGGAGCCGCGTCGACGGTCCATGATGGAATGGATTTTTGGTCAGAGGCGCTCCGATGAGTACTCGCGGAAGGAAGATGGTGTGGTTTGGATCTGGATCCTTGCCTCTCTTATAGGCAGGTTATTTGCGCAGCTAGGGGGTAAAACATAAAAGATACCCTGGCCTTTCGCATTCGTGCGACACATGGAAGAAGGCCATTATTGGGCGTGGAAGCCAAGGAGCGCAACGTTTGTAAGGGAGCCGGACACTATTCGGCAAGCACATGGAATCTGGAGGAGAACCCGCCTTGCAACGCCGAAGACTATATACGCGCTGGACTTATTGTCATTGAAGCCTGGTTCGGGGGCTACTGAGGGAGTCCTAGACTAGGGGGTGTCCGGACAGCCGGACTATCATCGTCAGCTGGACTCCAAGACTATGAAGATAAAAGATTGAAGACTTCGTCCCGTGTCCGGATGGGACTTTCCTTGGCGTGGAAGGCAAGCTTGGCAATATGGATATGTAGATCTCCTACCATTGTAACCGACTCTGTGTAACCCTAGCCCTCTCCGGTGTCTATATAAACCGGAGGGTTTTAGTCCGTAGGACACAACCATTACAACAATCATACCATGGGCTAGCTTCTAGGGTTTAGCCTCCTTGATCTCGTGGTAGATCTACTCTTGTACTACCCATATCATCAATATCAATCAAGCAGGAGTAGGGTTTTACCTCCATCGAGAGGGCCCGAACCTGGGTAAAAACATCGTGTCCCTTGTCTCTTGTTACCATCCGCCTAGACGCACAGTTCGGGACCCCCTACCCGAGATCCGCCGGTTTTGACACCGACAGTCCCTATCCCCGACGGTTTCTTGGTCATGTGGGAAGGACTCCCTAATCGCCCACACTCACTAGGTGACGGTTCCAAATGTCGTCGTGGAAAGGGGTTTTAAACCATTTGTATAGCACCGATGCGTACCAGTGGGTTACAAACCAGGTCTTTGCAAAAGATCCAAACGCCAGGAGATAATAAACCAACTCCAGCTTTCATAGATACTGCTCCAGCATAGAAACCCAACTCCAACTAATAATAAGCCTATTCCAGTGGCCGAAGATCTAGTCCGCTCCAGTCCAGCAAAAGAATGTCACCTCCATTCTAAGAAGTGTGTGTGTATCCTCGCATCATGAAATTTTATAGCATTCTGATCATATTTTCTACATGTCTCTTACCCATCTCTCTTTTAGAAAATAAGGTTAAACAATAGAAGACTTCCTCCATTGGGATTGTATTCGAAGAAAATATCTTGCGGGAATTCTCTGTGCTCGAATGCTGATGTAAGTACCTGTTGTATATCACTATATTTTTACATCAGCGTGTATTTTGTTAATCGACGTGAATCCAACCTTTATCTGATCTAAAATTAGTTGTAGCAAAATGTTAAAGGCGCCAATGTTGATTTCTGTAAGGCATGAGTGTACTATCTCATATCATGCACATTACTGAATTGTAGTGCTGCTCTGGTTGCCCATTCATTCATTGTGTCATTGTTGCTTTCATATTACCATACCTGGCTGATGATAGCTTTGCCATATTGTGTTAATTTGGTGTAGGCTAGTTGCCCAAATGTTTGTTGTGTCAATGTTGCTTTCCTATTATCTGACTTGGCCAATGATAGCAATGGTAGTGTGTTAATTTGGTGCAGGCTGCTGAAGATAAGAAGACAAACTCTGAAAACAGCAAGGCAACCCCATTGTTTCTTTCCAATAAATCTAGGCCAGGTAATATGGCAATAACTCATGATTAATCTGTTTGGTTCCCCTCCTAATTTATGTTATGATGCAGTGGTCTAGATACTCTCCACTATCAATAATACAAGCCTGCCAAAATCGCCATCTGAATCTATTCAATTTCCTCTGTCTCGAATGCAACAGAAAAAATGTATGTTTGTGAACCAATTAATGGCTGAAGCAATGATGGAAATGGTGGAGGAATCAGAGGTGCACATTCGTGCGCAACAACAACTGATCAATGTTTTCAGAGATAGTGTAGCAAAGCAACAATAACTTGCCCACATGCTTATGGGCGTCATCCGCGCCGAGGTTGCAGATTGTGACGTTGTAGATCGTTAGGTTCTGTTCATTTATTTGCACTGGCATCAATCTTTGATTGCCCAGTGGATGTAATTTCCTGTAATATATGCTGGATGTGCAACATTTTTCCCTGTATGCCATACCTTTGCTTGATCGGTTTTGGTCCTGTGCATAATTGCTTGTCGTAATGGGCTCAAATTATCTAATTTGGCCTAAAGACATGTACGAACTTTAGTGGGCCCATTAAGTTAATGGGTCGTTACCAGGCCAAAAGTTAATGGTCAGCCCTCTTACCTCCCGGGTCATTAACAGGCTGACATCAAAGCGGGCAACAAGTGGGCCCATTTGATTTCATGGGCCATTACTAAGGTCGGGCTACATATGGCCCAACTATACTGTGGGCCTTTAGCAGGCCGAAAGAGACAGCGGGCTGGTACTGGACCATGAAGAGCATGGACCGCTAAGAGGCTAAAAGTCAGGTCGTTCTGTAAATGGCCCAACTGTGTTGTGGGCCTTTAGCGGGACGAAAGAGAAACCGGGCTGGTATTGGACCATGAAGAGCATGGGCCGTTAAAAGTCCAAAACTCAGGTCCGACTTCAAATGGCCCAACTCATTTATGGGCCGTCAACAGAGTGAAAGACACACCTGGCCGGGAACTGGCCGAACATTTAAATGGGTCGCTAAAATGCCAAAACTCAGGTCTGACTACAAATGGCCCAACTCATTTATGGGACGTCAACGGGCTGAAAGACACACCGGGCCGAAAATTGGCCCAACACTTAAATGGATCACTAAAAGGCCGAAAGATGTACATCCTGAAAATTGGCCCAACCCTTGAATGGGCCGTTAACAGGCCGAAATCACACTAGGCCGATATTGAGCCCAAATATATAGTAGGCTGTTAACGGGCTCGAACTAACGATGGGCTGCAACGATGTCAAATCTTTAACGGGCCATTGACGGGCCGCATTGGCACATCTCGTATGGGCCGTGGGCTTAAATGGACCTAACACAAGTAGGCCTTATATGGGCCGGCCTACTAATTTTTACTAGGCCGGCCTTTTTCACCAGAATGGGCCACTGTTGGGTCGTGCCACGTGTCGACCTATCATAGCCGCCTCCTGTCCAATGAGTGGATGACATCTGTCCCAACGGTGAGCCAACACATGTTTCCTCCTGCCAATGAGAATTTTACACGTGGAAAATCCTCATTGGTCGGGGCTGTTAACGGGTTATCGGATCCAAAACCAGACCCGATAGCTTAAGGGCGACCCGTTATCGTGGATGCCACGTGTCGGTCACCCTTGACGAAAGCACTTTCATGATGCACCATTTATCGTCATGGAAGTGGACACTTCCGTGATGATAATTTTGGTAATGTCATGGAACACTTCTATGACAGCACAGGTATGACTATCTTGATTCTATCATAAAATCATCATCGATGTACATTGATGACAGAAAACGTGACCTACTGTGACAAACACGTATCATCACGGAAGTGTATTTTTTTTGTAGTGCCTCCTCCTCCAGAAGCTTCATTGCCACTGCAGCCAATGCATCAAGCCCGGCAAGGTCATCCCCGGTAAGCTCTTCCCCGGAAACGCCTTCCGTGACTTGCGCCTCGCTGCCGTCACGAGGAGAGCTTTCATCCTCATCTTTCCCCTTGCCCTTCCCGGCCTTCGCCATCTCTGCAAGGCAGGCCGCCTTGGCCTCCTTGACCCTCTTTAAGATATATGCCACCTCCATAGAGGAGGTGTGTTTATATATCACACCCTCAACTTTGGTGGCCCTCTCCTCCAAGGTACTCGACCACTGGAGCTCCTGCTCAAGAGCGGGCAGCTCGCTACCCCATGAGTGTTGCAGTCCGGCATCCACTTCAGTATCTGGTCTCGGGCTGAATTGACATTCAGGGGGATCACGGTTGCCAGGAGTCTGAATAGATCAAAGCGGCCAAACAACTGGTCACATAACCAAGTGTGGCCATTAACTGACAGGTTGTTAGCCAATCCCGGAAGCAACCTCATCCTGTCTGCGACATCGCCATACAACCAAGAAGGCATGTCCCTCTCTTGCAGCAGTGGGATGCAGCGAAGAAGGAAATCCGACCCCACATGCTCAATGGTTACCCCGGCAGTTCTCAAACGAGTAATCCTGTTGATTGTCGAGCGAAGCCTATCTTCAGTAAGACCAAGAGAGCTCCATTCCTTGCCGCGCTCGCCGCACGCCATCTGTGCTTCGCAGAACTCAGGGCTTCCTCATCCTGGATCCAGCACCAGTCCCCTCTCCACTCATCCCACCTTTCACTTTGCCTCCCAAGGAGATAATCCCAGATTTTCCTCGGCGACCGCGGTATCCAACTAATGTTCCCGGAGTGGTGGCCCTTGTTTTCCACCCGCGGAATGAAATACTGTCGGAACAGATTCACATTGGGGAAAACTCCGACAAAGTTCTCGCACAAATGCACGAAGATGGCTGATACGTCTCCGTCGTATCTACTTTTCCAAACACTTTTGCCCTTGTTTTGGACTCTAACTTGCATGATTTGAATGGAACTAACCCAGACTGATGCTGTTTTCAGCAAAACTGCCATGGTGTTATTTTTGTGCAGAAAAAAAAGTTCTTGGAATGACCTGAAAATCCACAGAGTAACTTTTCAGAATTAATAAAGAATACTCATGAAAGAAATAGCGTCAGGGGGCCCACACCCTGTCCACGAGGGTGGGGGCGCGCCCCCTCCCCCTGGGTGCGCCCCCTGCCTCGTGGGCCCCATGGACGTCCATCGACCTCAACTTCAACTCCATATATTTGCTTTCACGGAGAAAAAAATCAGAAAAAATTTTCATCGCGTTTTACGATACGAAGCTGCCGCCAAGCCCTAATCTCTCTTAAAAGGGCTGATCTGGAGTCCGTTCGGGGCTCCAGAGAGGGGATTCATCGTCATCGTCATCATGAACAATCCTCCATCACCAATTTCATGATGCTCACCGCCGTGCGTGAGTAATTCCATCGTAGGCTTGCTGGACGGTGATAGGTTGGATGAGATTTACCATGTAATCAAGTTAGTTTTGTTAGGGTTTGATCCCTAGTATCCACTATGTTCTGAGATTGATGTTGCTATGACTTTTCTATGCTTAATGCTTGTCACTAGGGCCCGAGTGCCATGATTTCAGATCTGAACCTATTATGTTTTCATGAATATATGTGAGTTCTTGATCCTATTATCACGCCCAATATGCGACCCTATCCTAAAGGAACTCGAAGGTCCCACCAAGGATAGAAGCGCATATTGGAGATGCTTTTGTAAGGTTGATATCATTACATCGTACCATTACATAATAGTTGGGGATACATACAAGAGGCATACAATGCCACACGAATACAACAACATCATACACACGAGCACCATCCGACTACAGATGAAACACAAACAGAAACTCAAACGACATCCACCCTGCTAGCCCAGGCTGCCGACCTGGAACCTATCCCCTGATCGAAGAAGAAGCACAAGAAGAACTCCAAAACAAGTAAATATCGCTCTCGTGTCATGATCATCGCAAAACCTGTACCTGCAACTGTTGTTGTAGTAATCTGTGAGCCACGAGGACTCAGCAATCCCATTACCATGGATATCAAGACTAGCAAAGCTTAATGCGTATGGAAAGGATAAGTGGTGAGGTTGCAACAGCGACTAAGCATATATGGTAGCTAACATACGCAAAAAGAGCTAGAAGAGAAGCAAAACGGAACGGTCGTGAAGCTAGCAATGATCAAGAAGTGATCCTGAACTCCTACTTACGTCAAACATAACCCAAAACCGTGTTCACTTCCCGGACTCCGCCGAAAAGAGACCATCAGGGCTACACACGCGGTTGATGCATTTTAATTGAGTTAAGTGTCAAGTTCTCTACAATCGGATATTAACAAATTCCCATCTGCCACATAACCGCGGGCATGACTCTTGAAAGTTTATACCCTGCAGGGGTGTCCCAACTTAGCCCATCACAAGCTCTCACGGTCAACGAAGGATATTCCTTCTCCCAGGATGACCCGATCAGTCTCGGAATCCCGGTTTACAAGACATTTCGACAATGGTAAAACAAGACCAGCAAAGCCGCCCGATGTGCCGACAAATCCCGATAGGAGTCGCATGTACCTCGTTCTCAGGGCACACCGGATAAGTCAAGCTATGAGTAAAACCAGACCTCAAGTTTCCCCGAGGTGGCCCCACAGGCTACTCGGTTCAGACCAACACTCAAAGGAGCACTGGCCCGGGGGTGGGTTAAATAAAGATGACCCTCGGGCTTCGGAAACCCAAGGGAAAAAGGCTTAGGTAGGCAAATGGTAAAACCAAGGTTGGGCCTTGCTGGAGGAGTTTTATTCAAAGCAAACTATCAAGGGGGTACCATAAATCACCCAACCGCGTAAGGAACGCAAAATCAAGGAACATAACACCGGTATGACGGAAACTAAGGCGGCAAGAGTGGAACAAAACACCAGGCATAAGGCCGAGCCTTCCACCCTTTACCAAGTATATAGGTGCATTAATTTAAATAAGAGATATTGTGATATCCCAACATAATCTTGTCCATCATGGAGCAATCTTCGAGTTCACCTGCAACTAACAACGCTATAAGAGGGGCTGAGCAAAGCGGTAACATATGCAAGCAACGGTTTGCTAGGAAGGGTGAAAAAGGTTAGAGGTTGACATGGCAATTTGGGAGGCTTGAAGAGCAAATGATAGGTAGCGCAGCATAGCGATAGAATGAAGCAACTAGCATAGCAATGATAGTAGTGAGATCCAAGGTGACGATCATCTTGCCTGAAATCCCGCTAGGAAGAAGAACGAGTCCATGAAAAGACAAACGAACGTAGTCGAACGAATCCTCACAACTCCGGAACGAAACCGAAGCTAACGAGAGAAGCAAACAACATGGTAAACACACAAGCATAATCATGGCATGATGCATGTCCGGTTTAATGAGGCATGGCATGGCAAAGTGCAACAAACAATGCTACAAATTAAGTGGAGCTCAATATGCAACGAGTTGCATATTGACGAAACACCACATCGAGTTATTTAATTCACTCTTGTTTAGGCACACAACAATATTAAATGTTGTTAAACATGTCAAGAGGTGAAACATAATAAAACTACCTATCTAGGCAAGTTTAAATGGGCCGGAACAACGAACAACAATTCTGGAAAATCCTCATGTCCATATTTTGAATTTGGTATTGTTCTACCCTAAAACATATTTTATTGTTGTTAAACAGGAAAATAAAGTGCACCATGTTAAACTAGGCATTTTTCCACCCCATTTACATATAAAGTTTATTAAATTCGGAGCTATGGTTAATTAGTTATGAAATAAAGCATTTTAGCATGGCATTTAAGCAAATTAATGCAAACAGCAATTTAAACATTTTAAACATGCATGAAAGCAGCATATTATGAAACTAGATGAAATTCTAAGCATTTTACATGTTTAAACATTTTAAACCGATGCACGGTTAATGAGTTATTATATGCATGATGTGCAAGGACTTTTCTGTAAAACAGTAAATCTCTGGATAATAGACAAATTTGCAGAACAGGAAAAAACATGACATGGGCCGAAACAGAGGCTCGCCCAACAATTCACAGGAAGGGCTTGGGGGTTTCTCACCATGGGCCAAGCCTAGAACTATGGAGAGGGCGCTGGTAGGCTGCGCCTTGGCGCAAAGAGTGGCCCAGGTGGGGTCAAACGAGGCAGCGGCTTGGGTGGAGTCAAGGGGCGTGGTCGTCGTCCTCTGCTCGAAGAAGAGGCCGGACCGGGCGTTGGCAGCGCACAGTAAGAAGACGAAGACGAGGAGTAGCGGGGATGGGGCTCTAGCGACGGGATCCGAAGGGGAACGCCGGTGAATGGACGGAGGACCTCGGGCCTGGTCGGACCTAGCGGCGGCCGGCGCTTCAGAGCTCCTGGCGATGGGGATGAGGTACCTGAAGAAGAGGGACAAAGAGAGTTCAGAGCGAGAGAGAGAGAGACAGGGAAAAGAGAGAAGGTGGAGGCAGGGGAAAATGAGAGGGCGGCGAGGGGCTCTGGCCTGGTGGCGCGTGGACGGCTTGCAGGCGGCAACGCGGGAGGTAAGCGGGGTCACAGCCGATGGGAGGCTGGAGCAGCGGGAGAGGTGGAGGGATCGGGCAGCGGCTTGGAGCTCCATGACCATCCATGGCTAGTCCCTGCTGCAACACGAGAAGAGGTGAGGAGGAGGCAAGGACGAAGAGAGAAGGAAGGAGGAGGGTGCGGGGTCCGGCCTGATGGAGGTGGTCGCCGACGGTGACGCGCGTGCAGCTCCGGCGAGGTTGCTGTAGGGCTGGAGGAGCTGAGGAGGCCGGTGCCTCGCGAGCTGCTCGGGGGTAAGGAGGTGGGCGCTGGAAGATGCGGTTGGATGGATGGATCGATGGAATTCGGTGGGGATTGGCCGGCATTGAAATCCAGGGAGACTAGGTGGCTGCGGGATGGATCCCGAGAGAGTGGCGCCGGGGGGGAGGATTGGATGGGGCTCGGGTCCTTAATTTTAGGGTTTGTCTAGATTTAGACTAGGAGTTCCTTATATAAGGAAAGAGGGGGAGTTTAGGGTAGATTCGGACCCTCCGATCGAAATCTGGCGGTTGAGAAAAATAGACTAGGTGAGTACAATAAATAAACGATGATATTTAGGGGATGTTTGAGGATGATCCGGGCCTGTTGGTCATGACCTAGCGGTTCGGGTTCGGGGCAAGTTTCGGACGCATGCGAGGGGTCTAAGAGAGGCCGACGAAGACAAGGGGGGAATGCGGCAGCTATGAACGGATGCAAACTTTATGAAAACATGCAGATGCAATGTGCATGATGCTATGAGATGAGATGCATGACACGAACAAAATGCAAAACAAAAGACAAAAACCCAACCACGAAGGAAATAACATATAACATAGCCGGAAATGGCAAGAGTTGGAGTTACAATTATGGAAAGTACATCCGGGGTGTTACACCTACCTTGCAAGTCTATAGTCACCTATTATGTTTTATGATCCGACAACCCCGAAGTGACAATAATCGGGATACTTCTCGGTGATGACCGTAGTTTGAGGAGTTCATGTACTCACTATGTGTTAATGCTTTGGTCCGGTACTCTATTAAAAGGAGGCCTTAATATCCCTTAGTTTCCACTAGGACCCCTCTCCCACGGGAGGGTAGGACAAAAGATGTCATGCAAGTTCTGTTCCATAAGCACGTATGACTATATTCGGAATACATGCCTACATTACATTGATGAATTAGAGCTAGTTCTGTGTCACCTTATGTTATAACTATTACATGAGGAATCGCATCCGACATAATTATCCATCACTGATCCAATGCCTACGAGCTTTTCACATCTTGTGCTTCGCTTATTTACTTTTCCGTTGCTACTGTTACAATTACTACAAAACTATTGTCTTTACTTTTTCCACTGTTACCATTACTATCATACTACTTTGCTAGTAAATACTTTGCTGCAGATACTAAGTTATCCAGATGTGGTTGAATTGACAACTCAACTGCTAATACTTAAGAATATTCTTTGGCTCCCCTTGTGTCGAATCAATAAATTTGTGTTGAATACTCTATCCTCGAAAACTGTTGCGATCCCCTATACTTGTGGGTTATCAATGGCCATGGTAGCCATAGCGTTCGGTGTGAAGTCAAGGAGGTGGAATCCGTAAATGGTCATGATCACCTTGAAGAAATCAGAGTAGGGAGGACAAAGACCGCAGATGAAGTAAGCACAGAAGAATCTATATGTGTCTTGCGGATCTTCCTGCCTGGACGCATAAACCATAGGCACCCTATGCCACTTCAGGACAGGCCTCCCCCACAGATATCTGTACCTCGCCTGAAGGACCGGGCCGCTCAAGGTCGACGGAAGGAAGACGACGTCATCCCTCCGCTTCTTGTTTAGCTCCGCCGCCCTCGGGCTTCCCTCGGCGACCGCCTACTTCGTTGTTGCCGTCTGCTTCACCTTCTCCACGAGTTTCTTCCCCATTTCCACGGCGACGATGCAAAAGCAAAGGGGGAAGGGATTGGTGAGAGGGGCGGCGGTGGACGGGAGGAAAAGAGGGGAGGAACTATTGCTCTACTTGCAGTAGAAGATGATGGGAGGGCAAGGCGAGCGAAAGGTAACCCGCGTCACTTCACTTTTTCCTGGTTTTAAGGGGGGGGGAAGTGCAGAGCGCAGGTGTGACGCTTCAGAAAAAGTTACCAATTTACCATTAACTGCAACAAGCCCACAACCACACGACACGCACTAATTGCGCACAGTGGACGTTGGATTGACTGGTCATCGTGGCAAACCGACATGGGCAGCCCATCCCTGCCACGTGTTCATGCATTTTTTGGGGCCTAACCTTGGCATGGGCAGGGCCACCCCCGGAAGGAAGCAACTGAAGCATTCCGTCAGGGCCTGCCGGGACTTGCACGGGCAAGGAACATGTCATCAACCCTCCCCCCCCCCCCCCCCCACGACCCGCGTCGTGGATTAGTGTGGTGTCAAGCCGCAAAGTGATTAAGTGGCAGCCATTCGCCACATGGAAGCCCCTTTCTACCAGAAAACCTACGGGCGACACCCATCCTATGATGTGGTGGACGAGAAGGCATGGAGCTCGTAGAGTAAGCCCCACAAGGCTTGTCGGGTAGGCAATGATGCGACGTTGAGTGGCGCATTTAATGCGCCCTGTCAGACTGTAGAGTTAGGTATGATAGCACTATTTGCTATCTTATCAGTGTCTAGTGACTGATTTTCCACTGTGGTGACCCCTTAACCTATAAAGGGAGGCCCATGGCAACAGTAGAAGGGGTTAGAGGGTTGGAAAGTTGATCAGGCCCTCGCGAGGCTAGACGCCCGTATGTAGCGTAGGCCACTGCCACCCCTGTCGGGAAAGTGTACTATGTTCCACCACCACTCTCCCACCATCAATCCACCAAAGAAGGAGTAGGGTTTTACGCCTCACGGGGGCCCAAAACTGGGTAAAATTGCTCATGTGTTTCTTGTTGCGTTGCCCCCACGCTTCTCTGCTCTTTCTGTAACTCGACATCCCCCCTGCCGAACCAGCAAGGGGTTGTCTGGTCCCATAGGTGGTCGTGGTTTCCTGCGACATCATATATCGTCATTATTGCCTTTCACTTGCACGACCGAACGATCTAGATAATAATAAGAGTGCACATGCATTGGACTAAGCTGGAATCTGCAAACATTTATTCAAAGGAGAAGACAAGGTAATATGGGATCGTTGTTAGATCAACAATAATGCATATGAGAGCCACTTAACATTTTCATCGTGGTCTTGTCCTTACGACCCAAAGAAAAGGAAAAGAATTTCAAAGAAACACACTGAATTATTTTTGGAGTTTTTTGTTTTTTTTTTTGAAGAAAGTAAAATGAAAACGAGAAAAACTATTTACATGGGAAAGCTCCCAACAAGCAAAAGAAGAACGAGAAATCTTTTTGGGTTTCCTTTTACAACTACTAAATAAACTAGAAACAAAAACTAAAAAGAAGCAAGAACTATTTTTTTGGATTTTCTCAAAGTTTTTCAAACACACAAAAAGAAAGCAAGAAAAATAAACTAACATGGATAATACAATGAAAAAGTAACCGACAACTGGAATAAGTGTGTGAACATGAATGCAATGTCGGTGAGAAATACATACTCCCCCAAGCTTAGGATTTTGGCATAAGTTGGTCTAGGGCCACGGCTGGCCTGGCGGATATCCAAAGTTGTAGTTAGGCTTTTGGACTGAGTTGCAGCTGCTACCGCTTAGAGGGCTGTCGCATGGAAGCGAGCGACCTCCCCTGCTCTCTCATATTCGTCCGCCTCCTCTCTGGTTATGAAGTATCTTCGTTTTACCTAGAAGTCAAAGAAGGCAGGAGCGGGAAGCATAATATATAAGACGCGCTCCCTGTCAAAGATTATTCGGTACTGGAGGGGCTATTCGCCCCTCTCAAGAAACTAGTAACGTACCATAGCATCAGAATCAAGGTAAGTAGGTGGTAACTCAATGTCATTTTCTCTTATGGGTACCCCAAGATAATTAGCTAATCGGGTGGCATAAATCCCACCAAATAAATCTCCATCTAAAGCATTATTATGTATCCTCCTTGCAACAATAGCCCCAAGTTATATCGTTTATCATCCATTACCGCACTCTTGAGGACACTAAGATATTATGCACAAAGCTGGCTATGATCATGTTTACCATTAATGCATCTACCTATAAAGAGAGCAAAATAATGTCTAGGAGGAAAGTGAATTATCCCTATAGTAGCTTGTGTTACATTTCAAGTTTCTCCCATAGTGAGGCTAGCAAGGAAATCAATGCAATCAGATTTATGAGATTCACTATGGATGCCCCATTGCGGGATTTTACATGCTTCATTAAAATCTTCATGGTCCATTCGAAATGATTTATCATATAGATCAAATAAAACAGAATGTGTATTGCACTTGGATGTAAACTCAAATCTCTGCACAAAGGAATCGGTGATGTGATAGTATTCCCGACATTTATCTGACGCGAAGTCCTCAAGGCCAGCGTTTTGTACGTACGCATCAAATTCCTCCTTAAAACCTGCATGAGACATGAAATGATCCAACGGCCATTCATGAGGCCACACTAGAGCGTCCCTCGGTGGTTCAAGGTCTGGTCACGTATCGGAAGCCTTGGGGCTTTCTTCTTTGAGGAACCACCTTGGTATATTTTCCTAAACACTTTCTCCCTCTGAAAAAAATTCTGAAATTTTTAGTGACTCAAAATAAACGTGAACCAAACTCAACAAGATTGATAGCAACTACTCCTACAAGTGTCTAGAGGCTATATCATGCAACAAAACTACTTTGGACCATATAAATTTGCCATGCAAGCTCAAGAACAAGGTCACCACAGCAGCAAAAAAATTCAATACATAAAGCACTAGAACAAAAACTAATTGGACCATTGGAGGAATCACATACCAATGAACAATCCCCCGAAACTGTCAGATTATGGGATCCGCAAACCCTTGAGAGGTTCGAACTCTAGGGTGCGTGAGGAGATCTCAACCTACCCAGCCTGCCTACTCGCGATCCTCCTAAGCCAAGCGCGTCAAGCTCAAAGAGAACAACAGTTTATCCTGGTTCGGGCCACCTTGCAGTGTAATACCCTACTCCAGCATTTTGGTGGATTGCCTCGAAGGGCTGAGGATGAACTAGTACAGTGGATGAACTAGCCTCAGGAGGTGAGGTGTTCTTGAGCTAGTGTGGTGTGAGCTAGTTCGACTTGTCCCCCTTCTATGGTGGTGGCTAGTCCTATTTATAGTGGCCTTGGTCCTCTTCCCAAATGTTAGCGGGAAGGGATCCCACAACGGCTGGATTTGAAAGGGGACAAGTAGTAAAGCTTATCCTGACAAAAGTAGTATTCGCCTGTGAAAAGCCTCTGGTCGTGACGCTACGGTGGGCTCGTTGATGACCTCCATCCTGCCGTCCTGGCGGTCCTTGTCTTGTTGCACCGAAATGGAAACCTTTTGCTGATTCCTCGGGACTCCGTGCCTGTGACTTGCCTCCTCTGCACCGAAGTGGAAACCTACGCTCTGCGCCCGCCTGGCGCCCGCATGGCCTTGGTCGTCATGGCTCACGTCAGCTAAGCCTCGTGAGGTAAACCTTGCATAGAACTCTCCGCCCCTCGGGAGCCAGCCTGAGGAGGCCAATCCCCTCAGGGGTCTTGGCGTCGTCTGCCTCGCAAGGCTTGGCCCCTCGCGAGGGTCTTGTGTTGCTGATACTGAAGCTGGGCCGTACCAGGCCGTCGATGGTGCCACGTGGTGGGCCGCAGGCAGGCAGGGTTGGATACCCCCATATCCAGGACACCGATAGTAGCCCCCGGGCCCAAGGCGCGCTCGGACTTGGCTTCCAGGCAAAGCCAAAGGGCAAGTGCGGAGCGCCACGGGCCTAACCACCTGCGTCCTTGATGACGCATGACGATTGATGGGATGTGGGTGACTCCGCTTCCCCACGCTGCCTCAGCAACTGCTTCCATTTGACAAAAGGGGTGCCGCCCGCCGCCAGGCTTTCATTGCCTCTTCTTTGTCTTGCTCCAGATCCCCTTCTCCTAGCAGCGGAAGAACTCACCAGATCTGCCAATTTCCCCCCAATCTCTTGCTCGATGGCCGCTGAGAAGACCACGGCTTCTGCCTCCACTGTCGGCTCTGCCTGGTACGAGCTGGTGCTGCTGGCGCCCTGCGTAGCCGGGTTGAAGCTCCAGACTGCGCTCCTCCTGACGGCGAGCAAAGACAACGAGTGGAAGGAGACGGTGCTCCGGGTCGCCACCGCTGCGCCGGAACCCGCGAACAACACCTTCTTCCCCTTCTTCCTGCACAACGTCTACTCGGGGTTGGTGCCCCCATTCTCCCGCTTCTACTACGCTGTCATTCACCACTATGGCCTCCACGCGCTCCACATTCATGTCAATTCCATCCTCCTCCTGTCCATCTTCGCCTTCTACTGTGAGGCGTTTGTGGGGGTGATGCCCTCCGTCGCCTTGCTCCGCCACTACTTCTTGCTTCGCATGACTGCCAAAAATCCGGTTGGGTGCATCGGATTCGTCGCGGCGCGGAGCGGTAACGCAATCTCCTGTGCCGGGAAGAAGGTGGAGGATACCATGAAGAGGTGGGTTCTAATGGATTCCAAGTACTCCTAGAGCTCGTTGGAGCTGCTGACCGAGCTCCCCATCTCCAAGAAGGGATGGTATTCTGAGAAGATCACTGACCCTTTCCTGACACCGTTGGTGAAGAAGATGGAGAAGGACCTGAGGAGTGAGAAGCTAACGGGTCCACGTTCATCAAGGAGTTCTTGAGGCAGCGCATAGCGCTGCTCCAAGACCACTCCCGCCCCCTCTGGAAGCTTGGCGGCGTTGATGACAAGATCTGCCTGCGCCAGGGCGCCCTTCCCGAGGAGGAGCTGAGCAAGGTGTTGCTCTACTTGACAGGGAAGGACCCGAGTGATCCTCCAGAAGATTGGCTCCCATTGTACTGCCGGGATGACGACGAGGAGGTTGCTGCTGCTATGCCGGTCTTCGACGAGTTTGGGCTTGTGCGGCCGGGGCCTCCCCCGCCGCCTACTGCTTTGGTTCACCTGTCCTCCGATGATCAATCTTCCAAGGCCACCAAGGACGGGGTTGTGGAAGAATCCTCTGCCCCGCGGCAGAGGGAGATCCTCCACAACTTTCCTGACAATGATGATGATGAGCCTTCGATGATGGAGGTGCCGCGCCCTACTGGAGTCACCATGAGATCTGGGGTGTCCTCTTCGAAGCAGACCAAGCGGGCACCCAAGAAGAAGGGCAGGACCGCGCTGATTCCTTCGGGCAGCGTTCCGCCTTCGCCGACAACGTCCCGAGCGGCACCAACCACGTTTTCTCCTACTCCCAAGAGCTCAGCACCAGCAGCTCCGCCCCAGTGCCTGCTGCTGAGCATGAAGAGGAGCTATGCCTTCGCCGGCCAGTAAGTATTTTCCTTAACCTTGTTTTTTGATTCCTGAAGCGATGCTTAGTGCCTTCGTCTGTTATTAGGCAGTAGCCGTCGAAGAAATAGAAGGAGGGCACAGAGGTTGTCGTGGCCGCAGGTGCTGAAGTGGCCGCTGCGACCCTGGCGAACGAGAATGCCACGATCCCCACAGCTCTGGTGGTGATGCCGTCTCCCAAGGGCGTGGAAGCCCGTCCTCAGGAGGTGTCGGCACCTCTGGTGGTGCTGACCCCGCCGGCACCTACCTCTGCTGCGGCTGCTATGGTCGACCAGCCTCCGGAGCCCCCAGTCCTTCCTGAGGTTGAGGTTTCTTCCATCTTGGCAATGAGGGCGTCTCCTCCCTTGCCCAACGTGTGGCCGAGCCGTGGCGCTCCTGCCACCTCTGGTGCCCTGGAGGAGGCGAGTGCGGTACTAGACCTCCTCCACGGTCAACTTTGAGGCCCGGATCGCCGCTCGGCGCAGGGGCGCCTGGGCCTGATTTCTGGTTGGCTCCAGGCTGACATGTTTGTTCGTACGGCCTGGGGCTCTGCGGAGGAAGCCCAGAAGGTGCTTGGGGTGGCCACCACCGAGCGCGACCAGGCGCGGAAGGAGGACACAGAAGCTAAGGATCGGTGCCGCGTGGCGGAGGCTGAACTAAAGGCTCTTCAGGATCGCAGGCCGCCCAGGCCAGCCAGCTCTAGGAGCGTGAGGAGAAGCTGAAGGCCCAGGAGGCTGCCGTCACCGATTGAGACACCGGGGTGAAGAAGGCGGCCTTGGAGCATGCTGCGGAGCGCGACCGCCTGACGAAGCTGAAGGAGGAGGCAGAGGCGGCCCAAGCGGCCCTTGTCGAGGCCAAGAAGGTGGCCGCCATGGAGCGCAGCACCCTTGCCTCCCTCGAGGCACGTTTCCACAAGGCCGAGAATTCGCTCTTTGGGGACGATTCCTCGAAGAAGGTGGTGGTGACGACCCCGAAGGAGAGCCCTGCTGCTCTGCTTCCTGAAGTCTTGGCGGTGCTTGAAGATGTTGTCGACGGGTTTGCCTCCTTGGTGGAAAGCGAGGCGCACTCACTTTCTTCCTCGTCTTTGACGTGCATCTTCAGCCATCTCTATCTCTAGGACGCCGGCTTCGACCTCTCCTCCTTCCTTACTCCCGTGGACTCCGACTCCCAGGACGCTGCTGCTGCCACCATGAAGAGCTCCGCGGATGCCATGCTGAGTAAGTTCCTGGTCGTCGGTCCTCCGACCGAGGTCGACGGAACGGGCGATGCGCCTGGCGATGAGGCTTCGTTAGCGGGTGACGGTGACGGCCAGGTCTGAAGAGGTGTCTTTGTGACTCTGCTTTTCCCTGTTCGTCCTATATCATGTAGCATGCCTCGGGGAGGCGTTTAAAACTATTAGCTTGGAACAATATGTTTTGTAATAATTAGATTATGTTCCCTCGACTTTTCCATTCGCTTTGTTGTTCTGCGTCGGCAGAGCCCGTCCCCACACATACCTCAGCCGCCGTTGGGTTGTCCGGATCACTAGGACAAGCCCAAGGGGTGAGGGGCTACGCGACCAGTTAGGCTCCCGAGACTCAATACTCAGGAGTCCTCCTTAACGTGCGAATAGCTTAGGAAAAGGTGCAAGAGCAAGCCTTGGTGTTCTGCGTCGGCAGGGCCTGGCCCTGCACATACCTCAGCCGCCGTTGGGTCGTCCGGATCACCAGGACGAGCCCAAGGGGTGAAGGGCTACGTGACCAGTTAGGCTCCTGAGACGTGATGCTCAAGATTCCCCCTTGATGTACAAACGGCTTGAAAAAAAGGGTGAAAGCCAGGCCTTGGTGTTCTGCGTCAGCAGGGCCCGGCCCCGCGTGTGCCTCAGCCGCCATTGGGTCATCCGGATTACCAGGACGAGCCCAAGGGGTGAGGGGCTACGTGACCAGTTAGGCTCCTAAGACGCGATGCTCAGGTGCCCCCTTGATGTACGAACAGACCATCATACCTTTTCCTCGCCAAGCTCTTGCTTGGGAGGGGTGCGCGAAGACCAGGCCCGTGAGGCCTAGCAAGGTGTGGTGCGCCAGGCGTGACCTGAGCGTAGCACCCATGCCCAGCCCCCTCACGCTACCCTCCCGAGGGAGAGCAGCACGGTGAGGCTGGTCACTGAGCCCGAAGGCTCCCTGAGGTTGCGGCCGCGAGGCCACCCCCAGTATCACCCGCGTGGAGCATAGCGCTTCCGCACTTGCATAGGCATAGCCGCTCCTTGGCAGTGTCGACGACCGGCATGGAGCATGGTGCTTCCACTGGTGCGTGGGAGGGGGCTCCCTCTGAGGAGAGCCCCCGGGGCGTGTACAGCCCCGCCCTAACACGTGGCTTGCACAGCAGGGCTGGAGGAGGTGTGTATGGGCACCCGTGAGCCAGCACAGGACTCACGGGGCTCTACCTCAAGGCGGGTTGCGCCTGGTCTTGATGGGGGATGCTTGAATTAGTCCTGCGAGATGGTTAGGCAGCCTGCACCGAATGAGTCTCCTGAGGTTATTGCATCAGAAGGCCAGACACCAACGACCCCAGGAGGTGACATGAACGGGACCACCCCACCAGACAGAGCTCTGCCGTTGGGTTTATCAACGCTGCAGGGATGGACCCGAGCACAGACACCGTGCCCAGTCTTCTCATACAAAGGTCCTGAAGAAAAGAACCGGCGCGCGGCTCCCGTGGTGACAAGCCACCAGGTCGCGCACCCTCACTCATCCGCCCGTGATTAGCTCATGCGAGAACAAGGCACCAAGGGCCATGGGAGGTGACGTACACAGGAGCTGGCCCGTGAGCCAGAGCTCGGCCTCTTGGGTTTAGCGACACTGCATGGACGGACCCGAGCACAGACGTCGTGCCAGTGCTTAATCATGAGGCGGTCGTGGGTGGGCTTGCGAGGGCGTGAGACGTTCTTGGCGACGAAGCGTCGGACATGCAATTGATAATTTTAAGGCAACTCATAGAGGAAGGTAAACTAGTTCTGATAGACGCAAAAGGGATACACGTCGCAGGGACAGACCCGCACGACTTGGGGATAGTGCAGCCCAAGGGGCGCCCCCAAACTGAACGAACTAAAGATGTCACCTGGCACCGTTGCTGAAGGGATGTCGGGGTAGCAGAAGATGTGAGCTGCTGAAGCCGTTCCTCATGAGCCGCCTTGGCCCTAAGCCTCAGGAGGCTCTGGGGGCCTGGTGGGCTCCTGAGGATCCATATCCATCTCCACCAGGATCGCCTGGTGCCTAGCCTCCCGAGCCACTAGGACGTCCTGCATGTGGCGCTGAAATGCAACAGCCACGCTCGGCAGGCCGAAGGGCATGCGAACGTGGTTGTGAGGGGGTCCCTCGCATCTGCCAACACGAGACGGCTAGAAGAGCTGCTGAGACGCGACCCTGTTGAGCCCTGGGATGTTGATGCAGACGCGGAACTCCTCACCCTCTCTGGGGAAAGGAGCCGTGCCCGGCGGTGGGTGACGATCTCCCTGCATAGGCGAGATGAATCTCCTTAACTGCCTTGATGATGAATTCCTGAGCACCTGGTGCCTCGCGCCCTGTGCTCTCTCCTTAGAAGCGTGCGCTGAAGCATGCCTCCACATGGTGCCCGAGCGCCTCCCTTGTGACGTTGGCTAGGTCTGAGGCCCTCCAAAGGAGAGCCCCCGAGCCTAGCCTGAGAGGGGCACCGGGCGCGCCTTCCTATGCGATAGGTGAAGGCGTCCCATCCACGAACCTGAGGCTCAACGCGGCACTGTCGGGCGATGCCTCCTCACGAGATCCCTAGCTCAGCAGCAGCTTCTTTGTCTTCAGGGCGACCTCAGGAGGGAGGACATCGCCCTCGTCTTCAGGGTTCTCCATCGCTGCTGCTTAGTAGGCGCGCTCAAAAGAGCACACCGCGTCCTTTTCCTCGCAGGCGACCGTGATGATGTCGCCGCTCCCTGGCATCTTGAGTACGTTGTAGCTGTGGTGTGTCCCCGCCATGAACTGGGCTAGTGCTGGTACCCGAGGATGGCGTTGTATGGCAGGCGAGTATCGGTGACGTCGAAGTCGATGAGCTCGATGTGGTAGTTGTCGCGCTTGTCGAAGGTGATAGGGAGGCGGACTTGCCCTATCAGATGCGTGGAGCCGTCAGTCACTCCTGAGAAGGGCTTGGTAGGCTGAAGTTGGTGGTATGTCACTTGGAGCCTGTTGAACATCTGGACAAAGAGAACATTGAGCCCTGCTCCGCCATTGATGAGGGTCTTGGTGACGAGCACGTTGCTGATGATGGGCGAGCAGAGCATTGGGAGTGCGCCAGCTGTGGCCACACATTTGAGCTGGTCGGAGGAGTTGAAGGTGATGGCGTACTTGGACCACCTGAGCGCGCATTTCGCCTCGGGCTTGGGGAGGACTGCGTTCACCTTGCGCGTGAACTACTTGAAGACACGGTGAGAGGTTGGGGCCTGGGAACCACCCAAGATGCAGGCGATGGCACGAGTCTCCTGGAAGCCCCCAGCCCCCTCGTCCTGGTGATGATCTTCATTCCTTCTTGGCGGTGGAGGCAGCGAAGGAAGACCAGTGATTCCCTGAGGCCGATCCTAGCGAGGCTAGCCCTGCCAGCGGTCCTCCCGAGGCTGGTCACGCCACTCCTGGCGAAGGTCGCGGCCATCCCAGTGTCCTCCACCTCGGCCACCTCCACGACTGTAGCCTCGATCGTTGCGCTCAGAGCATCGACCGAGGCGCCCGTCGCGGAGGGCTCTGAGCTCCTGGCAGTCATTGGTGTTGTGGTTGTGCATGTTGTGGACGACGCAGAAGAGATGGCTGCTCTTGATGACTCAGGGTGATCGCAGTCGCGCTTCATCTCCATCTCGGCTGAAAGCATAGCCGGCCCCTTGCGATTCATGTCCTTGTCCTTGGCCTTCTTGTCTTCTGGGTCGGCATCGGGGAGCTCAAGGAGGTAGAGGTGTCCCTCCTCATCCCTCGCGCATTTGTTTGCCATGTTAAACATCTCCAAGGTTGTGCAGAGGTCTTCATGTATGGCGAGCTGCTCCTCCATCTTGATGTCGTGGACGCCATCAGTAAACGTTAAGATGATGGCCTCATCCGAAACCTTGGGGATCTTGAGGCAAACGTTCTTGAAGCGCTGGATGTACTTCTGCAGGGTCTCTTCGGGCTGCTGCTTGATGCGTCATAGGTCACCCATGGCCAGCAGGCGGTTGCGAGTGCCCTGGAAGTTGGCAATGAAGCGGTCGCGCATCTCGTCCCAGGAGGAGACAGACCCCACGGGGAGGTTCAGGATCCAGGAGCGAGCGCCATCCTTAAGAGCTATCAAACAAAATGTTACAGGAACTTAACATGGCAAACAAAGGCATGGCATGAATTTACTAATTGCATAGATCAAAAGTCCCTTACTGATCATGAGCCAAAAAGGATCAGAAGATATGATGGCACCCATGTAAACATGGCAAGTTATATGACAGATTCATACATGGCAGGAACAACAATAAGTAGGCATGTTAGTGAGCTTGAACCACTCACCAGAGAGCAATAAATGGCATGGCAAGGCAACCAACAGTAAGAAGACATGTTTGTGAAGTTAAGCATGGCAAGAGCAAGGTCATAGGGTGCATGGATCACTAGGAAACAATCATGGAAACATTGAACTTAATGTTAACAGGCTGACAGCAACATCATGAAGCAACTTTGGAGCAAGATAACAACATGTTCCAGCAGGCTATAATTGCAACCAAGGGCATGAATGGATATAGCATGACATGTAGATCAAAACATGTTTATAGAACATCTCCAGATTATGCATAGAATGATTAGTAGAGGCATGTTAACATAGCAACAAAATATAACAGAATCTGTCAGGAAAACAGCAACAGCAACTACCCTACTTAGCAAGCTTGATACACTCAGCACACAACTCACAAAAATACATGGTTGGAACCCCTGGAAAGATGGCGTGGCATAGATTAAAACACATGTAGACATCAACCCCATAGGATGCACACACCAATCATGGCAAAAATGATAAATGAGCAAGTTATAACAGTTTCAGCAGGTTAACATCAATATGCACTCTTCCAACAGCATTTCGAGCATCAAGATGAGCTCAAATGAAAATGATGTAATGGAACTAAATGAAGTACTGGTCGAGACGAACAATTTGACATATTATACGCATGATACGAAGCTACAGATGCAGAGATGTGATGGCATGAACATGGCATGATAATGTATGAAATCTGGGACTTAGGCATTTTTCAGGAAAAAAACATGCGGGCGCAATATAACTAAGATGCGCGCGGGGCGGGGTTTAGCGGGTCGCTCACCATTGGGCTCGGCCCAGGTCGCGGGGAGACTGGAGGCAGGCCGGCTTGGGCCTGGGAGGCGTGCTGGGCCGGGGGGAGTTCGGGTCGGCCCACGCGGGCGAGGGAGCGATGAGGCACGGTCGTCTCCCTCGATCTCGATCGGGATCGGGGAGGCAGGGGCGGCGGCGACCTGTGGCGACGCCGGTGAGGTCGCGGGGACGGCGGGGAGGCAGCGGGGCGCCGGCGGGTGCGGGATCCGGCGAGAGGCGCTGGGAGCGGCGGCGGAGCTGGCGGGGCGATGGCTGGTCGCCGACGGCGGAGGCAGCCGGTGGCGCGGAAGCCGAAGCGGCGGGCGGCGGAGAACGGCGGCGGGGCGCGCGGGTGACCCCGGGCGCGAGGCGGCGGCGAGCATGCCGCGCGGGCCCGACTCGGGCCCCGCGGGCCAGCGGCGCGGACGGCGGCGGGAGGCCACGTGGCGGCGCGGGAGTGGGCGTGGGCGGCGGCGCGGGGACGGGCGGACATGTCCGGCCCGGTTCGGACGTGTCCGTCGGCGGGAGGAGGAAGAAGGCTAGGGTTTGGACGAAAATTTCGGGGAGAGGGGCCTATTCATAGGTAGAGGGAGCTAGGAGAGTCCAAATGAGGAGCGGTTTTCGGCCACGCGATCGTGATCGAACGACCGAGAGCATGGAAGAGACTTAGATGGGTTTTGGGCCACTTTGGAAGGGGTGTTGGGCTGCAACAAAAGAGGGCTTTTGCGGTTACCCGGTTAACCGTTGGAGTACCAAACGACCTCCAAATGGCACGAAACTTGACAGGCGGTCTACCGGTGCTATACCAAGGCCGCTTGGCAAACCTCGGGCCATTCCGAGAAAGTTTAATACCCACTCACAACAATAGACAAAAGGGGACGCCGGAGGACATAGGAGTGCCGGATTGCAAAACGGACAACGGGGAAAATGCTCGGATGCATGAAACGAACACGTATGCGAAATGAGATGCACATGATGACATGATATGAAATGCAGATGATGACATGGCAAAATGCAACACGCAAGCATAAGACAAGGCAACAACGGCGAATAACTGAAGGACACCTGGCGCATCGAATCCGGGGCGTTACAACACTCCTCCACTAACAAGAGATCTCGTCCCAAGATCTTGGACCGAGACGAAAGGGAAAAGGGATGAGGTGAAACAAGAACTCAAGAGAAGAAGCAAAGAATCGAGAGCACTCGAGAAGAAGAGAGGAATGACGAGAATGACGAGAATCGAAAGCTCACGGAATCAGATAGACTATGAAACCACTCGTTCTAACCGGAGTGGTTAGAATGAGAAAAGAAACGAATAAGACTGAAAGGATTTAGGTAGCACTCCGGCTGAAAATGGGAGGATTAGAACGAACTTGAGAGGATGGAATGGTACTTGATGAACTCTTGAAGAATGAATTAAATCATGAAGAATCGCCATGAAGTACTCCGGTAAAATAAAGGATGATGAGATAGAATGAAGGATGAAAGAATAAGATGAACCTCGCGATGATTTAGATGGAGGATCCGACGAAATGGCCGAGGGAATTTGAACTCCGGAAAAGAAAAGATGAAAACACTTGGAACTAGAATTTATTCATCAAGAACAAACTCTGAAGAAAGGGATTAATCACTTGGATGAAATAAGAATAAGATTTATTGCATGCTTATCCTTCATCAAATTAAATTGATGACAAGCAATGGATTTGGCATGCAACTTATTCTCTTGAAAAGGATTAAGGGGAATATAGCACAAAACTTGAGAAAGTCTTCATGAACCACCGGTAGGATTGAAAAGAACGAAAGGATTAAAATGATAATGAAGGAAAAAGAATCTTGAACGAACCACCATTAGAAATGAAAATGAACGAAGAAAATAGAAATAATCACCGGGAAGAATTAGAAGAAGCACAAAGATACTTGAGGAATAAAAGACAAGATAATGGCGGGATCGCGAACTGGTTGAAGAATACTTGAGCGAAGCACCGGGAGAACGGGCAAGATTTAAGAGAAATCTTCTTCTTTGGTCTTCAAATGACGACGAGAAACACCACCAAAATTACTGAGATACTCCGGGAGAATGAAAAATGAAGAGGGGTTGAGCCAACAATGAAAAGAATTTAAAAGCGATCTTGGAGAAGGCATGTGACTGATGGAATCCATTCTTAAATTCACACTTTGAAAAGAATTGAGAAAACTCCGGGGAAATAGAAGAGTCAGGTAAGATCCTGGGAAAAGACCTGTGGGTTAGGGTCCACTGAGGAAAACACCATAGAAAAGGATTGTTGAACAGATAGATGATGCACCGGAACAATTGAAATATTTGAATGAGATGACAACCTCGAATTAATTCGAACACAGACGAATCTCCTGAGATTTCTTGAACACTCCGGAAGGATAAACTGGCGAGAGGCGAACGAGCAAGGAAAACACATGAGCTGAGGAAAAGAATATGATCAACCCGAAAACTAGAATTGAGTCCACCGAAGAAGAAAAAGAGATGAAGAATGACAAACTAGACAAGAAATCACCGGTTGAAACAATTGACGAAAGACTGAAGAGGCTCCGCACGAATGAAATCGATGCTCGAAACGGACTCAGGCTCCGGGAAGAAGAGGGTGGGAGCGCGGGAAAAACAAAGGCAACTTGGAAGGGGAAACCAACGAATAACTTGAAGAGAAAACACCGGTTGAACTCATTGAGGAAAGAAAGCAAAGACTTCGCACAAGTAGGAAGGATACTCGATTACGGACTCCGGCTCCGAGAAGAAAAAGGGGAGGGCGGGTGGAAAATAAAACAACTGAGGATTGAACTTGGCAAAGATGAAGAGGCTCGAGTCAACTTGACGAGAAATGCACCGGATGCAAAGAGCTGGGGAACAACGATCGGAAAACCAACTGCGTGATCCTAAAGAAGAATTTGAATGGGAAGAGGAATAGTTCAAAACACCTATGTCAAGATTCCTCACTAGAGCGACGAAGGGGCTGAGTAGTAAAAAGAATTCCTACTCTCCGATATAACTAGACTCCGAAAATAGTTTTCTTCTAGACTCAACAACGGCCAAACTACACGATCAATCAAGGGGGGCTCCTAGGGTCGATCGAGGCTCTGATACCAACTTGTCACGCCCAATATGCGACCCTATCCAAAAGGAACTCGAAGGTCCCACCAAGGATAGACCAGCATATTGGAAGGCTTTTGCAAGGTGGATATCATTACATCAGCAATTACATAATAGTGGGGATACATCCAATACTTACAATGTCATATGAATACAACAATACAACATACAAGAACAACATCCGACTACGGATGAATCATAAACAGAAACTCAAACAATATCCACCCTGCTAGCCCAGGCTGCCGACCTGGAACCTATCCCCTGAACGAAGAAGAAGTAGAAGATGAACTCAAGCAAGCAAGCATCGCTCTCGCGTCAAGATCATCGCATAACCTGTACCTGCAACTGTTGTTGTAGTAATCTGTGAGCCACGAGGACTCAGCAATCCCATTACCATGGGTATCAAGACTAGCAAAGCTTAATGGGAACGGAAGGGGTAAAGTGGTGAGGTTGCAGCAGCGACTAAGCATGATATGGAGGCTAACATACGCAAATGAGAGCGAGAAGAGAAACAAAGGAACGGTCGTGAAGCTAGCAATGATCAAGAGGTGATCCTGAACTCCTACTTACGTCAAGCATAACCCAAAGACCGTGTTCACTTCCCGGACTCCGCCGAGAAGAGACCATCACGGCTACACACGCGGTTGATGCGTTTTATTTCGGATCTGGTGTCAAGTCATCTACAACCGGACATTAACAAATTCCCATCTGCCACATAACCGCGGGCACGGCTCTCGAAAGTTTATACCCTGCAGGGGTGTCCCAACTTAGCCCATGACAAGCTCTCGCGATCAACGAAGGAATAGACCTTCTCCCAGGAAGACCCGATCAGTCTCGGAATCCCGGTTTACAAGACATTTCGACAATGGTAAAACAAGACCAGCAAGACCTCCCGGCATGCCGACATCCTGATAGTAGCCGCGCGTATCTTATCTCAGGCCACGACCGGATGAGCACTACGTACAACTAGAACCAGACCTCAAGTTTCCCCGAGGTGGCGCAGCAAGTGGCTCTAGTTTGGACCAACACTTAGACAAGCATTGGCCCGGGGGGGCTAAAATAAAGATGACCCTTGGGTTAATTACTCCCAAGGGAAATATAGGTGGTGGTGAGGCAAAAGGTAAAACCAATGTTGGGCCTTGCTGGAGGAGTTTTATTCAAAGCGAACTGTCAGGGGGGTCCCATAAATCACCCGACCGCGTAAGGAACGCAAAATCCGGGAACATAATACCGGTATGACCGAAACTAGGGCGGCAAGAGTGGAACAAAACACCAGGCATAAGGCCGAGCCTTCCACCCTTTACGAAATATGTAGATGCATTAATAATATAAGAGATATTGTGATATCCCAACATAACCCTGTCCACCATGGAGAAATCTTCAACTTCACCTGCAACTAACAACGCTATAAGAGGGGCTGAGCAAAGCGGTAACATAGCCAAACAACGGTTTGCATAGGAAAGGTGTCAAAGGTTAGAGGTTCATGGCAATATGGGATGGCTTGCTAAACAGGTAACAGGTAGCGCAGCATAGCGATAGAATGAATCAACTAGCATAGCAATAATAGTAGTGAGATCCAGGGTGACGGTCATCTTGCCTGAAATCCTGCAATGAAGAAGAACGAGTCCATGAAGAAGATTAAGCCACAAAGACGAACCACACGTAGACGAACGAATCCTCACGATCGCAACAAAACGGGAACTATCGAGAAGAAGCACACAACATAGTAAACACACCACACATAGACAAGACATGATGCACAACAAGCATGATGCATGAAAAGTCTACATGAAGCTACTCATGGCAAGAGATGATGCAAACAAGAACAATACATCAAGGCAAGTTTAAATGAGGCCGGGAACAACATATAACAATTCCGGAAAGTCCTCAGATGCAAATTTCGAAATTGGTCCAGATCTGAATAAACCTTAAGTTGAAGTTGTTAAACAGCAAGTTAAAGAGCACCAAGAGGATCTACACGAAATTCTAGTCAAGTTACATATAAAGTTCATTAGATTCGGAGCTACGGCCTAGAAGATATGAGCAAAACAAGTTAAACATGGCATTGATGCAAAATGCATACAAACATCAAGCAAACACCTCAAAACATGGATGCAACATGATAATATGAAACAACATGCAAAATCAAGCAAGTTTCATATCGAGCACACTCAAAACGGAGCAACGGTTCAACACATGCACACTGGACAAGTTATAGCAACAAGCTGTCCATAACAGCAACTAGGCATATTGCAAGCATCAAAACAATATGCTACAGCATCCCAACGAAATAACAAAAAGGCATGAGCATGAAGTACAGGTAAAGCATAACAAAACATGAACACTGAGCTATCTCTAGAAACAACTAGAACATGCTCAAACACACATGGAAAGATTGCAAATAATAACAATTTTAGACTTACCAGGAAATAATATCAGGTTGCAATGTTTAGAGCTATCAAACAAAATGTTACAGGAACTTAACATGGCAAACAAAGGCATGGCATGAATTTAC
This sequence comes from Triticum timopheevii, assembly GCA_963921465.1. NCBI lineage: Eukaryota > Viridiplantae > Streptophyta > Magnoliopsida > Poales > Poaceae > Triticum > Triticum timopheevii. Next base: position 238,796,004 of record OY997264.1, on the reverse strand, counting down.
TAATTGCATAGATCAAAAGTCCCTTACTGATCATGAGCCAAAAAGGATCAGAAGATATGATGGCACCCATGTAAACATGGCAAGTTATATGACAGATTCATACATGGCAGGAACAACAATAAGTAGGCATGTTAGTGAGCTTGAACCACTCACCAGAGAGCAATACATGCCATGGCAAGGAAACCAACAGTAAGAAGACATGTTTGTGAAGTTAAGCATGGCAAGAGCAAGGTCATAGGGTGCATGGATCACTAGGAAACAATCATGGAAACATTGAACTTAATGTTAACAGGCTGACAGCAACATCATGAAGCAACTTTGGAGTAAGATAACAACATGTTCCAGCAGGCTATAATTGCAACCAAGGGCATGAATGGATATAGCATGACATGTAGATCAAAACATGTTTATAGAACATCTCCAGATTATGCATAGAATGATTAGTAGAGGCATGTTAACATAGCAACAAAATATAACAGAATCTGTCAGGAAAACAGCAACAGCAGCTACCCTACTTAGCAAGCTTGATACACTCAGCACACAACTCACAAAAATACATGGTTGGAACCCCTGGAAAGATGGCGTGGCATAGATTAAAACACATGTAGACATCAACCCCATAGGATGCACACACCAATCATGGCAAAAATGATAAATGAGCAAGTTATAACAGTTTCAGCAGGTTAACATCAATATGCACTCTTCCAACAGCATTTCGAGCATCAAGATGAGCTCAAATGAAAATGATGTAATGGAACTAAATGAAGTACTGGTCGAGACGAACAATTTGACATATTATACGCATGATACGAAGCTACAGATGCAGAGATGTGATGGCATGAACATGGCATGATAATGTATGAAATCTGGGACTTAGGCATTTTTCAGGAAAAAAACATGCGGGCGCAATATAACTAAGATGCGCGCGGGGCGGGGTTTAGCGGGTCGCTCACCATTGGGCTCGGCCCAGGTCGCGGGGAGACTGGAGGCAGGCCGGCTTGGGCCTGGGAGGCGTGCTGGGCCGGGGGGAGTTCGGGTCGGCCCACGCGGGCGAGGGAGCGATGAGGCACGGTCGTCTCCCTCGATCTCGATCGGGATCGGGGAGGCAGGGGCGGCGGCGACCTGTGGCGACGCCGGTGAGGTCGCGGGGACGGCGGGGAGGCAGCGGGGCGCCGGCGGGTGCGGGATCCGGCGAGAGGCGCTGGGAGCGGCGGCGGAGCTGGCGGGGCGATGGCTGGTCGCCGACGGCGGAGGCAGCCGGTGGCGCGGAAGCCGAAGCGGCGGGCGGCGGAGAACGGCGGCGGGGCGCGCGGGTGACCCCGGGCGCGAGGCGGCGGCGAGCATGCCGCGCGGGCCCGACTCGGGCCCCGCGGGCCAGCGGCGCGGACGGCGGCGGGAGGCCACGTGGCGGCGCGGGAGTGGGCGTGGGCGGCGGCGCGGGGACGGGCGGACATGTCCGGCCCGGTTCGGACGTGTCCGTCGGCGGGAGGAGGAAGAAGGCTAGGGTTTGGACGAAAATTTCGGGGAGAGGGGCCTATTCATAGGTAGAGGGAGCTAGGAGAGTCCAAATGAGGAGCGGTTTTCGGCCACGCGATCGTGATCGAACGACCGAGAGCATGGAAGAGACTTAGATGGGTTTTGGGCCACTTTGGAAGGGGTGTTGGGCTGCAACAAAAGAGGGCTTTTGCGGTTACCCGGTTAACCGTTGGAGTACCAAACGACCTCCAAATGGCACGAAACTTGACAGGCGGTCTACCGGTGCTATACCAAGGCCGCTTGGCAAACCTCGGGCCATTCCGAGAAAGTTTAATACCCACTCACAACAATAGACAAAAGGGGACGCCGGAGGACATAGGAGTGCCGGATTGCAAAACGGACAACGGGGAAAATGCTCGGATGCATGAAACGAACACGTATGCGAAATGAGATGCACATGATGACATGATATGAAATGCAGATGATGACATGGCAAAATGCAACACGCAAGCATAAGACAAGGCAACAACGGCGAATAACTGAAGGACACCTGGCGCATCGAATCCGGGGCGTTACAACACTCCTCCACTAACAAGAGATCTCGTCCCAAGATCTTGGACCGAGACGAAAGGGAAAAGGGATGAGGTGAAACAAGAACTCAAGAGAAGAAGCAAAGAATCGAGAGCACTCGAGAAGAAGAGAGGAATGACGAGAATGACGAGAATCGAAAGCTCACGGAATCAGATAGACTATGAAACCACTCGTTCTAACCGGAGTGGTTAGAATGAGAAAAGAAACGAATAAGACTGAAAGGATTTAGGTAGCACTCCGGCTGAAAATGGGAGGATTAGAACGAACTTGAGAGGATGGAATGGTACTTGATGAACTCTTGAAGAATGAATTAAATCATGAAGAATCGCCATGAAGTACTCCGGTAAAATAAAGGATGATGAGATAGAATGAAGGATGAAAGAATAAGATGAACCTCGCGATGATTTAGATGGAGGATCCGACGAAATGGCCGAGGGAATTTGAACTCCGGAAAAGAAAAGATGAAAACACTTGGAACTAGAATTTATTCATCAAGAACAAACTCTGAAGAAAGGGATTAATCACTTGGATGAAATAAGAATAAGATTTATTGCATGCTTATCCTTCATCAAATTAAATTGATGACAAGCAATGGATTTGGCATGCAACTTATTCTCTTGAAAAGGATTAAGGGGAATATAGCACAAAACTTGAGAAAGTCTTCATGAACCACCGGTAGGATTGAAAAGAACGAAAGGATTAAAATGATAATGAAGGAAAAAGAATCTTGAACGAACCACCATTAGAAATGAAAATGAACGAAGAAAATAGAAATAATCACCGGGAAGAATTAGAAGAAGCACAAAGATACTTGAGGAATAAAAGACAAGATAATGGCGGGATCGCGAACTGGTTGAAGAATACTTGAGCGAAGCACCGGGAGAACGGGCAAGATTTAAGAGAAATCTTCTTCTTTGGTCTTCAAATGACGACGAGAAACACCACCAAAATTACTGAGATACTCCGGGAGAATGAAAAATGAAGAGGGGTTGAGCCAACAATGAAAAGAATTTAAAAGCGATCTTGGAGAAGGCATGTGACTGATGGAATCCATTCTTAAATTCACACTTTGAAAAGAATTGAGAAAACTCCGGGGAAATAGAAGAGTCAGGTAAGATCCTGGGAAAAGACCTGTGGGTTAGGGTCCACTGAGGAAAACACCATAGAAAAGGATTGTTGAACAGATAGATGATGCACCGGAACAATTGAAATATTTGAATGAGATGACAACCTCGAATTAATTCGAACACAGACGAATCTCCTGAGATTTCTTGAACACTCCGGAAGGATAAACTGGCGAGAGGCGAACGAGCAAGGAAAACACATGAGCTGAGGAAAAGAATATGATCAACCCGAAAACTAGAATTGAGTCCACCGAAGAAGAAAAAGAGATGAAGAATGACAAACTAGACAAGAAATCACCGGTTGAAACAATTGACGAAAGACTGAAGAGGCTCCGCACGAATGAAATCGATGCTCGAAACGGACTCAGGCTCCGGGAAGAAGAGGGTGGGAGCGCGGGAAAAACAAAGGCAACTTGGAAGGGGAAACCAACGAATAACTTGAAGAGAAAACACCGGTTGAACTCATTGAGGAAAGAAAGCAAAGACTTCGCACAAGTAGGAAGGATACTCGATTACGGACTCCGGCTCCGAGAAGAAAAAGGGGAGGGCGGGTGGAAAATAAAACAACTGAGGATTGAACTTGGCAAAGATGAAGAGGCTCGAGTCAACTTGACGAGAAATGCACCGGATGCAAAGAGCTGGGGAACAACGATCGGAAAACCAACTGCGTGATCCTAAAGAAGAATTTGAATGGGAAGAGGAATAGTTCAAAACACCTATGTCAAGATTCCTCACTAGAGCGACGAAGGGGCTGAGTAGTAAAAAGAATTCCTACTCTCCGATATAACTAGACTCCGAAAATAGTTTTCTTCTAGACTCAACAACGGCCAAACTACACGATCAATCAAGGGGGGCTCCTAGGGTCGATCGAGGCTCTGATACCAACTTGTCACGCCCAATATGCGACCCTATCCAAAAGGAACTCGAAGGTCCCACCAAGGATAGACCAGCATATTGGAAGGCTTTTGCAAGGTGGATATCATTACATCAGCAATTACATAATAGTGGGGATACATCCAATACTTACAATGTCATATGAATACAACAATACAACATACAAGAACAACATCCGACTACGGATGAATCATAAACAGAAACTCAAACAATATCCACCCTGCTAGCCCAGGCTGCCGACCTGGAACCTATCCCCTGAACGAAGAAGAAGTAGAAGATGAACTCAAGCAAGCAAGCATCGCTCTCGCGTCAAGATCATCGCATAACCTGTACCTGCAACTGTTGTTGTAGTAATCTGTGAGCCACGAGGACTCAGCAATCCCATTACCATGGGTATCAAGACTAGCAAAGCTTAATGGGAACGGAAGGGGTAAAGTGGTGAGGTTGCAGCAGCGACTAAGCATGATATGGAGGCTAACATACGCAAATGAGAGCGAGAAGAGAAACAAAGGAACGGTCGTGAAGCTAGCAATGATCAAGAGGTGATCCTGAACTCCTACTTACGTCAAGCATAACCCAAAGACCGTGTTCACTTCCCGGACTCCGCCGAGAAGAGACCATCACGGCTACACACGCGGTTGATGCGTTTTATTTCGGATCTGGTGTCAAGTCATCTACAACCGGACATTAACAAATTCCCATCTGCCACATAACCGCGGGCACGGCTCTCGAAAGTTTATACCCTGCAGGGGTGTCCCAACTTAGCCCATGACAAGCTCTCGCGATCAACGAAGGAATAGACCTTCTCCCAGGAAGACCCGATCAGTCTCGGAATCCCGGTTTACAAGACATTTCGACAATGGTAAAACAAGACCAGCAAGACCTCCCGGCATGCCGACATCCTGATAGTAGCCGCGCGTATCTTATCTCAGGCCACGACCGGATGAGCACTACGTACAACTAGAACCAGACCTCAAGTTTCCCCGAGGTGGCGCAGCAAGTGGCTCTAGTTTGGACCAACACTTAGACAAGCATTGGCCCGGGGGGGCTAAAATAAAGATGACCCTTGGGTTAATTACTCCCAAGGGAAATATAGGTGGTGGTGAGGCAAAAGGTAAAACCAATGTTGGGCCTTGCTGGAGGAGTTTTATTCAAAGCGAACTGTCAGGGGGGTCCCATAAATCACCCGACCGCGTAAGGAACGCAAAATCCGGGAACATAATACCGGTATGACCGAAACTAGGGCGGCAAGAGTGGAACAAAACACCAGGCATAAGGCCGAGCCTTCCACCCTTTACGAAATATGTAGATGCATTAATAATATAAGAGATATTGTGATATCCCAACATAACCCTGTCCACCATGGAGAAATCTTCAACTTCACCTGCAACTAACAACGCTATAAGAGGGGCTGAGCAAAGCGGTAACATAGCCAAACAACGGTTTGCATAGGAAAGGTGTCAAAGGTTAGAGGTTCATGGCAATATGGGATGGCTTGCTAAACAGGTAACAGGTAGCGCAGCATAGCGATAGAATGAATCAACTAGCATAGCAATAATAGTAGTGAGATCCAGGGTGACGGTCATCTTGCCTGAAATCCTGCAATGAAGAAGAACGAGTCCATGAAGAAGATTAAGCCACAAAGACGAACCACACGTAGACGAACGAATCCTCACGATCGCAACAAAACGGGAACTATCGAGAAGAAGCACACAACATAGTAAACACACCACACATAGACAAGACATGATGCACAACAAGCATGATGCATGAAAAGTCTACATGAAGCTACTCATGGCAAGAGATGATGCAAACAAGAACAATACATCAAGGCAAGTTTAAATGAGGCCGGGAACAACATATAACAATTCCGGAAAGTCCTCAGATGCAAATTTCGAAATTGGTCCAGATCTGAATAAACCTTAAGTTGAAGTTGTTAAACAGCAAGTTAAAGAGCACCAAGAGGATCTACACGAAATTCTAGTCAAGTTACATATAAAGTTCATTAGATTCGGAGCTACGGCCTAGAAGATATGAGCAAAACAAGTTAAACATGGCATTGATGCAAAATGCATACAAACATCAAGCAAACACCTCAAAACATGGATGCAACATGATAATATGAAACAACATGCAAAATCAAGCAAGTTTCATATCGAGCACACTCAAAACGGAGCAACGGTTCAACACATGCACACTGGACAAGTTATAGCAACAAGCTGTCCATAACAGCAACTAGGCATATTGCAAGCATCAAAACAATATGCTACAGCATCCCAACGAAATAACAAAAAGGCATGAGCATGAAGTACAGGTAAAGCATAACAAAACATGAACACTGAGCTATCTCTAGAAACAACTAGAACATGCTCAAACACACATGGAAAGATTGCAAATAATAACAATTTTAGACTTACCAGGAAATAATATCAGGTTGCAATGTTTAGAGCTATCAAACAAAATGTTACAGGAACTTAACATGGCAAACAAAGGCATGGCATGAATTTACTAATTGCATAGATCAAAAGTCCCTTACTGATCATGAGCCAAAAAGGATCAGAAGATATGATGGCACCCATGTAAACATGGCAAGTTATATGACAGATTCATACATGGCAGGAACAACAATAAGTAGGCATGTTAGTGAGCTTGAACCACTCACCAGAGAGCAATACATGCCATGGCAAGGAAACCAACAGTAAGAAGACATGTTTGTGAAGTTAAGCATGGCAAGAGCAAGGTCATAGGGTGCATGGATCACTAGGAAACAATCATGGAAACATTGAACTTAATGTTAACAGGCTGACAGCAACATCATGAAGCAACTTTGGAGTAAGATAACAACATGTTCCAGCAGGCTATAATTGCAACCAAGGGCATGAATGGATATAGCATGACATGTAGATCAAAACATGTTTATAGAACATCTCCAGATTATGCATAGAATGATTAGTAGAGGCATGTTAACATAGCAACAAAATATAACAGAATCTGTCAGGAAAACAGCAACAGCAGCTACCCTACTTAGCAAGCTTGATACACTCAGCACACAACTCACAAAAATACATGGTTGGAACCCCTGGAAAGATGGCGTGGCATAGATTAAAACACATGTAGACATCAACCCCATAGGATGCACACACCAATCATGGCAAAAATGATAAATGAGCAAGTTATAACAGTTTCAGCAGGTTAACATCAATATGCACTCTTCCAACAGCATTTCGAGCATCAAGATGAGCTCAAATGAAAATGATGTAATGGAACTAAATGAAGTACTGGTCGAGACGAACAATTTGACATATTATACGCATGAGACGAAGCTACAGATGCAGAGATGTGATGGCATGAACATGGCATGATAATGTATGAAATCTGGGACTTAGGCATTTTTCAGGAAAAAAACATGCGGGCGCAATATAACTAAGATGCGCGCGGGGCGGGGTTTAGCGGGTCGCTCACCATTGGGCTCGGCCCAGGTCGCGGGGAGACTGGAGGCAGGCCGGCTTGGGCCTGGGAGGCGTGCTGGGCCGGGGGGAGTTCGGGTCGGCCCACGCGGGCGAGGGAGCGATGAGGCACGGTCGTCTCCCTCGATCCCGATCGGGATCGGGGAGGCAGGGCGGCGGCGACCTGTGGCGACGCCGGTGAGGTCGCGGGGACGGCGGGGAGGCAGCGGGGCGCCGGCGGGTGCGGGATCCGGCGAGAGGCGCTGGGAGCGGCGGCGGAGCTGGCGGGGCGACGGCTGGTCGCCGACGGCAGAGGCAGCCGGTGGCGCGGAAGCCGAAGCGGCGGGCGGCGGAGAACGGCGGCGGGGCGCACGGGTGACCCCGGGCGCGAGGCGGCGGCGAGCATGCCGCGCGGGCCCGACTCGGGCCCCGCGGGCCGGCGGCGCGGACGGCGGCGGGAGGCCACGTGGCGGCGCGGGAGTGGGCGTGGGCGGCGGCGCGGGGACGGGCGGACATGTCCGGCCCGGTTCGGACGTGTCCGTCGGCGGGAGGAGGAAGAAGGCTAGGGTTTGGACGAAAATTTCGGGAGAGGGGCCTATTCATAGGTAGAGGGAGCTAGGAGAGTCCAAATGAGGAGCGGTTTTCGGCCACGCGATCGTGATCGAACGACCGAGAGCATGGAAGAGACTTAGATGGGTTTTGGGCCACTTTGGAAGGGGTGTTGGGCTGCAACAAAAGAGGGCTTTTGCGGTTACCCGGTTAACCGTTGGAGTACCAAACGACCTCCAAATGGCACGAAACTTGACAGGCGGTCTACCGGTGCTATACCAAGGCCGCTTGGCAAACCTCGGGCCATTCCGAGAAAGTTTAATACCCACTCACAACAATAGACAAAAGGGGACGCCGGACGACATAGGAGTGCCGGATTGCAAAACGGACAACGGGGAAAATGCTCGGATGCATGAAACGAACACGTATGCGAAATGAGATGCACATGATGACATGATATGAAATGCAGATGATGACATGGCAAAATGCAACACGCAAGCATAAGACAAGGCAACAACGGCGAATAACTGAAGGACACCTGGCGCATCGAATCCGGGGCGTTACAACACTCCTCCACTAACAAGAGATCTCGTCCCGAGATCTTGGACCGAGACGAAAGGGAAAAGGGATGAGGTGAAACAAGAACTCAAGAGAAGAAGCAAAGAATCGAGAGCACTCGAGAAGAAGAGAGGAATGACGAGAATGACGAGAATCGAAAGCTCACGGAATCAGATGGACTATGAAACCACTCGTTCTAACCGGAGTGGTTAGAATGAGAAAAGAAACGAATAAGACTGAAAGGATTTAGGTAGCACTCCGGCTGAAAATGGGAGGATTAGAACGAACTTGAGAGGATGGAATGGTACTTGATGAACTCTTGAAGAATGAATTAAATCATGAAGAATCGCCATGAAGTACTCCGGTAAAATAAAGGATGATGAGATAGAATGAAGGATGAAAGAATAAGATGAACCTCGCGATGATTTAGATGGAGGATCCGACGAAATGGCCGAGGGAATTTGAACTCCGGAAAAGAAAAGATGAAAACACTTGGAACTAGAATTTATTCATCAAGAACAAACTCTGAAGAAAGGGATTAATCACTTGGATGAAATAAGAATAAAATGTATTGCATGCTTATCCTTCATCAAATTAAATTGATGACAAGCAATGGATTTGGCATGCAACTTATTCTCTTGAAAAGGATTAAGGGGAATATAGCACAAAACTTGAGAAAGTCTTCATGAACCACCGGTAGGATTGAAAAGAACGAAAGGATTAAAATGATAATGAAGGAAAAAGAATCTTGAACGAACCACCATTAGAAATGAAAATGAACGAAGAAAATAGAAATAATCACCGGGAAGAATTAGAAGAAGCACAAAGATACTTGAGGAATAAAAGACAAGATAATGGCGGGATCGCGAACTGGTTGAAGAATACTTGAGCGAAGCACCGGGAGAACGGGCAAGATTTAAGAGAAATCTTCTTCTTTGGTCTTCAAATGACGACGAGAAACACCACCAAAATTACTGAGATACTCCGGGAGAATGAAAAATGAAGAGGGGTTGAGCCAACAATGAAAAGAATTTAAAAGCGATCTTGGAGAAGGCATGTGACTGATGGAATCCATTCTTAAATTCACACTTTGAAAAGAATTGAGAAAACTCCGGGGAAATAGAAGAGTCAGGTAAGATCCTGGGAAAAGACCTGTGGGTTAGGGTCCACTGAGGAAAACACCATAGAAAAGGATTGTTGAACAGATAGATGATGCACCGGAACAATTGAAATATTTGAATGAGATGACAACCTCGAATTAATTCGAACACAGACGAATCTCCTGAGATTTCTTGAACACTCCGGAAGGATAAACTGGCGAGAGGCGAACGAGCAAGGAAAACACATGAGCTGAGGAAAAGAATATGATCAACCCGAAAACTAGAATTGAGTCCACCGAAGAAGAAAAAGAGATGAAGAATGACAAACTAGACAAGAAATCACCGGTTGAAACAATTGACGAAAGACTGAAGAGGCTCCGCACGAATGAAATCGATGCTCGAAACGGACTCAGGCTCCGGGAAGAAGAGGGTGGGAGGGCGGGAAAAACAAAGGCAACTTGGAAGGGGAAACCAACGAATAACTTGAAGAGAAAACACCGGTTGAACTCATTGAGGAAAGAAAGCAAAGACTTCGCACAAGTAGGAAGGATACTCGATTACGGACTCCGGCTCCGAGAAGAAAAAGGGGAGGGCGGGTGGGAAAATAAAACAACTGAGGATTGAACTTGGCAAAGATGAAGAGGCTCGAGTCAACTTGACGAGAAATGCACCGGATGCAAAGAGCTGGGGAACAACGATCGGAAAACCAACTGCGTGATCCTAAAGAAGAATTTGAATGGGAAGAGGAATAGTTCAAAACACCTATGTCAAGATTCCTCACTAGAGCGACGAAGGGGCTGAGTAGTAAAAAGAATTCCTACTCTCCGATATAACTAGACTCCGAAAATAGTTTTCTTCTAGACTCAACAACGGCCAAACTACACGATCAATCAAGGGGGGCTCCTAGGGTCGATCGAGGCTCTGATACCAACTTGTCACGCCCAATATGCGACCCTATCCAAAAGGAACTCGAAGGTCCCACCAAGGATAGACCAGCATATTGGAACGCTTTTGCAAGGTGGATATCATTACATCAGCAATTACATAATAGTGGGGATACATCCAATACTTACAATGTCATATGAATACAACAATACAACATACAAGAACAACATCCGACTACGGATGAATCATAAACAGAAACTCAAACAATATCCACCCTGCTAGCCCAGGCTGCCGACCTGGAACCTATCCCCTGAACGAAGAAGAAGTAGAAGATGAACTCAAGCAAGCAAGCATCGCTCTCGCGTCAAGATCATCGCATAACCTGTACCTGCAACTGTTGTTGTAGTAATCTGTGAGCCACGAGGACTCAGCAATCCCATTACCATGGGTATCAAGACTAGCAAAGCTTAATGGGAACGGAAGGGGTAAAGTGGTGAGGTTGCAGCAGCGACTAAGCATGATATGGAGGCTAACATACGCAAATGAGAGCGAGAAGAGAAACAAAGGAACGGTCGTGAAGCTAGCAATGATCAAGAGGTGATCCTGAACTCCTACTTACGTCAAGCATAACCCAAAGACCGTGTTCACTTCCCGGACTCCGCCGAGAAGAGACCATCACGGCTACACACGCGGTTGATGCGTTCTATTTCGGATCTGGTGTCAAGTCATCTACAACCGGACATTAACAAATTCCCATCTGCCACATAACCGCGGGCACGGCTCTCGAAAGTTTATACCCTGCAGGGGTGTCCCAACTTAGCCCATGACAAGCTCTCGCGATCAACGAAGGAATAGACCTTCTCCCAGGAAGACCCGATCAGTCTCGGAATCCCGGTTTACAAGACATTTCGACAATGGTAAAACAAGACCAGCAAGACCTCCCGGCATGCCGACATCCTGATAGTAGCCGCGCGTATCTTATCTCAGGCCACGACCGGATGAGCACTACGTACAACTAGAACCAGACCTCAAGTTTCCCCGAGGTGGCGCAGCAAGTGGCTCTAGTTTGGACCAACACTTAGACAAGCATTGGCCCGGGGGGGCTAAAATAAAGATGACCCTTGGGTTAATTACTCCCAAGGGAAATATAGGTGGTGGTGAGGCAAAAGGTAAAACCAATGTTGGGCCTTGCTGGAGGAGTTTTATTCAAAGCGAACTGTCAGGGGGGTCCCATAAATCACCCGACCGCGTAAGGAACGCAAAATCCGGGAACATAATACCGGTATGACCGAAACTAGGGCGGCAAGAGTGGAACAAAACACCAGGCATAAGGCCGAGCCTTCCACCCTTTACGAAATATGTAGATGCATTAATAATATAAGAGATATTGTGATATCCCAACATAACCCTGTCCACCATGGAGAAATCTTCAACTTCACCTGCAACTAACAACGCTATAAGAGGGGCTGAGCAAAGCGGTAACATAGCCAAACAACGGTTTGCATAGGAAAGGTGTCAAAGGTTAGAGGTTCATGGCAATATGGGATGGCTTGCTAAACAGGTAATAGGTAGCGCAGCATAGCGATAGAATGAATCAACTAGCATAGCAATAATAGTAGTGAGATCCAGGGTGACGGTCATCTTTCCTGAAATCCTGCAATGAAGAAGAACGAGTCCATGAAGAAGATTAAGCCACAAAGACGAACCACACGTAGACGAACGAATCCTCACGATCGCAACAAAACGGGAACTATCGAGAAGAAGCACACAACATAGTAAACACACCACACATAGACAAGACATGATGCACAACAAGCATGATGCATGAAAAGTCTACATGAAGCTACTCATGGCAAGAGATGATGCAAACAAGAACAATACATCAAGGCAAGTTTAAATGAGGCCGGGAACAACATATAACAATTCCGGAAAGTCCTCAGATGCAAATTTCGAAATTGGTCCAGATCTGAATAAACCTTAAGTTGAAGTTGTTAAACAGCAAGTTAAAGAGCACCAAGAGGATCTACACGAAATTCTAGTCAAGTTACATATAAAGTTCATTAGATTCGGAGCTACGGCCTAGAAGATATGAGCAAAACAAGTTAAACATGGCATTGATGCAAAATGCATACAAACATCAAGCAAACACCTCAAAACATGGATGCAACATGATAATATGAAACAACATGCAAAATCAAGCAAGTTTCATATAGAGCACACTCAAAACGGAGCAACGGTTCAGCACATGCACACTGGACAAGTTATAGCAACAAGCTGTCCATAACAGCAACTAGGCATATTGCAAGCATCAAAACAATATGCTACAGCATCCCAATGAAATAACAAAAAGGCATGAGCATTAAGTACAGGTAAAGCATAACAAAACATGAACACAGAGCTATCTCCAGAAACAACTAGAACATGCTCAAACACACATGGAAAGATTGCAAATAATAACAGTTTCAGACTTAACATGAAATAACATCAGGTTGCAATGTTTAGAGCTATCAAACAACATGTTACAGGAACTTAACCTGGCAAACAAAGTCATGGCATGAATCTACTAATTGCATAGATCAAAAGTCCCTTACTGATCATGAGCCAAAAAGGATCAGAAGATATGATGGCACCCATGTAAACATGGCAAGTTATATGACAGATTCATACATGGCAGGAACAACAATAAGTAGGCATGTTGGTGAGCTTGAACCACTCACCACAGAGCAATACATGGCATGGAAAGGCAACCAACAGTAAGAAGACATGTTTGTGAAGTTAAGCATGGCAAGAGCAAGGTCATAGGGTGCATGTATCACTAGGAAACAATCATGGAAACATTGAACTTAATGTTAACAGGCTGACAGCAACATCATCAAGCAACTTTGGAGCAAGATAACAACATGTTCCAGCAGGCTATAATTGCAACCAAGGGCATGAATGGATATAGCATGACATGTAGATCAAAACATGTTTATAGAACATCTCCATATTATGCATAGAATGATTAGTAGAGGCATGTTAACATAGCAACAAAATATAACAGAATCTTTCAGGAAAACAGCAACAGGAACTACCCTACTTAGCAAGCTTGATACACTCAGCACACAACTCACAAAAATACATGGTTGGCACCCCTGGAAAGATGGCATGGCATAGACTAAAACACATGTAGACATCAACCCCATAGGATGCACACACCAATCATGGCAAAAATGATAAATGAGCAAGTTATAACAGTTTCAGCAGGTTAACATCAACATGCACTCTTCCAACAGCATTTCGGGCATCAAGATGAGCTCAAATGAAAATTATGCAGTGGAACTAAATGAAGTACTCGTCGAGACGAACAATTTGGCTTATTATATGCATGAAACGGAGCTACGGATGCAGAGATGTGATGGCATGAACATGGCATGATAATGTATGGAATCTGGGACTTAGGCATTTTTCAGGAAAAAAAAACATGCGGGCGCAATATAACTAAGATGCGCGCGGGGCAGGGTTTTGCGGGTCGCTCACCATTGGGCTCGGCCCAGGTCGCGGGGAGACTGGAGGCAGGCCGGCTTGGGCCTGGGAGGCGTGCTGGGCCGGGGGGGAGTTCGGGTCGGCCCACGCGGGCGAGGGAGCGACGAGGCACGGTCGTCTCCCTCGATACCGATCGGGATCGGGGAGGCAGGGGCGGCGGCGACCTGTGGTGAAGCCGGCGAGGTCGCGGGGACGACGGGGAGGCAGCGGGGCGCCGGCGGGTGCGGGATCCGGCGAGAGGCGCTGGGAGCGGCGGCGGAGCTGGCGGGGCGACGGCTGGTCGCCGACGGCAAAGGCGGCCGGTGGCGCGGAAGCCGAAGCGGCGGGTGGCGGAGAACGGCGGCGGCGCGCGCGGGTCGCGGGCGCGGGCGACCCCGAGCGCGAGGCGGCCGCGGGCGGGCCGCGCGGGCCCGACTCGGGCCCCGCTGGCTGGCGGCGCGGACGGCGGCGGGAGGCCACATGGCGGCGCGTGAGTGGGCGTGGGCGGCGGCACAGGGACGGGCGGACATGTCCAGCCCGGTTCGGATGTGTCCGTCAGCGGGAGGAGGAAGAAGGCTAGGGTTTGGACGAAAATTTCGGGGAGAGGGGCCTATTCATAGGTAGAGGGAGCTAGGAGAGTCCAAATGAGGAGCGGTTTTCGGCCACGCGATCGTGATCGAACGACCGAGAGCATGGAAGAGACTTAGATGGGTTTTGGGCCACTTTGTAAGGGGTGTTGGGCTGCAACAAAAGAGGGCTTTTGCGGTTACCCGGTTAACCGTTGGAGTACCAAACGACCTCCAAATGGCACGAAACTTGACAGGCGGTCTACCGGTGCTATACCAAGGCCGCTTGGCAAACCTCGGGCTATTCCGAGAAAGTTTAATACCCACTCACAACAAGAGACAAAAGGGGACGCCGGAGAACATAGGAGTGCCGGATTGCAAAACGGACTACGGGGAAAATGCTCGGATGCATGAAACGAAGACGTATGCGAAATGAGATGCACATGATGACATGATATGAAATGCAGATGATGACATGGCGAAATGCAACACGCAAGCACAAGACAAGGCAACAACGGCGAATAACTGAAGGACACCTGGCGCATCGAATCCGGGGCTTTACATAATGGTTTTTCTTCACTGCATTATGTGTAGAAGTCATGTTGTGAAGAATAGAGCCAAACTGACGCTTAACCCATTTGTGGTTTCGATCCACCTTCTGGTGAAGACTAAGAAGCAGCTCTCGGTCAGCCATCACACGAGGAGCAGTGGCTTGAGGATTTGGCTTGGATGCATTGGCAGCAGAATCATGAGTGGCAGAGTGATCATTGGTGGAATAAGATACAGCTTTGCGGAACTGACCATCCAATGGACGAATACCTTCATCGATAATAGCTGGTGCCTTGCCCTTCTCATCAGCTGAGGAATATGTTTGCTTGAGGACTTCAATCGGAGGCAAGTAGTTGAGGTGATTCTGAAAGTCAGATTTAGTTGAGTGAAGACCTTGTTTTGAGGAATCTCATAATCCAAGGAGCATAAGGCTTCAGCTCAAACGGTGAAAGTGCAACATTTGCCAGAGTCCTCATGAAGAAATCATGATAATTGATAGGGATGCCATGCATGTTGTTGAATAGCATATTCTTCATGATGCCAACAATTTCCTCATTGGATGAGTCGTGGCCTTTGATAGGACTCATAGTCTTCGTCAGAATGCGTTAGACGGTTCTTGGCACATATAGCAATTCCTTCATGAGGAATTTTGTCCTTGGGGCTTGACCAGGCTTCAAAGGCTTCATGAGCACTTGCATGTAATGAGCAATGAGTTCAGGCTCTTGGTATAGACAATGAGCACCTTCAGGTGGAGGACTGATTGGCAGGGCATGAAGTAATTCAGAGGCTGGTGCCTTGTAATGGGTGTTTCGGTCATCCAGTCCAACACCCAAGTGTTGGTATCATCAGCATCACCTGTGATGTGCATCATTGCATAGAACTGAAGAATAAGCTCTTCATTCCAATCAACAATGTCTGACCAAAAGTTGAGCGAGCCTGCATCATGAAGCATATTGAGGACTTGAGAGAAGCAAGGCATTGATTCCATGTCTACGTGAGGAATATGCTCGTGGTCGAAGACCTTGTCCTTGTTGAAAAGTAGTGAAGAATAGAAATTGGCCTGGCTGGCAGTCCAGAAACGCTTCCTTCTAAGATGAGCATTCTCATAAGGATTGAATTCAGTGAAGAAAACATGCTCGCCGAAGGAGTCATCAGCCTTGAATTTCTGCTACTTTGAGAAGGGGTCCTTTGGCTTGGGCTGAGGAGTGTCAGTCAATTGCATCACCACCTCAGGAATCACAATCTCAGGATCCACAGACTGAGGAATTTTAGGCTCTTCTTCAGCTGTAGCCTGGGTCTTCAATTCTTCATTTACATTTTCTTCAGCACTAGTGGATGCAATTTCTTCATGGACAGATAGGGTTGCATGAGGTTCTTCAAATCCCATTTGTACTTCAGTAGCAGCAGGGGACTGAGGAATTGCTTGAAGTGGAGTGAACATCAGAGATTTGGGGTGCTGACTTTCCCAAATGTCATCATTCAGCACAGGTGTGGTATAGCCAATGTCCACATCCTCATCTTCCATTTCTTCAATGCCGGCCTCTTCAGCAGTGAACTATGGCATAGGCGAGGAGACAACTGGAGTTGAAGGGATTTCATCCAGTTCAATTTCTTCATCCAACTGCTTTGACAAAGCAGCAGAAGGATTCACTTCATCGGATTCACTTGGAATCACATGATCTTCACCAAAAGGAACAAGGTCCTTTGATGGCATGAATGAGATAGGAACGGCATCAATTGGGTTGTTAATTGAGCTTGTCAAAGGCTTCATCTTCTTCGGAGCTGAAGAATCTGATGAAGTTGATGCCTTCCTTTTCTTCACAGTTGCACGCTCTACAGCCTTGGTCTTCTTCGCATCTAATGTAGATGGAAGTATCGGAGTGGTGTAGGCGTAGGAGGAGCAGAGGAATTTGGTTCAGTCTCTTCAGGTGCAACTGATGCAGTTGCCCTGACTTCTTCACTTTCTTCAGGCGCACCACTAGTGGATGCCCTGGCAATTTCTTCAGCGGCTGCAATGCAGTCATCAGCCCTGGTACTTTCATTTTATTCAATAGCCTGATTGTCATCAGCGGTGCTGGCATGTTCTTCAGTAGGCTGAGCAGATGCTTCAGCCGAAGTGACTTCAATGAGCACAGGAGCAGCAGCACTTGAAGTGAATGTCTTCGTCAGCTTAACGAACCGGACCTTGGCGCCCTTCCAATCAGCATAGTAGCTATTGAATTCATCACTCAGTTGCTTGATCTCAGCTTGCAAGGCAACGAGTTGATCAGGGGTAAGAGTGAGGACATTGTCCTTTAGGTAGCGCTGCTTCTTGTACTGCGCTTTCTTCAGTCTTCTTCCTTCTTCAAATTTCCACTTCTTTTCTTCAATGAAGGCAGTCAAAACATGACTTTGACCAGGAGTGAGGTTCATCTCCGGCAAAGGCGTGTTTGGGTCCTTGTGCCATAAATCGATGAACTCTAGGATCAACTTTGGATCCAATAACAGTGGCACATTGCTGCCTTTGGCTCTAGCGGCCCTGGCCTGCCTGTCTCTGATGATTTCGGCAAGTTCTTCATCATCATCGTCATCGTCATCAGAGGGCACTTGAAAGGCGACCTGCTTCTTATGAGGACTTGGTCGAGGGCCTCGTCCAGCAGTGGCCTTTTTCTTCAGCAGAGAGGGGCCAGTTGAGGAATGTGGTGCAGCTGAGGAACTTGCAAACGCTCCTGAGGCAATTGAGATGCCTGTAGTTCTTTGGCACATGGCGAGATGCACAGGTGCAGAGGATTTAGTCAGAGCAGCTGAAGACTTTGTCGGAGGAGCTGAGGACTTTGAAGGAGGAGGAGCAGTTTGAGGAATTGACCGAGAGGGCTTTGAAGATTCTGGCCGTGAGGGCATTGCTGAGGAACTTGGTCATGAGGGCATTGAGGGTGAAACACTTGGCTTGTGAGTAGTCTTCTTAGCCATGGCCTTCTTCGGCTTGCTAGCAGAGGCCTCAGCAGCGGTAGCAGTAGCAGCAGAGTCTTCATTAAATTTCCTCACTGCTTCCTTTGCTTGTTTGGCCAGTTTGGCCTGGTGCTTTGCCCATTCATCAGGATAATCCTCACCGCGTTTGAGGCTGGTGGGATCTGCCAATTGGCCAGGTGCCAATGGAGGTCTTGGGCATGGAGGGTTGAGTGCAAATTTCTTCATATACTTGGGAGTGACATACCTGTAGTCCCTCCATTCCCGTGCCCATCTCCTCTCAATATTTTGAATGCGCACCTTGCGCTGATTTTTATCTTCCTCAGGGGGTGTGCAGTATCCAGCATAAATATCATCAGGGATCTCGAATGCTATGTTGACCTCAGGCCTCTTTCCTCCCTTCTGTGGCTTCTTACCGTCAGCCATTTTCTTCAGCTGAGGAATATGAACAAGTGAAGTTTCTGAAGAGGTATGCAACTTTTCTTCGAGGAACGCTGCAAATGAGTTAAGTTGATGAGAACCTAGTGATTCAGCAGCGGACATGTGTACCTGTGAACAGAGTATAGTTGTGAGGAATTTGTAGAGGTCATATGCGTTCTTAGAAGGTTTTTCAAAATGAATAAGTTTTAGGAATTTGACCAGATGAGTCTTGAATAATTTCACTAAGCGTTCTTTGTCTTAGGTTCCAGAGTTGTATAGATTAAAAATCCACACAATTGAGGAATCTTGAAGAAAATCATTGCTTAGAGAAATGAATCAAGATTAGATGAAATGTGAGGTGTTCAATGTGCGAGGATTTAAATAATAAACACCTTTGAAGATTTTCAAGAAAACATTTGAATCAAAGAGGGCAGTAAAAGTAACTTTTAATTACCCTTGATGAAGAACACGACAAATTGGGAAGAGTAGATGTGAAGTTTGTCAATTCAGATCTTCCACGCCCTAAGTCAGCAGAGGAAGACAACTACGGCGGCGGCGGAGTGAAGAAATCTGCAACCAGCGCGAGTACGATGGCGACGAGGTCGAGGCAGTGAAGCTCTTCCTCACCGGCGGCGATGAAGTAGCGGCGGCGCTAGGGTTTGAGAAGCTCGAGCGGGAGTGAGATCGACGGAGTAAAAACGAAGTGAGGAAGAGGCGCGGGTATTTATAGTGGGAGTGAAAAACTGTACGCCCGAGGAAATCGGACGATCATGCCCCTGGCCCTTCTCATTCGCTTGACCTGTGTCACCCATGTACTGAGAGGTGGCGATCATGTAAGATCGTGGGTGAATAGATAAGTATTGCCGTGGGATGCGAAACGGTTTGAGCGGCAAACCCGAAAATTTAGATAAGATAAGTTAAAAGTTCCGTTCGCAATTTCTTCATCTGTCAAGGACATAGTGAAGATTTTGAACGAGTTTCGAATAGAACGCACATGAAGAATTTGTGAACAGACTGGGTTGAGTTTAGCATAGAGGGGGAAGGGTCCGATCACATTCACTTAGCAGAAGAAATCAACTTGAAGAATTAGCAATAAGTGAATGCTGTAGAGGACATAAACTCATATATATATATATATATATATATATATATATATATATATATATATATATATATATATATACATAAGCACTATTCTGATCACGGGATCAGAATAATATTCTGATCACAACCTGAACTGCCCGGGTAACGCGCCTGAACTTCCCTCTGTATGAACCCGACCTTCGGGCTATCTTCGCAATCGTGCCTTCTACCGCGAGTTTTTCTGATCATTCCTATTGTTGGCGATGTAAGTGTAATGTTTACACGGTTTTTATAATCTAAATGCTTGTTTTGCTTAGGAATCTAGCTGTTTGGCGGATGTGCTCTCGGGCGGTGATGAACATCGGTCTGTCACAGTTGTTTTGCATGTACTGGATATTCTAGGATCTGTAACAGGATGAAAATTGGGTTTAGGTACGAGTTTACTTCATGATTTGTTGTTATTTTCGAACGAATTCGATTTGGTGTTCCGCCACATATGTTCTTCGTCTGCAGGTTTGGTTTCGGCCCGTTTTTGAGATTTGTAGGTTTTCTGTTCAAATTGGGTGTGGATTTTGCGTGCATCAGTGAGACAGAATGCTATCCATGTTGTTAATTTGATTATTCGGGCTCATACAAATCGAAATCCGGTAATTGGATCTTCTGCCTCCCGCCATGGTTTTTTGTTCGAGCGACAATATGACGGGGATCATTTTCTTATTTATCTGGAGCATGATGACGTTTGAAATGGCGGTTGAATCCTTCCCGTTTTGTTAATTCGATTTGGCTGGCTCATTCATTCCTAATTTGCAGATTGCACTTTCTTCCTCCCGTCGTGGTTCATTGTGTCGAGCGCACTGATTTGATGGCTGATCTTTTTTTGGATGTTTTTTTCTGGAGTAGGAAGACGTTCGAAATGGCCGTTGACGTGTCGTAATTGACCCAAGCGATTAAATCTGGGAACCAAATTTAATCGGGGTTGTGGTTTCAATCAATTTTCGTTCTGTTTGTACAAGCTGGACTGCTAGAACTTCCGCACCTGAACTTCTGTGCTCTAAGTATATGCTGGACTTCAGTCGATGTTTGTTGTTTTCGATAATCACCATCTTCAGTAGATGCTGGACTTCTTTCTAATTAATGGTTGAACTTCTGGTTTTCCGCATTGCATTCCATATTTTGCAAGGCGAAGGTGCATGGTGCTATATATTTTCTTTTTTTTTGTTTTTTTATAATTTTAATTCCTGAGATGTTATTTTTAAAGTTTGTCTCGTGGGCAATCATTGGATTAGTCCAAGTATGCATGCACTTTTTTCCAGATCATCTAACGGTCGTTGTACAAGCTGGACTTCTGTACTGTTCATACCTGAACTTCTGTTTTCCCTTCTTTGCAATGTAATGGAAGCAAGCCCCTCTGTATTTCTTTCTGTTTTTATGTTATTTTTCGTACTTTTGCATTGCTTTGGATTTTTTTGATAGTCCCATGAGCAACCATGTAATTTTCCTACGGATATGCGTATATTTCTTATTTTTTCTAGTATGTTTTTGTACTTATAGTAGTTGTTGGTCTTCAGTGAATAACTATCCTGAACTTCTGCATGCTAATCGTTTTTATAATGTTAATTTTGAGGTTTTGTCAAAACCCCGAACTTCTCTATCTTTTCTTTTGAACTTCTTTTAAAATATAATTATGTTTATTATTTTAGGATTTAAATAGTTGTAGACATTGGGCCTATTGACAAAAGCGGTAGCGCGAGGCCGAGCAGGGGGGAGGGGGGAGGGACCACCCCCCCCCCCTCCCCTCCCCCTACGAGGCCGAGACAGGAACGAGCCGGAGCAGGCGACGACGCGGCGTGCCGCGTCGTCGCATGCGGAGGCGAGTCCGTCACATCCGTGACCCCACTATTTATCTTAAGGTTTTTAGGGTTTTATGGTGCGTGCAGTGGGGATGGAAACAGAATAACCGCATTGCGTTCTGTCAAATCCTAGCGCGCAGCAATGCGGTAGCGCGAGGCCGAGCAGGGGGGAGGGGGAAGGGACGCCCCTCCCCTCCCCCTGCGAGGCCAAGACAGGAACGAGCCGGAGCACGCGACGATGCGGCGTGCCGCGTCGTCGCATGCGGAGGCGAGTCCGTCACATCCGTGACCCCACTATCTATCTTAGGGTTTTTAGGGTTTAGGGTGCATGCGGTGGGGGTGGAAACAGAATAACTGCGTTACGACCTATCAAATCCTAGCGCGCAGCAATGCGGTAGCGCGAGGCCGAGCAGGGGGGAGGGGGGGACCCCCCCTCCCCTCCCCCTGCGAGGCCGAGACAGGAACGAGCCGGAGCAGGCGACGACGGGGCGTGCCGTGTCATCACATGCGGAGGCGAGTCCGTCACACCCCACTATCTATCTTAGGGTTTTTAGGGTTTAGGGTGCGTGCGGTGGGGGTGGAAACAGAATAATCGCATTGCGTCCTGTCAAATCCTAGCGCGCAGCAATGCGGTAGCGCGAGGCCGAGCAGGGGGGAGGGGGGTCGGGACCCCCCTCACCTCCCCCTGCGAGACCGAGAAAGGAACGAGCCGGAGCAGGCGACGATGTGTCGTGTCGCGTCGTCGCATGCGGAGGCGAGTCCGTCACATCCGTGACCCCACTATCTATCTTAGGGTTTTTAGGGTTTAGGGTGCGTGCGGTGGGGGGTGGAAACAGAATAACCGCATTGCGTCGTGTCGAATCCTACAGCGCAGCAATGCGGTAGCACGAGGCCGAGCAGGGGGGGAGGGGGGTCGGGACCCCCCCTCCCCTCCCCCTGTGAGGCCGAGACAGGAACGAGCCTGAGCAGGCGACGACACGGCATGCCGCGTCGTCGCATGCGGAGGCGAGTCCGTCACATCCGTGACCCCACTATCTATCTTAGGGTTTTTAGGGTTTAGGGTGCGTGCGGTGGGGGTGGAAACAAAATAACCGCATTGCGTCCTGTCAAATCCTAGCGCGTAGCAATGCGGTAGCGCGAGGCCGAGCAGGGCGGGAGGGGGGTCGGGACCCCCCCCCCCCCCCTCCCCTCCCCCTGCGAGGCCGAGACAGGAACGAGCCGGAGCAAGCAACGACGCGGCGTCCCGCGGCGTCGCATGCGGAGGTGAGTCTGTCACATCCGTGACCCCATTATCTATCTTAGGGTTTTTAGGGTTTAGGGTGCGTGCGGTGGGGGGGGTGGAAACAGAATAACCGCATTGCGTCGTGTCAAATCCTAGAGCGCAGCAATGCCGTAGCACGAGGCCGAGCAGGGGGGAGGGGGGTCGGGACCCCCCCTCCCCTCCCCCTGCGAGGCCGAGACAGGAACGAGCCGGAGCAGGCGACGACACGGCATGCCGCGTCGTCGCATGCGGAGGCGAGTCCGTCACATCCGTGACCCCACTTTCTATCTTAGGGTTTTTAGGGTTTAGGGTGCGTGCGGTGGGGGTGGAAACAAAATAACCGCATTGCGTCCTGTCAAATCCTAGCGCATAGCAATGCGGTAGCGCGAGGCCGAGCAGGGCGGGAGGGAGGTCGGGACCCCCCCTCCCCTCCCCCTGCGAGGCCGAGATAGGAACGAGCCGGAGCAGGCGACGACACGGCATGCCGCGTCGTCACATGCGGAGGCGAGTCCGTCACATCCGTGACCCCACTATCTATCTTAGGGTTTTTAGGATTTAGGGTGCGTGCGGTGGGGGTGGAAACAGAATAACCGCATTGCTTCCTGTCAAATCCTAGAACGCAGCAATGCGGTAGCGCAAGGCCGAGCAGGGGGGAGGTGTTGGGGAACGTAGTAATTTCAAAAACTTTCCTACGCACACGCAAGATCATGGTGATGCATAGCAACGAGAGGGGAGAGTATTGTCCACGTACCCTCGTAGACCGTAAGCGGAAGCATTATGACAACGCGGTTGATGTAGTCGTACGTCTTCACGATCTGATCTATCCGAGCACCGAACGTACGGCACCTCCGAGTTCAGCACACGTTCAGCTCGATGACGATCCCTGGACTCCGATCCAGCAAAGTGTCGGGGATGAGTTCCGTCAGCACGACGGCGTGGTGACGATGATGATGTTCTACCGACGCAGGGCTTCGCCTAAGCACCACAACGATATGACCGAGGTGGAATATGGTGGAGGGGGGAACCGCACACAGCTAAGGAACGATCACGAAGATCAACTTGTGTGTTCTAGGGTGCCCCCTGCCCCCGTATATAAAGGAGCAAGGGGGGAGGCCGGCCGGCCCTTGTGGGCGCGCCAAGGAGGAGGAGTTCTCCTCCTAGTAGGAGTAGGACTCCCTCTTTCTACTCCTACTAGGAGGGCAAAGGTAGGGGGAGAGGGAGAGGGAAAGAGGGGGCCGCTGTCGGATTTCGGGTTCCGCCAGACCCTTGAGGTTCGATCACTGGGGTGCGCGCGGAGATTCAACCCTCTACCGTCTCGCTCCTTGCCGAATCGCTAGGACCTAGACTACCATACTGAACAGCACAAGAGACACAAGATTTATACTGGTTCAGGCCACCATTGCGGTGTAATACCCTACTCCAGTGTGTGGTGTGGTGGATTGCCTCTTGGGCTTGATGATGAACAATACAAAGGGAGAACAGCCTCGCGAGGGTCTGTTCTCGGCTGGCGAGGATGAACTACTAGGGGGAGTTCAGTCGCCTCTCTTTCTCTCTCTCTGTCTTCCTATCCTTGTTCTCTCGATGCCCCTACCTTGCGGGTGGCTAGTCCTATTTATAGGCAAAGGCCCTGGGCCTCTCCCCAAATATTGAGCGGGAAGGGCGCCAACAATTGGCCATTTTGAAGGGGAACAGCGGGTACACTTATCCTGACTAAAGTTGGTCCTCGCGTGTCAAAGGCTCTGGTGGTGACGCCGGCTCGGGCTCCACAATGACTTCCTTCTGGCCGTTGGGGTGGTCTTGGTCTTGTTGCACCAAAATGGACGCCTTTGCTTGATGCTCTCGCCTGCGCTTGCTCCCTTTGCACCAAAGAGGAAAGGAGGACACTATGCGGGCTGGCGCCCCTGGTCATCATGGCTTGCGTCATGGGCACCTCGCGAGGTACCCCGCCTTGAACTCTCCGCCTCCTCATGAGCCAGCCTGACGTGGTTGTGCCTGAGGAAGCTCCTTGTCATCCACCCCGTGAGGCTTGGCCCTCGCGAGGGTCTTGAGCTTGCGTTGATGAAGATGGGCTGTGCTGGGCCTCCTTTGAGCCACGCCGCAGGCCGCAGGCAGGCAAGTCTGGGGACCCCCGTTCCCAGAACGCTGACAGTAGCCCCTGGGCCCACGGCACGCCCGAACTTGGCCGAGCAGAGAGGCGAAAGGGCAAGTGCGAAGCGTCGCGGGCCCTAACAGCCTGCGGCCTTGGGCGCCGCGTGGCGGTTGATTGGACACGTGCGCCTCTGCAACCGCGCGAGTTGATAAAAGAGCGGCATCTTCCTTGCCTCCTTTACTTCCTCCAGTTGCTTCTCAGATCCCCTTTCTTACGCCTCTCCTCCCTGCTTCCAAAATCTTCAGATCTACTCCGCCTGCATGCCCTAGCCAGTCATGGCGCCTCGCCAAGCCCCGGTCGGAGCTTGGTACTCGCCCGCCTTGGACCCACCAAATGTGTCAGGGGCGAGCCTTGCCTTGGTGCGCCAGATGGCGGAGGCGCAGGGCATCAACGGGACGAGGGCGTTCAAGGCCAGCTCTGCCGTCCCTGAAGGTCGAGGGAGCACCTTCTATCCGCTCTTCGTGAGGCCATCGTCGCCGGTCTGGTGAATCCCTTTTCCGAGTTCTTCTTTTCTGTCCTCTGCCACTACAATATTCAAGCTCTGCACCTCCATCCCAACTCCGTCCTTCTTCTGGCGATCTTCGCCTACTATTGTGAGGCTCACGTAGGGGTGAAGCCCTCGGTGGCCTTGCTACGCCACTACTTCTCACTCCGGACCTCCCGTGGTTCCGCCTCAGCGTGCGCGAGCTTCGTCGCGTACAGCGGCTCCATCGCCATTTCAAACCCCGGGAAGAGGATTGAGGGCTTCAGGAGCAAGTGGGTCTTGGTTGATGCTGGGCGCATCCACCCTCGGCTGATCCTGCCCACGGAGCACCCCGCGAGCTCTGACGACTGGTCCCGAGTGGAGCTTCTGGATCCCTGCGCGAAGCTGGTGTTGGAGAAGACGGACGCAGATCTGAGGCCGGCCAGCGTGGCGGCGGCGAAGCTGATCGGTGCGTCGCTACTGAGGGAGTTCCCTGAGCATCAACTGGCTCCGCTCCGTCAGTACTCGCTTCCGATGTGGAGGCCTCACTCGAGCCCCGTGGTCTTGGCCGACGAGGATCTGGCTGCGGTCCTCCAGTCCTTGGTTGGGGGCGACGTGGCGAGACTGGAGGGTGCTCCTACGCCCCTGTTCCTTCGCGAGGATTGGGAGCAGGTAGTGGGGTCCATGCCTATCTTCAACGGGGACGGGCCCATGCCCGTGGAGGCTCCAGAGGACCTGGTGGATGTGTCCTCCGACGACTCCAGCGAAGAGGAGGAAGAAGGGGAGCAGGAAGAGGGGGTTGACTCAGAGGCAGAGTCAAGAGATCCTCCCCTTTAGTGCAGGCCCCGCACTCTCCGCCTCCCCCAGAGTGACGACGACGAGGATGAGGATGAGCAGGGTGGCGGGATCCTGCCTCCGATCCCAAAGAAGGACAGGACTGGGCTGGTCCCCCGCGGGTCTGCCCCGGCCCCCGGGCGATCCACAGGCGCGCCTCCTGCTTCCGAGCCCCTTGAAACCGACCCTTGCAGCCGGCTCGCGGGCTTTAAGTACGGCCGGAGGCTGCTCGAGTCCACCAGCGACGACCTGTAAGTGCCTGCTTCCTGTCTTGATTATTGTTCCGTTGCCGAGACCTGATGCCCATGTCCCTCGGCCAGGCTGGCGCCCGCGGCAAAGAAGCCGAAGGGAGCTCCTGAGGTCCCATCCGCGGCGGTGCCTCTGTCCGAGAAAGAAAGTGATCGGGACGTGCAGGCCTCTCCTGCCCAGGCGTCCTCGCGAGGCCAGGCTGAGCCTGCTGGGGTGAGCTCAGCCCCCTTGACCCAAGCGACTCCCGAGGTGCCTTTGATTGACGCTGCCTCCACTGCCGTCGTGGCGGAGCCGGTTCTGCCTCAGGATACTGTGGTCACGCTGCCGTCTTCTCCTCCTACTCCACCGACTGCTACTTCCCCGAATACTGTTCTGGATCGCGCCATTGCCGGACTGGACCGTTTGTGGCGGGATCTTCTGGGCGCCGACCCTCGCCTAGTGGTCGGGCGCTTGGAGCTAGCTTCTGGCTGGATTCGCTCCGATGCTTCGATACGGGCGGCGTTGGTCCAGGCCTCGACGGCTTGCGACGAGGAGAAACAGGCCGTCCATGAGGCGAAGGTTGCCCGCGATGCTGCCCTGGGGGAGGCAGCTAGCGTCCAAGGTTGTTGTGAGACGCTGGACGGAGAGCTGAAGGGCCTGCAGAACCAGCTTGCCGAGGAGGCCCGCCTTCGCCAAGAGCAGGAGGAAAACATGAAGGCTCGCGAGGCGCCCGTCAAGGACCTGGAGGCCAAGCTCAAGAGGCGCCGTGGCCGCCTGGGCGTGCTGGAGCAAGAGCTGGAGGCGAGGAAGGTTGGGCTGGACGGCAAGGCCCGGGTTCTCGCCGAGGACCACGTGGCCTTCGCGGATATGGAAGAGAAGGCTCGCACTTCGCTGAAGATGCTTTATGACAGCAGCCTTGAGAGCCCGCTGGCTGGCGAGGAGGATGGCCCCGCCAAGCTGCTTCCCTTCCTGGTTCGCGCCCTTCACGACGTCGCCCTTGGCCTTGGCCCTACGGCTGAGGCCAAGGCACGCGCCTTGTCTTCTGCAGCGCTGATGCGGGCTTCACCCACATCTATCTTCGCGACCCCAACATCGACCTCGACAGCCTGCTGGAGCCAGTGAGCGGCGAGCGTGCCGCTGCTGCTGCTGAGGCCGTGAAGGGTCGCGCGGAGGCTCTGCTGGGGAAGTTCTGGGCCTTCAGTACCAGGCCAAAGCGGAGCATTGCTGGCCCTGCTGCTCCACAAGGCGAACCTACTCCACGCGGCTCCCCCGCCGGCAAGTGACTCTGTCGTGGCTCCCGTCCTGTTTTTAATTCCTGCGCATGTACCATGCCTCGGAGAGGCGTTAAAACTTATGTTTGATGCTGTGGTAATAGCATGGACTATAATATTTGCTTTCGAATTCCCTGAAATTTGCATTATTCCTTCCTACTTGCTTGTGTTCTACGCCGGCAAAGCCCGGCCCCGCGCATACCTCAGCCGCCATTGGCCCCGACCGGAAACCAGGATGGGACCAAGGAGTGAGGGGCTACATGAAAAGTTAGGCTCCTGAGTCACGATGCTCAGGAGTCCCCCTTGGCGCTCGAATAGCAAGTAGGGAGGCGAGGTGTGGGCGGATCTGCCGTTCTACGTCTGCAGGGCCCGGCCCCGCGCATACCTCAACCGCCGTTAGCCTTTCGAAACTAAGGAGTGAGGGGCTACGTGACCAGTTAGGCTCCTGAGTCACGATGCTCAGGAGTCCCCCTTGACGCTCAAACAGCCTTCGTACCTTGGCTCCGCTCGGGGAGGGACGTGCGACGAACTAGGCCCGGGGGGCCTGGCCAGGTGGCGTGCGTCTGGGCGTGACCCAAGCGCAGCCCCCGTGCCCAGCCCCTTCGCGCGGCACTTCCGAGGGGAGGCGTTGCGACAAGGCCAGACACTGAGCTCCGGGCTCCCTGAGGTTGATGCGGCCTGGAGGCCACCCTCAGTTGTTTATCACTAGCGCGGAGCATAGCGCTTCCGTATGCGTACAGGCATAGCCGCTCCTCGGCAGTGTCGTCAGCCAGCGCGGAGCATGGTGCTTCCACTGGTACGTGGGAGGGGGGCCCCCTCCGGGAGGAGCCCCCGGGGCGTATACAGCCCCACCCTGACACGTGGCCAGCATGGTAGGGCTTGACGAGGTGTATCTGGGCACCCGTGAGCCAGCGCGGGACTCACGGGGCCCTACCTCAAGGAGGGTTGCGCCTGGCTCTAGGCCTTATCTTGGAGTGTGTTCCTGCAAATTTGGCCAGATGCCGGTGCTCTACGTCTTCGGGTCCCGGCTCTCGGGCTGGTCTCAGCCGTCGCTGGCATGCCAGGTCGTGATGCCATGGACAAGACCAGAGGGTGAGGGCCGGAGAGCCGGTAGGAGCCCTGAGTCGCGATGCTCAGGCACCCCCCCCCCCCCCTTTAACGTGCAAGATTCCGACACCCAGGAGAAAAAGGCACCAAATAACAAGCATGGTGGATCGAAAGCATAGTCCTAAGATAAACGCAAGAAGGATACATGCTGCTGGGACTGGCCCGAGTGGCTTGGGGATGATGCAGCCCGAGGGGCACCCCCAATAAGATAAGCTAAGGACATGAAATAAAAGGGATACATGCCGCAGGGACGGACCCACGCAGCCTGGGAATAATGCATCCCTGAAGGCGCTCCCAGCCAGAAACGAAACTTAAAAGATGTCACTTGATGATGCTGGGGACAAAGGGGTGTTGGTGTAGCAGACTCGGTGGGCTGCGGGAGCCGATCCTCATGAGCCCCCAGGCCCAGGGGCCTCTGGAGGCTCCGGAGGCGCTGGCGGCTCCTCGCGGGCCATCTCCATCTCCGCCAGGGCTGCGGCACGCCTGACCTCTTGAGCCTCCAAGATGGCCCTCATGAGACGCTGGTGCACAACAGCCGCGTTCGGCAAGCCGTAAGGCATGCGCACGTAGCTGTGGGGCGGGCCCTCGCAACGTCCCACTCGCGAGGGCCAGAGGCGCTCTTGGGACGCGGCTCGGTTGAGCCCTGGTATGTCGATGCAGACGCGCAGCCCACCATCCTCGCCTGGATGGGGGGCCACAGCGGGTAGGCGGCGGCTGCCTCTCATGACCCTTGACTCCTGTAACTCCTGAATGGCCTTGCTGACGAATTCCTGAGGGTTTGGCCCTCCTTGCCTTGCTCCTTCTTGAGGGAAACGTGCTTCGAAGCATGCCTCCACGTGGTGCCCAAGCGCCTCCCTCGTGACCTTGGCGAGGTCGGCGGCCCTCCAGGGGAGAGCCCCCGAGCCCTGCCTGAGGAGGGAGCTGGGCGCTCTTCCCTATGCGATGGAACGAGGCTCCTCCTGGCCAGGCGCGGGCCCTGAGGGGTCAGGCCGGTTGAGGTCTTCTTCTTCTTGGGTGCGGCCTTGGGAGGCCTCCTGCTGCTGCGGTCTGGGTCTTCCAGTGATGCGGCCTGAAAGGCTCGCTCCATGGAGCACACTGCGTCTCTCTCTTCGCAGGGCACCGTGATGACCCCGCCGCTTGCTGGCATCTTGAGGACGTTGTAGCCGTGGTGGGTCATGGCCATGAACTTGGCTAGCGCCGGGTACCCGATGATGGCGTTGTACGGCAGGAGAATGTGGGCGACGTCGAAGTCGATGAGCTCGATGCGGTAGTTGTCGCGAGCCCCGAAGGTGACAGGAAGGCGGACCTGCCCGATCGGGATCGTGGAGCCGTCGGTGACTCCGGAGAAGGGCTTGGTTGGCTGAAGTTGACTGTAGGGCACTTGAAGATTGTTGAATGTTTCCACGGACAGGACATTGAGCCCTACCCCGCCGTCGATGAGGGTCTTGGTGACTAGCACATTGCTGATGATTGGGGAACAAAGCATCGGGAGGACTCCGGCTGTGGCCACGCACTTGAGCTGATCTGCTGAGCTGAACGTGATGGCGCCCGACCACCTGAGGGGGCGCGTGGCCTCGAGCTTGGGGAGGATTGCATTCACTTCGCAGGCGAACTTCTTGAAGATGCGCTGAGAGGCTAGGGCTTGCGCTCCACCCAGGATGCAGACGATTGTACGTGGTTCCTGGAAGCCCCCAGCCCCCTCGTCCTGATGACGGTATTCATTTCTCCTTGGCTGCGGCGGCAGCGGAGGGAGGCCTGCGTTCCCTTGCGGGCGGTCCTTGCGAGGCTGATCCCTCCAGCCTCCCTCGCGAGGCGGGTCCTGCCAGCGATCCTCGCGAGGTTGGCCGCGCCACCCTTGGCGCGGGCCGCGGTCTTCCCAGCGTCCTGCATTCCTTCCTCCTCCTCGGCCGTAGCCCCGGTCGCTGCGCTCGGGGCGTCTGCCGACCCTTCCTTCACGCACGGCCCGGAGGTCTTGGCATTCATTGGTGTTGTGGGTGTGGAGGTCGTGGTACACGCAGTACCGACTACCCTTGGAGGATTCGGGCTGATCTCTGCCCCGCTTGGTGTCTGGCTCGGCCGCGAGCACGGCAGCCCCCTTGCGCTTCACGTCCTTGGCCTTGGGCTTCTTCTCTTCGGGGTCCGCGGGAGGCAGCTCGAGGAGGGAGAGGCGCCCCTCCTCAGCCCTGGCGCACTTGGTCACCAAGTTGAACATCTCCAAGGAGGTGCACAGGTCTTCATGCATCGCCAGTTCCTCCTTCATCTTGACGTCGCACACACCGTCGGAGAAGGCAGAGATGATGGCTTCCTCCGTTACCCTGGGGATCTTGAGGCGCGCGTTGTTGAAGCGCTGGATGTACTTCTGCAGGGTTTCCCCTGGTTGCTGCTTGATACGGCGCATGTCGCTCACGGCGGGTGGTCGGTCGCGAGTACCCTGGAAGTTGGCGATGAAGCGGGTGTGCATCTCGTCCCAGGAGGAGACCGTGCCTGGGGCCAGATTCAGGAGCCAGGTGCGGGCTTCGTCCTTGAGCGCCATGGGAAACCAGTTCGCCATGACCTTTTCATCTCCGTTGGCAGCCTCGATGCCCAACTCGTAGAGTTGGAGGAACTCCGCAGGGTCAGCCATGCCGTCGTAGCGAGGAGGCAGGTCCGGCTTGAACTTGCCGGGCCACGCGACGTTGCGCAGCTCGGAGGTGAAGGCGCGGCAGCCCGCCGTGGCCGCAGGGGGCCTCGGGCGACGGAGAGCTTGGTCCTACGGGTCCCCATTCTCCGCGGCCGGGGGCAGCGCAGGGTCTTGACGTGCTGGAGCAGGGAGCGCTCGGGAAGCTTCTCGTGGGCGGGGGACTTCTTGGCAGCTCTGCTCTTGCCGCGCTGGTGCCTGATGGAGCGGGTTCCGCCCAGGGGCCGCGCGCCTTGGGGCCAGGGCGCCTTCTTGAGGAGGAGGCGGCTGAGGCGCCCCAGGAGCTTCATCGCCCGTGCGGGGCGGGGTGCGGTGCAGCGAGAAGGACGGTGCGGGGGCGCCTCCGGCGGCCCAGACGAGCTCAGCGACTCGGTCAAGCCATTCTTCATAGACATCGTCGATGGGGCGGTAGCGCAGGAGCTCATTTGCCGCGATGACCGCAGCTCGGGCCTCCATGGCCGCGCGGGGCGCGCACGACGAAGAACCAGCGGGGGTGAGCGAGGGCGTGGCGGTGCGGTCGTCCCGCCTCATGGACGGATGCTGGGACGATGCTTGCTGCTTGTTCCCCGCTGGGCCGGTGGCGGCATTGACGGTAGGTGATGGGGAACAACGAGGGCGCCCGCCGACGGGAGCCGTCTGGGCAACATGGGAGGCGAGGGCGGCTCGGCGCGAGCCCGACGAGCGTCAGACATGGTTGCGGTGGTCCGGGAAGAACGAGACGACGGAAGGCAGATTCCGGCGCACCCCTACCTGGCGCGCCAAATGTCAGATTTGGGGTTCCGGCAGACCCTTGAGGTTCGATCACTGGGGTGTGCGTGGAGATTCAACCCTCTACCGTCTCGCTCCTTGCCGAATCGCTAGGACCTAGACTACCAAACTGAACAGCACAAGAGACACAAGATTTATACAGGTTCAGGCCACCATTATGGTGTAATACCCTACTCCAGTGTGTGGTGTGGTGGATTGCCTCTTGGGCTTGATGATGAACAATACAAAGGGAGAACAGCCTCGCGAGGGTCTGTTCTTGGCTAGCGAGGATGAACTGCTAGGGGGAGTTCAGTCGCCTCTCTCTCACTCTGTGTGTGTGTGTCTTCCTATCCTTGTTCTCTCGATGCCCCTACCTTGCGGGTGGCTAGTCCTATTTATAGGCAAAGGCCATGGGCCTCTCCCCAAATATTGAGCGGGAAGGGCGCCAAAAATTGGCCATTTTGAAGGGGAACAGCGGGTACACTTATCCTGACTAAAGTTGGTCCTCGCCTGTCAAAGGCTCTGGTGGTGACGCCGGCTCGGGCTCCACAATGACTTCCTTCTGGCCGTTGGGCTGGTCTTGGTCTTGTTGCACCGAAATGGACGCCTTTGCTTGATGCTCTCGCCTGCGCTTGCTCCCTTTGCACCAAAGAGGAAAGGAGGACACTGCGCGGGCTGGCGCCCGACTGGCGCCCCTGGTCGTCATGGCTTGCGTCATGGGCACCTCGCGAGGTACCCCGCCTTAAACTCTCCGCCTCCTCATGAGACAGCCTGACGAGGCCGTGCCTGAGGAAGCTCCTTGTCGTCCACCCTGCGACGCTTGGCCCCTCGCAAGGGTCTTGAGCTTGCGTTGATGAAGATGGGCTGTGCTGGGCCTCCTTTGAGCCACGCCGCAGGCCGCAGGCAGGCAAGTCTGGGGACCCCCGTTCCCAGAATGCCGACAGGCGCTGTCCCCCCTCTCCTAGTCCAATTCGGACCAGAGGGGGAGGGGGCGCGTGGCCCATCCTGGCTGCCCCTCCCTCTCTCCACTAAAGCCCATAAGGCCCATTACTTCTCCCAGGGGGGTTCCGGTAACCCTCCGGCAATCTGGTTTTCTCCGAAATCACCCGGAACACTTCCGGTGTCTAAATATAGTCGTCCAATATATCAATCTTTATGTCTCGATCATTTCGAGACTCCTCGTCATGTCCGTGATCACATCCGGGACTCCGAAAAATCTTCGGTACATCAAAACTTATAAACTCATAATAAAACTGTCATCGTAACGTTAAGCGTGCGGACCCTGCGGGTTCGAGAACTATGTAGACATGACCTAGAACTATTCTCGGTCAATAACCAATAGCGGAACCTAGATGCTCATATTGGCTCCTACATATTCTACGAAGATCTTTATCGGTGAAACCGCATAACAACATACGTTGTTCCCTTTGTCATCGGTATGTTACTTGCCCGAGATTCGATCGTCGGCCAATACCTAGTTCAATCTCATTACCGGCAAGTCTCTTTACTCGTTACGTAATGCATCATTCCGTAACCAAATCATTAGCTACATTGCTTGCAAGGCTTATAGTGATGTGCATTACCGAGAGGGCCCAGAGATACCTCTCCGACAATCGGAGTGACAAAACCTAATCTCGAAATACGCCAACCCAACATGTACCTTCGGAGACACCTGTAGAGCTCCTTTATAATCACCCAGTTACGTTGTGACGTTTGGTAGCACACAAAGTGTTCCTCTGATAAACGGGAGTTGCATAATCTCATAGTTACAGGAACATGTATAAGTCATGAAGAAAGCAATAGAAACATACTAAACGATCAAGTGCTAGGCTAACGGAATGGGTCATGTCAATCACATCATTCTCCTAATGATGTGATCCCACTAATCAAATGACAACACATGTCTATGGTTAGGAAACATAACCATCTTTTATTAATGAGCTAGTCAAGTAGAGGCATACTAGTGACGTTATGTTTGTCTATGTATTCACACATGTATCATGTTTCCGGTTAATACAATTCTAGCATGAATAATAAACATTTATCATGATATGAGGAAATAAATAATAACTTTATTATTGCCTCTAGGGCATATTTCCTTCAGTCTCCCACTTGCACTAGAGTCAATAATCTAGATTACACTGTAATGGTTCTAACACCCATGGAGTCTTGGTGTTGATCATGTTTTGCTCGTGAAAGAGGCTTAGTCAATGGGTCTGCAACATTCAGATCCGTATGTATCTTGCATATCTCTATGTCTCCCACCTGGACTTGGTCCCGAATAGAATTGAAGCGTCTCTTGATGTGCTTGGTCCTCTTGTGAAATCTGGATTCCTTTGCCAAGGCAATTGCACCAGTATTGTCACAGAAGATCTTCATTGGTCCTGATGCACTAGGTATGACACCTAGATCGAAAATGAACTCCTTCATCCAGACTCCTTCATTTGCTGCTTCCGAAGCAGCAATGTACTCCGCTTTACATGTAGATCCTGCCACGACGCTTTGTTTAGAACTGCACCAACTTACAGCTCCACCGTTTAATAAAAACACATATCCGGTTTGCGATTTAGAATCGTCCGGATCAGTGTCAAAGCTTGCATCGACGTAACCATTTACGACTAGCTCTTTGTCACCTCCATAAACGAGAAACATATCCTTAGTCCTTTTCAGGTATTTTAGAATGTTCTTGACCGCTGTCCAGTGATCCACTCCTGGATTACTTTGGTACCTCCCTGCTAAGCTTATTGCTAAGCATACGTCAGGTCTGGTACACAGCATTGCATACATGATAGAGCCTATGGCTGAAGCATAGGGAACATCTTTCTATCTTCTGCTGTGGTCGGGCATTGAGTCTGACTCAACTTCACACCTTGTAATACAGGCAAGAACCCTTTCTTCGCCTGATCCATTTTGAACTTTTTCAAAACTTTATCAAGGTATTTACTTTGTGAAAGTCCTATTAAGCGTCTTGATCTATCTCTATAAATCTTGATGCCCAATATGTAAGCAGCTTCACCGAGGTCTTTCATAGAAAAACTTTTATTCAAGTATCCCTTTATGCTATCCAGAAATTCTATATCATTTCCAATTAATAATATGTCATCTACATATAATATCAGAAATGCTACAGAGCTCCCACTCACTTTCTTGTAAATACAGGCTTCTCCAAAAGTCTGTACAAAACCATATGCTTTGATCACACTATCAAAGCGTTTATTCCAACTCCGAGATGCTTGCACCAGTCCATAAATGGATCGCTGGAGCTTGCACACTTTGTTAGCACCTTTTGGATCAACAAAACCTTCTGGTTGCATCATATACAACTCTTCTTCTAGAAATCCATTCAAGAATGCAGTTTTGACATCCATTTGCCAAATTTCATAATCATAAAATGCAGCAATTGCTAACATGATTCGGACAGACTTTAGCATCACTACGGGTGAGAAAGTCTCATCGTAGTCATCCCCTTGAACTTGTCGAAAACCTTTCGCAACAAGTCGAGCTTTATAGGCAGTTACCTTACCATCAGCGTCAGTGTTCTTCTTAAAGATCCATTTATTCTCAATGGCTTGCCGATCATCGGGCAAGTCAACCAAAGTCCATACTTTGTTTTCATACATGGATCCCATCTCAGATTTCATGGCTTCTAGCCATTTTGCGGAATCTGGGCTCATCATCGCTTCCTCATAGTTCGTAGGTTCGTCATGGTCAAGTAACATGACTTTCGGAATAGGAATACCGTACCACTCTGGTGCAGATCTTACTCTGGTAGACCTACGAGGTTCAGTAGAAACTTGATCTGAAGTTTCATGATCAATATCATTAGCTTCCTCACTAATTGGTGTAGTTGTCACAGGAACCGGTTCTTGTGATGGACTACTTTCCAATAAGGGAGCAGGTACAGTTACCTCATCAAGTTCTACTTTCCTCCCACTCACTTCTTTCGAGAGAAACTCCTTCTCTAGAAAGGATCCGAATTTAGCAACGAAAATCTTGCCCTCAGATCTGTGATAGAAGGTGTACCCAACAGTCTCTTTTGGGTATCCTATGAAGACATTTCTCGGATTTGGGTTCGAGCTTATTTGGTTGAAGTTTATTCACATAAGCATCACAGCCCCAAACTTTAAGAAACGACAACTTTGGTTTCTTGCCAAACCACAGTTCATGAGGCGTCGTCTCAACGGATTTTGATGGTGCCCTATTTAACGTGAAGGCGGCCGTCTCTAAAGCATAACCCCAAAACGATAGCGGTAAATCGGTAAGAGACATCATAGATTGCACCATATCTAGTAAAGTACGATTACGACGTTCGGACATACCATTTAGTTGTGGTGTTCCGGGTGGCGTGAGTTATGAAACTATTCCGCATTGTTTCAAATGTAAACCAAACTCGTAACTCAAATATTCTCCTCCACGATCCGATCGTAGAAATTTTATTTTCTTGTTACGATGATTTTCCACTTCACTCTGAAATTCTTTGAACTTTTCAAATGTTTCAGACTTGTGTTT
The DNA here is from genome assembly GCA_963921465.1 of Triticum timopheevii. Lineage (NCBI taxonomy): Eukaryota > Viridiplantae > Streptophyta > Magnoliopsida > Poales > Poaceae > Triticum > Triticum timopheevii. Next base: position 238,759,217 of record OY997264.1, on the reverse strand, counting down.
CATTAAGTAGATATACCCATATCTGCTCAAATCATCTGTGAAGGTGAGAAAATAACGATACCCGTCGCGAGCCTCAACATTCATTGGACCACAAACATCAGTATGTATGATTTCCAACAAATCAGTTGCTCGCTCCATAGTTCCAGAGAACAGCGTTTTAGTCATCTTGCCCATGAGGCACGGTTCGCAAGTACCAAGTGATTCATAATCAAGTGATTCCAAAAGTCCATCAGTATGGAGTTTCTTCGTGCGCTTTATACCGATATGACCTAAACGGCAGTGCCACAAATAAGTTGCACTATCATTATCAACTCTGCATCTTTTGGCTTCAACACTATGAATATGTGTATCACTACTATCGAGATTCAATAAAAATAGACCACTCTTCAAGGGTGCATGACCATAAAAGATATTACTCATATAAATAGAACAACCATTATTCTCTGATTTAAATGAATAACCGTCTCGCATCAAACAAGATCCAGATATAATGTTCATGCTCAACGCTGGCGCCAAATAACAATTATTTAGGTCTAAAACTAATCCTGATGGTAGATGTAGAGGTAGCGTGCCGACCGCGATCACATCGACTTTGGAACCATTTCCCACGTGCATCGTCACCTCGTCCTTAGCCAATCTTTGCTTAATCCGTAGTCCCTGTTTCAAGTTGCAAATATTAGCAATAGAACCAGTATCAAATACCCAGGTACTACTGCGAGCATTAGTAAGGTACACATCAATAACATGTATATCACATATACCTTTGTTCACTTTGCCATCCTTCTTATCCGCCAAATACTTGGGGCAGCTCCGCTTCCAGTGTCCAGTCTGCTTGCAGTAGAAGCACTCAGTCTCAGGCTTAGGGCCAGACTTGGGTTTCTTCTCTTGAGCAGCAACTTGTTTGTTGTTTTTCTTGAAGTTCCCCTTCTTCTTCCCTTTGCCCTTTTTCTTGAAACTGGTGGTCTTGTTGACCATCAACACTTGATGCTCCTTCTTGATTTCTACCTCCGCAGCTTTTAGCATTGCGAAGAGCTCGGGAATAGTCTTGTCCATCCCTTGCATATTATAGTTCATCATGAAGCTCTTGTAGCTTGGTGACAGTGATTGAAGAATTCTGTCAATGACACTATCATCAGGAAGATTAACTCCCAGTTGAATCAAGTGATTATTATACCCAGACATTTTGAGTATGTGTTCACTGACAGAACTATTATCCTCCATCTTGCAGCTATAGAACTTATTGGAGACTTCATATCTCTCAATCCGGGCATTTGCTTGAAATATTAACTTCAACTCCTGGAACATCTCATATGCTCCATGACGTTCAAAACGTCGTTGAAGACCCGGTTCTAAGCCGTAAAGCATGGCACACTGAACTATCGAGTAGTCATCAGCTTTGCTCTGCCAGACGTTCTTAACGTCGTCAGTTGCATCAGCAGCAGGCCTGGCACCCAACGGTGCTTCCAGGACGTAATTCTTCTGTGCATCAATGAGGATAATCCTCAGGTTATGGACCCAGTCCGTGTAATTGCTACCATCATCTTTCAACTTTGCTTTCTCAAGGAACGCATTAAAATTCAACGGAACAACAGCACGAGCCATCTATCTACAACAAACATAGACAAGCAAAATACTATCAGGTACTAAGTTCATGATAAATTTAAGTTCAACTAATCATATTACTTAAGAACTCCCACTTAGATAGACATCCCTCTAATCCTCTAAGTGATTGCGTGATCCATATCAACTACACCATGTCCGATCGTCACGTGAGATGGAGTAGTTTCAACGGTGAACATCAATATGTTGATCATATCTACTATATGATTCACGCTCGACCTTTCGGTCTCCGTGTTTCGAGGCCATATCTCTTATATGCTAGGCTCGTCAAGTTTAACCTGAGTATTCCGCGTGTGCAACTGTTTTGCACCCGTTGTATTTGAACGTAGAGCCTATCACACCCGATCATCACGTGGTGTCTCAGCATGAAGAACTTTCGCAATGGTGCATACTCAGGGAGAACACTTCTTGATAATTTCAGTGAGAGATCATCTTAAAATGCTACCATCAATCAAAGAAAGATAAGATGCATAAAGGATAAACATCACATGCAATCAATATAAGTGATATGATATGGCCATCATCATCTTGTGCTTGTGATCTCCATCTCCGAAGCACCATCGTGATCACCATCGTCACCGGCGCGACACCTTGATCTCCATCATAGCATCGTTGTCGTTACGCCATCTATTGCTTCTACGACTATCGCTACCACTTAGTGATAAAGCAAAGCAATTACAGGGCGTTTGCATTTCATACAATAAAGTGACAACCATATGGCTACTACCAGTTGCCAATAACTTCGGTTACAAAACATGATCATCTCATACAATAAAATATAGCATCATGTCTTGACCATATCACATCACAACATGCCCTGCAAAAACAAGTTAGACGTCCTCTACTTTGTTGTTGCAAATTTTACGTGGCTGCTACGGGCTTAGCAAGAACTGTTCTTACCTACGCATCAAAACCACAATGATAGTTCGTCAAGTTAGTGCTGTTTTAACCTTCGCAAGGACCGGGCGTAGCCGCACTCGGTTCAACTAAAGTGAGAGAGACAGACACCCGCCAGTCACCTTTAAGCACGAGTGCTCGTAACGGTGAAACCAGTCTCGCGTAAGCGTACGCGTAATGTCGGTCCGGGCCGCTTCATCTCACAATACCGCAGAACCAAAGTATGACATGCGGGTAAGCAGTATGACTTGTATCGCCCATAACTCACTTGTGTTCTACTCGTGCATATGTCATCTACGCATAAAACCTGGCACGGATGCCACTGTTGGGGAACATAGTAATTTCAAAAAAATTCCTACGCACACGCATGATCATGGTGATGCATAGCAACAAGAGGGGAGAGTATTGTCCACGTACCCTCGTAAACCGTAAGCGGAAGCATTATGACAACGCGGTTGATGTAGTCGTACGTCTTCACGATCCGACCGATCCAAGCACCGAACGTACGGCACCTCCGATTTCAGCACACGTTCAGCTCGATGACGATCCCCGGACTCTGATCCAGCAAAGTGTCGGGGATGAGTTTCGTCAGCACGACGGCGTGGTGACGATGATGATGTTCTACCGACGCAGGGCTTCGCCTAAGCACCGCAACGATATGACCGAGGTGGAATATGGTGGAGGGGGGCACCGCACACGGCTAAGGAACGATCACGAAGATCAACTTGTGTGTTCTAGGCTGCCCCCTGCCCCCGTATATAAAGGAGCAAGGGGGAGGCCGGCCGGCCCTTGTGGGCGTGCCAAGGAGGAGGAGTCCTCCTCCTAGTAGGAGTAGGACTCCCTCTTTCCTACTCCTACTAGGAGGGGGAAAGGAAGGGGGAGAGGGAGAGGGAAAGAGGGGGGCGCCGCCCCCCCCCCCCCTCTCCTAGTCCAATTCGGACTAGAGGGGGAGGGGGCACGCGGCCCATCCTAGCTGCCCCTCTCTCTCTCTCTCCACTAAAGCCCATAAGGCCCATTACTTCTCCCGGGGGGTTCCGGTAACCCTCCGGCAATCCTGTTTTCTCTGAAATCACCCGGAACACTTCCGGTGTAAGGAATATAGTTGTCCAATATATCAATCTCTATGTATCGACCATTTCGAGACTCCTCGTCATGTCCGTGATCACATCTGGGACTCCGAACAATCTTCGGTACATCAAAACTTATAAACTCATAATAAACTGTCATCGTAACATTAAGCGTGCGGACCCTACGGGTTTGAGAACTATGTAGACATGACCTAGAACTATTCTCGTTCACTAACCAATAGTGGAACCTGGATGCTCATATTGGCTCCTACATATTCTACGAAGATCTTTATCGGTCAAACCGCATAACAACATACGTTGTTCCCTTTGTCATCGGTATGTTACTTGCCCGAGATTCGATCGTCGGTATCCAATACCTAGTTCAATCTCGTTACCGGCAAATCTCTTTACTCATTATGTAATGCATCATTCCATAACCAACTCATTAGCTACATTGCTTGCAAGGCTTATAGTGATGTGCATTACCGAGAGGGCCCAAAGATACCTCTCCGACAATCGGAGTGACAAAACCTAATCTCGAAATACGCCAACCCAACATGTACCTTCGGAGACACCTGTAGAGCTCCTTTATAATCACCCGGTTACGTTGTGACGTTTGGTAGCACACAAAGTGTTCCTCCGGTAAACGGGAGTTGCATAATCTCATAGTTACAGGAACATGTACAAGTCATGAAGAAAGCAATAGCAACATACTAAACGATCAAGTGCTAGGCTAACGGAATGGGTCATGTCAATCACATCATTCTCCTAATGATGTGATCCCACTAATCAAATGACAACACATGTCTATGGTTAGGAAACATAACCATCTTTGATTAATGAGCTAGTCAAGTAGAGGCATACTAGTGGCGTTATGTTTGTCTATGTATTCACACATGTATCATGTTTTCGGTTAATACAATTCTAGCATGAATAATAAACATTTATCATGATATGAGGAAATAAATAATAACTTTATTATTGCCTCTAGGGCATATTTCCTTCAGGAGGGAGGTCGGGACCCCCCTCCCCTCCCCCTGCGAGGCCGAGACGGGAACGAGCCGGAGTAGGCGACGACACGGTGTGCCGCGTCGTCGCATGTGGAGGCGAGTCCGTCACATCCATGACCCCACTATCTATCTTAAGGTTTTTAGGGTTTAGGGTGCGTGCGGTGGGGGTGGAAACAGAATAACCGCATTGCGTCCTGTCAAATCCTAGCGCGTAGCAATGCGGTAGCACGAGGCCGAGCAGGGGGGAGGGGGGTCGGGACCACCCCCCCCCCTCCCCTCCCCCTGCGAGGCCGAGACAGGAACGAGCCGGAGCAGGCGATGACGCGGCGTGCCGCGTCGTCGCATGCGGAGGCGAGTCCACCACATCTGTGACCCCACTATCTATCTTAGGGTTTTTATGGTTAGATATGAACTTCATCTGTTTTTGTACTTGAACTTCTTCTTTTTGTTTCTTTATGGTTTATTTATTCTTATTGCTTTACTTCTTTTATTAGAGTACTTGAACTTCTGTTCTTTATTTTTGAACTTCTTTTCTCTTGTTTTTTAGGGGCATATTTATGTATGTATGTTTCTTCCTTTAGTAGTGTATTTTGCCATCTATTTTTTGGTTTTGAGGATATCAGATTTGCTATTTTTGTGATCTTATCTCATCATAATAGATGCATTCAAATGGTGCATTTATTTTATCTACACATGTATTTACTATTTTAGCTATTGGGGGGTAAAACTGTAAATTTGGTGTAGCTGCAAGTCCCACGACAGATAGGCATTAACTAAAAATCTCCCTCGCCACCACCTGTCAGAAATTTCCTCTCCCTCTGTTGCTCGCTCTCTCTTCCCTCTCCGTCGCTCCGATGCCTCCTTCAACTGCTACTCCCCACGATTTCTCCGCCCCTGTCCAGTGCGCTCGCGAGTGGAGTAACCGGCGCACTCCCCCGCTCCTATTACTCCCCCGCCCCGTGCTCTCCCTCGCCCAGCCTGCTCTCCTCTGCTCTGAAGCGAGGGTTGCAACTGCTTGCGCGTGGCATTGCAGGAAGTGAAGAACCGCCGCGGATTCGTGCTTGGAGAGGTACAAACGCTACGCCCCGCCCCCTCCCCCCTAATGCTTGTATTCACTTTTGCCAGATCTGTGGAGGCCTGCCCTGTTTGCTCTGTTTGCTCTCACGTCCGCCTCCTACCCCCTTTTTCTGATGGTTTGGTTGGACATTAGGTAGGGTTCTTGGGCGTGTAGTGGTTGGAATGCATCCCCCCGTGGCCAGATTTGTTTGTGATATGCTTGTGTGTGGATTTTCATTTTTCCCCTTTGTTGATTTTAGCAGTCAGGTGCATGTCAGAGAGGTTGTGGTGTGATTGTTGATGCTAGATCTGTTGTATATAATGGCATTAGTGCTGTGGATTTGGAGGTCTAGATTATGTTTGGGACATTGTAGTTTGTTTCTGGATACATTTTTTGTTGTGCCTGCCTATATGTGCTACTGTCATCTATTTCATACTTGTTGGTTCTAGTTGTTTGTAGTTGGTTCTAGTGTTTGATTCAGTTTCCTTTTTTGCATTTTGTTGTATGTTTTTGTACTTGCTAACTATATGGAATTAATCTTCTTTGTTTACAGGTTGTTCTAGTGTTTGGGCATTCATCGAGGCGGTTGTGTTGTCATGGCTTCAAAATCATCTCCGGGTATCTTAATGTAGTTGTATCTTTGTTTTTAAATAGTAGTATCGTTATATGTGTATGCCCATATCTTCATTTAGTATTTATGTTGGACTGCCAGTCTTAGTAGTGTGAACTTCTAACAAGTTTTGTGTGTATGCATTTTTACACATAGTTTATGTGTGTGCCATTTCATATTTAAAGTGTATATCTTTTTTGTTTTCTTGTTATCATGTTCATGGTATTGATATTTAGTTTGCCTGTGAAATACTATTTGTGGTCATGCTACGTCTTTTTTATGTGTTATTTGCTTGGATCACGTAGTTGAACTTCTGGTTTTTATTGTTGTTTTGATTGTGATGAAATTTTGTTGATCTTCTGTTATGCACATTTTGTTTTACTGCTTTGTTATGTATCGTTGAACTTCTGGACATTCATGATGTATGTAGTAGCAACTCTGGTGTAGATTGTTTTTATGTTTAGTTTGTAGATTTTTTTAGTTTGTTTTTTTTGTTTACTGCTTTGTTATGTATTGTTGAACTTCTGGGTATTGGACATTGTTGTAAAAGTAGAAGTCCTTTTTGTCACATCCCTAGTTCTGGTATGACCTAGACTAGCTAATCATGTGTGCATCATGTTTAAATTTCATTTAAGTTTGAAATGAGGATTTGTGAAACCCTCATAATCATTTCTGGAAATGACTCAGATAAAAATTGCTTCAATTTGGCCCAAGTAAATATTCCTGTTTTTCTCTAAAAATATTGGTCAGAGGTAAAATTCCAACCAATATTTTTGGGAGCTCAGAAGTATTTATTTTTGGCCATTGGAATTAATGCATAATTATTTGCATTGGATATATATATGTTATATATATAATATATGTCCAAAAATTGTGCCACTTGTTGGGGAGCTCTGGAATAATACCACTAGTTCCTACAAAAATTGGCATAAGAAAATAAAATGATTTAGTATTATTATTAAATCAAAACATATGTCAGAAAAAATAGAAAAGAAAAACAAAACAGGAGAAAACTTACCAGCGGCCAGCTCCTGTGCTGGCCCAGCACTGTGCGGCCTGGCCAGCCCAGTTGGCCAGCCCAGCCCACCTGTTCCCCCTTCCCTGTCGTCCTCCTCCCGCCAGAAGGACGGGCGCGTGCCCGACGCGCGCACCGCCGCGCCGCGCCACCTCCTCCTTCCCTGCCTGCCTGTCCCTCCGCTGAAGCATCTGGATGACGCCACGTGCCCCCCGGACCCGCTCACTCTCCCCAGTCCTCTCCTCTCCTCTCTCTCGCCTTCTCTCTCATGCCCGAGCACCATCATCGCCGCCGCACGCCGTTGCCGCGCCCACCGCCACGCCCTCGCCTCTCCGACGAGTCCACGAGCATCTCCGCGACTCCCTCGTCCTCTCCACCGAGTCACGCGACACCGGACGCTCTGCATCGCCGCCGCCATCGTCGTCTTCTACCTCCGGCCGCCCAGATCTCCGGCGACCTCACGCTGCCTTCGACGCGCCCCCAGCCTCGTCCCCGGCTCTGCTGGCCCCGTGGTGAGCCGCTGCACCGTCCCCCGCTCTTCCTTTTGCCGCTCGCTTGCCGTAGCTGTGCTAGCCGCTGTGCCCGCACCCCGCCGTCACCGGCCATGCTGCCGACGAGGGTAGAGCTTGTAGTCGTTGCTCCCGAGCGCGTCACCGCGTTCGTGCAGCCCCAGAAGGCCAACGCCGCGGCCCGCAGCTCCTGTCGTGCCCCGCAGCACCCGCGCGCACTCGTCCGAACTCCGGCCGCCGCCCCGAGCTCCGCTCCGGCGAGCTCTGGCGCCCCCGCGGCTTCCCGTTTGCTCTCCTGGATGAGGGAGAGCACGGGCTATGCCCCGGTGCTCTCAAATGCCGCCCCCGTGGCCCCCAACGCAGATGCCGCCGCGTCCTGAGGTCGCCGCCGACGACCTCGCCGGCCTGACGGGTGGGCCCTGTCGGCTAGGTGATTAGCTTAGTGCTAATCACCGCCTAACTAACCACTGACACTGACCAGTGGGCCCCAGCGCCACTAATCTTTTAATTAGGATTAAACTAACCCCTGTTTAACCCCCTGTCACTGACGTGTGGACCCCACACGTCAGGTTTGACCCTGCTTAGCCCCGGTTGACCTGCTGACGTCGTGCTAACGTCATGCTAACGCAGTAATATATTTTCTGGATTTAAATTAAATCAGGAAATTCCAGAAAATGATTCAAACTTCAAAAAATCATAGAAATTCAACCGTAGCTCAGATTGAAATGATTTATATATGAAAAATTATCAGAAAAATGCAATATTTCCATCTGTACTAGTTTCATGCATGACAAACGAACTTATACATGCTATATAAGTGAAAACATGTAAATGGCATTTTAAGAGACTTAATTTAGAGTTGCATTTGAACCCTTGGTTCAAATGGATCTCTTACAAATAAAATGCTAGATGCATTAGCACAAACAGCATCACATCTACATGCCATGTTGATGCATCATGTTGTTGCATATGCTTGTGTTTTGATTGTCGACACCATTCCTTCTCGATAGGTCCTGCTCCGAAGAGTGTTCCAGAGTACCTGTCTGAGGAGCAGTGCCACCCTATTGATCTGCCAGGCAAGTAAACCCCCCCCCCTTGTTCATTTTGATACAATCCTACTCTCTCGCTCCTGCTCTCAGTTATTGCATTAGGACAACAACGATTCATCTGCTACTTTGTGCTGCGGTAGTTGAACCCATTCCTCTGCATTACCTGTCATTGCCACAGTAAATAGTTGAAACCCACTAGCATGTGTAGGAGTTGATTGAGCCATGTTGTGTTACTACCATGCTATGCCTGCTATTGCTTAGAGTTGTGTCAGGTCTGATTCATTGGGAATGAATTGGAGTGTTACGATATGTTCTGATGCTGAGAGTGAAGTGTGTGAACACGATTTGGTAAAGGTAGCGGTGAGAGGCCATGTAGGAGTACATGGTGGGTTGTCTCACTGGAACCGTCCTTAAGCACTGAGTTCTATGTTTGTTGTCCAATGACTCGATACTACCACACATTGGGATCCTTAATTGACTCTCTCGACTTATTAACCAACTTGATCTCTGTCCAGGAGTCGCAACTAGTTTCTGGTGTTTGTAGGTAGTGTTAGTAGTCTACCAAGTGGCACCCGGCCAGGTGGGCTTGGGACAGACTAGGCACAAGTGGCACGGTGTACCAAGCGTAGATCCATCCGGCGAGGTGGGCTTGGGAACTCTGCACACATCATTTGGGGCCGTGAGTGACACCCTGGCCGGATCTCCTTGCGGATGAAACCCGAATAGGCAATAAACCTGGATTAGAGTCTTGTGTGGTTAGTCAGGTCGTGGCCGACTCCCTCGCCAGGCTTCCGCTTGAAGGTTGCCGAGATACACGACGTGTACATGGTGGTAAGTGGCGAGAGCGTGTGTGAAGAAGTACACCCCTGCAGGGTTAACATGATCTATTCGAATAGCCGGGTCCGCGGATATGGACTTCTTGGATGCTTACATGGTACATAGACAACTTGAAGTGGATACTCTAAAATGCTCAAGACAAGTGTGAGTGCTATGGATGGCCTTCTCGTAGGGAGACGGGGATGAATCCATAGTAGTGTATTGTGTGGTGATTAGTGGACTCGTATGCACCATATCACCTCAAAGAAGTTCTGGTAGTCGTAGAACAGGATAGCCACAGAGTCAAAGCTGGCTTGCTGCAACTAAACCCCACATTACCCTCTTGATACAAATGCATGTATGATAGGATCTGATGTAAGTCTTGCTGAGTACCTTTGTACTCATGTTGCTTTATTTATATTTTTGCAGCGGAGACTTCGGTCTTACTAGTGTTCTTGTGGACTTCGACAAGTAGCTTGTACCTCAGCTACGATCTTGATCGGATGTTGTAGAGAGTCAGGCTCTTCAGCCTTTTTAATTTGTAGATGTCTGTACCCAGACATGTAATGCTTCCGCTTGTTGCTTGTATGCTCTGTATGATGGGTCTTGTGACCCCTGTTTGCAATAAATGCTATGATGGCTCTTTGAGCCTTATCTATATGAGTTGTTGAGTTATGCTGTGATGCCATGTTGTACAGCACATACTTGCATGTTATGCGTACGTGTAATGTGTATTGCTATGTGTGGGATCTGACTATCTAGTTGTTTATCCTTAGTAGCCTCTCTTACCGGGAAATGTCTCCTAGTGCTTCCACTGAGCCATGGTAGCGTGCTACTGCTCCGGAACACTTAGGCTGGCCGGCATGTGTCCTTCTTCGTTCCTGTGTCTGTCCCTTTGGGGAAATGTCACGCGATGAATACTGGAGTCTTGTTAGCCCGCTACAGCCCGGTTCACCGGAGTCTTGTTAGCCCAGTGCTACAGCCTGGATTCACTCGCTGATGACCGACACGTTCGTTGCTGGGTCATGTATGCCTGTCCCTGTAAGTTAGTGCCACTTTGGGTTTATGACTAGCCATGTCAGCCCGGGCTCCTTATCATATGGATGCTAGCGACACTATCATATACGTGTGCCAAAAGGCGCAAACGGTCCCGGGCAAAGGTAAGGCGACACCCGTGGGGATACTGTGCGTGAGGCCGCAAAGTGATATGAGGTGTTACATGCTAGATCGATGTGGCATTGAGTCGGGGTCCTGACAGCTTTGGTATCAGAGCCTGACTGCCTGTAGGATTACCAAGCCAAACTAGTCGAAGTTGAGTCTAGAAATTCTTTAGTTATATAAGGGAATTGATTGTGGGATGGAACGTAAGGCTCTTTTTACTCCTTATACCTCATGGCCTTCTGATCTGAGTCGTCCTACCTTTCCTACGGGGTTAAGAAACTAGGCTTTCTCTTCTGTCTATTAGGATCACGTGTTACTACTCCGTAGTCCCATAGGATTGGTTGCTCAGAGTCATATTCCAGTTTTCAAGTACTTCCGGAGTAACCTGTTTAGTACTATCCCAGAACCTTGAGTGGTGATGTTGAGTTGTTGTACTACCCCATTTTAGCAGGATGTCTCATTCTGAGCATTTTACTGCCGTTATGTTGCCGGAATTGCCCTAGGAGTTCGAGAGTTACTAATTTCCTTGTCCTACATTCTATAGCCTATAGTTGATGCTGATTCTGTCCTTGGTTTCGTTTCTCAGGATGTCATCAGCTAAGCGAAGTTCTGTTGCTCGTAGCCAGAACCACGGATATGGTAGGGATGAGGATCCTCCCGACCAGCCTTCGTTGACAGAGTTCATGTTAGAGATGGAGAGAAACAAGCGTGAGTCTAACCGCTTGTTGGCACGTATCGAGGGGAACACCGCACATCGGTTCAAAGGGTCTGCAACCATTCATGACTTCATTCGCTTGCACCCACCTACCTTTCATCACTCCATCGAGCCACTCGATGCAGATGACTGGCTCCGTAGCATCACTCATAAGCTGCATTCCGCGAACGTAGCTGAAGATGACAAGGTCACTTATGCCACATACCACCTGGAAGGTCCTGCTAGTCTTTGGTGGCAGAACTATGAGGCCATGCTTCCAGCTGGCCAGACTCCTACCTGGAGGGATTTCATTGAGGCTTTTCGCGAGCATCACATTCCCGAGTCCCTCATTGATCGCAAGAGAGAAGAGTTCTGTAGTTTCACCCAGGGTAAGATGGCTGTTGATGCTTACAGTAGAGAGTTTGAGAACCTCGCCCGCTATGCCACAGAAGAGGTGTCCACGGACGCCAAGAAGCAGGCTAGGTTCCGGAAGGGTCTCAACCCCAAGTTGCGTCGTGATCTCCACCTGCATCATTGTGATACATTCCAAGCTCTGGTGAACAAGGCCATTAATGCAGAGACAGCTCAGTTCACTTACAAGGAGTCTCGTAAGCACACCTGTGATTTGGGATCTTCCTCCGGTTCTAGTTCTCAAAAGCGCCGGATTTGGGTTCCAAACTCCGCTCTTCCACCCGGATATACACCGAGGCCATCTTATGTGGCACCTTGTCCAGTTCAGCAGTATGCTCCACCCAGGCCTATTGGTGGACCGCCTGCCAATGCGGGTCCACGTCCTACCTCCAAGATTTGTTACAAGTGCGGAGAGCCAGGTCACATTGCCCGTATTTGCACTCAGACCAGCGTTGTTCCACCCCAGCCCGAGAAGTCTGTTGGCCGTGGTAAGCCATCACACAAGATGATTAGTGCCAGGTCAGCTCACCCTGAACGTGGACGTGTGCATCACGTCTCAGCTAAAGACGCTCATGATGATCCAGATGTCGTTCTTGGTACACTCCTTGTCAATTGTCATCCAGCATCGGTTCTGTTCGATACTGGAGCGTCTCACTCCTTCATTTCTGAAAGCTATGCTAACTTGCACAACATGTCATTTTGTGTTATGCCCTCTCCACTAGTCATTCAAACTCCTCGATCCAAATGGCAAACTTCTAGTGTAAGCCATGGTAACGAAATCCTTGTAGACAGACTTGTATTCCTCGCATCACTTATAGCCCTCAAGTCTACAGATATTAACATCATCTTGGGTATGGACTGGATGACAGCTCATTATGCCAAGATTGATTGTTACACCAGGTCCGTTCAGCTTACACACCCATCTGGCAAGATAGTCACTGTCTCCACTAGAGTTGCAAGGCGTCAGCTCTATTCTCTTAATGCCAGCCCTCTTCCAGACCTTGAAGATATCCCGGTAGTCCGTGACTTTCCGGATGTCTTTCCAGAGGAACTACCAGGTATTCCACCCGACAGAGATGTAGAGTTCGTCATAGATCTTATCCCAGGAACTGCTCCAATCTCTAGGAGACCCTACAAGATGGCACCCTTAGAACTAGCCGAGCTTAAGAAACAACTTGATGAGTCCTTGCAAAAGGGTTTCATCCGTCCTAGTTCTTCTCCTTGGGCTTGCCCCGTCCTCTTCATCAAGAAGAAGGATGGTACGGACCGGATGGTTGTAGATTATCGCCCCGTTAATTTGGTCACGATAAAGAACAAGTATCCGCTCCCCAGGATCAACGACCTGTATGATCAGCTCGCTGGATCCTCAGTCTTCTCCAAGATGGATTTGAGGTTAGGCTACCACCAAATCAAAATCAGAAATGGGGACATTCCCAAAACGGCTTTTGTCACTCGTTATGGTCAGTACGAGTACACCGTCATGTCCTTCGGTCTAACCAACGCCCCAGCTACCTTCTCCCGCTTGATGAACTCGATCTTCATGGAGTACCTAGATAAGTTCGTCGTGGTTTACCTCAATGATATTCTTATTTACTCGAAGAACGAGGAAGAGCATGCCGAACATCTTAGACTTGTATTAGAAAAACTCAGAGAGCATCGCCTTTATGCCAAGTACTCCAAGTGTGAATTTTGGTTGCCAGAAGTGACCTACCTAGGCCACGTAATCTCTGGTAAGGGCATTGCTGTCAATCCCGAGAGAGTCAAGGCCATTCTTGATTGGACTCCACCTGAAACCGTTAAACAAGTTAGGAGTTTCCTTGGTCTAGCCAGTTATTGTCGCCGCTTTGTTGAAAACTTCTCCAAAGTAGCCAAACCCCTCACAGAACTTCTCAAGAAAGATAAAAAGTTTGAGTGGTCCCCACAGTGTGAGTACAGTTTTCAGGAACTGAAAAGACGCCTGACTTCTGCTCCCATACTTGTGCCACCGGATTTCACTAAGGACTTTGTTATCTACTGCGATGCCTCACGACAGGGACTAGGTTGCATTCTTATGCAAGATCGTCATGTGGTTGCCTATGCATCTCGACAGTTGCATCCACATGAGGAGAATTATCCTACACATGATCTAGAGCTTGCAGCCGTAGTCTATGCACTCAAGACCTGGCGACATTACCTTCTTGGTAAACGTTGCGAGATCTACACCGATCACCAGAGTCTCAAGTATATCTTCACCCAACCAGATTTGAACCTTAGGTAAAGACGTTGGTTGGAGTTGATCTCAGATTATGATCTAGGAATTGCCTACACCCCAGGCAAAGCCAATGTCATGGCTGATGCGCTAAGTCGTAAATCCTATTGCAACAATCTCATGTTGCAGCAGGGCCAACCACTTCTCCATGAGGAATTCTGTAAGCTTAACCTTCACATTGCTCCTCACGGATTCCTTTCTACCTTGGTGGTGAAACCTACTCTTGAGGATCAGATCATAACTAGCCAGCAGTATGATACGGGTATTTCTCGAATCAAGGATAACGTTAAGAAGGGAGCTGCTGGTAGTTTCTCTGTTGATCATCGAGGTGTTGTTTTCTTTAAGAACCGTCTGGTGGTTCCCAAGAAGCAACATCTTCGACAACTGATTCTTAAGGAGGCGCATGAATCTCCTCTCACAATTCATCCCGGTAGTACTAAGATGTATCAGGACCTACGCCAGAGGTTCTGGTGGACTAGGATGAAGAGAGAAATCGCTGAGTTCATTGCTAAATGTGATGTTTGTCATCGCGTTAAGGCAGAGCATCAAAGGCCTGCTGGCACCCTTCAGCCCTTAGCTATTCCTGAATGGAAATGGGATAAAGTTGGTATGGACTTCATCACCGGCTTTCCCAGGACCAAGAGAGGGAATAATGCTATCTTCGTAGTCATTGATCGTCTATCCAAAGTGGCGCACTTCCTTCCTATTCGAGAGAGTATCACTGCTAGTCAGCTCGCTGACTTATATATTTCTCGAATAGTATCACTTCATGGTGTTCCACTAGAGATCAGTTCAGACCGTGGTAGTCTTTTCACTTCTCATTTCTGGGAAAGCTTCCAAACTGCCATGGGAACCCATCTTTCCTTCAGTACCGCTTTCCACCCTCAGTCGAGTGGTCAAGTGGAACGGGTCAATCAAATTCTCGAAGACATGCTTAGAGCTTGCGTTATCTCATTCGGTATGGATTGGGAGAAATGTCTTCCTTTTGCCGAGTTCGCTTATAACAATAGCTACCAATCCAGTCTCAAGAAAGCTCCTTTTGAGATTCTCTATGGACGAAGATGTCGAACACCTTTGAACTGGTCAGAAACCGGTGAAAGACAATTCTTTGGACCGGACATGATCCAGGAGGCAGAAGAGCAAGTTCGTATCATTCGTGAGAATTTGAAAACAGCCCAGTCTCGTCAAAAGAGCCAGTATGATCGTCATCATAAGGATATGACTTATGAAGTTGGCGACAAAGCTTACCTTCGGGTTACTCCCTTGAAGGGTACCCATCGTT
Organism: Triticum timopheevii; assembly: GCA_963921465.1. Classification (NCBI taxonomy): domain Eukaryota; kingdom Viridiplantae; phylum Streptophyta; class Magnoliopsida; order Poales; family Poaceae; genus Triticum; species Triticum timopheevii. The sequence goes on along the minus strand of OY997264.1, from coordinate 238,743,771 downwards.
TCGGTATCAAGGGCAAGTTGGCTCCTCATTACATTGGTCCTTTTCGCATTCTTGCTAAACGAGGAGAGGTTGCCTACCAGTTGGAACTACCCCCACATCTTTCCCGAGTCCATGATGTCTTCCACGTCTCTCAACTCAGGCGTTGCTTCTCGGATCCTATCCGCGGAGTGGACCACGAAACGCTTGATCTCCAAGATAACCTCACATACCGAGAGTACCCGGTTCGCATTCTTGATCAAGTAGAGCGTATCACTCGACGTCATAACATCAAGTTTCTCAAGGTTCAGTGGTCTCATCATTCCGAGAGAGAAGCTACTTGGGAACGAGAAGATCGTCTTCGACTGGAGTACCCCGCTTTCTTTCCGTCGACCCCTGAATCTCGGGACGAGATTCTTTCAAGTGGGGGCGAGTTGTCACATCCCTAGTTCTGGTATGACCTAGACTAGCTAGTCATGTGTGCATCATGTTTAAATTTCATTTAAGTTTGAAATGAGGATTTGTGAAACCCTCATAATCATTTCTGGAAATGACTCAGATAAAAATTGCTTCAATTTGGCCCAAGTAAATGTTCCTGTTTTTCTCTAAAAATATTGGTCAGAGGTAAAATTCCAACCAATATTTTTGGGAGCTCAGAAGTATTTGTTTTTGGCCATTGGAATTAATGCATAATTATTTGCATTGGATATATATATGTTATATATATAATATATGTCCAAAAATTGTGCCACTTGTTGGGGAGCTCTGGAATAATACCACTAGTTCCTACAAAAATTGGCATAAGAAAATAAAATGATTTTGTATTATTATTAAATCAAAACATATGTTAGAAAAAAATAGAAAAGAAAAACAAAACAAGAGAAAACTTACCTGCGGCCAGCTCCTGTGCTGGCCCAGCACTGTGCGGCCTGGCCGGCCCAGCTGGCCAGCCCAGCCCACCTGTTCCCCCTTCCCTGTCGTCTTCCTCCCGCCAGAAGGACAGGCGCGTGCCCGACGCGCGCACCGCCGCGCCGCGCCACCTCCTCCCTCCCTGCCTGACTGTCCCTCCGCTAAAGCACCTGGACGATGCCACGCGCCCCCCCTGGACCCGCTCACTCTCCCCAGTCCTCTCCTCTCCTCTCTCTCGCCTTCTCTCTCACACCCGAGCACCATCGTCGCCGCCGCACGCCGTTGCCGTGCCCACCGCCATGCCCTCGCCTCTCCGACGAGTCCACGAGCATCTCCGCGACTCCCTCGTCCTCTCCACCGAGTCACGCGACGCCGGATGCTCTACATCACCGCCGCCATCGTCGTCTTCAACCTCCGGCCGCCCAGATCTCCGGCGACCTCACGCTGCCTTCGACGCGCCCCCAGCCTCGTCCCCGGTTCTGCTGGCCCCGTGGTGAGCCGCTGCACCGTCCCCCGCTCTTCCTTTTGCCGCTCGCTTGCCGTAGTTGTGCTAGCCACTGTGCCTGCACCCCGCCGTCGTCGGCTGCCGACGAGGGTAGAGCTCGTAGCCGTTGCTCCCGAGCGCGTCACCGCGTTCGTTGCAGCCCCACAAGGCCAACGCCGCGGCCCGCAGCTCCTGCCGTGCCCTGCAACACCCGCGCGCACTCGACCGAACTCCGGCCGCCGCCCCGAGCTCCGGCGCCCCCGCGGCTTCCCGTCTGCTCCCCTGGATGCGGGAGAGCATGGGCTACGCCCCGGTGCTCTCAAACGCCGCCCCCGTGGCCCCCAACGCGGACGCCGCCGCGTCCTGAGGTCGCCGCCGACGACCTCGCCGGCCTGACGGGTGGGCCCCGTCGGCCAGGTGATTAGCTTAGTGCTAATCACCGCCTAACTAACCACTGACACTGACCAGTGGGCCCCAACGCCACTAATCTTTTAATTAGGATTAAACTAACCCCTGTTTAACCCCTTTTCACTGACGTGTGGACCCCACACATCAGGTTTGACCCTTGTTAGCCCCGGTTGACCTGCTGACGTCGTGCTAACATCATGCTGACGTAGTAATATATTTTCTGGATTTAAATTAACTCAGGAAATTCCAGAAAATGATTCAAACTTCAAAAAATCATAGAAATTCAACCGTAGCTCAGATTGAAATGATTTATATATGAAAAATTATCAGAAAAATGCAGAGCATAATTGGTTTGATGCCAAAAGTTGGCATGCCAAATTTTGGCAACTGCCAAATATTGGCTAGAGATTGGTTGCTTGCCAATTCTTGTTCCCAATCTCACAAAAAGTTGCCAAAAGTTGGCAACTTTTGTTTTTGCCAAATGTTGGCTTACCAAATATTGGCAATGCCAAATGTTGGTAGCAAACCAATTATGCTCGCAATCTTTCCATCTGTACTAGTTTCATGCATGACAAACCAACTTATACATGTTGTATAAGTGAAAACATGTAAATGGCATTTTAAGAGACTTAATTTAGAGTTGCATTTGAACCCTTGGTTCAAATGGATCTCTTCCAAATAAAATGCTAGATGCATTAGCACAAACAGCATCACATCTACATGCCATGTTCATGCATCATGTTGTTGCATATGCTTGTGTTTTGATTGTCGACACCGTTCCTTCTCGATAGGTCCTGCTCCGGAGAGTGTTCCAGAGTACCTGTCTGAGGAGCAGTGCCACCCTGTTGATCTGCCAGGCAAGCAAACCCCCCCCCCCCTTGTTCGTTTCGATACAATCTTACTCTCTCGCTCCTGCTCTCAGTTATTGCATTAGGACAACAACGATTCATCTGCTACTTTGTGCTACGGTAGTTGAACCCATTCCTCTGCATGACCTGTCATTGCCACAGTAAATAGTTGAAACCCACTAGCATGTGTAGGAGTTGATTGAGCCATGTTGTGTTCCTACCATGCTATGACTGCTATTGCTTAGAGTTGTGTCAGGTCTGATTCATTGGGAATGAATTGGAGTGTTACGATATGTTCTGATGCTGAGAGTGAAGTGTGTGAACACGATTTGGTAAAGGTAGCGGTGAGAGGCCATGTAGGAGTACATGGTGGGTTGTCTCACTGGAACCGTCCTTAAGCACTGAGTTCTATGTTTGTTGTCCAATGACTCGATACTACCACACATTGGGATCCTTAATTGACTCTCTCGACTTATTAACCAACTTGATCTCTGTCCAGGAGTCGCAACTAGTTTCTGGTGTTTGTAGGTAGTGTTAGTAGTCTACCAAGTGGCACCCGGCCAGGTGGGCTTGGGACAGACTAGGCACAAGTGGCACGGTGTACCAAGCGTAGATCCATCCGGCGAGGTGGTGTTGGGAACCCTGCACACATCATTTGGGGTCGTAAGCGACACCCCGGCCGGATCTCCTTGCGGATGGAACCCGAATAGGCAATAAACCTGGATTAGAGTCTTGTGTGGTTAGTCAGGTCGTGGCCGACTCCCTCGCCAGGCTTCCGCTTGAAGGTTGCCGAGATACACGACGTGTACATGGTGGTAAGTGGCGAGAGCGTGTGTGAAGAAGTACACCCCTGCAGGGTTAACATGATCTATTCGAATAGCCGGGTCCGCGGATATGGACTTCTTGGATGCTTACATGGTACATAGACAACTTGAAGTGGATACTCTAAAATGCTCAAGACAAGTGTGAGTGCTATGGATGGCCTTCTCGTAGGGAGACGGGGATGAATCCATAGTAGTGTATTGTGTGGTGATTAGTGGACTCGTGTGCGCCATATCACCTCAAAGAAGTTCTGGTAGTCATAGAACAGGATAGCCACAGAGTCAAAGCTGGCTTGCTGCAACTAAACCCCACATTACCCTCTTGATACAAATGCATGTATGATAGGATCTGATGTAAGTCTTGCTGAGTAACTTTGTACTCATGTTGCTTTATTTATGTTTTTGCAGCGGAGACTTCGGTCTTACTAGTGTTCTTGTGGACTTCGACAAGTAGCTTGTACCTCAGCTACGATCTTGATCGGATGTTGTAGAGAGTCAGGCTCTTCAGCCTTTTTCATTTGTAGATGTCTATACCCAGACATGTAATGCTTCCGCTTGTTGCTTGTATGCTCTATATGATGGGTCTTGTGACCCCTGTTTGCAATAAATGCTATGATGGCTCTTTGAGCCTTATCTATATGAGTTGTTGAGTTATGTTGTGATGCCATGTTGTACAGCACATACTTGCATGTTGTGCGTACGTGTAATGTGTATTGCTATGTGTGGGATCTGACTATCTAGTTGTTTATCCTTAGTAGCCTCTCTTACCGGGAAATGTCTCCTAGTGCTTCCACTGAGCCATGGTAGCGTGCTACTGCTCCGGAACACTTAGGCTGGCCGGCATGTGTCCTTCTTCGTTCCTGTGTCTGTCCCTTCGGGGAAATGTCACGCGATGAATACCGGAGTCCTGTTAGCCCGCTACAGCCCGGTTCACCGGAGTCCTGTTAGCCCAGTGCTACAGCCTGGATTCACTCGCGGATGACCGACACGTTCGTTGCTGGGTCATGTATGCCTGTCCCTGTATGTTAGTGCCACTTTGGGTTTACGACTAGCCATGTCAGCCCGGGCTCCTTATCATATGGATGCTAGCGACACTATCATATACGTGTGCCAAAAGGCGCAAATGGTCCCGGGCAAAGGTAAGGCGACACACGTGGGGATACCGTGCGTGAGGCCGCAAAGTGATATGAGGTGTTACATGCTAGATCGATGTGGCATTGAGTCGGGGTCCTGACACTTTTGGTGTAGGATTGCGGATTAGAACTCGGTTGCCTTTTTACTTGCATTTTTTGTAGTTGGTGATGAGTTGAATAGTTCTGAAAAAATGCCTGCGATCAAGATGGAGCTTCAGAGGTTAATACTGATGCTCCAATATCTGATGCGGCTAAATCTCCCATTATCCCTTTGACTGTGATTGCCGAGGTTGCTTCGAGCCTTGAGAATTTTTCAAGCCTTGAGGATATTGCTTCTGCAGCTCTTGCTTCACCTAGTATGTGAAACGCCTTTTTTTCATTTTAAAGTTTTGAGCCATGTTTTTTTAGTTTGTTCATGTTGTTTGTTTTTGTTTTTGTTCCTGACCTTTTTTTTATTTTTTGCTTTGATTTTTTGTGTTCTTTTGCAGATGTGTCAACAGAGGAGGAAGCTTTGAACACCATCAACGATGTTTTATCTGATTTGGGTTTATCAGAAACCCCTGCTGCTGCTGAGGAGGAGGCTCCGTCAGTCAAAGGTTGTGATTCCGTTCAGGATCCTTTGTGCTCTCCTCAGATGTCAGAGACGCAGACGCAGTCTGTTGATGGCACTGAACCTGTCACGCAAGCCAAGGATGTGCCTCTTCAGCTTCTCCTGGAGGACCAACATAAGAGGAAGAAGCAAGAAGATTTTGACAAGAAGAGGGTGGCCCGCCTTGAGAAAGGTTTTGATGTTCCTGAATCTGTTCGTGCGGTTGAGCTCACTATTGAGGAAGACGTGCCGTGTGGTAGTGATGGCATTGTTGTCCCTGTTAAGAAGAAAATCAAGAAGACTGCTGCGAGGAAGCTAGTACTTGGTGCAGTTACTCCTCGAAAGAGCCCATGTGTTTCAATGCCTGCAGAAGTTGTTGAAGATGAAGGGTTAGGCCTTGGTGGTACGCCACGCCGTAGTCCTCGTGTGCTTGCCACTGCCGCGCCTACACCTTCTCCGCTTGGTGCTAGTGCATCTGGTAAGGGGAAGAAATGCAGTGTGAAGCGCAAGGTTCCACCTGCAAAGGTCAACAAGGGTGCGAAGAAGTGTTCTCGTGTTAATCCAGAAGACAAGGATGATGTTGATTTCAATGTTGATGATGAGGACGATGTCGATGATGATGCTGCTGCTAATCAGGTATTAATGTCCCATGTTTACTGTTTTTTAAAGCAATTGTCGCTATTGCTGTAGTTTTATTTTTTTAGCACTGCCTTGGCGTACATAGCTGACCTTCTGCTCCATCTCCATATAGACGAATAAATTAGCCGACGTGCTTTGCTTTTACAGTATTACTGCCTTTGTGTACATAGTTGGACTTCTAGGTATATACATGAACAAATTAGCTTAACTGTGTTGGTATACATGTTTGATTACTGCCTTAGTGTATATGGTTGAACTTCTGCTTTTTAAATTTCCAACATTTTTGAAAGCATGTTAACTAGTGTTCATACATGGTTGTACTGCCTATGTTGACATAGTTGGACTTCTGAGATATATGTTTGATTACTGCCTTTGTATACATGGTTGAACTTCTGCTTTGTAAATTTCCAACAATTTGAAAGCATGTTAACTTCTGGTCATACATGGCTGTACTGCCTATGTGACATAGTTGGACTTCTGGTATTTATTTTTTATTACTACCTTGTTGTACATGGTTGAACTTCTGCTGTGTAAATTTCCAACATTTTGTTAGCATGTTAACTTCTGGTCATACATGGCTGTACTGCCTATTTAGACATAGGTGGACTTCTGAAATGTACTAAGTGTGTAATTTTGTAGGCACTAGTGGAATTTTGGTGTAGCTTGTGTATCTCATTTTTCCCAGTATCAGCTTGTGGAGCGGCCTGAGAGGAGGAAGAGAGGATGCAAAGCGCCCGAAGAAGGTGGCCAAGGAGGAGGTGAGGCGAAACGTTTTAACAAGACGGTTCGCTGCTCACTTGGAGAGGTGAAGACGTGTGCGAAAATGCTACAGCTTAGGCACAAGATGAGGGTTATCAAGGCTGGTTTTGGTTGTGTGTTTGACCTGAATGTTGATTCCAACATTTCTCGCCCTTTGATGGGCAACATCTACATGAGGATTGACCCTGCAACCATGGTTCTAGACATGGGTGAGGCGAACAAGGTTCTGCGTATTACAAGTGATGCTATTCACCATCTGTTTGGATTCCCTCAAGGTAATCGTACCCCTCCTAGGCCTTCGAGTGATGGGTTTGATGACGCTGTAATGAGGTTGAAGGGCAAGCTTGGGTACGCTAGGAGTGACGACATCAAGACAAAGGATCTGCGGAATATCCTCCGGATCTTGTGAAGGATGAGACGAAGGATGATCTTGCTCTGCAGGTGTTTTACCTGATTGTTTTCATGAAGGTGGTTATCCCTGGAACGTCTACACGAGTGTCCAGGGAGGCAACAATGGCTGAGAATCTTGTGTATGAGGATATGGAAGATATGAACTACTGCCAGTTGGTTGTTGATGACCTTCGAAGTGCTGTTATTAGGTATCAGCAAGGTACTAGCAGAGGAAAAGCTGTCACAGGCTGTGCCATCGCGCCGCTTCTTATGTACCTGGACTGCCTTATCATTGGCAAGACGCCTAATGTTGACTTGTGGACGCCTCGCATCAATTACATGGATCAGGCCAAGCTTCTTGAGCTCGCTGCGGCTGACTTGGTCAGGAAAGGTGATGACGACCCAGCCAACTGGGTGTTTGGGAGACTACCTATGAGTGTTTCTTCTTTTCTATGTAGTTAGTACTCCCTTTTGTGTGCATGGTTGAACTTCTACTATGTACATAGATGACCTTCTGGTTCATATAGACGAGGGTAAATTAGCTGAACTGCTTGGCTTATATGGTATTACTGCCTTTGTGTACATATGTGAACTTCTGGATATATTCATATGAAATAAGCTAAACTTTGTTGTTGCACATGCATGGTTGAAGTTCTACTTTTTAAATTTCCAACATTTTTGAAAGCATGTTAACTAGTGTTCATACATGGTTGTACTGCCTATGTAGACATAGTTGGACTTCTGAGATACATGTTTGATTACTGCCTTGGTATACATGGTTGAACTTCTGCTATGTAAATTTCCAACATTTTTGAAAGCATGTTAACTTCTGGTCATACATGGTTGTACTGCCTATGTAGACATAGTTGGACTTCTGAAATATACTGTGTGTGTAGGCATTATTGGAATTTTTGGTGTAGTTTGTGTATCTGATTGTTCTGCCTTTTTTTTCCTTGTCATTGTCTTTTTTTTCAGTATCAGCTTGTGGTACTAACTTGAACTTCTGCTACTGTCTTCTGTATTTCTGCTTCCATGTTCTTTTCATTTGTTCTGCAACGTGTTGATTTTTGTTTTCATATATGCAGTGGAAGACACAGGCTGAGGTTGTGTTCTTTAGGGTCATCGAACGCCCTGTTCTTACTATGCCTCGTGCCGCTGGCCTAGGTAGTGGAAGTTCTCCGAGATTTGAATTCTCGCGGGATGTTAACACTGGTGCCCCCCTATAGATCCAGGAGGTTCTTCTGCCCGTGTGAGTGCTGCAGGTGGTGTTTCTTCCGAGAGTTTGTTTGATGTTGCGAATATTTCCCTTTCTAGGATTGATGGACTTCTGGAAACTGTTTGTGGAGAGATGGCTCGTGTTCCGACAACGGTTGAGCGCCTTAGTCGCGTGGACGGTATTCTTCCTCCCGGCCATGGTTTTGATGTTGAGTCTTCGAAGAAGCTTTTGTCGATTGAAGCTAAATATCTTGCCGAGCTTCGTGAGAGCACTTCCCACCTCCGGGCTAATTTTGTGCTGTTCAAGGAAATGCAGGACGCCCGACGCAAGCCTTTTGAAGATGAGGCGAGTGTTGTTGTGAGAGAGATTCAGAGGCAGGATCTCGTTCATTTGGGTCGTGAAGGAGGCCATGTGGAGCATACCGAAGAGGTTTGTTTATGTTGGCTTTTGATATTTCTTTTGCACTAGTGTTCATTGTTAGCTTTGAGTTATTACTGTTATGCAGTTATAGGGTGACCTTCTCTGTTTATAGGACCTGAACTTCGAGTGCTTCAGCACCTGAACTTCTATGACTTTGATGACTGGCCCTTTTTGTTCCTTTTTGTATCTTATGGTAGTTTGGTATGTTATCTGCTATGTTTACCGTATTTGGACTTCCATGATGTGTTAGTTGTGATAGCCGACCTTCTCTGATTATGTAACATGAACTTCTGCTGATTAGGTATTTGTTTTCTACATGATTATTTTCTAGTCTTTTTTCTTTTTGGTACTAGTGTTTCCTAGGTGACCTTCTCTATTTATAGGACATGAACTTCAAGTGCTTCTGCACTTGAACTTTATGACTTTTGATGACTTTCCCTTTTTGTCTTCTTTTGCATCTTAATGGTAGTTTGATATTTGGTCTGCTATGTTTACTGTATTTGGACTTCCATTATGTGCCAGTTGTGATACCTGACCTTCTCTGATTATGTAACGTGAACTTTTTGCTGATTAGGTATTTGTTTTCTACATGATTATTTTTTCTAGGCTGTTGATGATGGTGCTAGGGTTAGGGAGGATGTTTTACCTGTGCATGAAGATGATCATGTGCATGGAGCTGCCCCTGTGCATGATCCTTGCCCCTCTAGTGATGTATTAGTTGATGAGGTTCATGGCAGTGAAAATAAGGTACCATTTTTTCTTGTCCATTTGTCTTGTTGCCCCTGAGACGGACTTGCTACCCCTGTGCATGAGGTTCAGTCAGCCCTTTGTAATGACTTTTTGTTTCTTTTTGGAGCAGCAGAATGATGATGTTAGTGTTCCTCCAAAGAAGGCTGCAGACATGTCCGTCTCAGGCACCGGCTGCTCCGACGGGGTGGTCCTGATTGAACCTCAGTCGTCCGTTGGCGCTGAGGTTTCTGATGCTAAGAAGGGAAAGACAACTAGAGACATTATTTTGGAGAAAGATCATGTTGAGTCTGCTGTACAAACTGGTGGTAGTACTACTGCAAGCCCGGAGAAGTATCCTGCAGCAGAGCCATCTCTTGATGTTGATGCTGTACAAACTGGTGGTAGTACTGCTGCAAGCCCGGAGAAGTCTCCTACAGCAGAGCCATCAGTTGATGTTGATGCTGCACAGGCACAACCAAATATTTTTCTTGTTTCAGATTCTCCGGTTGCTACAGCTGCTGCTGGTGTCCTTCCCGACGACGCTGCAATGTCTACTGAAGACGACGATGAAGATACCGAAAGCGATAGCTATGGAGAGGAGGTTGATCATTCCAGTGCTGCCACTGGTCTAGGCAAGGATCCATGAAGAGAGGAGCATGCTTATCTCTTCTTTCCCCATCCCCTCCCATCTTTGTTGTTTGGTTTTAGTCCATGATATCCCCTGTGAACTGCCTGTGTGGTCTAAGTTGAACTTCTTGTTTTGTTGTTTGTTGTGTGGGTTGTAAAGAATGTTAAGTGAACCTGTTTTTCTATGTGGGTGGAGGTTTGTAATGCATGTGTTGTGATGTCTATGATGCTGCGGTTTTATCTTTTCTGATGTAGAAGCTGAGATGTGTGTATGTTTTTGAATGTTTGTGCTTGAATGTTGGTCTTAATTGATATTGTCGTGAATCTATGTGCTTTGAGTGTTGCTGTTAATTGCTATTTTCTTTTTGGTGAGCAGATAGCGACCTTGCTGTCGTCCGAAAGAAGGTTGATGACTTTTATTACAATGTAACTAGGCTTAGGAATGATCATTCCAAGAGGTGAGTGCAGCTGCTCAATATTTTACATCATCCGTGTGCCCCCTGTGAATTGCCTGTGGTTTCTTACCTGAACTTCCCAACTATATGTACCTGAACTTCTTGTTTTTTACTTATCTGTTGCTGAACTTCTGGCCTCTTTTGTACTGTACTGCCTGTTTGTGATATAGCTGAACTTCTGTGCTAACATGTATTATGAACTTCCTGAGTTTCCTGATGCTGAACTTCTTTTACTTTCTTTTCGCTTGTTTTAGATCAATGATTATGTTCCAAAACAAGGAGTGTGAAGCTTCTGTTGAAGATGTCGCAATATCTTTTGGTCCTCGTGGAATGCTTCGGTCTAATGTGGCTGAGTGTGCACTCTACTGTCTACGTGCGAAGTACCAGGGATCAGACAAACTCATCCTACCGTATTGGGTTTGTGTAAGTCAACCATACAGTGATTTCTTTTCCGTTTTTTTCCTTACCATCTTTTTAGTTAAAACTTGTTTGTCTCATTTTTGTATTTTTTCATATGTTGGTGTTGCCTGCATTATTATAGGACAAGATTTTCAGAAGTCAATTTGATTCCCGTGTGAGGAAGTACTTCATGGCAAGTGGTCCAGATAGCATGGATGCACATGATTCGGTATGCAATATCTTGTTCTTTGCCTCTGTATTAGTTTTGCAGTGCGATCCACTGTGTTAATATTTGTTTTTTTTTCTTTTGTACAGTTTTGATATTAATTCTCATTTTTTAATGATTCGTGTGTTTATGATTCTTCAGGTTGTTTTCCCTACTTTTGACCCTCCTGAGGTTCCTGCTTCCATGGGTGGTGTCGGTCATTGGGTGTCGGTATTCCTTGACCTGAAGAATTCAAGGTTCTAGCTTCTCGATTCCTACTATGGACCAAAAGATGAATGTGCGGTACTCCTGTTTTGGCGGATGACCGACAACATCAAGAGGCTTTGGAAGGATGCCAGCAACGACAGGGATACACCCTTCAGTCCAGTTAGCATTGACAATTTCCCTCTGGATTGGATTGATGTCCCCCAGCAGCAAAACAAGTATGAATTCCACTTTTTCTCTTTTATCACATCTGTTTAACTGTAGTTGTACTTAAGCTGTGACGTGTTTAATTCGTTGGCTTTCTTTTTCTGTTCTAACACTATTCTTTTTACTTCGTTTGATGGCAGTATCGACTGCGGATTCTTCATGCTTACGAATGTTAATTCGTATCATGACGGGGTCCTTGCAAATTATTCCCATGAGAATATCGGGGATATCAGGAAGACATGGCTGTACTCAATCGCTTCTTCTAACCTGTTTGAGACAGACTTCCAATCTCTGTTTGGCTACTACACATGTAAGTATTTTGGAAGTTGGACTGCTTACCTGCACTGCAACTTTTATTCTACCTGAACTTCATATTTTTTTCTCTCAAACTTGGACTTCTGCTTGAGATCTGGCTGGGCTGCTGGTTTCGGAAGGAGAGGAGAATTTTCTTTGTACATGAACTTCATTTCTATCTTTTTTTTAATTTTGCTTGTGTGTTTGGTTTCAGTAATTTCTGTCCTTCCATTGCTTAAATGGACATGAGCATTTTCTTTTTCTAATTGAACTTTCAGAGATGATGTCTTTCTATGGTTTTTGTTAGCTATAGTTGAATGATTTCGAGGTCATCGGTTTATCTTAAACTGTGCCTCTGGTTGTGCCTGAACTTCATTTAGTTTTTTACTGCAACTAATTTTTTTAGGTCAGCTTGAGTAGTAATCATGTCATCTTTTATTAGTTGGACTGCACATTGTGATGTTCCTGAACTTCAGTTGTTTTTTAATGGTGATGTTTTCTCTTCTTTTTTTCTTTGACAGTGGATCCGTTGGAGTTGACCGATTACCACTACTCATTCCTCGGGTCACAGGAATACCAGCCTAGGGAGGAACCGATGAGTACAGCTCCGATAGAAGATGATAGACCTCGGACCCTCATTCCTTCCAAGTTGGGGGAGCAGGCTGGCGGTATTTGTGGTACTCCAAAAACCCCATGCTACAGGAAGGCTGATGCAGTCGAAGCAGCCGAAGTAGAAGTGATTTCGTCCGATGATGATTTTGAGAAGATTGCTTACCCGAAGAATGCTAAACGTGCTGCTGAACTGTTGCTGGTAGAGGTGGGAAGAATGTTGTGATGACCAGGAGGAAACCGGCAGTTGAGTCTGGGAACATAACTACCTCCAAGCGAGCATCAAGATTTCCTTTGAAGTGGCGTTCTCCTGTCGCTCCCCTGAAAAAATACAGTTACCCTCATCTATCCGAGGCCAGGAAGGTGAAACAGTATGTGCTGAGTAAAGTCGGTCTGGAGAAGTATTCTGGGTGAGTTACCCTCTTTCTATCGTTCCCTTGCCTTGGAGTTGTAGTGTCTGAACTTCTGTTGTTGTATTGTCTGAACTGCCGTTGTTGTAGTATATGAACTCCTATTTTATGTCTCCTCTTGCCTTTTTGAGTTATAGTGACTGGACTTCTGTTTTGTTGTTGTATCTGAACTTCTAATACATTTTTTTCCCATCCTTTTTTATTCTGCAGGACAAGCTACTGCATGTTTACCATCCCTGGGAATGTGATTGACCTCACAGGAGATTTCCTTTATAGGCTTTTCGGTGATGGGCGGGAGATGGAAGGAGACATAATGGATTATCTCATAAATTTGTGGAGGATAACCCGGAGACCTCTGAGATATTCTCTAATCCTGACAGGGTTGTACTTAGTCCCTACTTCATACAGGTTTTAGTTCTTTGCACCCCTATCTCCTTTTTTTGCCTTAGTTTTGTTGTAGTGGCATCTGTGAGGTGTTTTAATTGTCTTTTGGTGAATGCACAGTACTACCTAGAGTATGATTTCTACGCCGCAACAGTTCCAAAGTTCGATGCAAAAAAATCGGCTAAACTCCTCCCAATGTTTGTTCGCAAGGAAGAAGACCTTCTTAACACAAAGCTGGTTAGTTTTTCATAAATCTTGCTTTTTTCTTAATTTCATGTGCACCCTTTTGCTGAGTTTGTCAATAAGTTTTTGTTCATGTCGTTTCTTCAGTACATATGTTTTATAGTTTGTGTTCACCGGTCCTTTCATTCTTGGCAGGTTTTATTGATTCTATTCAAGCCAATTGGCACAATGGCGCACTACAGTGTGTATGTGGTGAATAGATATCGTGGGAGCATTGACATCCTCGATTTACTTTCTTACGATAATATGCAAACGTCGCGATCGAGTTTCCACGGGGACTGCCAAAATATCGTGAGTGTTTCTTAGCCTGGACATCCTTTCACATTCTCTTGTTTGACATGAAGTTTATTATGCCTTGTGTTTACAAAATATGTTGTTGTCTTTGTTTTGGTAATACTGCTTGAACTGACTATCATTTAGAAGTTGAACTTCTGCTATTTTTGTTTAGGTGGATCTTATGTAGGTGTCGCTTTTTTATGTACCTGAACTTAACTATTTTGGTTAACATGTTTTTGACTTCATCTAATTTTGATATTTCTGGCAGATGAAGAGATTTGTTGGGTTGCACAAGGAGGTGTACGGCAAGGCTGCATACAAGGCGAGCAATCAGCCTAACTGGGTTACTATTGCAAAGAGGCCGACTTTCATCGATGTTCCGAAGCAGAAGAATAATGATTGTGGTTTCTTTGCCGTGAAGTTCAGCTCTTCGTATGACGGCGATGAGATTGTTGAAGATTTTGGTGATGTGGAAGTATGTTCTGTCTTTGTTCTTGTCTCATCATCCTTTGATTTTTCTTGTGTGTTTTTGCTGTGACGCTCCTGCTGTGGTTTTAGATATGCATTACTAAACAATCATTTTCACCTTTCTTTTTTTTGCAGGCTGTTGTAGATGACTGGAAGGCTGAGTTCATGCACACTCTGGTTTTTAGCGAGAAGAATGAAGTCATGCGTTCAGAGCTCCCTAAAGAGATCCAGTCCTTTGGCCCGTGAATTCGAAGCATTAGTTTCATTTGTAGATTTGATTTCGTACAGAGTTTTAGGTTTGATAATGATTGGAACAATTCTGTAAAGATTTGGGTGTAAGAATGTTTTTAGTGATTTGTGTATCTACTATATGTGAAGCACTATTACTTATGATGTTGTGGACAAATGCATTTGGTGTGAAGAATGGCTTTTGTGAATTTCAATGTGCTGCGTCGTTTTTCAATATCCTTGTGTTGAATGTTTTTGCCCCAATAGATGTACCTGAACTTCTGCCTCAGTTTTGGTTGAACTGCTTGATTTTTTGGGGTTGTTTATTTTTTTGGGCCCCCAACATATGATTGTAGACTTGAACTTCTGCTTTGAGAATGTGGTTGGGCTACTGGCTTCAGATGGAGAGGATATTCTGTGTTGTGTAATGCATTGGTAATTTTCAACCAAACCAATATGTATGCTTTTGTGTAGAATCTACATTTGTTTTTTTGTGTTTTTTCAAGTGGGAATGTATTACATATGTACATTTGTGCAGAGATATTGTTGACATTTCTTTTATCTTTGTCGGCATTGTACATGAACTTCTGCATGTATCCAACCAGAATTTGACATTTGAACGCGTTGTCCTAGGCTTGCTAACCTTAGTTTATGCGGCAATACTTTATTTTTTTAAGCATATTCTTTTCCTACATCGATTTTACATTCCAGAACTTCTTCTGTAAGCTGACATGAACTTCAAAACTGTATGATTATTTGCTCGTTGCTCTTTTATGGAATACAACACGAGCACTTCCTCTCATAACAAACCAGGACTTCTGCAGTAATATTTCTTGAACTTCATTCTGTATGTTTTTCATGTTTGTTTTTTCTTGCACTTTCATGCAATACATCACTAGCCAATCTATTCCTGTCATAACATACCAGGACTTCTGCAGTAATATTACTTGAACTTCATTTTGTATGTTTTTCATGTTTGTTTTTGCTTGCACTTTCATGCAATACATCACCAGCCAATCTATTCCTGTCATAAGATACCAGGACTTCTGCAGTAATATTACTTGAACTTCACAATGTATGTTTTTCATGTTTGTTTTTGCTTGCACTTTCATGCAATACATCACCAGCACATCTATTCCTGCCATAGCATACTAGAACTTCTGCAGTAATATTACTTGAACTTCACAGTGTATGTCTTTCAATTTAACACTGCTTGCACTTTCATGCAGTACAACACCAGCACATCACTTCCTGCCATAACATACCAGGACTTCTGCAGTAATATTTCTTGAACTTCACAGTGTATATTACCAGGGGATGATGACATAATCTTCTGCACATTGACATGACATAAGTTTGCATTATGTTAATTGACCTATTCTAATTGTTCCTGAGCCTTGCGCTCCTCCTAGGATTTGGTGGTAGAGGTTTTTGCTTCACATGTACCTCTTCCTCTTCATCGTCCTCTTCCTCTTCATCGTCGCATTCCACTTCCTCTTCGTCGTCGCATTCCACTTCCTCTTCATCTTCGTCTTCCTCTTCTTCGTCGTTGTCTTCATCTTCGTCTTCCTCTTCATCTTCTACCACCTTCTTGTTGTTGGCTCTAGGTCTTGTTTTCTGTTTCTTCTATGGTATTTTGCTTGTCTTTTCAGCATCTGCGCGCTTCAGGCATGTTCTTGCATTATGTGGTTCATACTCCTTGCATATGCTACAAAGCCTGCTGCTTGCTTTCTGTGGGTGTGGTCCCTTCTTTTGTTCCATAACTTTGGGCTGCTATTTTTGAGATTTGGGTTGCTTGACCTCCTCAGCATTGTTTCTTTCTAAGAGTGTTGGATAGGTCATATTGTTGTGTCCCGCAACCTGGTTGCACACACTGCATTTCCTGTGTCCAAGTGGCACTCCGTTCTCATCATGCACGACGACTCTTCCTGCAGGTGGTACCTTTATTTGAGCTCTCTTGTCACTTTTCTTTGCTGCAGTAATTTTCTTCCTACCCTTTGTTTCAGAATACAACGGCAATTTCATCATCTCTTGCTGTTGCTGCTCCATTGACTGGCCATCACCCTGCTTGCATTGGCTGGCTTCAGCGGCGGCGTTGAGCATTTCAGCTGCATAATAATGAAGGTCATCTTCAATTTCAGCGTCCTCTTCAGCCATCCTTTTGTCAGCATCCGCTTGATTTGCTGAATCTATTACATCAAGCTCTTCCACAAGCCTCTTGAGAACATAGTATGCTCTGTCATATTGCTGGTCACATCTCATCGCTTTCTTGTTAACCATCAAATTCAGCTGCAGCAATATGTCTTGCTTCGATAGCCTTGAGCTGCCATCCGATGCGGTTGTGTTGTAGTCCATTGTATCAAAAGTTGGTTGTGATCTTGCAGTCTTTGTGTACCGTTTGAGGATATACTTGTTTGGAAAATTGTCAGGCTTGAGGTAGTCAAGTATGTTCATGATGTGAAGGCAGAACAGGCCTGCATTTTTGTGATGAATGCAGAATACATATTTTCGGAGCCAGCAATGAGTTTCATAAATTTTGATATGATACTACCAGTCTAGCTATTTAATGAGGTTGTTTTTTCGCTCACCTGTGTGTGTCTAGAGCTTGCATTCACACTCGTATATTTCATTCTCTGGGTCAGCTACAACCTGGAATTCATGCTTTGACCAGGAAAATCTTTCTTCATCATCATGGCCAGGCTTGTTGTGGTAGTACACAAGGTACTTGGCTCTGCTGTACACTTTGCGCGGAATAGTGTTGCCTTTCTCATCCTATTCCTCATCTCGGTGTACACGGCTCTCGTGTACTTGATGGACATGTCTTCCTCATAGTTGTAAGTTGTTTTTGTCACAGAATTGGTCTGCACATGTCAAAAAGTGAGATATTAGTCAAAGCAGAGTCATGGGTTTCATTTTTTAAAAATTCAAAGTGCACATGTTGAAGGTAAAACAGAACATGATGGGGGTGTTTTGTACTTGTCATCATACCATGCTGGTCATTGTTTGCTCGTTCTCCTTCTGCATCCGAGTTTGTATGCAAGCATTGACCCGCCTAGCAAACTTGTGTAGATTCTGGGTCCCCTTGACAAACCCTTTCTTTAGCACGTGGTTCATGCTCTCGCTTCATTGTGTGGAAGTCATTCTAGCACAGAAAATGTTCTTGTAATATGCTGATATCCACATCTTCCTATCACTCCAGAGCTGCATCATCATCTGGTCGTTCTCCAGGTTGTACTTGTGCACGAGTTTAGCCCAGGCATCTTCAAACTCCGTTGGCATGAGCGGCCAGTTTAATATAGCTGTGAACTCCTCTTTGAATGTTTTATACTTTTTGTATAGCAACGCGAGGTATTCCCTGTACTTCTTCAAGATGTGCCAATGGCATAGCTTGTGGATGGTGTTTGGAAATGATTGTGCTATAGCTTTCGCCATCGATGGGCATTGGTCTGCATGAATTAAAAAAATGAAACTTCATTCTTTTTTTTTGTACTGATGGTGAACTTATGTTGTACAACTACTTGAACTTCACATGCAGCAATATGACTATCTAAAAATGGTACATGTATTTTTTTCTTACGGCAGTGTTCTTGAACTTCTGTGGTACCAGTGCTTGAACTTAACAGGTAGCAGTGGGACTACCTAGTAGTGTCACACTCAAATTTTTCTTACAGCAGTGTTCTTGAACTTCTGTGGTACCAGTGCTTGAACTTCACATAAATAACTATATTTTTCTGAACATGTTACATGTTTTTTTCTTTACATCTTTCTGTCTTTGAACTTCTATGATTCTTGTACTTGAACTTCACATTCATGACCAGTTTTTTCTAAACATGTGACAGATAATTTTGCTTTCTTCCACTATTAGTTGGACTTATGTGCTAACAGTGGTTGAACTGCTTGCTCTATATTATTTTCAGATAAAACCAAATATACCCAATACAGACCCATGGACTAAAAAAATGATGAAACTTGAGGAGTTTTTTATTTGAACTCACTTGTTAGAATGCAAGTTGGGTGCGTGTTGTTCATGCACCATAGAAATGTATCGAACAGCCACTTGAATGACTTTGCATCTTCGTCTCTTATCAGGGCAACAGCAAATATCATTGACTGCAAGTGATGGTTTGTTCCAACAAACACTCCCAGGGGCATGTGAAATCTGTTGGTCTTGTAAGTCGTGTCGAATGTTACGCAATCGCCGAAGTCTTGATAGGCTCCTCGGCAGCTTGCATTGGACCAGAAAATGTTTTTAATTAACTTGTCCTGGTCCAGTTGGATGTCATAGAAAAAACTCATCATTTATTGCCTTCATGTCTTTGAAGAATGAAACAAGTTTCACTACATCATCCAAATCATCTTTCCTTGCATTCATGGCTTTCCTGCAAATCACATGCAAACATGCATTTGTTTATTTTTTGCTAGCAAAGGATTGTGAGCTAGGATGCTATTTTACATTGCAGTATGTTGGTGTTTGAGTACTTACTAGTTTAGCAGGTCTCGTCCGGTCATGCTTAGGAAGTAGCTTCCATCTTCATTTTCAGATAGCATTGACATGATTGTTGTGTGCTTGACATCATGGTACTGCAAGAGCTTTACGTACTCCAAAATAGTGGGGTCATAATTCTTGTGTGAGTGCAAAAACACCAGCATGTCGTCAGTTTGCATGAGCTGGTGATTATGATTGTACTCAATGTCCACTGCCACGCAGGTGCCATCCTCCTGCATCTTCACCCTCATTCTTGCATTGCAGCCTGTCCTTTGCGATGTTTTGTTTCGCTTCCTGCTGGCCTCTAAAACTGAAGATGTGTGTATCCCTTGGAAGGCGCAAACAAAATACTTGTGGTTGTCATTTCCACCCGTCTTCCTGATTCCAAAACCAGCTTGTCGGGCGTATCTGTTATAAAATTCCCTTGCTTTCTCTACATCTTTGACTCGCATCTTTAGTCTTGGTATTAGATAATCCAGTAGATCTGGTGTCTGGAGAAAAAGAAAAAAAAATCCAATCAGCACCTTAAAATGCAGTTTATGAACTTGTTATCCTGGAGGGAGCAGAAAATTTGTAGATAATACAAGATGCATATATTAATATTTTTTGTCTCACTTACGTGCGTGTATGATCGCAACTCCGCCGGTGTTGGCTGCTGTCCCTCTGGGATGGGGCATGGCGGAGTAATCATAGCAGGATGCAGCAGTGGATCACGAGGAGGAAGGAGGGCTGAAGATGGCCTCTCTCTTGTTTGCGTCCTTTTTGCTTGAGGTGGTTGTGGAGGTATTGCGATCTTGGTCTTGGTTTGCTCTTTTGTTTTGTGAAGCAATCCATCTACCTTATGCCCCATACAATTCTGACTTGTAGCAGCAGCAGCAGGATCAAACGGTGGTAGTGTGCAGATCACTCTCCTTCGTGTGTGTGTGTTGCTATTGGATTTGTCCTGGGATCCGGTTTAGTTGCTTCGCTTTGGCGTTGATGATGCACACCAGGATAACCTCCAGAGTTACACGCAGGACTTGAGCTAACCCCCTCTTCCAATGGCGTGCTTGGGAGTCTGCTGGTGGATACAAAGAATCCGCGGGGGATTTCCGGCGTCACCCAATTAGGTGGAGGCGCAAACTTGTGCGGATAGGGCTGTGACCCAGCTTCTCGTGAGTATCCATGTGTTTCGGGTGTCGTCCATTTTTGGTCTGGAGCAGGTTGGTAATGCTGTTGGTGCGTTTGAGGTGTGACCCATTGAGAGGGTGGTGCAACGCGTACAGGCTTTGCATTGTGAACTTGCTGCTTGGAACTTCTAAGCTTCTTCATGCGTCTCTCGTCTTGCTGACATAAAAGGAAAAAATGTCTGTTAGCACACGGGTTATATCTGCAAATACCTTCATAACTGAACTTAGCATTATTCACAGCCTGAACTTCTCATATAAAAGTGGTGAGAGACATCACACTAAGCACTGAAGTGAGCATCTGCCAATGCCTTTGTACCTGAACTAAGAACCCTTCACAGAACGAACTTCACATCCTGTTTTTTAATTCTGCAGTATTAGATTACTTATATGTACCTGAACTGAGCACTCTCCACAACCTGAACTTCTTGTCTTGCAAAGGGGAAATACTGTCTACAGTTAGGAAACCTGAACCTTCATGAGCTTTTTGAATGGTTGGACTGCTAGTGCATACCAACCTGACCTTCAAGTCATATCACATGCATGTTCTATTTTCATTTTTATTTTTTTGAATGCGAATGTGAATGTGAATGCAGGCAGATTTTATAGTGTTTGTAGCCTAGACTGAGGCTCATACACTACCAGAACTTCTCATGGTTGTAAGCAGGAGATTTTAAAAAAGCTTTTGTAGACTGGACTGAGGCTCATACACTACCAGAACTTCTCATGGTTGTAAGCAGGAGATTTTAAAAAAGCTTTTGTAGCCTGGACTGAGGCTCATGCACTACCAGAACTTCTCATGGTTGTAAGCAAATAACAAACCGAAGGAAGGAAGAAGTTCAACCATACCCTGGCTATAAGTTCGGCCAACCTTTTTCCAGCAGCTGATAGGCCACCCTGAGAACAATTCGTCGTGGATGTATGAGAGGAATACCATGGCAATCCATGTCTTGTAGAGGGCGCGAGGTTCATCTGCATGAAGCAAGAAGGTCAGAGAATGCAAGATTGAAGAAGAAGGCAAAATTGGGAGGAAGTTCATGTACTGTTGCGGCTGAATTTGAGGACGCAGCAGATGCCGCCTCCGCGGAGGAGTTGCTCCGTTGGTCGCGCCGCTCACCGTCGGGCCCGTCATCTGGTCTACCAAGTCTTCGGGCGGTGGTGATGGGATGAGGATGCGGCTTCCTGAAGTCCATGGCGGCTTCGCCGCGTCCAGGCGATGTGGGATCCCTCGCGCCGGCATCCGCCGTCACTCGCTCGCCCGCACCGATGGCCGGCCAGGAGCTGGAGACGGAGGGGAGGCGGTGGACCCGGCCGGCCAGGAGCTGGTGAAGAAGGGGAGGCGGCGGATCCGGCAGGCTAGGAGCTGTAGACGGGGGAGAGGGGGCGGATCCGGCGAAGATCGGCGGCGACCACGGGGGGAGGTCGGGGGATCGAGGGAAGGAGGTGGGCTGGGGCGGCTCGAGATCGGGATCAGGTGGATCCTGTCGGGGAGGCCTCGGGATCGGATGGGATCCTGTCGGGCCGGAACGGCAGTTCGGGGAAGTTCGGGAGGGCCCTGTCGGGCCCTTATAGAGGCTGATGTGATCCAAATAACTATTCTAATCCTGGGATTAGAATAGTGCTACTATATATATATATATATATATATATATATATATATAGGGTGGGTCTATTCTAATAACACCCCTTAATACCTTATTCTGCTAACAAAACCTTCTTATTCTGCTAACAGTTCGGCACTGCAAAAGAAACCCGAACCGAACCTCTTACGCAATAAAAAAGAAGGAACCACCCACAACCCACCCCCGCACTACTCCCCCTAGTCAACGAGGCACCCCCACCTCCCGATCCAGCCACCACGCAGTGCCCCGCCCCGGCAACCAACCACCCCACGCCGCCCGCCGCCGGCCACCACCCAGCGCCATCCGCTGCCCGCCCACTCCCTCGCCTCCCCACCTTCTTCTTCGCCACTGGCCGCCGTGCTGGCCGCCTACTACTACCTTCTTCCCCCGCGAGCACAATCCGGGCGCGAGGTCGCCATATCCGACCCTGCCTGGCCACCGGTGCCGCTCCTTCCCTCCCAAGGCTGCCGCCGAGCCGCCCCACCCCAGGTCCCTGCCACGCCGCCCTTCTGCAAGCCGCCGCCGCCCCGCCCCTCCTGAGGCCCCCGCCAGCCGCCCCACCCCAGGCCCCTGTCGTGCCGCCGCTCTACAAGTCGTCACCGCACCACCCCTCCCGAGGCCCCCACCAACAAGGACTCGTGCGCCTCGCTCCCCCTGCAAGCTCCGTCCGACCCGGTGCTGCTCGGCCGCTCTCTGCCATCAGTGGCGAGCCCTGGCAACCGGATCCAGGGACACTTCCAGCGGTCCTCCGGCCATGACGTGCCGCCGCCAGAGCCCTGGCCCCGCTCGATGCCGTGGGTCGTGCTGCACAGGGCGCATGGCCCATCGCTGACGACCCCAATGGTCCACCGCTGCAGCTCGTGAGGATGGACTTATGCATTGCTGTTGAAGCACTGACGAAGTTGAGGGATTTTTTTGGCATTTTTAGATTTCGCTTGGGCACAAAAAAATGCAGTTTGCAGTTCTCCAACTCTGGCCCGGTACCCTGCCTCCCTCCCCTCCCCTCCCAATCCCCGCCTTGACCCGGCCACCACTTTCGCTGCTCCCGGGTCCAGAGCCCTGCTCCTCCCTAACAAGCCGCACATCCTGCTGACCTCCACCCCCTTCTTTTTTATGTAGCTCGGCTGCAAGCCACACGCAGTTCGCTGCTCGTCTCCATGTGGTCAATGCACAGGCTGCCCCATCATGGCTCGCTGGTAGTGCTATCATCAGCAAGCCCGCTAGAAAAACAGGGTGTTCCGTGCTGTAGTTCGGCTAGGGGTAGCACGGGGTTCAGTTTATTTGAGTTTTCAGATTTGTAGTGTAGTCCAAGCTATTTATTATTCTATCAGATAAACAACTCTGCGTGGGCTGCAATTGTTGAAAAACAGAAATACGTGGATGAAGTTCATTGTGCGTGTGTTTTTTCTAAAGAGAAATAGAGTGAAAGATGCAGTCTGCTATTCTTTTGCTCTCTGGGTTCATTTTAATTTTCTCTTTGCGGGGAAGATGAAGTGATGCAGCTCGGTTGGATGCTCTGTTACTCAATTTTGTTGTTGCTGAGATCTGCACTTCATTATGAAAACTGAAGTTCATTACCGGGATGGTGTGGTTCGCCTTCGCAGAGGCTGCTATTTTTTCTAAGTGCAAAGTGTAGCCCATAGAATTTTTTGTAGTTCGACTGGTGGAGAGTACAAATTCTGTATGTGTGTGTGTTTGTAAAACAATCCGATAGATGTGAAGCTCACTTTGTTCTCTCATGTGGTTATCTATAAAACTCCTCAATGGTTCACTACATCAATGCAACACCTGCAGTGTGTTTGGTCCTCGGATGTGGTTCACTTTTGAGAGTGATGGTGTTCACTTGCGCCCAACATGAAAGTGCGTTTTTTTTTCTAAACCAAAACAACAAGATAGCAATGAGGTTCACTTCCACATATGTCACGGGTCATTTGCCCCCGTCTCTGCGGTCCACTCTCGTTCATAAAAAATGTTGAAAAAAAGACAACAAAAACTCCTTTGAGAAAAATTACGTCCGACAAAAGAAATCATGCAGCTCGCTTGCCTGTCCGATGTAGTGTGGTTTTCATTCTGAAGCAGTGCGGTCGGCCGTATGATGTTGTTCATCCCGTAAGTGCAAAAAAATGGTTACGGAAGCGGAAAAAAGTAATGCAGTACACTTCTTGATCGTGTTGTGGTTCATTTACACCGGATGTGAAGTGCACTCTATTTTCTCGCCCTTCAAAAAATTACGTTTGAATAAAAGAAACCATGCAGTTCTCTTACCCGTCTGATGCAATGTGCTTTTTCATCCGATGCAGTGCGGTTTTCAGTCGGATGAAATACCCACGTCGATTTGGGTGTCGCGAAAAACAGTGTCCGCATTTCGGTAAAATTGAAACTGCTCTTAAACCGTAAGGAATTAGAGAGAGTGTTCTACATGAAAAAGTTGTGTCTCATTGATGTCTTTCCAACGGCGTATGATTTGAATTATTCCAACCAGCCGCTCGTAAAAATTTCGCGAAAAAACAGTCGCTGCCTCTCGAAGTCAGCCGCACGATTTTCAAAATTAACTAAAAACCGTAAAGAACCTCAAAACCATTTCAACATATGAAAGTTGCACCTTGTTTGTAGCTTTCCAATGGCGTATCATACGTCTCGTTCCGACAAGCAGTTAAAACTGGAGCAAAAACAGTACCAAAAATTTCAAAAAAATTGAAAAACAAAGTTCCGCGATTTAGTAAATTTGAAACTGCTCTTAAACCGTAACGACTTAGAGAAAAATTTATATATGAAAAAGATGCGGCTCGACGATATCTATCCAACGGCGTATCGTTTGCTTCATTTCGGCGAGCGGTTTAGAAAAATCGCCAAAAAACGCTCGCTGCCACTCGTCATGGGACGCGCCAATTTCAAAACTGCTCTTAAACCGTGTGGAATCTCGAAAAGTGTTCAACATGTCGAAGTTGCACCTAATCCATAGCTTTTCAACAGTATATTACATGCCTCATTCCGATAAACGGTTAAAAAATTAGAGCGAAAACAGTACCGAAAAAATAACGCATGCAGTTTTTTTCGACAAGAAGTTCACTCGTGTGAGTACTGCAGCACACTTGGTTCAAAGAATGGCGTGCACTTGCGTTCAGCGTGCAGTGCGGAAGTGGTGTACATAATAGTTATTCTGCTAATATTAGCAGAATAGACCGTCTCTCTCTGTGTGTGTATATATATATATATACATATATATATAGCCAATGAAGAATAACGACGGAAAGAGTGAAGACAATGCAAAGTTGAAGAATTTGAAAAACTGAGGAATTTCAAAAGCGAAGAAAAATTCAAAATGAAGATTTTCAACTTTGGTTGGTGGCGTAACCCACCGTATAAGAAAGCTGATTTCAGACACCGCGTACAATTGTCGTAGGACTCTGAGAATCAATTTCTTCATTAATTTCTTCACACTTAGAGGGTTAGTCTTCATTGATTGAAGAAAAACGTTACTTTGTGTGTTGCGCATCTAAGTCATCAAGTCAGCATAAGTGTTAGGATGTGTGTCCTTTTCAGAGAACATTCGAAGATTCTAGGATATTTAGCTCACACCACAACTTGCTAAATCTCTTCTCATCCAAGGGCTTAGTGAAGATATCAGCCAGCTGGTCTTTAGTGCTTGCGTGGTTGATGGAGATATCGCCCTTCAACATATGATCACGAAGAAAATGATGACGAATTTGGATGTGCTTTGTCTTCGAGTGCTGAACTGGGTTATGAGCAATCTTGATAGCGCTCTCATTGTCGCTAGAGAGGCACATTCTTCACGTTGATGCCATAGTCCTTGAGTGTTTGCTTCATCCATAGTAATTGAGCATAGCACGATCCAGCAGCAATGTACTCAGCTTTTGCAGTGGAGAGTGAAACGCGGTTCTGTTTCTTCGAGGACCAACAGACCAAAGATCATCCGAGGAAATGGCATGTGCCTGACGTTGACTTGCGGTCCACACGATCACCAGCATAGTCAGAGTCTGAATGTCCAATGAGATCAAAGGAAGAGCCCTTGGGATACCATAATCCAAGTGTAGGTGTGTGAGCTAGATATCGAAGAATATGCTTCACAGCCTTATGGTGTGATTCCTTCGGTGTAGCTTGAAATCGGGCACACATGCAAACACTAAGCATAATATCCGGCCTAGATTCACATAGGTACAATAAAGAGCCAATCATGGAGCGGTATACCTTTTGATCGAAGTCTTTACCATTTTCATCAGTGCATAGATGGCCATTTGTGGGCATTGGAATTTTGACCCCTTTGCAATCTTGCATGCCGAATTTCCTCAATACATCTTTGAGGTATTTCTCCTGAGATATGAATATGCCATTGCGCTGTTGACGAATTTGAAGATCTAAAAAGAATTTCAATTCTCCCATCATAGACATTTGATATTCTTCACTCATCATATAGGCAAATTCATCACTGTAACGTTGGTCAGTACAGCCAAAAATGATATCATCAACATAAATTTGGCACACAAACAATTCACCATCATAAGATTTAGTGAAAAGAGTTGGGTCGAGTGAACCGGGTTTGAAGCCTTTCTTCATGAGGAATTCCTTCAAAGTATCATACCACGCCCGAGGGGCCTGCTTGAGGCCATACAGGGCCTTATTGAGTCTGAAGACTTTGTCAGGATGCTTTGGATCTTCAAAACCTGGGGGTTGAGCAACATATACTTCTTCCTCAAGCTTACCATTGAGGAATGCACTTTTCACATCAATTTGTTGTAAGATAATACCATGATGGTTAGCATAAGAAAGTAATATGCGAATAGCCTCAAGTCTAGCAATAGGTGCAAAAGTTTCATCGAAATCAATTCCTTCAACCTGTGTGTAGCCTTGAGCTACAAGTCGTGCCTTATTCCTCACCACAAGGCCATTTTCATCTTGCTTGTTGCGGTAAATCCACTTTGTGCCAATGATGTTGTGCTTGCGAGGATCTGGACGTTTGACCAGTTCCCAGACATTGTTGAGCTCGAACTGATGTAATTCTTCTTGCATAGCTTGAATCCACTCAGGCTCCAGAAATGCTTCATCTACCTTAGTGGGCTCTGTGATAGAGACAAAAGCAAAGTGCCCACAAAAGTTAGACAAATGTGAACTTTTGAGCGTGTGAGAGGACCTGGTGCTTCAATGTCATCGATGATCTTCTCGACTTGCACTTCGTTTGCAATGCGCGGATGAGCGGGTTGTCTTTGAGGAATTTGATCCGCATTTTCTTCAGGAGCATTTTCCTCAGCACCATTTTTGCCCCAGCTCGACGTTCTTCATGTTCTGGAATGAATTCTTTAGCAGATTCTTCAGTAGGAATGACATCATCATTAGCCTTGAAGTTGATAGATTCCTCAGGTGCTGGTTCACCTAACACAGAAGGTAGGTGCTCTCTTTGCGAGCCATTAGTTTCATCGAACCGCACATCTACAGTTTCAACAACCTTGTGGAGAACGTTGTTGAAGACTTTGTAGGTGTGTGAGTCCTTTCCATAACCAAGCATTAAACCCTCATGTGCTTTTGGTGCAAATTTAGAAATGTGATGAGGATCTCTAATCCAAAATTTAGCATCGAAGACTTTGAAGTAACTCACATTGGGTTTCTTGTCAGTGAGGAGTTCATAAGCAATCTTCTTGAAGAATTTGTAAAGATATACTCTGTTGATGATGTGGCATGCAGTATCAATTGCCTCAATCCAGAAACGACGAGGCGTCTTGTATTCATCAAGCATAGTGCGAGCCATCTCAACAAGAGTTATGTTCTTGCACTCCACGACGCCATTCTGCTGAGGAGCATAAGGAGCAGATAACTCATGAGTAATACCAAGTTCATCAAGATAGTCATCAAGACCGGAATTCTTGAACTCGGTCCCATTGTCACTTCTGATGTGCTTGGTCTTCACACCAAAGTTGGTTGAAGCCCTCGAGGAAAATCATTTGAAGACTTCCTGCACCTCATGTTTGTAAGTGACAATGTGCACCCATGTGTAACGAGAATAATCATCAACAATAACAAAGCCATATAGAGATGCATCATTTGTAATAGCAGAATAATGGTTAGGACCAAAGAGATCCATGTGAAGCAATTCAAATGGTCGAGAGGTAGTCATGATAGTCTTCGCTGGATGCTTGGCCTTTGTCATCTTTCTAGCTTCACAGGCTCCGCATAAGTGATCCTTGAGGAATTTTACATTCTCAATGCCAATGACATGCTTCTTCTTTGCGAGCGTGTGCAAATTCCTCATGCCAGCATGACCAAGTCGTCGATGCCATAGCCAGCCTTCTAAAGCTTTTGCAAGTAGGCATATGGCTGGTTGTGGTCCTGTAGAGAAAACAACAATGTACAAGTCTCCTCTCCTAAAGCCTTCGAAGACTTTGGAATTGTCAGCTCCCATGATCACAACACAACGATATTTGCCAAAGACAACAACAATATCGAGATCACAAAGTATCAAGACAGAGATGAGGTTGTATCCTAAGGACTCGACAAGCATGACTTTGTCCATGTGTCGATCCTTTGAGATCGCAACCTTACCTAGACCCAATACCTGACTTTTGCCTTTGTCAGTGAAGATGATATGCTTCGGATGTGATGGTGATAAAGGAGCATCCATCAATAGATTCTTGTCACCAGTCATGTGATTCATACATCCACTATCGAGGACCCACTCATTGGCTTTGGGTTGATCATCCTACAGATGAATTAGTGCAACTTACGAACCCATATACTTCATCAGTAAAGAATATGACATCAATATCATCAGATCAATTTCATCAAGCAATAGAATAGATAAACAGTATGAGGACGTGACAAATGAAAGTTCATTTCTTCATGATTAGCCTGCGTCCTTTCAGGCACTGTTCAGGTCTCCAGCAAATTCTTCGGGTGTTTTGAGCACGTCTGGAGACCTGACCCTGCAGAAGAGATTACTTCTTTTTCTTCACCACCCACATCTGAAGGGGTCGCAAAGAATTCATCACTCTGCGAGGACCATATGAGAAAGGTGGCATAGAAGCCAGTCCACTTCGTTTCACATAAGAGGGGTTAGGATAAGCATATGAATAAGCAGAGAAATTCTTCGAGGACTTATGAACATAATGATTAGAAGAATAATGCTCATATTCATAGCCCTTAGCTCTACCCTGCGAAACAGAGGGATTAGCACGATGAGGATCATATGAGGACTTTGATCCTTTTAAGGAATTTGATCCACGTGAGGAATTTGGTCCGTATGAGGACTTGGATCCATATGAAGAATTTGGTCCATATGAAGAATTTGATCTGGAGTTCCTATTCTTCACAGGTGGTGTCATGAGGACATTCACCTGAAGACTTTCAAGGCAACTTTTGGGAACCTAGATTTTCTTCATAGGGGAACCATTCCTGCAGTTAGTGCCAACATATCTAGCAAATACTTCACCATTCTGATTTTTGAACAGTTTATAGTTGGAGTCAAATGACTCATCAAAAGAATGAGGAGATTCACATGTAAAGCCAGATAAATTGGATGGATCAACTGGAGGTCCCTTTGCAGCAACACATGAGGTTTTGGGATACTGCTCAGGCTTCCAATATGTTCCATTAGCATTGAGTTTCCTCTCAAAGGCAATACCCTCTTTCCTAGGGTTCCTGTTGAGGATCTGCTTTTTAAGCACATCACAAAGAGCCTGATGCCCTTTGAGGCTTTTGTACATGCCTGTCATGTACAATTCCTTCAGCCCTGCATCATCAGTGATACTAGCAATGTCCTTAGATGAGGAATTAGCGATAGCAGAGACAGATGAAGAATTTGTAGCATTTGAAGCATTTGAACATTCAGGTGAAGAATTAGCAGATTCACATTCAATGCACTACAGACATGGAGGAACAAATTCTTCCTGAGTAGCGCTGATTTGTTGAGCACGTAATGAATCGCGCTCCTTCTAAAGATATTCATAACTCACTCTTAGCTTCTCAAGATCTTGCTTTCTTTGAAGAAATTTATAAGAAAGCTTCTCGTGATCAGATAAGAGAGTGTTATGATGACCTTGAAGTGTCAAGACCCCGATCCTAAGCCACATCGATCTAGCATGTAACACATCATATCACTTTGCGGCCTCATGCACGGTATTCCCACGGGTGCCACCTTACCTGGCCCGGGACCATTTGCACCTTTTGGCTCACGTATATGATAGTGTCACTAGCATCCATATGATAGAGAACCCGGGCCGACATGACTAGTCATGAACCCAAAGTGGCACTAACTTACAGGGATAGGCATACATGACCCAGCAACGAACGTGTCGGTCATCAGCGAGTGAATTCGGGCTGTAGTAACTGGGCTAGCAGGACTCCGGGAATCCGAGCTGTAGCAGGCTAACAGGACTCCGAAAGACACCGCATGACATTTCCCCGAAGGGACAGACATAGGATCAAATAAGGACACATGCCGGCCAGTCTAAGTGTTCTGAAGCAGTAGCAACTGGGCTACTAGGACTCCGGTAAACCGGGCTGTAGCGGACTACCATGGCTCGGTGGAAGCACTAGACTACATTTCCCCATAAGAGAGGTAACCAAGGATAGACAAGTAGGTTGTCGGATCCCACACATACCAAGCATTTCAATCATACACACAATATGCTCGATATGTGTAAATACAACATGGCATCACAACAAAACTCTATGACTCAAAGTATTTATTCAATAGGCTCCAGGGAGCGAGGTATTACAAACATGGGTCTCATGACCCAACATTCACAGCATACAAGTAATAGCACATGCAGAAGCTTAACTTGTCTGAGTACAGACAACTACAAAAGAAAAGGCTGAGAAACCTGACTATCTACAAGACCCTGCCGAGGGCACAAGATCGTAGCTGAGGTAACAAGCTAAACGTCGAAGTCCACATGGAACTACTAGCGGGACTGAAGTCTCTCTGCAAAAACATAAATTAAGCAAACATGAGTACAAATGTACCCAGCAAGACTTACATCAGAACTAGCTACATATGCATCAGTATCAACAAAGGGGTGGTGGAGTTAGACTGCAGCAAGCTAGCTTAGACTCAGTGGCTATCCTGAACTACTACTGCAGGTAACTCTTTTGAGGTGGCGCACACGATTCCACATATTCACCATATCAATACACCACTATGGATCCGCTCCCGTCTCCCTACGAGAACGCCATCCATAGCACTCACGCTTATCTTGCGCATTTTAGAGTATCCACTATCACTTGTCTATGAACTGTACAGGCAACCCAGAAGTCCTTTACCGCGGACACGGCTATTCGAATAGATCATTTATAACCCTGCAAGGGTGTACTTCACACACGCTCTCGCCACTCACCACCATGTACATGTCATGTATCTCAGCAACCTTCAGGCGGCAGCCTGGCGAGGGAGTCGGCCACGACCTGACTAACCACACAAGTCTCTAGTCCAGGTTTATCGCATATTCGGGTTCCATCCGCGAGGAGATACGGCCGGGGTGTCGCTCACAGCCCCAAACAATGAGAGCAGGGTTCCCACCAAACGGGCGTCCCGGTACACCGTGCCTCGTGTCTCTACTGCAACATAGCCCACCCCTAGGGTCAGCGCTATGCACGGCCCCCAACACATATCCTACAAACACCAGAAACTAGTTGCAACTCCTGGACAGAGATCGAGGCGATTAATAAGCCGAGAGGGGTCGAGTTACCGGAACCCAATGTGTGGTAGTAACTGTTCATGGATCACAAACACAGAACTCAGTTCCTGAGGGCGGCTGCAATGAGACAACCCACCATGTACTCCTACATGGCCTCTCATCGCTACCTTCACCAAATCGTGTTCACACACTTAGCTCTCAACAGTAGGACATGTTCACCACATTCCAATTCATTCTCAATGAATCAGACCTGACTCAACTCTAAGCAGCAGCAGGCATGACAACAAGCATGAATGAGTAGGCACATCAGGGCTCAAACAATTCCTACTCATGCTAGTGGATTTCATCTATTTACTGTGGCAATGACAGGTCATGCAGAGGAAAGGGGTTCAACTACCGCAGCATGTAACAGTTGAATCGTTGTTGTCCTAATGCAGTAAAAGAGAGCAGAAGCGAGAGAGTGGGATTGTATCGGAATGAACAAGGGGGTTTTGCTTGCCTGGCACTTCTGAAGATAGTATAGCTCTTCAACGGTGTCATCAAACTCATTGTCGGAACGTCGTATACTGAGAGGGGACAAATACCGGCAAACAAAGAAGAACACAATCAATGCAATGCACAATATGATGCATGATCATGAAATGTCAATATGCTGTGATTTGAGCAAATTCAACTAAAACCAGAAGGGTTTGGGTCATTTTGAACCAAAGGTTCAACCCCAAATTCAATTATGAATTTAAATAGTGCCTTATCATGTTTGAACTAAACAGCAAGGTTAACTTATTTAAACATGCATGAAACCATCACAGATGGATAGATTGGATTTTTCTGATCATTTTTCATATATAAATCTTTGCATTTGGAGTTACAGATTAATTTCTATGATTTTTAGAAGTTTTGGGCATTTTCTGGAATTCCTGAATAAGAATAAATCCAGAAAAAGGTTAACTGTGTCAACATGACGTCGATGTGACATCAACAGGTCAACAGACCGGGTCCAGGTCAAACCTGACGTGTGGGGTCCACACGTCAGTGACTAACTAACTAATCTAAATTAATTCGTGTTAAACTACTACTAACTAAAAATGACAGTGGAATTAATTAAACTTAATTAAAAACTAAACTAGGATTAGCTAGGGCCTGGGCCCACTTGTCAGCGACCGAGGGGAGGTCAAACCCTTGGTCAGCGGGGTCAAACCTGCCGGCGTTGAGTCGCCGGCGAGGCCGAGACGGCGGAGGGCGTCGGGATTCCTCCTCCGGTGACCAAATGAGCGGCCGTTAGGCTCTACGTGAAGCGCATGCTCGCGTGCTTCCAACGCAGCAAGCGAGGGTGGCTGGGGTGCACAGAAACGAGCCGACGGCGAGAAGCGCGGTGGACGGAGTTTGGTTAAGCTCGGGGTCGGCGTTGCGGTGCACTGCAGGACATGCCGGTGGGTGGGTTAGCTTCCTGGGAGCGTGCTGAGTGTGTTTATAGGTTCGGACGCGAGCGGCGGTGGCTAAAACGACGACGGCGACATGCACGGCAGAGCCGAGCCCTCAGCCATGGCGGAGATGCATCCTGGAGCTCGCGAACGCGAGGGGGAAGAGAGGGGGGTTCGGCGCGGAAGCTCACAGCGATCACGTTGAAGAGGTCAGTGGCTCAGGGGAGGTCCGGTGCGGGCGAAACGACGAAGCCGACCTCCGGCATCCAGAGGAAGAAGACGACGGCGAGGATGGTGCTATGGGGCTTCCGACGTCACGTGGGTTGGTGGAGACGAAGAGCAAGGCATGGCGGTTCTTTTGGAAGCATCGGCGAGGCGAGGGGTGGACGATGGCCGCGGTGGTTCTTGTCGGTGCTCTCAGGTGCTCGTGGTCGATCATGGGAGAGGGAGCAGAGGAGGAGGAGGGGGTCCAGAGAGAGGGGCGGTCAGGGGGGTGTTGTGGCGCTCGGGGCCGTCTCCAGCAGCAGCGGCAAGCAGGAGCTGGCGAGCGCGTGCGCGCGCCGCGGCCACACGCCCTCCTGCCTACTGGCAGGAGGTTAGGGGTGACTGGCGCCTGGGCCTCGTGGGTTGGCTGTCCACTGGGCTGGCCAGGTAAGCCCAAGTAAATCTCTCTCTCTTCTCTGTTTTCTATTTTCTTTTCTGCAATTTGTTTTGGGTTTAGTTTTAACACCAAACCATTTTATAAAATCCTGAAAATAATTATGTGGCTAGAACTAAAATATACCAAACCACATGAAATGTTCCAGAATTATTGGACATATATTAATTATATAAAAATATATATCCAATGCAAATAGTTATTGAATTAATTCAAAGGCCCAAAATAAATGTTTCCGAGATACCAAAAATATTGGTTTGAATTTTACCTCTTTCCAATATTTTCAGAGACTAAGAGGAACATTTTCTTGGACTTCTTTGAAGAGATTTTAATGTTGATTATTTCTGAAATGATTTATGAGGGTTTCAACTAACCTCAATTCAAATTTCATAAACATAACTATGATGATGACATGATGAGATGCAAAGACAAACAAGGCTAATCTAGGGATGTGACAACTCACCCCCACTAAGCAAGAATCTCGTCCCGAGATTCAAGCATAGGGTAAGATGGAAGGGGAACACAAACTAACACAATCTTCATGATCCAGGTGGCACTTCATAATAACATTATTTCAATCACCATCATTGTCTCGATGTCTTGCCCCGAGAACTCCAACTAACATGACAAAGAGAGGAAAGAGAAAACTCTAGAAGGATCGATCTTATCGAAGATCGAACAACTTAGGATCAACTCATGGAGCGAGATGCTGAAACGACTCTCGAGCTGAGACACGAAGCATACGTCCAGAGGGATGGAGTGAAACACATGACAAAGGTTCACTAGGTAGGCAACAATTCCACACCTAAGAGGGTAGTGAACGGTTGCCAACGTAGCAAGGAGTTGAGTTGCCATGACACCAAAACAAGACATCTTGGAGGAGGGTGATCCATAGAATTATTCCCTTAAGTGGCAAAAAGAATTACTTTTGATGCATAGATCATTGAAATTCTCTAAACCAGCCTAAGGAAAATCACAAATGATCATTTGTAGGCCTTTTGGAGAAATGGCATACCCGGGTTAGGGAGAGAACTAGAGTTATAAGACAACTCAGCAAATGGAAAGCACATTCCGGATGATGCCAAGAATATAACCCAGTGGTTGAGCGTGCTCTCAAGAACTTGAGCATTTCCTTACTCATCAAGGTCTTACCAACATCCGTGTCAAGGATCCTGGCAACACATCATACTACCATGATGAATAGTGATGGATGATGCGGATGCAAAGGAAGACAACACTTCCTCAGATTTTTCCTTAGCAATGCCAAGGAACAAAACCTGGATGATCGACCGAGAGACATTTAACACTCCTCTTCTAATGTTCTCCTTGATGTTCTAGCTACCACAGTCATGCTTAAAAAACATCAACATGGCCATCAAGTAAAGGTCATACTTTGGGAGCACAAAATTCATAAGGAACAACTTCTAGAATAAGTCATGCGAAATCCTCATGGGAAGTGACCAAACGGCTTAAACAAGATACTACAATAATAGTGCTTCCAGCTAGGTGCGTCCACTTCACTGGAACCTATATCATAGTTCTTGGGAGAAGTTCCAACCATCATATCTGCCTGAGATTCAGATCTGGTTGGTAACAGGGTAATTCAGACAACGTGTCTGGAAAAGAAAGTTTGCAACACAAACCGACGAGATGACGTTGCGAGATTCTCGGGGAGTGAACTACGATAGCAAGCCCCAAAACATGAGCTGGTTCTGCTACAACATGTGAACACGTTGTCCGAGACAAGCATGACCACATAGAAGTCTTATAATAAAACACTACCGAGTTCAGAAGGGGAACCATCATCGAGGATATCGAAGTCCTTGCATAAGTCTTGCTCTTAAGAAGGAACTTCTTCTCCTTAAACAAATCAATCAGTGGCTTGGTGTGCTAGGAAACACATATGGAATGGAGGCGGCCAACCTATCAAACCATAGATTACTTCGCATATAGGCGTGACTAACTTGGGACGTTTCTAGAGGAAGCAAAAACAATCTTTCTCGGATCCACGGCGACAACTTACATCAAGTGCACGTGAATTAAAGAAAGTCACTTCTTTCATCCAAACATATCCTTCATGAGATAGTATGAAGAAAATGCTTTCAAAAGTTTCCAACACTAGCTTAATGTTCAACAAAATCATGGAGGAGATAAGGATGTTGTCGATGGGCTCAACAACAATTCATCTAGGTTTTCATACAAATGGAATTCCATAATTAAGTGAACACGGTGATAGCGTTGGTCAGACCCAAAGAATATAATGGTGTATGCTCGAGGAATCAACCACGAGTAAGACAACGTTACGAATTCGTTGTCTCTTATTTGATTTGATGATAGCCCACACTCAAATCAAAATTTTGACAAGGCAATAGATCCAACAACTGATCACAAGGGTCAGTTGATGAAAATATCATATTTCTTCAACACACACACACACACACACACACACACACACACACACAAAGGATATTCCTTAGGAATGAACTAAGTTAGATAAGCTTTTATCTTCCAACTCTCCAAGTTGTTGTTTAGCTTAACCAACTAGCTCAGGGGTATCCAACAAGGACTCTTGGAGAAGGGGTGGTTACAAGGAACCAACTTGATCACGAACTCAACATAACGGTCAGGTGACGACCCGATGATACTTCTGAGAAGATAATCAGAAAATCACGAACCACCAATATGTTACTAAGCTCAAGAACAATCTTGATTTCCAGGGCAAGACGATATGATCCAATGAGTGAGGATTTGACAAAAATCCTAGCTCATCAATCGAGGAGTGCAACAGGAAAGTGGGCTAGGTAGCACGACCAATCTTAGAATGGTGATTTAATAAACAACACACTAAGAATGAGAATATTGTCCATTTACTACCAAGCAACGAGTTGCTCGGAGTATTGATTTCACACATCATAATTCACTTGTCGGCATTCCAGTTACAACAACACGAGGACCGAGGAATGAATGATGATGGTGAGAAGTATCACTTTGTCAAGAATTCATGAGAGTTGGTGCAATTCTCATCACAATTCAGACATAAAGGGGGTAATACTCCGAGGTAGAATAGTACAAATGCTGGATTGGCATTTGATCTTCGGAATACAACTAAAGAGAGACAACTCAAAGGAACATATGGTTTTCTGAGTTGTGAATGCATAGATTTAGTATGTCAAACAAGTTCAACATATTTCTTCCGGATAACCCATGTAGAAAAGGTAGGACTGGCAGGGTCACAGCATAGAATCGAGAACTCGTCAAGAGCACTCTGGTTGTGATCTTTCAGTTCAGCGAGGAACTTCAGCCATAAGTAGTTCATGGTATTTGGAAGAAGGAGACACCACAAACCTCGAGGACTATCACAAAGGTTACCAATAACCTAAAGGAACTAGCAAACACTATCAACATGAAGTAAGTAGTGTGAATCTCGGGTTCAGAAACCCAGGAGTAGAATGCCTACTAACTAAGTGGCATCACAGGATGCTTTTGAGAATGATGGCCAGAATTATCACACTGGGATCACAAAACATGGCTAGGTTACTAGGTGATTCCCAAGACACCTAGGGTCATAATACTAGCTCCAACATATGTGTCGAGGTAATGGAGTACCTCAATTCAGCAATTAGTGTGGTTAGTCTGGCCCAAAAGGATCATCGGGAACACGAAGAAGGGATTTGCAAATGCATCTGACTATTTAGAAACTTGGGATGACTCAGACAGCATAACGGCTGTAAATGCTCAAAAAGATTTGATACATCCTGCAAAATAGTGGCATGACCACTCAACATCACAATATCGAGGTTCTGAGGCCAGCTATGAACATACAGAAGTAGAAGAAACTAAACTGAGACTTGAATCCAACAATTCTATAAGTCTACGGATTAGTAATACGTGATCCTGATAGAAAGAAGAGAAAGCCTAGTTCCTTAACCCCGTAGGAAAGATAAGATGACTCGGATCAGAAGGCATAAGGTATAAGGAGTAAAAAGAGCCTTACGTTCCATACCACAATCAATTCCCTTATATAACTAAAGAATTTCTAGACTCAACTTCGACCAGTTTGGCTTGGTAATCCTATAGTCAGTCAGGCTCTGATACCAAAGTTGTCAGGACCCCGATCCTAAGCCACATCGATCTAGCATGTAACACATCATATCACTTTGCGGACTCACGCACGGTATTCCCACGGGTGCCACCTTATCTGCTCGGGTTCTCTGTCATATGGATGCTAGCGACACTATCATATATGTGAGCCAAAAGGCGCGAACGGTCCCGGGCCAGGTAAGGTGGCACCCGTGGGAATACCGTGTGTGAGGCAGCAAAGTGATATGATGTGTTACATGCTAGATCGATGTGGCTTAGGATCGGCGTCCTGACATGAAGGGTGTCATACTTGGGCTGAAGACTCTCAGCCAAAGCTTTTGACTGATCCATTTCTTCACCCAACATATCATCGCTCTTATTTAGCATGTATTGAACTTTTTCCAAAACCCTTTGTTGTTTAGTGGCAAGGGTAGCAAGTTTGACATAGCTGGGTCCAAATTCATCTCCAGATTCATCATCACTGGACTCGGATAGGTAGCATTCGGTTACCTTAGCACTTTTTGCCATAAGGCATGGTGAAGAAGATGATAATTCTGGTTCGAATGTCATCGCATTGAGAGATTCCTTGTAATCCTCAAACCAAGGATCATGACATGTTCGATGACCTTCATAGACCTTAGAGAGCCGGTCCCAGATTAGCTTCGCGTGATTGAGATGCATGACGTTCCTGAACTGATTTTGGGACAAACAGGAGCAGATGACATCCTTCGCTGTGAGGTTGAGTAGAGTGTACTTGCGAATGTCATCAGCCTCCGCCATCTTGCATAGATCGGTAAGACGAATCTCAGTGACGGTCCACAGTTCGTTGTCCATAGCCATGAGTCGCTTCTTCATCATGGCCTTCCACTAAGGATACTCATGACCGTCAAAGATTGGGCAGGATACATTCCTCATTCCTGCAGTTGACATAACTAAAACTCCAGGCGGTTAAACCAAAATCACACAGAACAAGGGAGTACCTTGCTCTAATACCAATTGAAAGTGCGTTATATCGACTAGAGGGGGGTGAATAGGCGATTTTTATGAATTCTTCACTGAGGAATTTGCTGGTGAGGAAATTCCTAAATGAAGATCTACTTGCAGCGGAATAAGTACTCAGAAGTAAACATAGCAGAACACAAGCATAGTCATCATGATGAAATGAAGACAAGCACAGAGTACAGAAAGCGTAAGCACAGGATAACACAGGATGAAGACGAACAGACTGAAGAAGTTGAACTGAGGAAATTGAGAAAGTCTTCAGTCAAAGTCTTCAAACAGATATGAACAAGCACACAACAACTGAAATGAGGAAATGAAAGAGTTGAGGAAATAGAACCAGTAAGCTTGGTGAAGACAATGATTTGGTAGACCAGTTCCAACTGTTGTCTCAGTTGTACGTCTGGTTGGAGCGGCTGAGTATTTAAACTCAAGGACACACAGTCCCGGACACACAGTCCTCACCGTATTCTCCTTGAGATAAGGTCACACAGACCTCACCCAATCACTCGTGGTAAGTCTTCAGGTGACTTCCAAACCTTCACAGACTAGGTCACTCGGCAATCCACAATTCCTCTTGGATGCTCTAGACCATGACGCCTAACCGTATGGAAGAAGCATAGTCTTCAAAGGTAACAAGCGTCAGATCCACGCAGGATCAATCTCTTTAGTGATGCTCAATCACTTTGGGTTGTAGGTGTGTTGGGTTTGGGTTTTCCTCACTTGATGATTTTCGCTCAAAGTCCTCGGAGGATGGTATGTTCTCAAATGACAAGTGGCAGTTTCTCTCGGAGTAGCCAACCAGCTAGTGGTTGTAGTGGGTGGTTATTTATAGCCTAGGGAGCAGCCCGACATGATAAGACATAAATGCCCTTCAATGATATGACCGTTAGGTGGGTAGATATTTTGGGACAGCTGGCGCATAGCACAGCAACGGTCGGAAATTTGACTCTCAAATTCCTCAGGGCTGTCATGTTCCTCATTGTGTAGGAAATCCGCACTAGCGAATTCCTAACTCCTCAGTCAGAACAAATTCCTCAAAGACCAGAAGAACTTTGTCTATGTCACTAAAGAATATGACTGAACTATATGAGATTTCCAATGGCTTCACTCGAAGGGATTGGTAGGTGTAGGATTTTGAGTTGAGCATCACATGGAAATTTTTCCTTAGTATTTCCTCGACCCCCTTTAACAGTACAGTGTTTCCTATGACTCAAGAAATAGAAAATGAAACTATGAAAACAAAAGTCTTCACGCTTCATGCTCCTCGAATGATTGCCAAGTCTTCAAGGTCACACCAATTTCTTCACTTTCAAAGTCTTCAGAAAGTCTTCAGAAATCCAAAGTCTTTAGTTGAAGAACTTCATTTTTAGGGGTCGACTTTCTCTGTAAATATCAAACTCCTCAAAGACTTATAGACCTGTGTACACTCACACGCGCATCAGTCCCTTAACCTATAAGTCTTATACACCAAAATCACTAAGGGGCACTAGATGCACTTATGATGGGCCATACCAGGCTGTGCTGGAGCCACGCATTGGGCTGCAGGCAGGCAAGTCTGGGTACCCCCGTATCCAGAACGCCTACATTGAGAAATGGTGTGATTTTTTCTGGAGGAAGACAAAGTGGAGGGGTGGCTGGAATAAGTGAGCGGACCCACGTGCGACCCACAAGCCCTCTAGGCGCGCCCTGCGGGTGGGCATGCCCTGGGGGCTTGTGGCTCACTGGTGCACCCCCCTGAGGTGTGTTCAATGCTAAAAATTCTTAAATATTACGGAAAAAACATACTAAATTTTGAGGGCATTTGGAGAACTTTTATTTTCTGGTCATTTTTTATTGCACGGATAATTCAGAAAACAGAAAAATAATAGTATTTTTGCTCTGTTAATTCTAAATAACAGAAAGTAAAGATTGGGTACAGGTAATACTTGTGCCCATCAAAAGTATT
This sequence comes from Triticum timopheevii, assembly GCA_963921465.1. Lineage (NCBI taxonomy): Eukaryota > Viridiplantae > Streptophyta > Magnoliopsida > Poales > Poaceae > Triticum > Triticum timopheevii. The sequence goes on along the minus strand of OY997264.1, from coordinate 238,703,396 downwards.
AGTAAATTCATCCATCTCATGCCTGTCAAAAGGAATCCATTCACAAGGTTGATCAAGTCTAATTAACAAACTTCTTTCGAATGACATGAAACCGAAGAATCTTCGTATAACACTAGGTTACCTCAACGGGTATATGCATGTCCCCAACAATAAGAATATCACTTTTTTTACAGTAGGAAGAGGGAGTTCAAAACCACCAATAGTAATTGTTGATCTTTTTAATAGAATTGATACTATTCACTCGAGGTTGTCTTCGAAAAGTGTACCATATGCTCATTACCATTAACATGAAAAGGGGCATTGCCCTTGTTGCAATCAATAACAGCTCCTGCAGTATTCGAAAAGAGTGTACCAAGGATGATCGACATACTGTCGTCCTCGGGTATATCAAGAATAACAAAGTCCGTCAAAATAGTAACATTTGCAACTACTACAGGCACATCCTTGCAAATACCGATGGGTATAGCGGTTGATTTATCATCCATTTGCAAAGAGATTCCAATGGGTGTTAACTTATTCAATTCAAGTCTACGATATAAAGAGAAAGGCATAACACTAACACCGTCTCCAAAATCGCATAAAGAAGTTTTAACGTGGTTTCTTTTAAAGGAGCATGGTATAGTTTGTATTCCTGGATCTCCTAATTTCTTTGGTATTCCACTCTTAAATGTATAATTAGCAAGCATGGTGGAAATTTCAGCTTCTGGTATCTTTCTTTTATTAGTAACAATATCTTTCATATACTTAGCATAAGGAGACATTTTCGGAATATCAGTCAAACGCATACGCAAAAAGATAAGTCTAAGCATTTCAACAAAGCACTCAAAGTCCTCATCATCCTTTTTCTTGGATGGTTTAGGAGGAAAGGGCATGGGTTTCTGAACCCATCGTTCTCTTTCTTTTCCATGTTTCCTAGCAATGAAGTCTCTCTTATCATATCTTTTATTCTTAGGTTATGGGTTATCAAGATCAACAGATGGTTCTATCTCCACATCATTATCATTACTAGGCTGAGCATCATCATGAACATCGTCATTATCATTATTACTAGGTTCGTGTTCATCACCTGATTGTGTTTCAACATAAGAAATAAAATATAATTTGGATTCTTGGGTGTGTCTATAACAAGTTCACTAGAAGCATGCAAGGTCCTATCATCATTCTTTTTCTTTTTAGCTGGCCTGGGTGCCTCAATATTAATTCTCTAAGAGTCTTGTTCAACTCTCTTAGGATGGACTTCAGGATCAAAGGTTGCTGAGTCATTTTACCACCTCTAGTAATAATTCTAACAACATTATCATTCATCTTATTATTCATTTCATTGAGCAAATCATTTTGTGCCTTGAGAACTTGTTCTACTTGAGTTTTTACCATGGAAGCATATTGACTAACAAACTTGAGACCATTAACGGTTCTACACATATAGTCACCCAAGTGTTCAAGCATATAAGCATTTCTTTTCAATTGTCTACTAACATATGCATTGAAGTTTTCTTGTTTAACAATAAGGTTATCAAATTCATCCAAGCATTGACTAGTAGACTTGTTATGAATAATATCGCCTTCATCAAATCTATAGAGAGAATTTACCTATGTTACTTGTGCCACGTTATCAAGACCATGTAGTTCTTCAATAGGTGGTAAATTCTTAACATCTTCAGCTTTAATACCTTTTTCTTTCATAGATTTCTTTGCCTCTTGCATATCTTCATGATTAGAAATAGAATACCCCTCTTCTTCAGAGTTGGCTTAGGTGGTGCTTCGGGAAGAGTCCAATCATTATCATTACTCAATATATTATTCAGTAGTACTTCAGCTTGTTCAGCAGTACGTTCCCTGAAAACACAACCAGCACAACTATCTATGTGGTCCCTACAAGCATCGGTTAGTCCATTATAAAAGATATCAAGTATTTCATTTTTCTTGAGAGGATGATCAGGCAAAGCAGTAAGTAACAGGAGAAGCCTCCCCAAGCTTGTGGGAGACTCTCTTCTTCAATTTGCACAAAGTTAAATATTTCCTGTAAAGCGGCTTGTTTCTTATGAGCGGGAAAAATATTTTTAGAGAAGTAATATATCATATCCTGGGGACTACACACTGAGGACCCACAAGTATATGGGGTCAATTGTAGCCTTTTTGATGAGTAAGAGTGTCGAATCCAACGAGGAGCGAAAGGAAATGGCAAGTGGTTTTCAGCAAGGTTGAAAGGATCGAGAAGAGGTGTCTAGAGGGGGCGTTATTAGACCCTCAACAAACAAAGTTAGCAGTTTTTAAGTTTTTCAAGTTGAGGTGGTAGATCAACATAATTTCAAGCACACACAATGCAATTCAAGCAAGCATGCAAAGAGTATATGAGTAGTGGAAAGTAAAGCATGCAACTTGCAAGAAAGTAAAGGGATGGGATTGGAGTGTGCAAACGCAATTGGAGACACGGTGATTTTTAGCGTGGTTCCTATAGGTGGTGCTATCGTACATCCACGTTGAAGGAGACTTCAACCCATTGAGGGTAACGGTTGCGCGAGTCCGCGGAGGGCTCCACCCACAAAGGGTCCACGAAGAAGCAACCTCGTCTATCCCATCATGTCCATCGCCCATGAAGGACTTGCCTCACTAGGGTAGATCTTCACAAAGTAGGCGATCTCCTTGCCCTTACAAATTCCTTGGTTCAACTCCACAATCTTGACGGAGGCTCCCAAGTGACACCTAACCAATCTAGGAGACACCATTCTCAAAAAGGTAATAGATGGTGTGTTGTTGATGAACTCCTTGCTCTTGTGCTTCAAATGACAGTCTCCCCAACACTCAACTCTCTCACACAGATTTGGTTATGGTGGAAAGATGATTTGACTGGAAAGCAACTTGGGGAAGGCTAGAGATCAAGATTCATATGGTAGGATTGGAATATCTTGGCCTCAACACATGAGTAGGTGGTTCTCTCTCAGAAAATGAGTAGTGGAAGTGTAGGTTTGTTCTGATCGCTCTCTCCACGAATGAAGAGTGGGTGGAGGGGTATATATAGCCTCCACACAAAATCTAGCTGTTACACACAGATTCCCAAACTCGGTGGGACCGAATCAGCAATCTCGGTCAGACCGATTTAGTTCAAAATGTGAACGTTAGGAATTTCAGTGGGACCGATATAGTCATCTCAGTGGGACCGATGTGTAGGGGTTAGGGTAAAACCTCAACTCGGTTTGACCGATTACTCAAACTCGGTGAGACCAATTTTGGTAATAAGTAAACAGAGGATTGGTCAGGCAAACTCGGTGGGACCGCCTGCACCAACTCGGTTAGACCAAAGTGTTGCACCAGATCACAGAGAGATTGCAAGCCCATCTCAAATGAGACCGAGATCCCATCGGTGAGACCGAAGTGTCTAGGGTTGGACAGTGGCTGAATATGATGAAACTAGGTGGCGCCGGATAGACGAAATCAGTGGGGCCGAGTTTGAAATTTAGGTTTAGGACAAATGTGGATGTGAGAAAGTGGCTGAGGGTTTTTGGAGCATATCACTAAGCAATTTGAGCAAACAAGCCATTAAGCAACACCTCATCCCCTTCTAATAGTATTGGCTTTCCTATGGACTCAATGTGATCTTGGATCACTGAAATGAAAATGCAGAGTCTTGAGCTTTTGCCAATATTTGTCCTTAGCATCTTGAAGGGGTTCCACATCCTTTTGTCCATGTCCATGCTACTCCAATGTTGAACTTATATGAAATATACTAGGTAAAGGTATTAGTCCAACAAGAGATATGTTGTCATGAATTAACAAAATCACCCACGGAGCACTTGTGCTTTCAAAGGTAATGTCTGCAACTGCTGAAATTGTAAGTAATAGAGTAGTTTGATAGCAAGATAATTTGTAACGAGCAAGTAACGGCAGTAGTAACAAAAGTGTAGCAAGGTAGCCCAATCCATTTGAGGCAAAGGACAGGCCAAAATGTTCTCTTATGATAAGCAAAGTGTTCTTGAGGGTACACGCGAATTTCATCTAGTCACTTTCATCATGTTGGATCAATTCGTGTTCGCTACTTTGATAATTTGGTATGTGGGTGGACCGGTGCTTAGGTGTTGTTCTTACTTGAACAAATCTCCTACGTATGATTAACCCCCTCACAAGCATCCGCAACTACGAGAAAAGTATTAAGAATAAATTCTAACCATAGCATTAAACTTCTGGATCCAATCGGTCCCTTACTGAATAGCGCATAAACTAGGGTTTAAGCTTCTGTCACTCTCGCAACCCATCATCTAATAACTACTCAACAATGCATTCCCTTAGGCCCAAATATGGTGAAGTGCCATGTAGTCGACGTTCACATGACACCACTAAGGGAATCACAACATACATATCATCAAAATATCGAACACATATCAAGTTCACATGATTACTTGCAACATGATTTCTCCCGTGACCTCAAGAACAAAAGTAACTACTCACAAATGATAATCATGCTCAAGATCAGAGGGGTATTAAATAGCATAATGGATCTGAACATATAATCTTCCACCAAATAAACCATATAGTAATCAACTACAAGATGTAATCAACACTACTAGTCACCCACAAGCACCAATCTATAGTTCCGGTACAAAGATTGAACACAAGAGATGAACTAAGCTTTGAGAGGAGTTGGTGTTGTTGAAGATTTTGATGGAGATATCCCTCCCCAAGATGGGAGAGTTGTTGGTGATGACAATGATGATGATTTCCCCCTTTGCGAGGGAAGTTCCCCTGGCGGAATCGCTCCGTCAGAGGGCAAAAGTGCTCCTGCCCAAGTTCTGCCTCAAAACGGCGGTGCTTCGTCCCAAAAGTCCTCTCCTTATTTTTTTCTAGGTCAAAATGACTTATGTACCAGAAGAGGGGCACCGGAGGTGGGCCGAGGTGAGCATAACCCACCAGGGCGCGCCTGGGCTCCCTGGCGTGCCCAGGTGGGTTATGCCCACCTGTTAGGCCCCCTCTGGTACTTATTGACTCAAAAAATTCTCATTTATCTCATAAAAATCCTTGTGAAGTTTCAGCTCATTTGGAGCTGTGCAGAATAGGTAGCCTGACGTAGCTTTTTCAGGTCCAGATTTCCAGCTACCAGAATTCTCCCCTTTTGTGTGTACCTTGCATATTATGAGAGAAAAGGCATTAGAATTACTCCAAAAAGCATTATTATGCAATAAAAAAACATAAATAACAGTAGGTAAACATGATGCAAAATGGACGTATCAACTCCCCCAAGCTTAGACCTTGCTTGTCCTCAAGCGAAAGCCAAAATTGAAAAACATGTCCACATGCTTAGAGAGAGAGCTATCGATAAAAACAAAAATACGGACATAGAAGCATCATGTAACTTATTATAACAACAACAAACTATAACATAAAAATTTCATCATAGGACTGTTATCATAGACTTCTCATGAACAAGTAACAATTCATCACAACATCGAAGTATAAAGTATAAACTCTATTGGAAACCAACAAACTATGTTATCAGTCAACTTTGCAACTACAATTCATCATCTTTTCAGGAAGGGTCACGTATCGGAGCCTTTAGGCAAGTCCACATACTCAACCATCATTTAGTCTTCTATGATTGCTAACACTCACCGCGTACACATGAGCAAAACATTTCAACAGGACACATAGAAAGATAGGGGCTTATAGTTTCGCCTCCCAACATATTCACCTCAAGGGTGATGTCAACAATAAGAACTCATGCTACCCATATTCAACTCGATATATGTGCCTAGATATTTCCTCACCACATGATGCTTGCCGAAGGAGAAAATAAAAAGGAATAGAGAGAAAAACTTTGACTCTTGCGTGAAAGTAAATACATAAAAGTAAAAGATAGGCCCTTCGCAGAGGGAATCAGAGGTTGTCATGCGATTTTTGTTTGTATGCTCAACCCCTTAGTGCAAGAGAACGTCACGTTATATTGCCCCTTATGATGGCAACCTTTATTATGCAGTTTGTCGCTTTTATTCTTCGCCATCACAAGTTCGTACAACGCTCAATTTTCTCTTACACTAAATGATCTAACACTTTTAGAAGCAATTTTTATTGCCTTATTGCACCGATGACAACTTACTTGAAAGATCTTACTCAATCCATAGGTAGGTATGGTGGACTCTCAAAACAAAATTTGGGTTTAAGGGTTTTGGATGCACAAGTAGTATCTCTACTTAGTGCAGAATTTTTGGCTAGCAAAGATGGGGAGCAAGCACCACATGTTGAAGGATCTATGACAATGTAGCTTCTATGTGAATATGAACAGACATAAATCATTACGTTGTATTCCTTGTCCAACGTCAACAATTTTGGCATATAATATTTTGATGGGTGCTCACAATCACAAAAGATTTCCAAGATAGTGTATTTGCATATGAATCTTCTCTTCCTTTATTAATTCTTTCATGAGTTGCATCGTTGACCAATGCTATGTTTGTCAATCTACAATAAAATTTACAACTTATACTTTTCCTTGTGTAATATCATCACTTACCATAAGATCAGCATATGATCTTTTTCATTTATTGCCTATCTTATTATTGCAACAAGAAAGTAAAGAAAGCAAAACTCAAACTAAACTTTATTATATATCTCACACATGATTACAAAGATAGATCACTAAGCAAACTTTCGAAAGGAAAGGATCGAACTAAACTTTTATTCATCTGAAGCAAAATATAACTATGGATCGAACTAAGAAAAGTAAAGGCAAAAGATAGTGGAGGTGATACGATACCGGGGAACCTCCCCCAAGCTTGGCGAAAACCAAAGGGAGTGCCCATACCCGATACTCAATTTTCTTTTGGTGATGAAGAAGGAGGTGGTGGTGATGAAGTAGCGGGTTTGTATTCTTCCTTAGCTTACACTTGAGGAGGGAATTCTCATCTTTTAATTCACTAATCTCCCACTTGAGTTCCAATACCTTTTTTCATAAATCTTGCTTGTTTTCTTGCAAAAGACGAAAGGGGATAAACTAGATCTTAGGCTTCTTTGGTTTGTTGCGGAGACTAGACTTCTTAAATTCAACATGCATGTCCCCAGGTTGGGGCAATGGGACTTCATCTTCGCCCGAGCACATCTCCTCTTTCCTCTTAGGATCATAGTCTTCTTCTTCCTCCGAAGTCCAGCTATAGTGTTCCACATCTCCATAAACCTTGGGGTTTGCGATATAATCGGCAATGTAGCTCTCACCCTCCGAGTCTTGGTATGACATAAGTTCAGATCTGACGGGAAAACACCGAGAAAATAAAACAGGAGATTTCTCCATGATACAGAGGTTAACAGGTTCGGGGGTATATAAAGATTTTTTATCTTAGGAAATAAGCAAAGCAGAAGAAAAACGGAGTCCGGAAGGTACCCGAGGTGGGCACGACCCACCTGGGTGCGTGTCTTGTCCCGACCAGGGTCATCTTCCTGGTAGTTTCTTATTTTCCTAACTTTTTAAATATTCCAAAACTGACAAAAAATATTTTTGCGGATTTTTCGGAGTCCGTTTACTTACCGTATCACATACCTCATCTTTTTCATGATTCTGGAGTGTTCCGGAAGGTTTATTTTATGTGTTCTTCCGGTGTCATAGTTTGGATAATATTGCTTTCAACATTAATGGGCGTACCTCAGATATAATGTTTTATTCGTTGCCCATTAACAACCTTCGGGTTAGTGCCTTCGACATTATTTATTTTGATAGCTCCAGATCGATAAACCTCCTCGATAACATAGGGCCCTTCCCATTTGAAGAGGAGTTTTCTTGCAAAGAATCTAAATCAAGAGTTCTACAAAAGAACATATTCTCCGACATTGAACTCACGCTTTTGGATTCTTTTATCATGCCATCTTTTAACTTTTGCTTTAAATAACTTTGCATTTTCATAAGCTTGGTTTCTCCATTCATCTAATGAGCTAATATCAAATAACCTATTTTCACTAGCAAGTTTGAAATCAAAGTTGAGTTCTTTAATTGCCCAATATGCTTTATGTTCTAACTCAAGAGGCAAATGACAAGCTTTTCCATAAACCGTTTAATAAGGAGACATACCCATAGGATTTTTATATGTTGTTCTATAAGCCCAAAGTGCATCATCTAGTTTCTTAAAACAATTCTTCTGGGACCTATTGACAGTCTTTTGTAGGATTAGCTTTATTTTTCTATTGCTAAGTTCAACTTGACTACTAGATTGAGGATGGTAGGGTGATGCAATTCTATGGTTAACATCATACTTGGCAAGCATTTTACGGAAAGCGCCATGCATAAAGTGTGAACCACCATCAGTCATTAGATATCTAGGGACTCCAAACCTTGGGAAAATAACTTCCTTAAGCATTTTAATAGAGGTGTTGTGATCATCACTACTTGTTGGAATAGCTTCTACCCACTTAGTAACATAATCAACAGCAACCAAAATATGAGTATACCCATTAGAGGAAGAAAAAGGTCCCATGAAATCAAATCCCCAAACATCAAATGGTTCAAAAGCAAGTGAATAATTCGTAGGCATTTCTTGACGCTTGCCGATATTACCTATTCTTTGACATTCATCACAAGATAAGACGAACTTACGGGCATCCTTGAATAGAGTAGGCCAATAAAAACCAGATTGCAATACCTTATGATTGGTTTTTTCTCCCGCATGATGTCCTCCATAAGATTCGGAGTGGCATTTCTATAGGATTTGTTCCTATTCATGCTCAGGTACACAATGTCTAATAATACCATCTACTCCTTCTTTATAAAGATGTGGGTCATCCCAAAAGTAATGTCTTAAATCATAGAAGAATTTTTTCGTTTGTTGGTATGTGAAGCTAGGTGGTATGTATTTAGCAACAATATAATTAGCATAGTCAGCATACCAAGGTGTACTATTAGATACATTTATTGCAGCTAACTTTTCAATAGGAAAGCTATCATTAATAGGTTATGGGTTGTCAAGAATATTTTCAAGCCTAGACAAGTTATCAGCTACGGGGTTCTCTGCTCCTTTTCTATCAGTGATATGCAAATCAAATTCTTGTAGTAGAAGAACCCACCTAATGAGTCTAGGTTTATCATCTTTCTTTTCCATAAGATATTTTATAGCAGCATGATCAGTGTGAACAGTCACTTTGGAATCAACAATGTAGGATCTAAATTTATCACAAGCAAACACTACTGCTAAGAATTCTTTTTCAATAGTAGCATAATTTAGTTGAGCATTGTCTAGAGTTTTACTAGCATAATGGATAACATTTAATTTCTTATCAACTCTTTATCCTAGAACAGTAGCAACAACATAATCACTAGCATCACACATAATCTCAAAAGGCGAGTTCCAATCAGGTGGTTGAACAACAGGTGCAGAAATTAAGGCTTTCTTGAGTGTTTTGAAGGCTTCCAAACAATCATCATCAAAAACAAAAGGAATATCCTTTTGCAAAATATTTGTAAGAGGCCTAGAAATTTTAGAAATTCTTTGATAAATCTCCTATAGAAACCAGCATTACCAAGGAAACTACGAATACCTTCGATATCTTTAGGACAAGGCATTTTTTTTAATTGCATCAACCTTGGCTTTGTCCACCTCAATATCTCTTTCGGAAATTTTATGGCCCAAAACAATACCTTCGTTAACCATAAAGTGTCACTTCTCCCAATTTAAGACAAGATTTGTTTGTTCACATCTCTGCAAAACTCTATCAAGATTGCTTAAACAATCATCAAAAGACTTCCCATAAACAGAAAGTCATCCATGAAAATCTCAACAATCTTTTCACAAAAATCAGAGAATATAGCAGTCATACATGTTTTAAAGGTAGCAGGTGCATTGCATAAACAAAAAGGCATACGTATATAAGTATAAGTTCCAAAAGGGCAAGTAAAAGTGGTCTTTTCTTGACCAGGTTGAGAATCAGGTATTTGTGAAAAGCGAGAATATCCATCAAGGAAGCAAAAATGTGTGCTTAGATAATCTTTCTAGCATTTGATCAATAAAAGGCAGAGGGTAATGATATTTTCTAGTTGCTTTATTTAGTTTTCTAAAATCAATTACCATTCTATAGCCGGTGACAATTCTTTGTGGAATAAGTTCATTCTTATCATTAGGAACAACAATTATACTTCCCTTCTTAGGGACACAATGAACATGACTTACCCATCTACTATCAGCTATAGGGTAGATTATACCTGCTTCTAGAAGTTTCAATATTTCTGTTCTTACCACTTCTTTCATTTTTGGATTTAACCGACATTGATGATCAACAACGGGTTTAGCATCAAGTTCCATATTAATCTTGTGTTGGCATAGAGTGGGACTAATGCCCTTAAGATCATCAAGAGTATATCCAATAGCAGCTCGGTGCTTCCTTAGAACTTTCAATAATCTTTCTTCTTCATGTTCCGAAAGGTTAGCACTAACAATAATAGAATATATCTTTTTCTCATCGAGATAAGCATATTTCAAAGTGTCTGGCAATTGTTTTAATTCAAACACAGGATCACCTTTAGGTGGAGGAGGACCTCCTAGAGTTTCATTAGGCAGATTGTGTTTAAGCAGAGGTTGTTGTTCGAACAAGATTCTATCAATTTCATTTCTTTCATGCATATGCAAATCATTTTCATGTTCTAGCAAATATTGTTCTAAAGGATCAGTAGGAGGTCCAACAATAGAATCAAGACCAAAAATTTCATCCTTACTAGGCAAATCTTTCTTATGCGGTTTTCTACTAAACTTAGAGAAATTAAACTCATGAGATTCATCACCAAAGCTAACAGCGATAGTTTGTTTCTCACAATCTATTTTAGCATTAACGATGTTCAAGAAAGGTCTACCAAAGATAATGGGACAAAAGTCATCTTGTGGGGAACCAAGAACAAGAAAATCAGTAGGGTATTTTATTTTCCCACACAAGACTTCAACATCTCTAACAATCCCAATTGGCGATATAGTATCTCTATTGGCAAGCTTAATAGTAACATCTATGTCTTCTATTTCAGCGGGTGCTATATCATTCATAATTTCTTGATATAAGGAAAAAGGAGTAGCGCTCACCCTAGCACCTAAGTCACATAAACCATGGTAACAACGATCTCCTATCTTAACTGAGACAACAGGCATGCCAACAACTGGTCTATGTTTACCTTTTTCATCGGGTTTGGCAATTCTAGCAGCTTCAGCACAGAAGTAAATAACATGCCCATAAATATTATCGACCAAGAGATCATTAACCATAGCAACACTAGGTTCAACTTTGATTTGTTCAGCTGGTTTAGGTGTTCTAATATAACTTTTGTTGACCACGGTTGAAACTTTAGCATGTTCCTTCATCCTAACAGGGAAAGGTGGTTTTTCAATATAAGAAGTGGGAACAACTGGATCAGCATTAAAATGATAGTTTCTTCTTTAGCTTTTACCGATTCTTTAATTTCTTCTTTAATTGGTGGGTGATATTTGAACCACTTTTCTTTAGGAAGATCAACATGAGTAGCAAAAGATTCACAAAAGGAAGCTACTATCTCAGAGTCAAGTCCATACTTAGTGCTAAACTTTTGAAAAGCATCGGTATTCAAAAAGATTTAACACAATCAAACTTAGGCTCAATACTGACTCTTTACCTTCGTCGAGTTCCCAATCTTTAGAGTAGCGTTTAATTCTTTCTCAAAGATCCCACCGGAATTCAATAGTTTTCTTCATAAAAGAACCAGTACAAGAAATATCGAGCGTGGATTGATAATTACGAGAAAGCCGAGCATAAAAATTCTGAATAATTATTTCTTTCGTGAGCTCATGATTGGGGCATGAATATAACATTGACTTAATCCTCCCCCAAGCTAGAGCGATACTTTATCCTTCACAAGGCCAAAAATTATATATATAATTCCGATCACGATGAACTAGATGCATAGGATAAATGTTTTCATGGAATTCCAATTTCAACCGATCCCAGTTCCAAGATCGAATATCATCGCATAGCCTATACCATGTCAATGCCTTTCCAACCTTCTTCTTAGCTTCATCTTCAGGCAAACCTGCAAGCTTAAACAATCCACAAATTTCATCCACATATATCAAGTGCATATTAGGATGTTCGGTTACATCTCCTGCATAAGGATTACCTAGCAGTTGTTCTACCATACCCGAAGGAATTTCATATTCAATATTTTCAGTAGGTGCAGTAGGTTGAGGGGAAACTAATTGTGGTTCCAGTCAAGGTGAAGATACCCCGAACAAACCCCTCAAAGGATTGTTTTCCATAGTAACAATTGACAGTAAATTTCAGCATGTAGTAATAATTTTTCCTTAGCAATTTCCACTTACCAAGAGTGCTTCACTCCCTGGCAAAGGCACCACAATAGCCTTGATGACCCACAAGTATATGGGGTCAATTGTAGCCTTTTCGATAAGTAAGTGTGTCAAACCCAACGAAAAGCAGAAGGAAATGACAAGTGGTTTTCAGCAAGGTAATGTCTGCAAGTGCTGAAATTGTAAGTAACAGAGTAGTTTGATAGCAAGATAATTTGTAACGATCAATTAATGGTAGTAGTAACAAAAGTGCAGCAAGGTAGCCCAATCCTTTTGAGGCAAAGGATAGGCCAAAACGGTCTCTTATGATAAGCAAAGTGTTCTTGAGGGTACACGGGAATTTCATCTAGTCACTTTCATCATGTTGGCTCAATTCGGGTTCGCTACTTTGATAATTTGGTATATGGGTGGACCAGTGCTTAGGTGTTGTTCTTACTTGAACAAACCTCCTACTTATGATTAACCCCCTCGCAAGAATCCGCAACTACGAGAAAAGTGTTAAGTATAAATTCTAACCATAGCATTAAACTTTTGGATCCAATTGGTCCCTTACGGAATAGCGCATAAACTAGGGTTTAAGCTTCTGTCCCTCTCACAACCCATCACCTAATAACTACTCCACAATGCATTCCCTTAGGCCCAAATATGGTGAAGTGCCATGTAGTCGAATTTTTACATGACACCACTAAGGGAATCACAACATACATATCATCAAAATATTGAACACATATCAAGTTCACATGATTACTTGCAACATGATTTCTCCAATGACCTCAAGAACAAAAGTAACTACTCACAAATGATAATCATGCTCAATATCGAAGGGGTATTAAATAGCATAATGGATTTGAACATATAATCTTCCATCAAATAAACCATATAGTAATCAACTACAAGATGTAATCAACACTACTCGTCACCCACAAGCACCAATCTATAGTACCGGTACAAAGATTGAACACAAGATATGAACTAGGGTTTGAGAGGAGTTGTTGTTGTTGAAGATTTTGATGGAGATAACCCTCCCCAAGATGGTAGAGTTGTTGGTGATGATGATGACGATGATTTCCCCCTTCGGGAGGGAAGTTCCCCCGGTGGAATCACTCCGCCGGAGGGCAAAAGTGCTCCTGCCCAAGTTCCACCTCGAATCGGTGGCGCTTCGTCCCGAAAGTCCTCTCCTTATTTTTTTTTCTAGGTCAAAATGACTTATGTACTAGAAGAGGGGCACCGGAGGTGGGCCGAGGTGAGCATAACCCACTAGGGCGCACCTGGGCTCCCTGGCATGCCCAGGTGGGTTGTGCCCACCTGGTGGGCCCCCTCTGGTACTTATTGACTCCAAAAATTCTCATTTATTCCATAAAAAAATCCTCCTGAAGTTTCAGCTCATTTGGAGTTGTGCGGAATAGGTAGCATAACATAGCTTTTTTAGGTCCAGATTTCTAGCTGGCAGAATTCTCCCCTTTTGTGTGTACCTTGCATATTATGAGAGAAAAGGCATTAGAGTTACTCCAGAAAGCATTATTATGTAATAAAACAACATAAATAACAATAGGTAAACATGATGCGAAATGTATGTATGACACACACATCCAGGAGCAAGAGAATTAAACCATATCAAAGCATCACCCTTTAATGAGAAAGGAAACAACTTAAGAATATAGAAATAGTGAATATTTTCCTCATGAGCAAATAGGGTGGCTATATCATTCGATTTAGTAAGGTGTGCCACAACAGTTTCAGATTCATAACCATGGAAAGGATCAGATTCAACCAAAGTAATTAACTCAGGGTCGATGGAGAATTCATAATCCTTATCAGTAACAAAGATAGGTGAAGTAGTAAACTTAGGATCATATTGCATTCTAGCATTCAAAGATTTTTCTCTCAACTTGCATAGTAATTTCTTAAGATCATCTCTATCCTTACAAGCAAGAATGTCCTAGCTACCTCTCCATCCATAACATAACCCCCAGGTATAACAGGCAATTCATATCTAGGAGAGCTAAGTCTAATGGGTGTTCCAAAGTTTTCAGTTACAATAATTTCATCAGTTTCAGGAATATCATCAGTTTTAGCATTCTCGATATCTTTAGCTCTAGCAAGTTGTTCGTCAAGAAATTCACCCAGTGGCACAGTATTATCAAGCAAAGTAGTAGTATCATCATAAGCATCATGCATAGGAGAAGTAGCATCATCAATTACTTGCACATATCAGAACCAATAGCATGTGTGGGTGTCGCAAGCTTAATTAAAACAGAAGGTGAATCAAGTGTAGAGCTAGATGGCAGTTCCTCAACTCCCCTCGTCCTAGAGGGGAAAATCTTGGTTTTGGTATCTTTCAGATTCTTCATAGTGATAAACAAATATAAATCCCAAGTGACTCGGCAAATAGAGTTATGCTCCCCGGCAACGGTGCCATAAAAAGGTCTTGATGACCCACAAGTATAGGAGATCGCAACAGTTTTCGAGGGTAGAGTGTTCAACCCAAATTTATTGATTCAACACAAGGGGAGCCAAAGAATATTCACGAGTACTAGCAGTTGAGTTCTCAATTCAACCACACCTGAAAGACTTAATATCTTAGCAAGTATTTAGTAGCAAAGTAGTATGGAAGTAACAGTAACGGTGGCAAAAGTAACAGTGGCAGTTTTGTAGTGATTGTAACAGCAGTAGCAACGAAACTAACTTAGCAAAGATCAATATATGAAAAACTCGTAGGCATTTGATCAGTAATGATAATTGTGTTGGATAACATTCATCGTGTAGCAGTCATAACCTAGGATGACACAGAACTAGCTCCAATTCATCAATATAATGTAGGCATGTATTCCATATATAGTCATGTGTGCTTATGGAAAAGAACTTGCATGAAATCTTTTGCCGTACCCTCCCATGGCAGCGGTGCCCTAATGGAAACTAAG
Source organism: Triticum timopheevii (assembly GCA_963921465.1). NCBI lineage: Eukaryota > Viridiplantae > Streptophyta > Magnoliopsida > Poales > Poaceae > Triticum > Triticum timopheevii. Next base: position 238,688,194 of record OY997264.1, on the reverse strand, counting down.
GGATATTAAGGCCTCCTTTTAAAAGAGAACCGGACCAGAGCATTAGCACTTAGTGAATACATGAACTCCTCAAACTACAGCAATCATCGGAAAGAATCCCAATTATTATCACCTTGGGGTATGTAGATCATAACTCGTAATAGGTGTCGATAACTTGCAAGATAGCATCAAGAACTCACATATATTCATGAAAACATAATAGGTTCAGATCTGAAATCATGGCACTCGGGCCCTAGTGACAAGCATTAAGCATAGCAAAGTTATAGCAACAATAATCTCAGAACATAGTGGATACCAGGGATCAAACCCTAACAAAACTAACTCGGTTACATGATAAATCTCATCCAACCCATCACCGTCCAGCAAGCCTACAATGAAATTACTCACGCACGGCGCTAACATCATGAAATTGGTATGGAGGAAGGTTTTTTTAGGGAAAAAAATATTATCACTGTCCAGCAAGCCTACGATGGAATTACTCACGAACGCTTAGTGTCTTTTCGATGATGTACACTTGTTTGATCCAATGTGAGGTGTCATTGAATATGGGCCGAGTAGTAACGCAATGTCAAACAAGTCAATTATGACTCTCATGCTAAGCGCTCAAGAAAAGAAAGAAAAAGGACTCTTAGGCTGACATGTGGGCACCAGCGGTTTTTTCTTGCGCTTGCGCACCGAGAGCATGGCGCGTGTTCTAAATTCATGCTACCTTTTCATCCCCAATCTCCTTCCCCTCCCCCACCTCTGGAATCTTGATTCCTACTCCAATTCCCCCAAATCCCCCTCATGTACTCCCTGTACTCAAGAGCACTATCATGTCATCTGTCAACGTGGATCTCCGAGCTGGAGATCCTGAGGTCCATCGTGCCTTCGGGCGTTGCGTGCTGTCGATCAACAGTGGCATGGCAGCGCTTGACGGCCAGTTTGCTGGCAAAGTGTTGATGGTAACCATCAACGGCGATCGGCCTGCCATCTCACCGGACGACCTTGTCAAAGCTCTTGGCATTGTGCACGACATCCAAATAAGTGACTTGCTCATCAAAGTCTGTCTGCCACCTGCTGATTTCTTCGTCTGGTTCCAGACAACTTTCGACTGCAGTCGTGTGTTCGAATCTTCCCGTCGTTTGTTCTGCGATGGCGCACTGGTGAGCTTTGATCGGTGGCACCCAGGATGGGGCTCGATGCCCTCTGAGCTTGAGTTTTTAACAAAGCTTACCTTCCACGGCATGCCTCGACGTGCTTGGAACAACGAGTCCATGAATGAGATTATCAACGACCTAGGAGGTGAGATTGTAAGTATGTTTGTTCCTCCACACAACAGGGCTCTGAGGGTTATGGCATGGATGAAGAAGTCATACACCATACCGACGGTGATTGGTGTTGAGATACCGGTGCAGGAACCGGGGTTGTACTATTTGTCACCACCAAGGCCGCCGTGAACCACGTTAGGGATGTACCTGTATCGAGTGTTCGTGCATGTCGAAGAAGTGGTCAATCCATCAATCGAAGTCCTGCCGCTGCCGCTGGTGCCAGGGTCTGTCGACGACATCCATTACAGGAGTCAATGTCAAACTTTCGTCGTGTTGCTTGGAATGATGGATGGCACAAAGCATACTCCATCGCGCAGCAGAGGCCACTGCTTCTTTGGGAGAAGAGGAAAGGATGGCTGCTTGGATGTGCTCTAATTCGAGGTAACAACTCAATCTTCTCAAATACTAGTTAAATCCGAGCTATCAATGTGAAGCACTGATGTTCCAGTACATTTGATAGTGACCTGTTCTGTTTTTGTACCTGGAGTTTTTTAGAAAGGGGTGTACGTCAACTTAATGTGCTACCAGAACTTATTGTGTAGTCTGTTAGTTTTCTTTGCACAACATTCAAGATATTTCCCCGTCATTGATAAAGATGACGAACGGTAATGTACAAGTTTGTTGGTTTCAACATAGCCCTACCCGTAGGGATCCACTGCTTCCACCCTGATTGTGCCGCCTGCATGAAATTTTTGTATGCAAGTTCAATGTGCTATGATGTTGTATATGATTGTGTTAAGAATATAAGTTTTTACTGAGCATCGACAATGCATATGGCTAAAAGATGTAATCACGAGCATCGACCGATGGGTCTCTCTCTCACTCTCTCTCTCTCTCTCTCTCTCTCTCTCTCTCTCTCTCTCTCTCACGCACACAAGTGGGATCCGTTGAATTATTTCTTCGCCCGTGACTCAAGCTTAACTCATGACAGCTTTTAATTAGGTTCCACTGTACTCTAACTTTTTCTTAAGTTATAAATTGAGCTCATTCACTTCAAAAAGTTGTACACAAGACTTGTTTGGGCCTTTTCAGGCGTTGTTGAATGTGGGCTGAGAGCTATGTAAAGTTGTATGTATTACACAGGCCTTTTCCGTTGAACATCAGCAATGCAAGTGGGTCGACAGTTGTACACAACATCCTAAAATAAGCGCACCCTAGCCTATGTTTCTTTTAATAAAATACACAACTCCATTTATTTTTTATATAATAAGATTACCAAGCCCGGCTTAAGTTTTTTAATAATATTCCTATCTCAATATTATTCTTTATACGAAATGCTCAGTACAAACCATCATTGTTTTTTCACCCATCCGAGTAAATGGGTCCATTTCTACTAAAATCAAATGGGCTATAAATTATCAAAAATAATAAATGGGATGCATGTACGCAATATTTTTTTCACCCAACCTAGTAAATAGGTGTATTCGGATAAATAATCAAATGCATTGTAAATTATCATAAATAGTAAATCGGCTATTATTATTTTTACCCAGCCCAAGAAATAGATTATTTTTTGAGTCAAAGCGCAGGAAATAGATGTATTGGCAACAAAATGAAATGGGTTGTAAAACCTAAATAAATGGGCTGCATTCCGCCACAGCTTTCGAAGCTGACTTTGTTGGCCCACTAGGACGAAGCCTATGCAAGGTGTTGTCCATTTAGTGAACAAAACGATTTAATGGTCTAAAACAAAAATTCAACAAATTATTCTGACATCTATAGTCATTGGATTAACATCCAACGATGATCCTGCTTCTTCAATCTCTGATCTAGTTGCTCTTTCTCCAGCCACCAAAGCCATCGTCGGCTATAGCGCCTGCATCTTCCTCCCGTGGCCGGTTATGCTTCTGCGCAGGCCTACTCCCAACGGTGACCAGGTCATACCTGTACTCACTCACACCTTTTGTTATTCTCCGGCGACGGCAACCTCACCCCACACCCGAACCAGACCCACGTACTCCCCTCCGCCAGGGACTCCAGTGCCCCTATTTCCACGACTCAAGATCGTTCCCATCTTAGGCCTTTCCGTCGTCCACCGCCGTGGTCCGCTCGATGATGCATGGTCAACAACGAGAGCCAACATGGAGTACGTCGAGAGGCTGACAGCTGGGAACCACCAGCTACATCTTCGCACACCAGCTAGTGCCTCCTCATTATGCGGGAATAAACGATTCATCCCCCAGACAGGTTGGACCCACCAGCCACAATCTTCGCACGCAAGGAAGTTCCTTCTTATTATGTGAAAAAAGTTTCCTCCCCATGACAGCTGGGACCATGACCTACATCTTCGCACAGAAGGAAGTGCCTCCTTATTATGTGCAAGAAAAATGATTCCTCCCCCTACTAGCTCGGACACACCTGATTCGGATGCTGACATGTGGGCCTACTAAGTTGACATGTATGCAGGGCTTTGTTAACCTAGTCAACAAACGATTCTAGCAGCAATGATCATTGGATTAACATCCAACGGCCACGCTGCTTCTTTAATCTCTGATCTTCTTGCTCCAGCCACTGAAACCAGCGCTGGCGGGACCGCCTGCTCCCGCCTCCTGTGGCCGGTTGTGCTGCCACCGCTAGCCATGCCATCCCTCTACTCGCCCACACCTCCTGTTATTCTCCGACGACGACAGCTCACACCGCAGCCAAACCAGTCAACCCTCGTACTCCCCTGCACGTGGGCATCCACTGTCGCGTCTTCCCTGGCTTCGTGTCATTCCCTTCCTAGGCCTCGCCGTCATCCAATGCCTTGGTGCTCTCAGTGCGGTGTGGTCAACGAATGACAGCCATCGGAAGACGACTGTACGCGGTGACGCTGACAGTTGGACCCACCAGCTACATCCTCGGACGCAAGGAAGTGCCTCCATATTAGGCGCGAAAAAAATGATCCCTCTTCCTGATAGCTGGGACCCACCAACTATATCTTTGCATGCAAGGAAGTGCCTCCTTGTCCTCCCTGACAGCTAGGACCCACCCGGACGAAGCATATGTAGCGTTGTATGTCTGGTCACGAACGTGTACGTGCATATTGGTCGACCGGTCTCTCTACAACGATGAAGCATGGCCGAGCAAACAGTCATGTCTAAACCATGTACACACGCATACATACGGCAAGGGCTCATGTACATGGAGAGGCAACGGACGGTAGCAACGCTGTCCTGTTCATCAGCAGCCAACCGGCTGGGTCATAATGGAGAAACGCATCGTGTTCATCGGTAGGCAACCGACTGGGTCGGAATACATCCTATTCATTGGGAGCCAACTAGCTTGGATGGAACAGCTAAAACAAGGTCTGGCGTACCGCAGAACGGAGGAAACAACCTTCTGTTCGACCGCGTACTGTCGAAGCGGAGTCATGTTCATCGGGAAGGGTCTGGCGTACCGCAAAATGGAGGAAACAGACTTCTGTTCGAGTGCCTACGGTCGAAATGGGGTCCTGTTGATTGGGAGGGGTGTGGCGTACCGCAAAATGGAGGAAACTGACTTCTCTTGGAGCACCTAAGGTCGAAATTGGGTCTTGTTCATCGGGAGGGGTGTGGCGTACCGCAAAACGGGACTCCACAGGCTACTGTTCATCCACCTCGACTTACTCCAGCCTCCACCTGCTATTGTTCATCCACAACGTCTTCCTCCCGCCTCCACCAGCTATTGTTCATCCACGAGCTATTGTTCATCCAGCCTCCATCGGCTACTGTTCATAGAGCCTCCACGGGGTCCTGTTCATCCACCCCCAATTGGCTGGGGTGTGGCGGCCTCCTCGGGATCATGTGCATCCAGCCCAATGGCCTACTACCACGGGGTCCTGTTGATCCAACCCCCACTGGGAACTATTCATCTACAACCAACCAACCGGCTTGACTCACCACGTCTCGACTCGTTCTACGTACTGCGCGCACGGTAGCAACGGTCACTGTTCATCGAGACCCAACATCGGCTAGATAGGTCTCGCAGGAAGGCTCGATTGGCTTCATTAAGCAGTAGTAGTGATCGATCGCTCGGGTTCAGTTAGCAGCAGTAGCGAAGGAATCGCTCGGGTTCAGTCAGTAGGGAATGAATCGCTCGGGTTCAGTTAATAGCCAAGGGATCGTTCGCTCGGGTTCAGTAATGTAGCTAGTGCAGTCGCTCGGGTTCAGTTAGCCAACGCCTCCCACACACGTGCGTACACGAGGGAAACGCACAAACCATAGTGCATCGCTCGGCCCCGACCACCCACCGTAACTGGGAACTCCCTGATATTTTCCTCATCTTCGCTTCTACCATGATTTTTTCCGTCATGGACGGCCCAAAGAATGTTATGCAGGTGTGTGTCCAGCCACCCAGGACGAAAAGCCCATTTTCTATCATGATTTTTTGTCATAGAAGTAGGAGCCCACCACATTTTTTTGTCACAATTATCGTCATAGAAGTGTCATAACCATGACAGGATTTTTTTGTTCGGGCCAAAATGTCATGGATGAGTCTTTTTTTGTAGTTTGTCCTCGGAGTCATTGAGGTCCTCGGGGTTGTACTGATCCTCGTGCCCCTTTGAGTCATCGAGCTGTTGCTCGGGGGCAACGAGGTCATTGAGGTCTTCCATATTGTCTGGGGTATCGATTTCTCTGATCCGGTGCCCGTGTTGCTTTCCCTGCCCCTACACCCCTTGGATTATATGCGCTATTGTCGGCGTTTGGGAGGCTTCTCGCCAGGCTTATCGCCATCTTTTCTGGGGGTGTCATTGCCGTTCTTCCCATTGGTGCCATCGCCCTTATCGTTGGGGGTGTCAACCATATAGACATCATAGGTGGAGGTGTTCGTCCACCGTCTAGTGGTGGGAGGGGTAGTAGCAGTATGAGCCGTGGCGTCGACATCTTCATCTATGCCATCCGCCTCCTTAGAAGTGTAGTTCAGCATATCGGTTAGATCTTTGATAGTGGCTACTAAGTGGGTGGTGGGTAGGACGTAAAATTCCCTATGGCCTGCCTCAAGACCGATCCGAGCATAGGTCGTGGACGGGTCATCCATAATGTTCATCGGCTGGATCCGATCTAGCATCTAGCTTAAAGGGAGAGACTAGCCGGATCGGTATCTAAGATTTCTTCGGAGTCAACCTTCGGTATGGTGGTGTGAGGGGCGAGTCTGGCCAGGATTGACTCCTGATCTTAGGACGCCGAAATCGTATCCGGGCTTGAAGCTTAATTCGAGGTAAGAGCCAACCCAGGGATAGAGTCCGAATGAGAGTTCGAAGTCAAAGCTTCAGGGTTTTCAGGTTCTTCGGGCAAGGCTGAGAACCTAGTGAAGATCAGATCGCCCTAAGCATCAGCGACGTACTCTAGGTTGCCGAACCTAATTTGACACTCCAGGGCAAAGCTGTCGACCTGGTCGAGGTGACCGGCCAAGTTAGCGTGCAAACGATGTCGCCGAACGCGAAGAGCTAGCCGGGAACAAAGATGTCCTTGGTGTGGATGCCATCTCCGATGACTAGGCGAGCCATCTATCCTTCGGTGATCCCACATCGGAACTCTCAATGAAAGCACCAATGTCGGTGTCAAAACCGGCGGATCTCGGGTAGGGGGTCCCGAGATGTGGATCTTGGATCAATGGGGAACAGGAGACACACAGACAGTATTTACCCAGGTTCTGGCCCTCTCTAAGAGGTAAAACCCTACATCCTACTTGATTGTATTGATGTGTATAGGATGGTTATAGAGTCGATCTACCAGAGATCATATGAACTAAACCGTAGATAAGTAGGATGATGGTTCTTCTTCTAGCCTCTACAGATTAAACCCTCCGATTTATATAGACACCACGGGTACTAGGGCTACACATGGTCGGTTACAATAAAGGGATAAACATGTCGATTCTCCTATCTTGACTTGGAGTACACACCAAGGCTTCGAAAGTTTCCTGTCCGGAGAGGGAGTCGCCTTATAGCTCGGCCTTCTAGTAGTTGCAGAGCGGCCCACCTGTCCGGCCCACAAGAGATAGGCCGACAACCTGAGGACCCCTTAGTACAGGACTCCCTGAGAGCTCCTATGTGCGGCTCTTTGCGGCAGAATGCCGACCGGACGCACGGAGTATCTCCCGACTGGGCCGGCCCATATCCCTAGCAACCAGAACTGGTCGAAAAAAAATGCAGAGCTCTATAAAAAGAATGCTCTAAGCAGGGTTCGAGCCTGAGACCAGACGCGTAAAACAAGTGCAGCTAACCAGTAGAGCTAGTGAGCTACCTGGTTTGTAATGCAGCACAACATTTTAAGAACAAAACGGAGCGCACATCCGAACGTTTCTAATATTTGTACTTGAAAGTTAAAAAGTGAAGGTCGTATGAAATATGTGAACATTTTTAAAAACTCCCGAACAAAATTTGAAATATGTGAACAAATTTTTAAACGGGAACATTTTACAAAACTCACGAAAAAAATTCAAACACGAACAGTTTTTGATAAATGCGAACAAATTTTGAAATGGAAACATTTATTGAAACAAAAATTGAAAAAACAAATATTTTTCTTAATTTGCGAACAAATTTTGCAAAGTTGTGAAATTGTGAAAAAACATAAAAAAGAAATAGAAAAGGAAAAAAAGAAATAAAATAATAGAAAGCCAGGAACATTTTTTTTAAAGTCCGGAACAAAATTTGAAAAGAAGAAATTTTTTTGAACTTTGAACAATTTTTTGAAAGCAGAACATTTTTTCATGTCAGGAACAAAATTTGAAAATCAGAACATTTTGTGAAGTTTTGAACAATTTTTTGAAAGTATGAAGAAAATTAGAAAAATGAGAAAATTTTGTGAAGTTTTGAACAATTATGAGAAACACAAAAAAAAATTAAAAAAAAGCAAATAACTTTGAAAACAGAAAAGCAAAAAAACGAAAAAATGAAAAAGAAACAGAAAACAGAAAAAAAAAAAAGAAACATAAAAACGAAAAAAAGAAAAAAAAAACGTTTCATGAACCATCTAGAACGTCCCAAACCGGAGAAAACTGGTTGGGAAAATGCTAGAACATTCCCAAAACCGGAAACGCTCAAGCATTTTCAGATTCCCTGTGCGTCACTCCTGCAATTTGCCGCAGCGAGCGGCAAATAGGAAAAACCGGACTCCCTCACACAGGGCGCGCTGGATTTCGACGAGATCCAGAGCGACGCGCCACCCCCACCTAGCCACACGTTTACGGCGATCTCCGCCTCGCCATGCCTTGTCCCGCACCATAGTCGTGGTGGCCGGAGTGGTCCTGGATACGCACGGCCGCGGTGTCACTCGCCTCATCTGCTTTCCAAGAGCACTGTTGCAGCCGCGAGATGGGGCACAGTAGGCGACAACAAGGAGCACCCAAGGTCGCCGGAGTCGTTCCCAAAATCCCAGCCATGGTGGGAGCAGCGGATCTAGCTTGGGATAGGAAGCTGTGGAGCGAGCGTGACGCGCGTCATCGGCGTTCGCAGGAATCAGTCGGCGTAGGTGACAATGTCGTAGGTGCTCGTGGGAGGAGAAAGGGTCGCCATAGGTGCAATGGGGTGTGAGGCGGATTTGGCAGCCGCCTGATCTGTAAGGAGAGGGGTAGGAGACGAAGTGGTGGGTGTCAGTGGCGATGTGGGAACGGGAGTCGACGAGGGGATGAATTTTTTCCTCTTTGGCTTCGAAAGTAGGGGGCCCAGCAACAGGTGGCAGTCAACATGGGATGTTCGAGGCAAAACCGGGAGACGTCAGCCCAATACCATTCCGTTTCTGGTTTTGGACTAATTGTGTCCGGTTTTGAGACATGAGGGACGATATGTCTCCCAAATTTTTTTGGGGATCAAATGTATAATTTGGGTGAATATAAGGGATCAAAACATACTTTTCTCTAAAGTTAAACCAACGTAAATAGAGTAATTTAAAATAATCTAAACCAAATCGATATGTTCCCAAAATCACGTCTTGCATTAACTCAATTAAATTAAAAAATCTCACCAAAATCATAACTAAATTGAAAATTTTCCTTTTCTCCCCTACAAATATTCAAATCAAATCTTATCAAAACCTTGCTTAAGCCAAAACTTTCCTTGTATTGTCTACCCATACTCAAATTAAATTAAATCTTATCAAAATATATAATATAGTAGGTGTAAGGCATGAATCAGATATAATTAGTGTTTTTTAGACGGAGATATAATTAGTGTTGAACCATCAAAATACGTAAATTAGCCGGTTATTATTCACTTCCCGGTCTCGGTCCTTCCTCACAATTTTGTGCGCTTCGTCACCCGACAATCTCTCCGCCGGCAACGGGAGACGAGGCAACATGCTAGACCCTCTTCTGCACCCGAGCCTTCTCGCAGGCGTGGAGTGAAGGGAAGCGGGCCCTCTAACATAGAGAAGGAAAAGTCACGATGCTACACTGCTAGTCTAGTGCAAAACATAGAATAAAAGTTAGGGACTGTTAGTAGGTTGTTAGCATGTTGTTTACGGTTGGTATTAAAAACAATTTAAAATTAATTTCATTTCACTATCATCTTATTTCTATGTATACTATAAATGTACCAAGTAGATCATCAATTTGTGCGAACCAACCTGTGGTTGGATGGTTAGAGGGACTGTGGTATCCCAGCCCACCAGGGTTCAAATCCTGGTGCTCGCATTTATTTCTGGGTTTATTTCAGGATTTTCGGCGATGCGCATTCAGTGGAAGGAGACGTTTTCGTCGATGATGAGGTGGCTACGGTTGTTGGAACCGAAGCCCTCTAACTACCTCTCCTCTCACTCGAACAGAGGTGAGAAGAAGAACAGTGGACACAAGATTCTCTGGCCGGCGACGAACGCCGCCACGGGCGCTCAAACGCCTCAATCTTTTCTTCTTTACATTGCTACATGGTTTACACTCGGTCTGCCCCTAACATGATGTTTACAGTGCCTTATATAGGCTCACACACGCACACCACCAGGAGCCACTAACTCCACGCACACACACATAACCTGCCGCTGCTCTCGGCCACTAACAGCACGAACTGTCTTGACCTCTTCCTATGCATGCACGTCCATATTCAGCTGTAAGGGCATATTTATCCCTTAGGTGTTTTGGTGATTGATGACAATGCTTTTGCGGACTAATCGTGTGCCTTGAGTTTCTCAGATACTTCATCACTAGGCACGAGACGATTCGGTGCCCCTCGGAGACTATTGAAGTCGGCGTTGTTCTACGTTTCTCTTTGGTGGATTTGAGTCGTAGGAGAGCCGTACTATTAAGAGGGGGTCCGCGTCGGAAAGGTTTGGGTGGAATCAACACGTACACTTGTCCTACCTTTCCTTGCACTTTGGAGCTTCTCTTCGTTATCCTGATTGTGCTGAAATCTGACGGCTACTACTGTACTTGCGGTAGTACCGCAAGTACCAGCAGTAGTACCGCTGTGGGTCACGGTAGTACCGCTCCTCTGGAGCCGTAGTACCGTGGGTCCCAGGCCTAGTGCCGCTCCGGTACGGTAGTAGGGGTGGATGTAATTTTTTACATCCGCGCCACCCACGGTAGTACCGCTCGTCCAGCGCGGTAGTACCGCAGGAGCCCACGGTAGTACCGCTCCCCAGGAGTCGTAGTACCGTGGCCCTCCTACCTAGTACCGCAGCGTCACGGTAGTAGGAGCGGATGTAATTTTTTATATCCGCGCCTCAACGGTAGTACCGTGCCTCGCGTGCGGTAGTACCGCGTCGGATTTTTGCACCACCTCATTTTCAGCGGAAGTAGGCACAGATGTAATTTATTTCATCCGCGCCCTTCCCAGGCAATGACTTTCCTGCCTTGCGGTAGTACCGCGAGGGGGAGCGGTAGTACCGCGCAAGTGGTAGTACTGCACCCTAGTCAGGCAAGTCCCGGCCTCTGCTGCTGTCGCGGAAGCGATAGTACCGCACGGCCTCGCGGTAGTACCGCGCCCTGGAGCGATAGTACCGCGTGTCGCGGGCTGAACATGTGGATAAGGTTGGATATTTCCCATGACTATATAAGGGGCGTCTTCTACCTCTAGTTGACTACCTCTTCCACCTCTAAACTTCATTGTTGCTCCAAGCTCCATTTTCGCTTGATCTCTCTCCCTAGCCAATCAAACTTGTTGATTTGCTCGGGATTGGGTGACAAGGGCCCGATCTACACTTCCACCACAAGATATTTGATTCCCCCTACTTATCCCTAGCGGATCTTGTTACTCTTGGGTGTTTGAGCACCCTAGACGGTTGAGGTCACCTCGAAACCATACTCCATTGTGGTGAAGCTTCGTGGTGTTGTTGGGAGCCTCCAATTGTTGTGGAGATTGCCCCAACCTTGTTTGTAAAGGTTCGGTCGTCGCCTTCAAGGGCACCAATAGTGGAATCACGACATCTCGCATTGTGTGAGGGCGTGAGGAGAATACGGTGGCCCTAGTGGCTTCTTGGGGAGCATTGTGCCTCCACACCGCTCTAACGGAGACGTACTTCCCTTTAAAAGGAAGGAACTTCGGTAACACATCCTCGTCTCCACCGGCTCCACTCTTGGTTATTTCGTGCCTTTACTTTTGCAAGCCTACTTGTGTTGCATCCCTTGCTTACTTATGTGCTAGTTGTTATTGCATCATATAGGTTGCTCACTTAGTTGCACATCTAGACAACCTATTTTGTTGCAAAGTTTAATTTGGTAAAGAAAAGCTTAAAAATTGTTAGTTGCCTATTCACCCCCCCTCTAGTCAACCATATCGATCCTTTCACCAGCTGATGCATGCACTAACCACTAAGCCACATGCATGGAATGCTACGCCTCCACTCTTGCTTGCGCGCCCGATCAACACGCCCTAGCCGGCATGCACGACGCGCTCACACGCGTGTGTTGTGGCTTGGACTTCCAACAGATCGCAACGGCCACAACTCTACCTGGTTAACTCAGGTGCACCCATACCATTGCGGCACACGCGCACACACGCACCCGGCGCACCCGACGCCGGTCGCCAGCGCATGGACATGGCTTATTGCCAACACTCACCCTCTAAGCCATGACATCGCCGCGCAGCCTGTCGACAGGAGCCCTGACTCGTCGTCGTCATCTCGTCCGCCCGATGACATAGCGCACCTCCGCGCCCGCTTCGACGTGCCGTTTGCCCGCCGTTGCCGAAGTTGATGCAGCTCGCGTCATTGTCGTCGTTACGGCCGTGACCCAGCCCGTGTACCCGACCTGGCGCACCGACGTCGGGCGCACCGTGCTCCGTCACGACTCCGGCGACATACGCCGAGCTCCTTCTCTGCCGGCGACACACGCATGGCGTCCCTCTGCGCCCAGCACGTTCCGCGCGCACCCAATGCGTCCAACGAGCCTGACCGCATCAGTGCGTCCCGCACGTCCTGCGCGCATCCGACGCGCCCGACGAGCCCGACCGCACCAGACGCCATGGACTCACCGCGTGCCGCCTCCGCGTCCGCCATGGCAGCCGCATCTTCGCGCACCTCCACAAGCCGACACACGGCCCGAAGCTTCACCGCGCAGCCGCCGGCGAACGCCGCCACCGCCGGCACGCCTCTGGCAAGGGGACGACACCCCAGATGAACTAGCTCATGATACCAAATTGTTGGAACCGAAGCCCTCTAGCTACTTCTCCTTTCACTCGAACGGAGGTGAAAAAAGAAGAAGAGTGGACACAAGATTCTCTGGCCGGCGACGAACGCCACCACGGGCGCTCAAACGCCTCAATCTTTTCTTCTTTACAGTGCTACATGGCTTACACTCGGTCTGCCCCTAACATGATGTTGACAGTGCCTTATATAGGCTCACACACGCACACCACCAGGAGCCACTAACTCCACGCACGCACACATAACGGGCCGCTGCTCTCGGCCACTAACAACACGAACTGTCTTGACCTCTTCATATGCATGCACGTCCATATCCAGCTGATGCATGCACTAACCACTAAGCCACATGCATGGAATGCTACGCCTCCACTCTCGCTTGCGCGCCCGATCAGCACGCCCTGGTTGGCTCGCACGACGCGCTCACACGCGCGTGCTGTTGCTTGGACTTCCAACAAATCTAAACTGCCACAGCTCTACCCGGTGAACTCAGGTGCACACATACCATCGCGACACACGCGCACACACCGCACCCGGCGCACCCGACGCCGGTCGCCAGCGCATGGACATGGCTTATTGCCAACAACGGTGACTTCGTAAATTTCAAGATGATATGCTGGCTCAGTCTTTCGATGATGCCCATAGGGGTAGGGTGTGCGTGTGTGCGATCATAGGTGAGTGTATGCGCGTGTATATGAGCGCTTGCATCAGTACTGTGTTAAGAAAAATCATCAGTTTGCAAATTAATTTAAATTATTTTAGGCTTAATCATATGGATAGAGAAAAGGAAAGTTAGGGTTGTGTAGTTTCTCTAACTTCACTTCTCAAATGTTAATGTTAGAGGATCCGCCGGAGCGAAGAAGCGAATCGTCCCGACTTGGATATGTTTTTTCTTTTACTGGTGATGATGGTGAGGAGCCCTATCTTTGATCCGATGGATTGCTGTAATGACATTCTTTTTTCTTGGGTATGAGTTCTGTTTTTATTTTGCTTGCAGCAATCAAATCCAAATCTAATCGAGCTCTCCACCGATTACGCTAGTGTTCTTCAGCGCGCAAGACCGATTTCAGTTGACCCCACAAGAGTCGCCGCAGTTTATATTCCAAGAATCTTTTAGGGGGATTCAGTTGAACCTCCATGCCCGCGCTGAGACTTCCCCTGGAAATCAAGATTCAAGAACCATCTCCATCAATGGATGGCGCGGGAGGGGTCATTCTCCCGTCTCTCGGCCGCGTGCGCCTCGGCGATCTCGCGGCCGTCGAGGGCCTCGCTTCCGACAGCTACAAGATATGCATATCGACACTGATGCAGTCGCTGGCTCAGTACTCGGCAGCCATCATCCAGCTGCCCCCGGCCGATGCTGCCCTCTTAAGGTCTGGTCTGGACTCCGCTCGCCTCTTCTTCCACCAGCGAGTGTATGATTCGGTGGGCGATGTTGTCCATTCAGATGACGCCCGCGAGTGGAAGACATCTGGTTACTATGCAGATCCTCAAATGTGGCTGGAAATGTATGATTATAGGCCTGGTGTTACTGTCAGAGAGCATGGTGGCGCAATAGAATTGTCCCCGTCTGGGCTGCCCGACATATTTTCAATGCTTGGGAAGGTTTGCCGAGATATCTTGGATGCGGTTAGCTTCTCACTGAATCTCCGTAGTTGTGTGTTTACTGAGATACTCGACAACATGCCATTGAGAAGCCAGGAAGTGTCGTCCTCTGTTCTTTCAGCATGTTGCCATTCGAGGCCATCATTTGAAGAAGCACAGCAGCATGGCATTGCTTCTCCTGATGACAGTCAATTGCTCATGTTTTCTGAGCAGGAGCAACAGATCGACAAGACTTTGCTTACACTAGTTAAGTCTGATAGGTCAGGCTTATATATCAAGGACTTGCATGGACGCTGGATTCTTGTTGATGGGGACCTTGGTCCACATGATATTGTTGTATATCCTGGCCTTGCGCTTTATCAGGAAACCTCTGGCTATGTAAATCCAGCTGTGCACAAGACAGAGGTTGGAAACTTGCAGGGATGTATGTTCGGGCGTTGTTCTTTGGCGTTTAAGCTCACACCGAGATTTGTTGCTAGGCCTGGTGGTTCAGAGATGGGAGCTGCTGGTCATGGTGTTGATACTCAGTTTCAGGTCCCCGTAACAGTTACTGAGTTCATGCAAACAGATCATTCCGCTGATCAACTTTTTCCCAAGAACAATGAATCATCATCCCAGGCAGAGCAGGATGGTAAGTTATTACCTCCCAGTCTTTGCTATGTGAATTATGCTTGAAGCTATTGTTGTGCCCCCATGTTGTTGTTATTTCCTCCAGGACGAGCACATTCCTTATTCCTTCTGTCCTAATTTACGAGCCATAGTCTGACTGCCAAAAGTCATGCTTTGTTCTAGATAATATATCTGATGCATAATGCGGTGCAGTCTCACAGAAGTGTAATTTGTCATATATGAGTTCTGGGTGGTGGAGTGCAAGGGTACACGAGCGAAACAAAATTAAAGAGGGGCCAAGATTGATTGCTAGATGAATTAGGCCCTAATTTTGATGCTAAATCAGATCAGCATAGGAGCTTCACATAGGGCTATTAATCAAGGGGATTTCAAGCTTGAGGGTAGGCCATGTATCACCCCGGACCGGCACTATGCAGATCTAGTAACCTCAGCTAGCCTCTACGTAATATCGATCCTAAGGCGCCACCTTCACACGATGTACATGTGGAACGTGCATGCCATCTGGGTGGAACGGTCGGTATCACAACACAAGTCAGGAAAGAATCTGCAACAACAACATAGATAAATACAACACTCCGGAGAGTCAAATTTAACGAATGAATAGAACAAGGGTCTTTCGACCAAAATACAACTCATACAACGGAAGCAAATATACCTTAGACATGTAAATAATACAAATGCCCTAAGAAGGCTTTAAAGAAAAGCAAAGGGCGCCCATATCCCTGCCAAGACCATTGTCTGTGGGATAACCACCTGACATTGTCCATCAACACACGTGCTTCCTGAAATGCTACCGTCTGGATTGCAATAATCCATGGGAAAAAGTATAATTAACAAGGTGAGTACTCAACTGAACTTGCAAGACTTACATCAGATTTGCACTACATATGCATCATTCTCAAGGAATGGGTATGTATGTGGTTTCAGCGGCTTCAAGCGCTAAGCATTCTATAGAGACACGCTGCAACTTGCGTCTATTAGAGATAAGGAATGAGAGCGCATAAGTAAGGCTCGCATATGAACCAACTATGCCTACTGTAAAAGATAACACTACCTTGCATTCTTCCCCGCATCTCCCTGTTAGGAAGTATTAGTATAGGTCTAGGAGTCCTTATTAGACTATGTTTCCTTTCCTTGTACCCCATGGGCTATGCAATAGAGATAAGTTGCTTTCATAACATGGTATTAGAGCTTAGGTTTTTTTAGCACGCGCAACTCGTGCTATTGATCCACATCCACTATCGCGTTGCAACCAAACTTTTTGGTCCCATTGTTTTCTTTTCTCTCTCCCGTAGCCTCCGGATTTCTCACGGCTGCTGCTGCTACCTCCACACCTAGGCCGGCTCCTTCCCTCGTCCCATCCGCCCCGTGGTGTGCCGCCCGCCACTCCTGATCGAGCCGTCTGCTTCTGGATTGAACACAGGATCGAGCCGCTAGCTGCCGATCTCCGATGAATCCCGCCGCCAGCCAGCCTCTGGATCGAACACAGGATTGAGCCGGCTGCCTCTGGATCCGATCTCCGCAGCCGGCCGCCGAATTCTGCCCCCGCTGCATCGTCAGTTCCTCTTCTTGCCGGGCTGTGCTCTGCTTTCGTTCACCAGGTGCTTCTGCTAGCCTTTGCTAGCCGCGCTAGCTGCCACCTGCCGCTGTTCTCGCTGGGTATGCATCACCCTCGCCGCCCGCTGGCTCTTGACGGTGTTTCCTATATTGGTCCCGTCTCGCACACGCGCCGTCTTTCGTTGTTGTGCTCTCTTCCGCTGCCATTGCATCTGGTCTAGTATGTGCTTTCTAGTTTTTTTGTTTTCCGTCCATCAAATCCGTTGATATTTTGTGTTTCTCATGCCATGCGAGTCCACAATACCTTTGTCCGTCAACCTTTTCTGGTCCTGGTCCTTTCTATACAACTTTTGTGGCCTACTTGCCCTTGTTGTTTTCTATAGGATTTCATGGACTTCTTTTGCATTGTCGATCTATGCCCATTGTCCTTAGCCACAGAGCTTCTTTTGCCGTCAGTTGTTGTGGGCTATGATTTTCTGCGCGATGCTTCATTCTCTTGATGTGCCATCTTCTTTTGACAACCCATCTTCTCTTGATACTTCTCTTGTATCTTCTATTGATGCGGTGTCTTCCTCTGATGTGCCATTCTTTATTCCTTTTGGCTTAACTTGATAGGTTTTGAAGACCCTTCATGGTACGACGGCAGTTTCAAGACGCGGACTTTGGATTATCATTTTTTTCCTAGTGTTACACTTCAAATGCAATGTTATTGCATTCACTTTGCATTTGGGGGGGGGGGGGGGGGGGTGTTAGGAAGTACTAGTATAGATCTAGGAGTCCTTATTAGACCATGTTTCCTTTCCTTGTACCCAAATCATGTGTAATATATATATATATATATATATATATATATATATATATATGCAATAGAGATAAGTTGCTTTCATAACATTCCCACGAGGAAGAATCCCCAAGGCACTCACACTAGTAGCCAGGTGTTATTTAATTAGTTTAAGTGGTAATACGGCCTATTAGCTAACAGGATTAAGGGTGGGCAAGTTTTAGAGATTAACAGTTAAAGTTCTGCTGTGAACCTGGATCAATCACCAAGTCGTCCATATCCACGGACACAACAATTCAAATAGAGTTAACCCTGCAGGGATGCGCCAATGGACCCACACATTTGATCGTCCTTAAAAGGCCAGCTAAGCACATTATGTCATGTACCAGCGGGGTTTTGATCAACTACGACACTCCCCTACGCTACATCCAAGTCCAGGGAGGCACCCGGTTGAGTTTAACCAGAATCGATAGTCCGGCCGTAGCTCCGAGTTAGACTTATCTAAATGTGGTACACGACAGAGATCGGCTAGCGCCCGAACCCGGGAATAACCGCCTTCCACTCCACAAAGTTTGCGAGCCACCAGGGAATCCCCCTAATGGTTCAAAGTACGAAAGGCAAATGAAAAAACAGCTTGCGACCCCTGGACTAGGTCTGTAGTTTCAGGTACTCGGTCGAGGGAGGCCTCATAAACCACCACGTATGGTTAGTGCGCTCGTTTTGGATCAAGACAACAAGAACTTGGGTCCTAGGTCGGCTAGAGTGGAGCAAAACACCGATGCATAAACCATGCATGGCCTCCCACCGTTACCTTCCTACTTATTACCACATTTCATATAGTTGCATAAATAATTTCATGGCATAAAAGAGTGTAACAGAGCTAGGTTAATAACTACCCATAAGCAAGATAAAGCAGCAAGACAATCTGCTAAAGCATAAATCCTAAGCATGCATACTAACATGGCAAGGTTGAAATGAAGCAGGTCATCCTAGGACAAGTATAACCAAGGCAATATGCTAGAGGATCAAAATCAGGCCATGCAAGGAATAGGTATCCACCGTAACCCTAGTGCAATAAGGAGGGAGAGAGCATGGGTAAGGCGTGATCAAGGAGGGGGTTGTAAGTCTTGCTTGGAATCCATGCTTGGCACATTCGCAAACCTTGCTAGTAGCTCACATCATATCCGGATCCTATCCGTGAAGAAG
The DNA here is from genome assembly GCA_963921465.1 of Triticum timopheevii. Taxonomy (NCBI): domain Eukaryota; kingdom Viridiplantae; phylum Streptophyta; class Magnoliopsida; order Poales; family Poaceae; genus Triticum; species Triticum timopheevii. Next base: position 238,669,571 of record OY997264.1, on the reverse strand, counting down.
CGAAACAATACTGGAAAGGGAACAACACATTCAAGTCTTGCTGTTACGTCAAAGGATCCAACATGTTCATGATATGTGATGCATGACATGGCAAGGATGATATGCAAATGCCACATGAATCAAGTTAATGGGTTAACATGTAATATGACATGTTCATTAACCACGACAATTAAGGATGAAGGTTGTCAAGGGTGCTTAACATGGATGAACACGGTAAGGATGGGAGATGCATAAACTAGGACTATCTGCACACATTTTAAATGAAATGTGGAAATATATGTAAAGCATTCCCCAAATACTCTATAACAAAAGAAAGGTTAATTGTGGAATAAGCCTAATCCCAATTTTACTTGATGCAAACATGCATGAATATGACATATTAATGGTCTATCATGCTAATCAAAATAGCATGTTTAATCATAAATATGTGATAGGAACCGTGTCCCAACCAGGACGAGTTCTCAGATTATAGGGGTGGAAGGAGGGTTGGCGCGGCGGACGGCGCGACCGACGGCGCTAGGTCGCCGTGATCGCGCGCGCGCGAGAGAGAGGGCGCAGGGTGCGGCTAGGGTTAGGTCTGCCGGCTCCTTAAGGAAGCCGAGCAAATATGATTGCTTCTGCTTCCTCAAAACGAGTCTTTACATGAGTTTATATAATCCTTGAAATACGATAATTGGGCTAAGCCCCTAAAACGATAAGATAACTTGGGCCAGGCCCCTAACTGCCTGCACCAGTGGGCCTATTTCAGCTATACTGCAGGCCGGTCATAACATCTCTCCCCGCCGGCGGGACAGCGCGTCTGCCACGGTGTTGAGGCGACCCGGGCGGTACTCGACGGGGAAGTCAAAGCCGAACAGCTTGCTGATCCACTGATGCTGCGGCACGGTGGAAAGGCGCTGGTCCAACAAGAACTTGAGGCTGTAGTGATCCGTGCGAACACGGAACGGTCGCCCCTACAGATATGGCCGCCAGTGGCGCACAACCTGTACCAAGCTGACGAGCTCTCTCTCATAGGCCGCGAGCTTGTGATGACGCGCGGGGAAAGGCTTAATGAAGAAGGCGAGCGGCCCGTTGCCCTGATGAAGGACGGCGCCAAACCCCACGCCTGAGGCGTCGCAGTCCACCATGAACAACTTGTCGAAGTTAAGCATCTGGAGGACCGGCCCCGTAGTGAGAGCCTGCTTGAGGGTCTGGAACGCCTCGGTCGCCTCAGTATCCCAGGAGAAGGCGTCGCGGCGCAACAGGCGCGTGAGCATAGCCGCGATGAGGCTGAACTCTCGGATGAACTTCTGGTAGTAGCCTGCGAGGCCCAGGAAATCGCGGAGGGCCCGCGACGAGTGCGGCGTCGGCCAAGGCGCGACAGCCGCCACCTTGTCGTCATCCATCGCGACACCGTCTGCCGAGATGACGTGGCCGAGGTAGGCAACCGATGTCGTGCCGAACGAGCACTTCGAGCGCTTGAGGTGCAGATGGTGCGCTTGAAGCTCGTTGAAGACGATGGCCATGTGTTGTAGGTGCTCCGCCCACGATGAGATGTAGATAAGAATATCATCAAAGAAAACGAGCACAAACCGGTGCAAGTAGGGGCGGAGGACATCGTTCATCAAAGCCTGAAATGTCGCCGGGGCATTGGAGAGGCCAAAAGGCATCACCAAAAACTCGAAGTGGCCGTGGTGAGTGCGAAAGGCCGTCTTCTCGACATCATCCAGATGCATCCGCACCTGGTGATATCTCGAATGGAGGTCGAGCTTGGTGAAGAAACGCGCCCCATGTAGCTCGTCCAGGGGCTCATCGACGACCGAAATGGGAAATTTGTCCTTGAGCGACTTGGCGTTAAGAGCACGACAGTTGATGCAGAAGCGCCATGTGCCGTCCGCCTTGCGAACGAGGAGAACTGGCGCCGAAAACGGCGAGGTCGAGATCCGGATGATGCCCAGGGCAAGCATGATCGCGCACTGCCGCTCTAGCTCGTCCTTCTGCAGCTGGGGGTAGCGGTATGGACGGACCGCCACGGGAGCTGTGCCAGGGAGTAGGTGAATGCGGTGGTCGTAGACTCGGGCTGGCGGAAGGCCCTGGTGCTCGTCGAAGAGGTCACTGTGCTGCTGCAAGAGACGAGCCAACAGGAGCTGCTCGGGCTCGGCGGCGGCCGCCGTCAGCTGTGGATGGGGCGTTGCTGATGAAGGGCCAGCCACGCCCTCCCACCGGACGCGGCGATCCAGGCGCTAGAAGACCATCGTCATAGCGTCGAAGTCCTAGAGGATGGGACCCAGGGTCCGCAAAAAGTCGACGCCGAGGATGGAAGTCGAAGCAGCCCAAGTCGATACCGACGCACGTGATGGTGAAGGGCTTGTCGCCGATGATGATGGGAACCTGCCGCGCAGTCCCGTGGTAGTGGAGGCGATCACCGTTAGCCACGACAACCTTAAGTTGCTCCCCGCCCGTCGGCTGGAGCGCCAAGCGACGCATGGTCGATGCTGGTAGGAAGTTATGGGTGGAGCTCGTATCCAGCAGTGCCAGGAGGCGCTCGGCGTGGATCATCGCCGGTAGCAGCATAGTCTTCTCCGCTCGTATACCCGCTAGGGCATGGAGGGAGACCACGAGGGCGGTCGCCGGAGCGGGTGCCGGTGCTACCTCCGCGGCGTCTGGGGCGGGCAGATCGCTGAGCCCGTCCGGCGGCGGTGTCCTCCTCGATGTAATCCGCAACCTCCAAGTAAAAGAGCCGCGGACAGACATGGCCCGACACGTAGGGCTCGTCGCAGTTGTAGCACAGACCCTGGCGACGGCGCTGGAGCTGCTCGGCTGGGGTGAGCCGACGGAAAGGGCGTGTCGCCGCCGGGGGGTTGGGCGCCGCGGCAGCCTGGGCAGGAAGCCCCGGCGCTGGTGGTGTCGGTGGCGGTCGGGCGGCCGGGCGGACGCCTCGGGATGGTGACGCCTGCTGGATGGCCATCGGGCGGCGCTCGAAGGCTCGAGCATAGTACATGGCCGTCTGGAGGTCCTGTGGGCCCCGCATCTCCACGTCCACGTGGATATGATCTGGCAGACCGCCAACGAAGAGCTCGGCCCGCTGGTGAGCTGTCATGCCGGCCGCGTGGCACGACAGGGCCTGGAAGCGGTCGGCGAAGTCCTGCACCGTCGAGGTGAAGGGTAGGCGCCCAAGCTCCGCTAACCGACTCCCGCGTATCGGCGACCCGAAGCGCAAGAGGCGAAGCTCGCAGAAGCACTCCCATGGGGGCATGCCGCCCTCGTCTTGCTTGAGGGCGCAATACCACGTCTGGGCGGCGCCTTGTAGATGATAGGAGGCGATCTAGGTGCGGTCGGATGCGAGCGTGCGTTGCCCCCTGAAAAATTGGTCGCACTGGTTGAGCCAATTCAAGGGGTCCACGGTGCCGTTGTAGGTGGCGAACTCAAGCTTGGAGAGACGCAGCGGTGTCTGGCCGTGGACGACGGAGGGGTACACCTCATCGGCGCAGAGCGAGGACGACGGCGCCGAGTAGGTGGGCATGAGGGGGCCACCTTAGAAGAGGGGCCTGTCGACACCGGCGTAGGGGTCGGCGGAGCCCGCGCTCCCGCCGTACGGGATAGTTGGGGGCGGCGCCGGCGAGGACAGCACGTGCGGCTGGCCCGGAGCCATGGTGTAGACCTGGGCGGAGGACCCGGCCAGCCAGGCCGGCAGCGGAGACGACGACGGGGGAAACCGAACCTGGTGGATGGGTACCCCGGCCCCCTTCATCGGAAGGCTCGGCCCCGAGGTTGCTGGCGGCGGCAGCAGCCGAAGTTGCTGCGGCAGCGGTAGGCTGGGGGCAACCGAGGGCGCCGGACATGGCGGCTGCAACGGCAGCTGCGGCGGCCCGGTGATGGCGGCGATGGAAGCGGTCAGCTGCGGCCCATAGGGCCCCGCGAGGAAGAGGCGGATGCCCTGGACCGCCTGAGTGAGGTCGCGGAGCGTCGCCGACATCTCCTCTGGTGTGAGGACGGGGAGGAAGGGGGGTGCACGTGCAATGTCCTGGCGGCGGAGGAGACCGCCCCGGTCAGGGACGGCGTACCGGCCGCGGAGGTCATTGGCGACGAAGACGCGATCAGCAACGGGAGGGAAGGAGTGGGCGGCGGTGCAGACATGATCAAGCCTGAGACACCTGATACCAGATTGATAGGAACCGGGTCCCTACCAGGACGAGTTCTCATATTATAGGGGTGGAAGGAGGGTTGGCGCGGCGGACGGCGCGACCGACGGCGCTGGGATGCCATGATCGCGCGTGAGAGAGTGGGCGAAGGGTACGGCTAGGGTTAGGTCTCCCGGCTCCTTAAGGAAGCCGAGCAAATATGATTGCTTCTGCTTCCTCAAAACGAGTCTTTACATGAGTTTATAAAATCCTCGAAATACGATAATTGGGTTAAGCCCCTAAAACGATAAGATAACTTGGGCCAGGCCCCTAACTGCCTGCACCAGTGGGCCTCCTCCGGCTATACTGCAGGCCGGTCATAACATCTCTCCCTGCCCGCGCAAACAGCTCGTCCTCGAGCTGGAAGTCCGGAAAGTGCTTGCGAAACTCGTCGAGGAGCTCCCAAGTGGCGTCCTCCTCCGGAAGGCCTTGCCAGTGGATCAACAAGCGCCAAACACCGCGACTCTGCTGGGCCTTCAACACCTTCGCTGGACCGGGAAGTAGACGACCCTCGGAGGTCGGAGGGAGATCCGGCGTAGCCGCCGGTGGCTCGACGCGGAAAGGCTTCAACAAGCCCACATGGAAGATGTCGTGGATGCGAGCGCCAGATGGCAGCTGAAGGCGGTAGGCGACGTTGCCGATGCGCTCCAGCACCGGAAACGGCCCCACATAGCGGGGGCCCAGCTTGTGCTTAGCGCGCGAGTCCAGTGACTGCGTAGTGCGGTGGAGTAGACGCAGCCACACCCAGTCTCCCACCGCATACTCTGCCTCGCGGTGGTGTGCGTCGTAGTACTTCTTGGACAGCTGCTGGGCCTGGAGAAGACGCTGGCGCACCTCGGCAAGGATCTCATCCCGACTGCGGAGAAGCTCGTCCGCCGCCTTAGTCCGGGCCGTCTCAGGCTGAAACGGCAGGATGGGTGGCGGAGGGCGACCGTAGCCCACCTCGAAGGGCGTGGCACGTAGGGCGGAGTGGTAGGAGGTGTTGTAGCAGTACTCCGCCAAGAGAGCCAGTCCACCCAAGCCCGTGGCCGATCACCTGTAACGCAACATAAGTACATAGCAATCACCTTGTTGACCACCTCGGACTAGCCGTCCGTCTGGGGGTGGAATGCCGTACTGAGGCGCAGCTGCACGCCCGCCATCCGGAAAAGATCGCGCCAGACATGGCCAGTGAACACCTGATCACGGTCGCTGACGATCGAAGAGGGGAACCCGTGGAGGCGGACGATGCCGTCGAAGAAGGCCCGCGCGATGGAGGTGGCGGTGTAGGGATGGCCGAGCGCGATGAAGTGTGCATACTTGGAGAAGCGGTCGACCACCGTAAGGATGACGGACTTGCCGCCCACCTTAGGAAGGCCCTCGATGAAGTCCATGGAGATGTCGGCCCAGATCTGAGATGCACCTCAAGGGGCTGTAACAGTCCTGCCGGCTGCAGTGTCTCCGTCTTGTTGCATTGGCATGTCACACAAGGCCGCACCCAGTCTCGTACCCGCGCGCGGTCTCCGGGGATGTAGAAATCTGCCCGGAGACGGTGAAGGGTCTTCTGCACCCCGTCGTGGCCGGCCGAGTGAGACAGCAACAGGGCCCGGTGGCGGAGGTCGACGTTATCCGGCACGAAGAGCCGGCGCCCGTGCAGAAGCAAGCCGTCGTCTAGGCACCACGGTTCCTCCAGGTCGCCGTCCGCAAGGCGCTGACGGAGGAGCTGTGCGTCCGGGGTGCTCGCGGTGGCACGGCGGATGTCGTCGATGAAGGCAAAGGAGGGCCCCGAGCGGATGCAGAGCACCGTCCCTGCGATGTCGACGGCATCCGAGTCGGGGTCGGCGTCGCGGCAGGACAGCGCGTCTGCCACGGTGTTGAGGCGACCCGGGCGGTACTCGACGGGGAAGTCAAAGCCGAACAGCTTGCTGATCCACTGATGCTGCGGCACGGTGGAAAGGCGCTGGTCCAACAAGAACTTGAGGCTGTAGTGATCCGTGCGAACACGGAACGGTCGCCCCTACAGATATGGCCGCCAGTGGCGCACAACCTGTACCAAGCTGACGAGCTCTCTCTCATAGGCCGCGAGCTTGTGATGACGCGCGGGGAAAGGCTTAATGAAGAAGGCGAGCGGCCCGTTGCCCTGATGAAGGACGGCGCCAAACCCCACGCCTGAGGCGTCGCAGTCCACCATGAACAACTTGTCGAAGTTAAGCATCTGGAGGACCGACCCCGTAGTGAGAGCCTGCTTGAGGGTCTGGAACGCCTCGGTCGCCTCAGTATCCCAGGAGAAGGCGTCGCGGCGCAACAGGCGCGTGAGCGTAGCCGCGATGAGGCTGAACTCTTGGATGAACTTCTGGTAGTAGCCTGCGAGGCCCAGGAAATCGCGGAGGGCCCGCGACGAGTGCGGCGTCGGCCAAGGCGCGACAGCCGCCACCTTGTCGTCATCCATCGCGACACCGTCCGCCGAGATGACGTGGCCGAGGTAGGCAACCGATGTCGTGCCGAACGAGCACTTCGAGCGCTTGAGGTGCAGATGGTGCGCTTGAAGCTCGTTGAAGACGATGGCCATGTGTTGTAGGTGCTCCGCCCACAATGAGATGTAGATAAGAATATCATCAAAGAAAACGAGCACAAACCGGCGCAAGTAGGGGCGGAGGACATCGTTCATCAAAGCCTGAAATGTCGCCGGGGCATTGGAGAGGCCAAAAGGCATCACCAAAAACTCGAAGTGGCCGTGGTGAGTGCGAAAGGCCGTCTTCTCGACATCATCCAGATGCATCCGCACCTGGTGATATCTCGAACGGAGGTCGAGCTTGGTGAAGAAACGCGCCCCGTGTAGCTCGTCCAGGGGCTCATCGACGACCGAAATGGGAAATTTGTCCTTGAGCGACTTGGCGTTAAGAGCACGACAGTCGATGCAGAAGCGCCATGTGCCGTCCGCCTTGCGAATGAGGAGAACCGGCGCCGAAAACGGCGAGGTCGAGATCCGGATGATGCCCAGGGCAAGCATGACCGCGCACTGCCGCTCCAGCTCGTCCTTCTGCAGCTGGGGGTAGCGGTATGGACGGACCGCCACGGGAGCTGTGCCAGGGAGTAGGTGAATGCGGTGGTCGTAGACTCGGGCTGGCGGAAGGCCCTGGTGCTCGTCGAAGAGGTCACTGTGCTGCTGCAAGAGACGAGCCAACAGGAGCTGCTCGGGCTCGGCGGCGGCCGCCGTCAGCTGTGGATGGGGCGTTGCTGATGAAGGGCCAGCCATGCCCTCCCACCGAACGCGGCGATCCAGGCGCTAGAAGACCATCGTCATAGCGTCGAAGTCCTAGAGGATGGGACCCAGGGTCCGCAAAAAGTCGACGCCGAGGATGGAAGTCGAAGCAGCCCAAGTCGATACCGACGCACGTGATGGTGAAGGGCTTGTCGCCGATGATGATGGGAACCTGCCGCGCAGTCCCGTGGTAGTGGAGGCGATCACCGTTAGCCACGACAACCTTAAGTTGCTCCCCGCCCGTCGGCTGGAGCGCCAAGCGACGCATGGTCGATGCTGGTAGGAAGTTATGGGTGGAGCTCGTATCCAGCAGTGCCAGGAGGCGCTCGGCGTGGATCATCGCCGGCAGCAGCATAGTCTTCTCCGCTCGTATACCCGCTAGGGCATGGAGGGAGACCACGAGGGCGGTCGCCGGAGCGGGTGCCGGTGCTACCTCCGCGGCGTCTGGGGCGGGCAGATCACCGAGCCCGTCGGCGGCGGTGTCCTCCTCGATGTAATCCGCAACCTCCAAGTAAAAGAGCCGCGGACAGACATGGCCCGACACGTAGGGCTCGTTGCAGTTGTAGCACAGACCCTGGCGACGGCGCTGGAGCTGCTCGGCTGGGGTGAGCCGACGGAAAGGGTGTGTCGCCGCCGGGGGGTTGGGCGCCGCGGCAGCCTGGGCAGGAAGCCCCGGCGCTGGTGGTGTCGGTGGAGGCCGGGCGGCCGGGCGGGCGCCTCGGGATGGTGACGCCTGCTGGATGGCCATCGGGCGGCGCTCGAAGGCTCGAGCATAGTACATGGCCGTCTGGAGGTCCTGTGGGCCCCGCATCTCCACGTCCACGTGGATATGATCTGGCAGACCGCCAACGAAGAGCTCGGCCCGCTGGCGAGCTGTCATGCCGGGCGCGTGGCACGATAGGGCCTGGAAGCGGTCGGCGAAGTCCTGCACCGTCGAGGTGAAGGGTAGGCGCCCAAGCTCCGCCAACCGATTCCCGCGTATCGCCGACCCGAAGCGCAAGAGGCAAAGCTTGCAGAAGCGCTCCCATGGGGGCATGCCACCCTTGTCTTGCTTGAGGGCGCAATACCACGTCTGGGCGGTGCCTTGGAGATGATAGGAGGCGATCCAGGTGCAGTCGGACGTGAGCGTGCGTTGCCCCCTAAAAAATTGGTCGCACTGATTGAGCCAGTTTAGGGGGTCCACAGTGCCGTCGTAGGTGGCGAACTCAAGCTTGGAAAGACGCGGCGATGTCTGGCTGTGGACGACGGAGGGGTACACCTCATCGGCGCGGAGCGAGGACGACGACGCCGAGTAGGTGGGCATGAGGGGGCTACCCTAGAAGAGGGGCCCGTCGACACCGGCGTAGGGGTCGGCGGAGCCCGAGCTCCCGCCGAACGGGATGGTTGGGGGCGGCGCCAGCGAGGACAACACGTGCTGCTGGCCCAGAGCCATGGTGTAGACCGGGGCGGAGGACCCGGCTGCCAGGCCGGCAGCGGAGACGGCGACGGGGGAAACTGAACCTGGTGGATGGGTACCCCGACCCCCTTCATCGGAAGGCTCGGCCCCGAGGTTGCTAGCAGCGGCGGCGGCAGCCGCAGTTGCTGCGGCAGCGGTAGGCTGGGGGCGACCGAGGGTGCCGGAGATGGCGGCTGCAACAGCAGCTGCGGCGGCCTGGTGATGGCGGCGACGGAAGCGGTCGGCTGCGGCCCATAGGGCCCCACGAGGAAGAGGCGGATGCCCTGGACCGCCTGAGTGAGGTCGCGGAGCGCCGCCGACGTCTCCTCTGGTGTGAGGACGGGGAGGGGGGGCACATGCAATGTCCCGGCGGCGGAGGAGACCGGCCCAGTCAGGGACTGCGTACCGGCCGCGGAGGTCATTGGCGACGAAGACGCGATCGACAACGGGAGGGAAGGAGTGGGCGGCGGTGCAGACATGATCGAGCCTGAGACACCTGATACCAGATTGATAGGAACCGGGTCCCTACCAGGACGAGTTCTCAGATTATAGGGGTGGAAGGAGGGTTGGCGCGGCGGACGGCGTGACCGACGGCGCTAGGGCGCCGTGATCGCGCGCGCGAGAGAGGGCGCAGGGTACGGCTAGGGTTAGGTCTCCCGGCTCCTTAAGGAAGCCGAGCAAATATGATTGCTTCTGCTTCCTCAAAACGAGTCTTTACATGAGTTTATATAATCCTCGAAATACGATAATTGGGCTAAGCCCCTAAAACGATAAGATAACTTGGGCTAGGCCCTTAACTGCCTGCAAATGGCATATGCATGATCTACGCAATTTTTCGGAGCAAGTTTCATATATAACTTGTCAAATTTGGAGCTATAGACTAAAAGATATGAATAATACAAGATTAAATGATTTTCTAGAAATTATAATTCAAATTATAATCCCTATTGCATCGAGGCAGAGCTAGCCTGTGTGACTGACAGCAGGATCGGGGAAGGCTGACAGAAGGCTGACTGTGCAGTGATGCGGTCGTGGGTGAGTTGTGGGTTTCACATCAAAGCCAACCCTAGCCAGGGAGGCTGATGGGCGGGGCATGGGCTCATCTGGCTTGGTCAATAGCTAACTTGGTCGGACGGATCCACATGCCTGCGGCCTAGGGTCTAACTGAAACGAACTAAGCCATACTGCATCGAGACGGACTGGCTAATGAGAACCAACCAGCCAAAATAAACCGGCTCGGTTGGACAAAACTGGACTCGGCCCACATGTCATGGACTCGGACGGGAAAATAAATCGCGGCGGCACCCTCTCGCAACCAACGGGCGTGGTGATGATGCATGGGAAGGGTGCTCTCGACCACTCTTTGGCCTGGAAGGAGGAGCTATGGGGTGCGGTCGACGTGGTGCGTCTAGCGGCAGCACAAGCATGAGCTATGGAAGCCGGAGATGCCGGCGGCGACAAGGCCGAGCGATGGTGAGTGGCGACGCCCAGGGGAACTACACCTAGAGGATCCGCGCGAGGACGAAACGAGGGGAATGACTAGGGTATCACCTAGAGGGTGCCGGTGCAGACAGGGAGGTTGTGGAGGACCAGAGCTACGACAAAGGTAGCCGCCGGAGCGTGGTTTTGCGGAGGAGCTAGGGAAAGTGGTGCTTGCTGGGAACGCGCCAGGAGGTGTGCATGGATGTCGTGGAGTTGATCGAGTTGGAGAGGGCGCAATGGCAGAGAGCATTTTGACGACAACGGACGGTGAACGGTGGGGAAGAACTGTTAAGCTTCATGCACTAGCCAACGCAACCAAAAGGCCGAACTGATGGAAACGACTAGGCAATCCACATATACACAAGGTCCAAACAAGTTGGGGTAGACTAGAGGTGAAACCCATAAGATCTCGCGACCAACTCATGGTTCTGGCACATGGATAGCAAGCTTCCACGCACCCTTGTCGATAGCTAGTTCTTTGGTGATACTCCAATCCTTCAGATCTCTCTTTACGGACTCCTCCCATGTCAAATTCGGTCTACCCCGACCTCTCTTGACATTATCCGCACGCTTTATCCGTCCGCTACGCACTGGAGTTTCTGTAGGCCTGTGCTGAATATGCACAAACCATCTCAGACGATGTTGGACAAGCTTCTCTTCAATTGGTGCTACCCCAACTCTATGCCGTATATCATCATTCCGGACTCGATCCTTCCTTGTTTGGCCACACATCCATCTCAACATTTGCATCTCCGCCGCACTTAACTGTTGAACATGTCGCTTTTTAGTCAGCCAGCACTCAGCATTGCGGGTCGAATCGCCGTCCTGTAGAACTTGCCTTTTAGCTTTTGTGGCACTCTCTTGTCACGGAGAATGCCAAAAGCTTGGCGCCACTTCATCCATCCGCCTTTGATGCAATGGTTCACATCTTCATCAATACCCCCATCCTTCTGCAACATTGACCCCAAATATCGAGGTGTCCTTCTGAGGCACCACCTGCCCATCAAGGCTAACCTCCTCCTCGCGCCTAGTAGTATTGAAACCGCACCTCATGTACTCGGTTTTAGTTCTACTAAGCCTAAAACCTTCCGATTCCAAGGTTTGTCTCCATAACTCTTAACTTCCTATTGACCCCCGTCTGACTATCGTCAACTAGCACCACATCATCCGCAAAGAGCATACACCATGGGATATCTCCTTGTATATCCCTTGTGACCTCATCCATCACCAAGGCAAAAAAATAAGGGCTTAAAGCTGACCCCTGATGCAGTCCTATCTTAATTGGGAAGTCATCAGTGTCGACATTACTTGTTCGAACACTTGTCACAACATTATCATACATATCCTTGATGAGGGTAATGTACTTTGCTGGGACTGTGTGTTTCTCCAAGGCCCACCACATGACATTTCGCGGTATCTTATCATAGGCCTTCTCCAAGTCAATGAACAACATATGCAAGTCCTTTTGCTCCTTGTATCTCTTCATGAGTTGTCGTACCAAAAAAATGGCTCTATGGTCGACCTCCCAGGCATGAAACCAAACTGATTTTTGGTCACGCTTGTCGTTCTTCTTAAGCGGTGCTCAATGACTCTCTCCCATAGCTTCATTGTATGGCTGATCAGCTTGATTCTACGGTAATTAGAACAACTGTGAACATCCCCTTTGTTCTTGAAGATTGGTACTAATATACTCCGTCTCCGTTCTTCTGGCATCTTGTTTGCTCGAAAAATGAGGTTGAAAAGTTTGGTTAGCCATACTATCGCTATGTCCCCGAGGCCTTTCCATACCTCAATGGGGATACAATCAGGGCCCTTGCCTTGCCTCCTTTCATCCTTTTTAAAGCCTCCTTGACCTCAGACTCCTGGATTCGCCACACAAAACGCCTGTTGGTCTCATCAAAGGAGTACTCCCACTATCTATGCTTAATGTCCTCGTTCTTCACTAGGAGTTGGTCTGCTCCGTCCTTGATGCATTTGACCTGGCCAACATCCCTCGTCTTCCTCTCTCGGATTTTGGCCATCTTATAGATGTCCCTTTCGCCTTCCTTCGTACCTAACTGCTGGTAGAGGTCCTCATACGCCCGACCCCCTGCTTCGCTGACAGCTCACTTTGCGGCCTTCTTCGCCATCTTGTACTTCTCTATGTTGCTTGCACTCCTATCCAGGTATAGGCATCTGGAACAATCTTTCTTCTCCTTAATCGCCTTCTAGACATCATCATTCCACCACCAGGTATCCTTAGTTTCGCCTCTCCTTCTCCTGGACACTCCAAACTCCTCCGAGGCCACCTTACGAATGCAAGTCGCCATCTTCATTCACACATTGTCCGCATCCCCTCCTTCCTCCCAAGGGCCCTCCTTAATGACCCTCTCCTTGAACGCCCGAGCTACCTCCCCCTTGAGCTTCCACCACTTCGTTCTAGCGACTTTGGCACGCTTATCACGCTGGACATGAATCCGAAAGCGGAAGTCAGCAACCACCAGCTTATGCTGAGGGACAACACTCTCTCCAGGTATTACCTTACAATCTAGGCACGCACGCCTATCTTCTCTTCTCGAGAGGATGAAATCAATCTGGCTAGTGTTAGCCACTACAAAAAGTCACGAGATGTGATTTTCTCTTTTTAAAGAGGGTGTTAGCTATGATTATGTCGTAGGCTAGGGCAAAGCTTAAGACATCTTCTCCTTCTTGATAACTGATGCCATAGCCAAAGCCCCCATGCACCCCTTCAAAACATGTGCTAGATGTACCCACGTGGCCGTTGAGGTCTCCTCCTACGAAGAGCTTCTCGCCAATCGGTACACTCCTCACCATGTCCTCCAGGCCTTCCTAGAACTCTCTCTTGGTGTTCACATTGTGGCCTACTTGCGGGGCATACGCGTTGATAACATTGAGAACCAAGTCCCCAATTACCAGCTTGACCAGGATAATCCGGTCCCCACGTCTCTTGACGTCTACCACTCCATACTTGAGGCTCTTGTTGATCAAGATGCCTACACCATTTCTGTTTGCAGCCGTTCCCGTGTAACACAGCTTGAAGCAGGTATCCTTCGCCTTCTGTCTCCATTTGGTTTCTTGGACGTAAAGGATATCAACACCGCTGCATCAACTAGCTCCGGAAGCTTCCCTGTCAGAGACCCTACGTTGCAGCTACCTAAGCGGATCCTCCTTGGCTCGGCTAGCTTCCTTACCCTTCGCACTCGTCGAGTCAAATGCGAAGACCCTTGTTCATTTTCCACTACATCCGGGCGCCGATGTAGCGCGCCTCTAAGGTTGCGACGACCTGATCCTCGCTCACTTGCCACCGTATCCAGATCAAGATACAACACGCCACCCGCGGGGGGGGGGGGGGGGGGGGGGGGGGGTGACGGCCCGGCCCTTGCCCATTTGACACCACACCCGGGTTCCGGTGAGGTGCGCCGTTGAGAGGGTTACGCCCCAACGAAAATCTTTTGGGTTTCATCTCCATAAGAGTGGCTGACTTTTTACGTTGGCTCGCCAAGCCTATCACAACCCTCCTCCTTTACCCGGGCTTGAGACCGGCTATGTTGAGACAACATAGGCGGAGTTAGTTGGGTCCTCCGCACAGAAAAGAAATGGGCCGACTGTACTGTGCACTGCAAAGATTTTTTCCTATTTAATTAAAAACAGGAAACAAAAGGAGGGAAAATAATTATTTGGGAGTCCAAATAATTTCCAAATTGAAAGAAAACTTTATGGTGTCCTCTCTGAATGATTTCCAAGCTCCACTAAAATTTCCAAAAGGTTTGAGCAATGTTTGACGATTTTGAATATAAGAGAGAGGAAAGGGCATGCGGGAGATTTGAACTAGAGGTTGGAGTTAGGGGCTTGTACAATTAAACAGTTTGTGTGGCTCACAAATGTCACAAGAAAAACTTGTGCAAAGTGTGGAGAGAGTCTTGGGCTGAAAGACCAGAAGGGAGAAGGGTTTACTTATTTACCATTTAACAAATAGCAAATAAAATATCCAAATTATTTAATTTAATTAATACAATATGATGCTTATGCAACACTTATGATGCAAAAATAAAATAAGAATGAATTTCTATTTGGGGTGCTACCCCGGGCTGTTACAGGCCACTGGTCACCACTCACCACTACTCTCCTCTGCTGGCTGGGGCAATAACATGCTTGTTCCAAAAATAAGGCAAACAACAAATAATAATCGTGTGCCTGCTTGACATGAATATTATTACATATGATTTTTTTATGCCTTTCAGTATCACTGAGTAACATCACGGGACTCTAGGAGGTTCGATTTCCGAGTGCCTGTCAATGGTAATAATAGTGTGTTTTGAAATGAAGACATGGCTTTCCTAATTGTCCTTCAGAGTTCATACCATCCTAATTGATTACCATGTTAAATGTTGGTGTGGTGTATCAAACTTCTACGACTTCATGGATTACAAACTGGGAATCCCACTGCACAGGGTCGTCGACGAGGGCGTGCTAGGTGAGCGACCGCACGGGGCCCCCGAAAAGTGGGGCCCCCAAATCGCACCGACCATGCACTAATTACGCACAGGATGTCATGCACGATCGATCAAACCGGCTAGCGATTTATTTCCTTCTTTACGCACGGCCCCGCAGTCTCCTTATTATCTCTCTGCATGCATGGGATTCCTTTGATTCATGGAGTAGAAAGATTTTTCTCTCGCAGAAGGCAGAACTCCCTACTGCATGCTTTCTTTATTTTTGGATCTGCCCGTTATGCGTGAGAATTGGAGAGGAGCTGAAATCACAAAGCAACATTCGTGGGCCTTTTTAGGGAATCCATTTGTGGGGCCTTTTTTTTTTACCGTAGACCAACCAGGGGCAAATTAGGGAATCAAACAGGTAGAAATCAAATATACCTAGTATTTAATAATTCCTAATGCACCTAATAATATGAAATGGAGGGGGTATGAATTTTTAAAATTTTAGAACCCTATTTTATACTTGGTGTTCATATCACGTGAGTGTGCAACTTCTAGTACTCCAAGGCAATGGAATTCAGGTAGTGCGATTGGATGCTCAGCAACCACACATGCAAAGATCATGGAGTGATAATGTCTCAAATGATATATGTGGCGACGAGCGCGCGTCGTGCTAAATTATTACCACACTGTAACACAATCCTTTTGTATTTCGCACCGGGGCCCCAAATTCCTGGAGATGGCCCTGTCACTGCAATACCATGTATCCATGACTTGTTTAATTGTTTTATGTAGCATCACCTAACTCCGCGACAAAGAAAAAAAAGGGAATTACAAGAACAAAGTCACTCCCTCCTTCCAAAAGACTTCGCCTAGAGGCACAGAGAGTGCTCAAGCAGCGTGTCCAGGATATTGCAGACAGGAGAGGCATCAAACTGAGATTTTGCAATCTCAAAGAATGTGAAAGTCACATACGATCATTGGACAGTCCTTGTGATAATATCCGAACTGAAATCGGATGGCCGCAAGGGGTTCCATTTGTCCATCCACATGACCTCCCAAACAAAGCAAAGCTTGGGTTTCTGGAAGCTTATGAACCGGGATGGACTGCTTCCCAGCAAGACGAGTTAAGTTTTACTGAAGCATGATAGAATTAAGTTATAACAGTAATTTTGAGGTTGTGGAACCATTTCCACTTTTAGGGCACAATCGCTTTACTTTATTGATTGGGAAAGAAATATAAGGGATTACAATTTTACTCTTTACATATATATACTCGGGAGTAGGGACAGTAGATTGCTGTTCTGCAAAAGATTGTGACCTACCATATTAGCTACGCTTAGTTACATCTTCCAAGAGCAGCCAGAGAAGAGCTGTTTCTTTCCAGTCCTCGTGCCTGAATGATTTGCACTCAGTTGGTCCTATCATGCCAGGTAAAATCAGTATCTGTACCGACTTCACCACTGGTGCCCAAAACCTAGCCTGTAGTACCTACCACGAAAACATGTACTTGGACAGCACCCAAGTCTTGTGAGATATGCATTTTGGATGAAGTCATAGGAACATGTGCATACTGCTGCATAAGATATGATAATTTTGCAGATTGTTCAAACCCAAGTAGTTTTGTTATGTACCTGTTTCACTGTTATCAGCACCATAGTGCGTTGTTCCCTAGATTTCAGCATACCCAAATAGGAGTTTGTTTTGTTGAACAACACTTCCTTTCTTTCTTGCGGGGGTTGAACAACTTTAAAGGGGCACTTCTTTCACACTCGACCTACCAATATGAATTTACTAGTAATTTCTATGCCATATACTAACATAGCCGCATCTGGATTCTTTGTTCTGCAGGAGCCAGTCTCTGTAAATCTGTATGTGCTACCAACCCTGGATACTTTTTGACTTGCCAAGGTTGGTAAGTAGTCTGATGATCTCGCCACATGTTTGAGGAGGAAGGATCATGTACTGACACCCAGACACCGTTGACATATATACCCGTAGTGTTCAGCTTGTGTAGTTAGAAACTACCTTGTGAACTGTAGATGGTAAATGGTTGCTGCTTCATGGCCCTAATTCACCGTGCGGTCGTGTTGCAGATATGGCGGCAAACTTGGAGATCTTGGGCTTCTAGCTGTGTGATGAAACTCTTCATTTGGTTGGCCATCTAGGAGCCTGGACCTTGTAGCGAGGAGACCATGCAGCACCTTCCGAGCGGCCGAATCTGGTACGAGGGTTCGACAAGTTTTATTCCGTCGGCTGACAATGCCTTCAATCGTAGACTGGTGCCTTGGTGATGCTTGTCACGGTTTGGGGGATTCAGAAGCAGCAGTACCGTTGAATCTTTACCAGCGATCGCCGCCTGGATGTACGAGAGTTGATGATGCTTGCAATTAAGTTCGTTCTAACCGTGCATCCAAGTGCATAAGCTTTTGCCATTTCTTGCGAAAGAAACGAAAGTATAGTACTCCCTCCGTTCCTAAGTCTTTGTAGAGTTTCCACTATGAACCACATACGGATGTATATAGATGCATTTTAAGTTTAGATTTATTCATTTTGCTCCGTATGTTCCACCTAATGAAATCCCTACAAAGACTTATATTTAGGAACGGAGGGAGTACTTGTCATTGGCTGCCAACTTGTCATGATTTCTTGTTCACTTTTTACTTGAATGACTGCTGGCTGCTGCGCCTGCATATATAAGCCGTTAGGCCAACCGAACAGATGTCTGTTTGATCTGGATTTCATCCGTTTGATGGTAGCAATGGGGCGTCGTCCGGCCGTTTCTCTGGATGCGCGGGCCGTGCGCCCAACGTCCGGCTGCATCTCGTCCAGCGGCTGAAAGCCCGCATGCATTCTTTGAATGAAATCAAACATACTAAATAGTTTAAAATCAAATAGTTCCACATCTGAAATTGTCTTGTAACCCAATCAAAATAAAAACATATTCAAATAGTCTTACAACCCAATCGAAAATTGTCTTGCATGAAAAGAAATTCAAC